>CM062225.1:10971707-11619547 GCA_031216235.1 Syzygium jambos | reverse complement strand
GTCAACAGTCGCCAGCCGGATTTTGTTTGTCGCGGACCCGAATCCACCTTCGGTCACCTTGACTGACTGGATTTTGTTTGTCAAAGTACCTGCATCTCATAAAGGGTACTTGAAAAGACTTGATGTGAACAGAGGGGGTCAGTTCCATGCTCAGGAGGAGTACCATAACAATCGTAGGTACACAGATTTTTGGAACTGGGCACAGGCAGAATATACTTACCTGGGTGCGTTCCTGCCTCTTAAGGGCATGTCTCTTGTCAGACAAGTTTTTTTTTGTGCAAACACATATGCATTCATTGGAGAAATAGACAACTGAGGCTATTCTAGAATGTCATACGAAATATCTTGACCAACTAGTCAAGATGCTTTTCTTTTTCAAAGGAATGCCCGGTTTACCTTCTGGGTAATTTGAAAAGAAATCTGATGATTTTGAGATTAGGTAAGGGTAGAATGTACTTACCTGGGCACGTTCCCGGAGGTTTGATGTATCATCTGCTGAATAACCAACCTTTTTCGGGGCATCTCTCTTGGGATGATCATGAGGGCTTTTTCAGTGCTCGAATTTTTGTATTCTATCACTGGGGATTAAAACTCTGAGCTGTCAAAGATGATCAGCACAAGCATGCATGCATTCATCAAGGATAGACAAGTTAGGCTATTCCAGAATGTGTATTTGCAAGTTCATGCATGATGATTTTGCCATGTTTGCATCACCAAACATCCACCGAGGGTCAATTAAGACAATTTTCGCTCGTGAGGTGGACTTTTCGAGATACTGAACGAGAGACCTTCAGTCAGAGAGGACTTTCCACTCGCTCTCATTGAAAAGGGTTGTTTGTCCCGTCCATTAATGCGGGAACATCGAAAACACTCAATCTGACCTTTATCATATCAACAAGGGTCTGAGTTTTCTCGCAAGCGGTACGATACTGCCAATTTAAGAGGTCTTCTTCAGGGTCGTAATGTAGGCTTGGTCAATGGCTTAACAAAGGAGACTGTCCGAGTCAAGGCCATGAAAGAAAATGTTCTGCAATTATCTCCGGGTTTACAAGTCAAGAACCCTGCAAAAGAGATAAAAATAGTCTTGCTCGCACTTCCTCGAGCGTTGTTTATAAACATTTGAAATTCCACGTTAATTCAAGTGCCCCAGTCAGAAGAGACTTCATGACAGATGTAACGTGGGCTTGGTTTACAGGTTGAGGAACGAAATGATCGTTAGGCTAAAAAATATGTGTAAGGGTGAGAATTGGTGATCCTCTTGGCATTGTCACCAGTCTTCTTTTCCGCCGTCAGGACCCTTTTAGAAGACTTCCTGGGTAATCCTGTGTTTTAGCATCTTTGACAACTTCTTCTTGAGGAGCTTCTGTGTCAAGCATTTTCCTGGATACCATTCTATCTGTCATGTAGCAGATCTTTGCCAAGACAGAGTTCTTAAGCAGGAATTTATATCAAGGAAGAACTCAAGTTTGAAACTTTTGGGGTTGTCTATTCTTCACCACTTAACAACTTTGAGGTATTTGAGAGCACTTTATCACGCTCAGAGATCTCCTCAGCTAAAACTTCATTGTTTTTCATAGCAGCTATCCAGAAATTAGGGACTCCTTTCCCTTCATCTTTTTCATCGTTTTTCTTCTTCTCCTATTCATGGGCATTGGCCTTGCTTTTACCAGGTACACTGCTTTTTCATGCCCCTATTTTTCAGCATTTGTTTTGCTGTTCTCTTGGTGTTGTCAGGACTAGCCTAAACAAAGTTGAATAGAATAATATTTTTAGGCTCTTGAAGTATTCATCTTCATTCGGTACTTGAGACCATGATGCTCAAACTGTGGTGACTTTTGCCTTGCCCCGGTGTGGGGGATGATCACCAATTGGGTTCGTATGAAATGAAATTACCGGCTCAATTGGGCTAGCAAGGGATATAAGTGTATGGGATAGAAGAAGAACTGCTCTTCGTCATCCTAGGGCACTTAAATTATCATGAGAGTTCATCTGCAATAAAAACACTCAAAGATTAATGCAAGTGAGAGCAAGAAAATTTCTATTCATCTTTTTCACCTTGTGTGAGCTGTTGCAGCTGATGATCATAAAATTTTTTAGATATTACAAACTCCTCATCCTTCTTATCTTGCATCACTGTTATCAATAAGATATTGGCATTTTGGACAAGCATTAGTTTGCTGCTTCTCTTTTGACAAAGCCCTCTTAACCTCGACTGTCTGGTTGTCGATGGTGTGCTGGTCTTGGAGGACTCTGTTGAGGACCGCTGGACCTCAAGCTGCCCTAATGTGGGGTGGTTCTTGACAGGGGTGACTTAAAAGGAGCCTCCGAGTGTATGGGCTCAAAAATGGTTGAGCAAAGGATCAATGTTAGTGTATGGGGCAGAGAAATGAACTGCCTCTCGTCATTTTGGCTATCGTACCTTATGCGAGAAATCCCTTTACCTCGTAGAAATGAAACTCTTTCACTCATCTTGCAAGGGTTTAGTACTTGAGAATGTGTATAGACTAAGGATTGCCTCTCGTCATCCTGACACACCTCGTTCAATACACCAGAGCAGTTCGACACTACTTGTCGAATTGTCAAAATTTTCACAGGGAATTGGTGAATTAAACAGGAAAAATTACCATGCAAAATTCTTTCCAAAAGATATGCAATGCACTTGGAGAAAGGTTAAGCATTCATTTGCTTTAACATGTTTCCTCTTTCTTTGCTTCTTTGTACTTTTATGAGAAAAGTTTTTAGAGACATAGATACTTACCTGTGCTGCAATGGTGAGGTAAATCTGCAAGGCAATAGGAAAGACCGTGTTAATGAACGGCGCTTAGGAAAAATAGGAATTGGGAACAATACAACATTACCCTTCGTGATTCCTTTCATTTGAGATTAGATTGACAACATCTTGAGTTCTCTCGGATGTTGATAATCTCCTTCTGACAAAAACATGAGCTTATGTTAGAAGTGAGATGATTAAAGGTAAATTGAGAACGATACAGATTACCCTTCTTCCATTTTGCCTTCAAAGCTAGCAGAGTCTTTTATCCTCTTTACTTTGTCGAGCTTTCCCTGTCTCAGTCTGCTCCTCCATGCTCTTGGTCTCGAAGCTCAAATGAAATCCTCTATAATTAGGGGTGCTTCTGGATAGAGGATTCTATTGTCAGCACGTGCCGTGCAGTTCCAGCGTGTCGAGGAATTTCCCGTGAATGCTCTGATTCTTGACTGCACAGGCATGTGCAATTGCTTGCATGGGGATCTTCGCAGCAAAGCTAATCTCTACTTTAAAGGTCTTCGACGGATGCGGGCGTGACTACCGTCGACACTCCCGTAGTTGTCGGGATTGGCCTTGACGTCATCTTGTTATATGCGAAGTCCTTTCCAGCTGCTTGCACAGAATCTTTACTCAAATTTGTCCTACATAAAAGGAAAGAATGTGTCATTTCTGTGCTAAAGTGGATGAACTTTAGGAACGAAATACACCCTTTTTGATGGACTGGAGGATTGCATGCCCCCTAGTCTACTCCTCCAATTAAGCACTTCTTCGTCATGCTTCATTTGAGAGGTCCCAACATTGGTGCTCTATTCGGCTCGCTAGCGCGTCGGAGTCTAGCATGTTCCCTAGTCCATTATCTGCAAAAGGGATGGAATGTCATTTCCAAATTTTGTTAATGAATAAGACATACCTTTTTCTTTCAAAAGGGGTAAACTTTTCTTGATCTGTCCCCGACTTTTGTATGAAATGATGTTTCGCTCATCATGGTGTCAAGGAATGCTCAGCACTCCCTCTGACTTTCTGGAATTGATATCTCACACTAGAAGTAATGAGATTTGCCCCACATTTCATTTTGAAGGTTGGCTGATCTTTGCTCGGACTGCCCCTATCAGATGAGTTGGTCCGCTAGCATCATCAAGGTCTGATATACTCTTCAGTTTGTGTCATTTCCAAATGTCCCCTTTGTAAAAACAAATTAAAAAGGAGTATGCTCTGAAACATGAAGTGAGCGAGTTAGAAAAACAAACAGGGCTGTGAGCATGCATGCTTTTCTATCGCAATTCTTTTTTGGTCCTTTTGAAGAATGATAAAACGTTTGTTTTATTTTCAAAAGTTTAGAAACAAGAAAGCATGAAGAAGCCCGGGTCTCAGAACACTTTTCTTTACATGGATGGATTTCATCAACGGGCCGGTTTGGGATACTTCCTCAGGCCCTCAAAACAAAACATTTGTAATTCTTTTGAATAATTCAAGCAAATTACATTTGTTGGAATGGAAATTGCAATACTAAAATTCCAAGCATAATTACAAATTCAGAAAACTGGGAATCCTAGAAAACAGCTGAGACTTTAGAAAGCAAGAAAAAGCTCCCAAGTATGGGAAGATTCAAACTATTAAATATGCCTCTATTCTAAGGGAGGAAAATTGAGTCTACAGTTTACTCAATGACGACATCCACGCCTCCTGCTTGATTAGGTGGTGCATTGCGGAATGAAAGCATCTTTGCATCCAATAATTTCTGGACCTTATTTTTCAGGACAACACAGTCATTGACGGAATGTCCTATTTCACCCAAATGATAGTCACATGCCTTGGAGGGATCATAGTTGGGGAAACACTCAGGATTTTTACGCTTTGGCTCTTTAGTAAGCAAACTCTTTTCCAGGAAAAAATGTAACGACCCGGTCCGACGAGGGCGGGGAGTGGTCGCCGGGGTCCGAGGACCTGGACAAGGAGCGGCTTCTGGCAGGCTTCTAGGATGGCAAGGGGGGCATTTCTCCCGTCCCACATCGCCTAGGGAGGGAGCCTTGGGCTTGCTTATAAAGGCTTGGGAAACCTTAACTTGCAAGAGGCCTTTTCTGGGGGTAGTATGGGCTGCCCTCGGAGAAACAAAACCGTGAGGACTTAGTGTCCAAAGCGGACAATATCTTGCGAGTGGGACCCAGGTCGTTACAGGTGGTATCAGAGCCGACTCCCGACAGCGTGTGGGGCCACAGCGAGGACGCTGCGCTCGAAGGAGGAGAGAATGTAACGACCCGGTCCGACGAGGGCGGGGAGTGGTCGCCGGGGCCAGAGGGCCTGGACAAGGAGCGGCTCCTGGCAGGCTTCTAGGATGGCAAGGGGGGCATGTCTCTTGTCCCACATCGCCTAGGGAGGGAGATCTTGGTGAGTTTATAAGGCTTAGCCCCTTAATCCTGTGTAACGCGTTTTAAAGCCGTGAGGACTCAGTGTCCAAAGCGGACAATATTACACAAGGAGTGGCGCAGTGGAAGCGTGGTGGGGCCGAGGTCCTTACAAATGGTATCAGAGCCGACTCCCGACCGCGTGTGGGGCCACAGCGAGGACGCTGTGCTCGAAGGAGGGGAGAATGTAACGACCCGGTCCGACGAGGGCGGGGAGTGGTCGCCGGGGTCCGAGGACCTGGACAAGGAGCGGCTTCTGGCAGGCTTCTAGGATGGCAAGGGGGGCATTTCTCCCGTCCCACATCGCCTAGGGAGGGAGCCTTGGGCTTGCTTATAAAGGCTTGGGAAACCTTAACTTGCAAGAGGCCTTTTCTGGGGGTAGTATGGGCTGCCCTCGGAGAAACAAAACCGTGAGGACTTAGTGTCCAAAGCGGACAATATCTTGCGAGTGGGACCCAGGTCGTTACAAAAAATGCAGGATCTGAGACATAGGCCAAGGGAATGGCGTGAACTGCTTTTTGTTATTTCGCCTTTGGGGAGGAGGGATACCGGTTTTGTATTGTTCACGTTGCATGAACTTTGGGCATAGGGTGCTCAATTCCTTAGGATCAAGGGACCCGTGGACATTGTCAGCTATGACGTCTTAACCCTTTTGGTTGACACTGGAGGGCTCCATTTGAATCATCACCCCTGGTCTTGGATAGCGAAGCGGAGTCACGGTGAGTTGGTCTAAGCGAACTGACAGATGCTCCACTTGTTTTGAGAGCTGTCGAAGAAAGGCGAAGACTTGCTTCATTTCGGTCTCCATGTTATTGAGACGGGCATTTTCTTCGGTCATTTTTTGTAACCACTTGAGAAAACGTTGAAATAAATGAGTATAATGTCCAATAAAGAAATATTTTATGACCTAGTCATATTATTGTTGCATATTTTCTTTTTTTGCAAAGAAAAAATAAGCAAAAAGGATTTTTATTAATATCAACATTACAGGCGGCGTCCCCGGGGTTCGAACCCCGGTCGCCTCGGACCGTGACGCTTACACCCCCGGATACCACTGGGCCGAAGGGCGCGGTGGTGTCTTGAAGGGGCAAAAATTTTTATTTAAAGCATAAAAAGCGGCCCGAATTATATTAACATTAGTACAACCCAAAAATACTTTTAATGACGAAAACCAAAATCCCTGAACATAAATACTAGGGAAATATACAAAAAGGAGCTTTTAACAAAAAGGGCGCCCTTCCCGGATGCTCATTTTATAAACGATGGGAAAACTACAGTCTTCTCGGAGCTGTTTATTTTCACAGACAAGCTCCGCAATAAGCGTATCCCTCGTCTCGTCGGTCCCACCGTGCCAGAAATTTTCTTAGGAGCGGGGACAAATTGGGCATCAGTTCTTCCCATCGTGTATAGAATGCAATCAACGGGTGTCCTAATAATAACAAATCAATTGAATTAGTAGGCTGCATAATAAAATGAGAAAGGATAGAATATATACCTTTCCTTGAACCATAGCAATCACAACAACATGCACATGAGGAGTGAGGTTCGATTTCTATTTTAGACCGGCTTAGCAAAATGAAATTAAAAGGGTGCCTGACCGTCGCAGGCTCGCGTTGGTGTCAAGTCCTTTTAACCTCGGCCAAATCGAAAGGAATATCTTATAGTCACGCGAATAGCGGCTAAAGATATTTCTTTACAATTTTTTAGAAATAAATTTCGGGGAAAAGAAAGGCAACCTCTACATCGCGGACTCGCGTTCGAGGTCGTATCCTTCTTAACACCATCCTAAAATGTCCTATCGCGGCCCAGGTCCGGCAGCATGGTTGTGTGTGCAACAGTGTAGTGCTAAATCATTAAAGCATGCACAACAATTTATAAACAATCAATTCGAACCTGCAAGAACAAATAACACCTTACTGTCAGGGTCATACCTGGAGTCCTTGCTGCCAAACAAAAATTATTTTGAACAGGGTAAAAATTTGGCTTAAGTCCACTTTTAAAAATGCAAGTCCCCAGTGGAGTCGCCAGTTTGTCGCGACCGAACTCCCGATCCACACGGGGTTGATCCGGTACGCGCTAAGTCTAGGTTTGGGACTTAACTCGGGCTCTCCCAAGCCCATACCGTATCGCGACTTAGGATTTAAGTGTTTAACATGCAAGTGATTTATACCAAGGAGTCGCCACTAATTGATTTGGGGTGGGTCGATTAGAAACCCAAATAAAGTGATGGGAGGATCACCCTATTCCTACGAACCAGAGATTAATTGAGTTCGGGGACTTGGTTACACTAGTTGGATGACTAATGCCCTTTCGGTACCATTTTATCCTGTTCATTTTTTGAAAACATTTGTCAAGCAGTTTGGATTGATTTTAGGACCTTTCTCCTAACATGTGAGGTGATCAAGCGAGTGCATAATTAGAAACGATTAGCAGTCATGCAGATATGCGGCCCTAGGGTTCTAATCCTAAGTAAGTCAGATGACATTCAAAATACAGCAAACCAAGCTATTGTATTAAAAACATGCATAATAACAACGCTACGGTAATAAAATAACATACACATTACCGCACAACCTCAAGCTTATCTAATTTAAACATGGCAAATTATGCAATTATAACAACATGCATACTAATACAACAATAAATTAAAACACTCAGATAAGTCAAAAAAAAATTTCGAAATTTTTTTTTAAAAAAAATAAAAATTATATTATTATTATTTTAAAATTTTTTAAATTTTTTTAAATTTTTTAAATTTTTTTTAAATATTTTTTTAATAAAATAAAATAAAAATATAATATAATATAATAAACCGGTCGGGTCGGATCTGTTGATTCGGGTCAAATCTGACCCGACCATACAGACCCACGGAGGGGACGCCGGCGAACGCCAAAATTGGCCGATCGCCGGCCGACCCAGACCGGCACCGCCCTCGATCAAACCCCTGGGACCATCACCAAGCCTCGCCGCCCACCAAGGTCACCGTCCGACTGCCGTTCGCCGGCCGGCGATCCAAATTAAAAACCGGCCTCATTGAGGCATTTCGTCAAACAAATGGCGTGCGTGACCAAAATAGGGAGATACCGACCTGTTCCGGCGACTCAGTCGACTCCGGCCGGCCAACTTACCTTCGGTGGTGACACACGGACGGCGGGGGATGGCGGTATGGGCCGGGACTCGCGCGAAACGGCCGGCGCGGGTCCCGACCACACTGAGCAGAGAAACAGAGCAGAACAGAGGAGGATCGGGCCGGGGGGAGAGTTCACCGTTGATGGCGCGTCTGGGGGTCTCCGGTTGATCGAGATGCGACGGCGACCCGACTAGGAACCTGAAAGAGCCAACTCTCCTCCCTTTCTCTCTCTCTATTTTCTCTCTTTCTCTCTCTGCTCTTCTCTCTCTGTCTCACAAAATGGCCGACCCGGCCTTTCTCTCTCTCCTCGGCTTTTATAGGCGGCGACGACGCGTCTCACCTGCTCTCGCGTCTGCATGACACCGGCCTACTCTGGGCCGCGACTTTCGCTGCCATTTAGGCCGGTGCAGAGCAGAGCAGGGGAGGTCAGACGCAGAAGAAGAGAGGAAGAAGGAGTAGAGGAGGCCGGGTTTTCGGGGAGGACGGGACTAGCCATTAATGCCAGTCCCGTCGGCGTGTTCATCTAGCCTTCCTCTGGCCTGCTGACGACGATGACGAGGAGCGGCGCCGCCGTGCGTCGGTGTGACGACGTGAACATGGGAGGACAGGGGAGAGAAAGGGATTGCTCGCGCGTGGGGAAGAAGGAAGGAGAAGAAGGGGCTGGGCCGGGCCGGGCCAGGCCCAGCCTGCGCGAGGAAAAGAAAGGAAAGAAAAAAAGAAGCGGGCTGGGCCCGCGGGGAGGGGGAGAAAAAAAGAAAAGGGAAAGGGCCGGGGGAGGAGGCCCGCGCGGGAGAAGGAAGAAACGGGCCGAATCGGCCTGGCCCCGACCCGGCCCGACTCGATTTTTTTTCTTTTTTCTTTTTTCTTTCTTTTTTTTATTTCCCTTTTTTTAAAATTAATTAATTAATTTTAAAAAAAATTGAATTTTTTTTGAATTTTTTTATTTTTTTTGAATTTATTTTTTTATTTATTTTTTTTTACAAAACTCTAATAGGCCCTATTAATGCAAAATGTGTCTAATTTCTATATGCAATACATTTAAATGGAAATAGTTTTTTTTTTAGGAACTAAAAAATTAATTCCTAAATTTTGTGCATTTAATTTTGGGCAAATTAAAAATAGGTGTCAACAACCTTGGAACTTGAAATTTAGGTTCCCATATATCCTGTTCTCTAGTTTCAAGTTCTTTTTTGGAACCATGTCACCCATACTCTCCACCTAGAAGAGTTTACCATCGCGGCATTATCTCTATAACCCCAAACATGAGGCAATATCTTGACAATATCTTGACCCCTACCAAGTAGCCACCGGTAAGGCTGAACTCTATTTAGTTACGATCGCTAATGAATTTGTATGATGAATCATAAAAATAAGATGTTGCAAACTATTATAAATACTAAAAATATTATTCCTCTCGTTGTAAGTTATAATTAAACTAAGCAAAAACCTTATAAGAACTACAAGTAGGCCTGCAACTAGATAACTTCATTGCAACGAGCTTCAACTATGTCATGGTTCTATAATGGATTTTCACATCAATCAGGCTAACGGATTTAGGATTTCAAATCGTGACAAAACTCATTCTTTCTTATCCTAAGTCTTATTTGGAGTTAAGGGCTAAAGGTATCTAGGCAGAACTTTACAAATTCTTGCCCAAATTTAAGTTTTTACGGCTATTTTTGTGAATTTATGTGCTGGAGTAAAGTTGCACGATCTTATGGATTTTTTGACAATCTTTCCCATATTACGGTTTTCACCGTTAACATTACTGTCGCGACCTAAAATTTTCGCTCTCAGGCTAATGGATTATTAAGACTAAGCTTAACTCGGGCCCTCCCAAGCCCTACCAATTCGCAACTTAGGATTTAAGTTCTTAACGTGCAAATGCTTTCATGCTTGGAGTCGCCACTAATCTATTTATGGTAGGTCGATTAGAAACCTAAATAAAACATAGGGAGATATGTTTTATTCCTACGAACCAGAGATTCTAAGCTCGGGGACTTGATTACGCTAGATCTAGTCTAACGCCCTTTCGGTACCTTTTCTTTTCAAAAATATTTATGCAGGCAGTCTGGATCAATTTTAACTTAGTCACTAGCATGTGAGGTGATCATGCGGGTGCACAAACCACCAAAGTAACACCCAAGAAAGCAGTAAATGAATTACAAGATTAGGAGGATGACATACCTTAATGCAAACCAAGCATCTGCATTGTTAGTAGAAAATCATACAGGCAATCCTAATATGATTTCTAATTATCAAAACAAGGCATTCGAGGTGTTCTTTAGGGTTTTTGCTTTATTAAAATGCAAACTAACCTATATGCAATGGCGTGCAAAAAATGACATGCGATTAATGTAACCTAGCATGCAAACTATATGTCATGCGACGACGTGACCTAATTCTAATGACGGACAAATGATTTATTTTTGGTATTTTCCAATGAAATTCGGAATTAAAAAAAATGCCTAAATTAACATGCAATCTATTCTAAAAAAGATAATTTAATTTATCCTAAAGTGATTTCTTTTTGGTATTTTATGAAAATTCGAAATAAAAAAAAATGCATAAAATAACATGCAATCTAACAACTTCTTTTTTGTTTTTTTTATTAAAATTCGAAATCTTAAAATAACCTAAATAATCTATTAAGAATAAAATAACACCTAATTTAAACTAGGAAATAAGTCATCTCAAGTCCCAATTTAAATTAAATAATTATCCTATCTTCTAGATATATTTAGGGTTCCCTAAACATGCAAAATTTCTAATTTAAATCTAACTAACAATTTTTTGGATTTTCTTTATTTAAAAGGAAAACAATTAAACAAAGATAGCAACCACATTCAAACAATCCACGCAATCCGCAAGATTCTTCTTATCAAATTCAAATTAAGCAAAGAAATCAAACTAACGATCATATCTATAGGGTTATAGATATCGACGGAAAGTTGATTGGTCAAATTTGGAAAGCAAATAAAATCTATTATCGTGTCCAAGTGATTATGGACAAGATAACGATTTTCCGTATCGCCGCGTATCGTACCTTAGGGATAAGGTCGGATAGTCGTCCAGATACGTTGCTAAATTAGGCAAAATTCCTAATTTTAAGTGTTTCAAATATTTGCGGATATTACATGCATTATCCTTAATGTCTAGCAATCCACCAAAAATATCCACAAAATATTTAAACCCTGAAAACTTAGGAAACTAAATATTTCGGAAAATATTCGGATAATGATCTTACCTAATTTGCGGATAACTTCCAAATTTGAACTCGGTATCGGATCGGGCTTGCGGATCACGGCGACGGGACGGCCAACGGTGGTGTTCGGCGGCAGTGGACCGGCGGTGGTGCTCGGTGTCAGCTTCTCCGGGCTCGCAAGCACCACGATGGTAATGGCGTCAGTTCGGCGGCGAGCACAGCGTCAAGCGAGCCAGCAGCAGTTCGGCGGGATCGACTGGAAACGGGCAGAACAGCGACTGCGGCTCGGCAGGCTCGGTTCGACAAGCAGCAAGCGTGTCGGGATGCTGGACACTCGCTGATCCTGCAAAGAAAAGATTAAGTGCGGCAAGCTTTGTGAACCAGCTGGTGCGGCAGTGTAGGCTTGTTAGATGGCCACCGAGGAAAGCCTTGATGACTGGTGGATGCAAGGAGCTAGACGACCGCGGATGGAAGTTGGACGGCAAATAAAACTCTCGGCCACAGCAAGGTGTCCTTCAGAGATGAGCCAACGCCGTGCGGAGTTTTTTTGATGATGGGCAAGTACTGAACGAGAAGTAGTTCCAGTCGAAGGACACCGACGTCGGTAGCTGTAAGGAGCTGTTGCCTTCGATGGACAACTCAAAAGAGCCGCTGGGATATGTCAGATGTGGCGACAGGAGCGGCAGTCGTAGACCACCGGGAGACACGAGTAGTGACCACAAGGAAAAGAGAGAACTTTGCTGCTTTTTTTTTTCACTCTGTGGCCGTGTGTTTTTCTATCGTGGGCGTCTTCCCCCGTGAACGAAGCCCCCCTTCCTCCTTTTATATATTTTTTCTTCTCTTTTTTGTCTCTTGTCAGACCCCCCCCCCCCCCCCCCCCCAGGAAGACCAAGCCCACATTCTGTCGCTTTTTGGGTCTCTTTATAAGGTCCTCCTTTTGTTCTTCAAGAGAGGAAAGTGAATATATGAATGAAAAGCCCTGGTGTCGACTACCCTCTTTGTGGATAACAAATATTGTCAAAAAGATATATTGCTTAAGACCAACTATACGTCCCACACGCAATATCTCTTATTCAATATTTATTATATGTGAATAATGTTAAAGATCTTTTCTTGCCTTCCTCCACATATGGACACGTGATGCTCCTTTAGCATACTCTTTCTTATTTTGAGAAAGATATATTGCTCAAATAATATATGCCCGAACGTGAATATTTCTTTCCTAGCTAGTTCTCGCGGGCTTAGTTCAATTAGCTCAATTTAAGCTCTGGTGCCATTCGCTCGAGTCCATTCACCGCCAGTCCGATGCAGATGCAACTATACTACATGAACTTAAATTATATGCTATGCAATTTTAATATTTTTGTTTTAGGGGTTAAAATTTAATCCCTAATTTTCTATGCAAATTATTATTAAATGGTCGATCGAAATTTAGGTGTCAACAATTACTCTACAAAAAAAGGAAAAGATTATCTACTGTACTTGACGAAACAAAGGCAGAACTTAAAACGACAAAAAGCATTGTGAGAAAATTCTGTTTTGTCGAAGTAATACTTATCAAGTTGAAGAAATTCATGGAGACATGAAGGGAAGTTTATTGTTCAAAACATTGTCTTTAGCTGGGGAAGATCGTTCTGAAGAGTCGGCTTTCCCAAAGTGCAAGGAATGATCTTACAAACCCTAGAACCTATGGATTGATCCTTTAGTTTCCACCTAAGTGATCGACTTGCCTTTTCTAGAGTTCTAGATCGAGAAAAGTCCTCCGTCCCAACGAAATGATGAAACAAAGTTAGATGAATACTATACATGACGAATCGAAGAAGTCATCCAACTAAGTGATTAAGTGGGATACTTATATAGCCAAAATCATTCATATTGTTATTACTTCTCCGATAAGTGAAAATATTTAACCAATGGGTTATATATTATTTGTAAAGCATTACTCATACATATTACAAGTACAGTCAGTGACTTTAGATATTGTATACTTTTTTACACCATCAAGAATACTGCTCTAAACAAGATTGATTAATTCCATGTGCTTCGGAGTTAGGAAATAACAAATTTTGAAGAGGAATTAGTATTTCTAAGTTTCTCCTCGTCCTTTCAAGTCATAACAAGAGAGGATCAAATAGGGTTTCCATTGAAGTTTAGGTCCCACGCTGGGCTTTGTCTCGCATCGTACTGTGTCCGTAATTATAGGGAAGTAATTCGTGTACAGGTTGTTCATTCATCCACCTAATCTGGAGGTCCATATTAAAAAAGAAAACTAGCTATCAGCTATTGCGCACTGTAGATTAATTTTATGTGTCTTAAAAAGTTTATTATGTTCACATGATTATACAAACTGTAAATATTAATTACAGATAACCGTCCTTATGTACTTGTAAGAAATGTGCTGCGGATTTTCTAGAAAGAAGAATACCAGCATATTGTTTTGAATAGTTTCATCTTTTTTACCTTGACATATTTTGGCCGATAAGCTGCAAGTCGTAATTTAATGGTTATTACTATATACAATATGCCAAAGTAGATATTATCAGGAAATGGGGACAAACTTATCGAAAATAAAAATCAGTGCATCTTCTTCCCGAGCATTCAAATGCATAAGAAGGACCCATGTGATTTTCCTCTCATCTTTAATGTTTACGGAAAATTGAGATCTTGGCTCGCAATTTGATTGGCTTTGACCATTTCTCATCTCTTGAAATTTCCGTGACAAACCATTTCAAAGCCGTCTTCATCAATCGATCTCCGATGGTTTCCCAATTCAAATGGGTGAACTGGATTCATTAATGGTCCGAGGCCAAATCGAAACCACCTCGGATTCATCACCTTTTGCGAACCTTTGATTAAATCAAAACTATAGTTAGAATTGTCTTACCATGTGGTCCAATTAAGCAATGCACCAAACTTTGTGCATGGAACGTCCATTTAATCTTGTGGTGAAGACAAAGCTAACCCGGAGAGCAAGTTGTTTAGATAGTTTTAAAAAATTAATCTAAATTAAGCCCTTGGTGTATGACACATGACTGGTCGGTCGCTAGTCACTATCATGGCCAAGTACAAGTTCATTCGCAAGCTGTGTTCAAACCTACGAGTCTCCTAAAACTCTCACCAGAAATTCTGTGAATGCATTGGTGACCGAAGACTGAAAAAAAAAAGACCTAATTGCCATACTCACCGAAAGCCATTCAATTACAATGTTCACGAAGCCCTTTGAATTTGGACTTTTCAACATGATCTCTGTGCATGAAGAATGTAGGGTCCAACTAAACCAATTCCGAGCAACTTCATACGATTCCGGTCCACTTTGAATCGTAGCGTTTCGTGAAACACAGTGAAAAAGGTGGGCGAATGAGGGACTATAAATATGCATGGCTCATGCATTGTAAAGCCATCACGCAAACTAGCTCTTTCTCCAAACTTGATACACTTGTTCAAAACATTTCCTCCTCTCTCTGACAACTCTCATAGGCACCAAGATCACAAACTTGTTAGTACTTTCTTTCCTTCCGTTTCATTCAACCTGACTTGCAAATGGAAAGAGCAACGAGTTTACCCCTTCAGCCTCCAACTTATGGAAATTCGATCACCATTCTGAGCATCGATGGTGGTGGGATAAGAGGGCTTATCCCTGGAGCCATTCTTAATTTTCTAGAGTCGGAGCTTCAAGTGAGCACGCTGTGTATGACCTTTTGTCGCATCTGTAATCAATATATTTCACTAATCTTGTTAGCATATTAGCATTCTTCACAACCTTTACAAATTTGTGCATAGAGATTTTGTTAACATAAATATATATCAATTTTAGTAAGCAAAACAATTTTCATTAGATTTATGTAAACCTAGACGATTGGCATGTAGTTCTCGTAATGCATGTGTGCATGTAAAAGGTTTTATGCACGCATGTCCTAAGCAATCTTTAAAAGGACAAAACTGTTTTCTGTATATATATAAAATACGCGCAACCAATCTTTATGTAACTTATATTTGATACACCAATCTCGATCTACATATGTTTTACGAATTTTGCAGAAATTAGATGGCGAAGACGCAAGAATCGCGGACTACTTCGACGTTATTTCTGGAACAAGCACCGGCGGCCTCGTTACTGCCATGCTAACCACTCCCAATGAAAACAACCGCCCTGTATTCGCCGCAAAAGACATCAAAGACTTCTTCCTCAATCACTGCCCTAAATTCTTTCCCCAAGACAGGTAAGAAAATACATAAAGGAGTTGCTAATCTCTCTTCTCGTTTGATTATCTCTTAACTTATCGAAATTAATAAATGTCCCTAAAACTTTGCAGTTGCCCTTTCACACCGGTTACGAAGATGATCAAAGCCATGGCGGGACCCAAATACGATGGAAAATGCCTTCACAATATCGTGAGGGAGGAGATTGGAGACAAAAGATTGCACCAAACATTGACAAACGTCGTGATACCGACGTTCGACATCAAGAGCCTTCAGCCAACCATTTTCTCTAGCTATCAGGTCATTCATCTCTTCATCATCTTCTTGAAATTTAAGAATAGCTCTAGGGTTTTGAGGATATGTAGACAATAAACTCTTACAAGGATTATCAACATTATTCTCGTCAAATTGTCGCCAGGTGAAGAAAGATCCGAGCATGGATGCCTTGCTCTCGGACATATGCATTTCGACCTCGGCCGCACCAACTTATCTCCCGGCCCATCAGTTTGAAACCAAGGACTCCACAGGCAAAGTGAGAGAATTTAACCTCATCGATGGTGGCGTAGCCGCAAATAATCCGGTATGATAATCATATTGGCCTCCTTGTACATGAAATCTTAAACATGAATTTCCTCCCGTGACATCGTACTTGAATATTGAGAGTTTGTTTTTAAATAACGTTTGACAGTAACTAATTATATGTGATATACCCACTTTGTAGACATTGGTTGCGATGGGAGAGGTGACCAAGGCAATTATTGGAGGAAGTTCAGACTTCTTCCCTATAAAGCCAATGGATTACCGGACGTTCTTGGTGATCTCCCTCGGGACCGGAGCAAGGAAGGCTGAGGGGAAATACACTGCACGTGAAGCAGCCAAGTGGGGAGTGCTGGGTTGGTTGACCAGCAGCGGTTCGCCATTGTTCGACGTCTTCAGTCAAGCCAGCGCAGACATGGTCGACTACCATCTCTCCGCTGTGTTTCAAGCCCTACAACTCCACGACAATTATCTTAGGATACAGGTATATCTAATATCTACAGATATTTGCGCGAAAGATTCCCAGACGAAGATTATTTCCACAAAATATCGTCACACATAGGCCTGTTTTGTGCTGATCATTGCCTCTTTATGGCTTGATTTTTCAGGATGATACATTGAGTGGCGTTTTATCATCAATGGATGTGGCCACGAAAAAGAACCTGAACGACTTGGTCAAAACTGGTGAGGCATTGTTGAAGAAGCCGGTCTCTAGGGTTAATTTGGAGACCGGGATGTGCGAACCCACATCCAGCCAAGAGACCAACGAAGAGGCTTTGATAAGGTATATCCATTAGCAATCACGAATGTTTAATTTCGCGATGAGTATTTTATGATTTATCGCTTTTGGCAATTTTAGGTTGGTTTGACTAATGTAACTTCGTTTGATATATGTTGCAGGTTTGCTAAACTACTCTCCCAAAAGAGACAGCTTCGCCATGCGAGGTCGCCTCATGGACATGCCAATGCACCAATGTGATTATGGTCGAGGACTAGCGATTTTTCTCGCATATAGTTGCTGGATTTGTAGTTTGAAGTTGGGAAGTATTTGACCTTTGTCTTTTCTTTATTGAATTTCCATATGATTATTTTGTTCTTGAATAAACCCTTGGGCCTAGGGCTACGATAGACTTTTCGTTTATTCAATAAATCCTTGGGAGGCTAGGGCTAAGATATATTTTTTGCCATACTTGTAAGTTTTTTTCTATGGAATAAAGTTCTCATTACTTTCATGACTTGGTATTATAATTATTTTGTTGCGATGAGAGTCGCATCTTCCATCTCGTCGTATAGAAAATGGCAAGTACATTCACATTAGGGGTAATATGCCCCTCACATAGTGATGGAGCAAAATAGAAAAACAATTCGATAGTTTGAAACTATAACTTAATTGACTAGGAAAGATGTGTTGAAATAGTTTGTTATCCTGAAAAGAAGTGATTGTGGCTGGGGCGAGGGACATGAAAAGAGGCGATTGTTGGACATGAAAAGAAGTGATTGTTGACATGAAAAAAAGTGATTGTTGATTATGAAAAGTGGTGATGGTTGATCATGAAAATTGGTGATGATAGGAATAAGGTACCTAATCACATGAGATGTGTTAATTGATTGTATGTAAATAAGACCAAACGATATATTGTTCATCACAATTGTTCAAAAATAACAGTTCATAACAACTCTCTATTCTACACAACATTCTCTCTTCTTCACTTTTCACACACAAGTTTCACAACACATTCAAAGGTAAAATTTTAAGAGAGAAATTGAGTAATTGTTGAATTCGTTTCTCGTTGGCTTTGGTGTATATCTTAGAGGTACATTTATTTTAAACTCGGCAGCAATAATAGTGAGGGCAAATAATACCTTAAGAATAGTGATGATCATCACGCATCAAAGCATTAAAGAGCCATAAAACTACTGCTTTATCTTCGTCAGCAATCGAATTTCCCCAAAAAAATGTCCTTTTAATGTTTTACACATTATGCGGGCAATATGCGGCTATGATATATTGGTCTTCTTGACATAAGTCCAACGGTATGACATAAAAATTGAGAAATGCTTAATCTTTTTTTCTAAAAAAGAATCTATTTAATTGTTTTGTCATCTTGTTTGGAACTCAGGATAAAGAAGTTAATAATGACCCTTTGCCTTATAGATGAAGTATATAAAGCTAAATAAGACAAACGTACAAGACAAGCAGGTGAGATTTTTCAATTGTTGACAAGAAAAAATTATATGAACTAACATACTGCAAATTTCCTTTATAGCAGGAAATATGTTAGATAGATTTCGTCATAACTAGCTAATGTCAAGAGTGAAGATAATCGAGGTGAAGACCAAAAGTGGAGCACATGTCATCTTTTATATGCTCCAATCTAAATTTTACTAATTGGTGTTGAAAATATATCTCGAGTTTGAGCGCGAAATGAAAATCTGAATATTTTGAATTGGATATTTTGCGGATGTCCGAAATCAAGCCTAACAAAATACGATAACTGTTCTTTGGCAAGTTGAAGTCCGCGAAGAAAGAAAGAAAATATACGCACGAATTGGTGTCTATATTGAAGTCAAAGTTGGAGAAGTCTGATTGTGTCAGAAAAGGAAAGTCACTATTCTGGACTTTGTTTCCTAATCCCAGTCGGCGTGGACTCCTTTGACTAAGCAACAATGGACTTCTTTACTTGGTGCATATATATATATATACATATATATATATATATATGTATATATATATGGCTCCCACAATTGGTACAGGAGCAGTAGTTGATCGTGAGTCTTGAAGTGCCCTAATGCGAGTGCTTGGTGTGTCGTGCAAGTGAACAAGAAGCATTGTTATTGTGTATGAAGAAGGAAGCGCCGCGTTCGTGAGTGCTTGGTGGTGGGTATTTCCGTGGATTTTCGTTTGTGAATTATATCCAAGAAGGATTAGTGTCCACGCGATTAAATCTTGTTATAAGATTTATGTATAATTCCTTCGCGAGATTGAGAGATTATTTCGTGAGTAATTGTGTGGCTAAACACTGTGTGAACTATTAGGTGTAATTGGGGTTTGGGAAATACCGAGAGTGTTTGAGTGACTCGAGTGTGGTAGTAATCTCCATTGTATCGCTTGATCTATAGTGTATTTCCGTGCTGTTCTTCCCGTGGATGTAAGTCACTACGATCGAACCACGTAAATCTAGTGTTTGATTTATTTTCTTGTTCTATCAATTTTATTATTCAATCGCTTAATTTCCGCAACAATTGGTATCGGAGCTAGATTTGGCTGAGTTGAAGCGAATCGATGACGACAGAAGAAGGAAAAGTGAGAATTGACAGATTCGATGGGAAACATTTTGGGTTCTGGAAGATGCAGATTGAGAATCATCTATATCAGATGAAATTGCACTTGCCCCTATCTGGAGAGAAGCCTGAGACGATGAAGCAAGCCGATTGGGAATTACTAGATAGACAAGTTTTGTGTGTTATTCGGCTGACGTTGGCTCGTAACGTCGCGTTTAACA
This sequence comes from Syzygium jambos, assembly GCA_031216235.1. Classification (NCBI taxonomy): domain Eukaryota; kingdom Viridiplantae; phylum Streptophyta; class Magnoliopsida; order Myrtales; family Myrtaceae; genus Syzygium; species Syzygium jambos. The sequence continues at coordinate 11,599,803 of CM062225.1, read as the reverse complement.
TAGTGAATGAGAAGACCACTGCGGGTTTGATGAAAGTTCTATCGAACATGTACGAGAAGCTCTCTGTGATCAACAAAGTCTATTTGATGCGACGTCTATTTAATTTGAAGATGAGCAAAGGTGCATCAGTTGCATATCATATTAATGAATTCAATGTGATCGTTAGTCAATTGAGTTCAGTTGAGATTGACTTTGAAGATGAGGTACGTGCTTTGATTCTATTATCCTCATTGCCTGATAGTAGTAATACTACTATTACTGCTGTTAGTAATTCCTCTAGGTCAACAAGTTTGACATTTGATAGTGTTCGAGATTTAATTCTAAGTGAGGACATCCGTAGAAGAGAATCTGACGAACATGTATCCGCTGCTTTAATAGGTGAAAATAGAGGAAGAACTAGTATACGTGTTAACAGAAGTAGTATGAACTCGAATAGCCGAAAAGTCTAGGACTAGTGGTGTCGTATGTTGAAGCTGTGGCAAGAGGGGGTATCTTAAAAAGGATTGCTTTAAGCTGAAGAATGAGAAGGGTAAGGAAATTAGAGTTGATCTTGCGGATGATGTTGCAATTATAGCTGATGGTAATTCGAATAGTGCTGATTTTGTCTTGTTTGTCACTGATTATTCGCCATTTGGTGGATGGATTATGGATTTTGGTTGTTCTTTTCACGCTACACCAAACATGAACTGGTTTACTACTTATCAGTGCACGGATAATAGTAAAGTGCAGTTGGGGAACAACACTGAATGCAATGTTATAGGTATTGGTGATGTTAGAATCATAATGCATGATGGTATCGTGAGAATATTAGTTGGAGTGAGGCATGTTCCAGAGTTGAAGAAAAATCTGATTTCCTTAAGTGTTCTAGATTCAATTGGGTGTCGATATTCTTCAGAATGTCAAATTTTGAAAATTGTTCGAGGTGCCTTGGTGATAATGAAAGGAATCAAGTATAATGGCCTATATGAGCTTCAAGGTAAGACAATGATGGAATTCACTGCAAAGACGTCGAATGCATTGGTTCGAGAGTCTAAATTGTGGCATATGCGTTTGGGGCACATTAGCGAGAGAAGCCTGAATGATTTAAGTGAAAGAAATTTACTATGTGGTTATGTGGCTAACAAACTGACTGTATGCAGGTGTTGTGATTTAGATCAATCGCGAAAAGTGCAGTTCAGTATGGTTGTCAGAGAAACCACATAAATTGTAGAATTGATTCACTTGAATGTTCGCAGGTTGTCGCAATTTCTTTCGAGGAATAGTGCCAAATTTATGCTAACAATTGTTGATGACTACTCAAGAAAGACGTGGGTGTTTGTGCTAAGGCACAAATTTGATGCTATTGTCAAAATCAGGTAGTTGAAAGCTTTGATTGAAAAGGAGATTGGTAAAACGATCAAGTAGGTGCGTATTGACAGTAGTATGGAGTTTTGCTCGAAACTATTAAGCGAATTCTACATGAAGGAATGCATAGTGAAACACCGCACTAATGCCAATGAACCACAACAGGTTGCAAAGTTGATGAGCAAAACATTACTAGAGACGGCCCACAAAATGCTCTCTAGTGCTGGTATGGCTAGGAGATTCCCGGCGGATGCGCTTAGTACGGCGAGCTACTTGTTGAATAGATCCCCATCGACCGCGATTGGATGTTGGACTCCCCGAAGAAGTGTGATTAGGTAACGTTGCTGATTATTCTGTTCTTAGAATATTTGGTTGCTCATGTTATGTTCAAGTTAGTGATGGTAAGCTCAATAGAAGGGCAATGAAGTACATGTTCCTAGGTTATGCACAAGGTGAGCGGGGCTATAAGTTGTGGTGCCCATAATTGAATTCACATGTTATCAGCAAAGAAGTTACATTTGACGAGTTTCTAATACTTCTAGATAGGAGTGTTTATAGCAGTGTTCATACGGATTTGAACAGTGTTCAGCTTGAGGTGGAGTTGCAATAAAAAACTCCTGAGGTAGCGAGTACTAGCGAAGTAATCAATAGGGATGGTGCTTATAGCGAGGTGGAGACTATTGAGCCAATGGTTGCTGTAACTATTGAATTTGACAATGTGCGTATTTGATCTCCGAACAGATATTGATGTAATGATGGTTTTGCTTTATCTGTAGTTGAGGAGGTTATGTCGGAAAATCCTTGTGGAGCAGTTAAAGGTGCATGTGAAGTTGGTGTTCTGATAAAGTCCACGGTTATGGCAAAGTTCAAGCGAGTTTTGGACTTGAAAGATGTCTGTGGCGGCTGAGCCCATTGGGGGCTATGGTAGAGCAGTAGCGAAATTCGAATTTCTATCAAGGAGATTGTAACTTGGCTCAAACGTCGAGCCAAGGTAAAGATTGTTGAAAATATATCTCGAGTTTAAGTTCGAACAAAAATCTGAATATTCTGAATTGGATATTTTGAGGACGTTCGAAATGGAGCATAACAAAATACGATAACTGTTCTTTGGCAAGTTGAAGTCCGTGAAGAAAGAAAGAAAGAAAATATATGCGCGAATTGGTTTCTACATTGAAGTCAAAGTTGGGGAAGTCTAATTATGTCAGAAAAGGAAAGTCACTATTATGGACTTTGTTTCCCAATCCCAGTCGGCGTGGACTCCTTTGACTAAGCAACAATGGACTTCTTTACTCGGCTCCCACGATTGGTACAAGAGCAGTAGTTGATCGTGAGTCTTGAAGCGCCCTAATGCAAGTGCTTGGTGTGTCGTGCAACTGAACAAGAAGTATTCGAAACAAACGCAGAAAAATAAATAAAGAATATAAGGATTTGCGTGATTCAATCACAAGATGATCTACGTTCACGGGCAAGGCAAAATAAGATTTTACTATAATCAAAGAGAGTACAGTTTTCAAAAGTCAAAAAACAATTTAACAAAACTTCATGGCTTACAAATCTCTCCCAAAACGAAAATCTCTCTTAATCAATGAAAAAACTTAATTGCAGTATAAATAGGGCTCCCCAAAAATTAGTCCAAGCTTCAGGCTGTTATAAATCAGTTTGCTATCTTTTTAATGCATGAAGAACAAGTTATAATGAAGTACAAGGCTTTACCCATGCATGCTCCTTGCAACTTCTGATGGCTTGACCAAAACCATATTTTGTGGACTATTGCAGAAACTAGATGGTGAAGATGCAAGACTCGCAGATTACTTCGATGTTATTGCAGGAACAAGCACAGGTGGTCTTGTCACCGCCATGTTAACTAGCGCCAACGATAACAACCGTCCCTTATTCGCCGCAAAAGATATTAAGGATTTCTACGTTAATAATTGCCCTAAGATCTTCCCTCAAGACAGGTTAGCCAAGCTAACTCATTATTTCTCAAGGCCATATTGGCGCATTATTATTTCTCAGATGGCTGTATGCTAACGTAATATCTCTTTATACTTGAAATTACAGTTGACCGTTTGCTCCTGCTACGAACATGATCAAGGCGGTGACTGGTCCAAAATATGATGGAAAATACCTTCACAAGCTCATCAAAGAGAAACTTGGTAACACAAGATTGCACCAAACATTGACAAATGTTGTGATCCCGACGTTCGATATCAAGCATCTTCAGCCGACCATCTTTTCTAGCTATGAGGTTCGTCCTTTTCCAACTCCTTGGAATAATTACTTCTTTACTTTGATATTGCCTGAATAATGATATACAGAAAAATCGCTGAACATATTCTTTTTTGGGGTAATTGATCATGACCAGGTGAAGAAAAAGCCAAGCATTAATGCCTTGCTCTCAGACATTTGCATCTCAACCTCCGCAGCACCAACTTATCTACCAGCTCATTATTTTGAAACCCAGGACTCCACAGGAAAAGTGAGAGAATTCAACCTCATAGATGGTGGCGTGGCTGCAAACAATCCGGTATGAAAAAAAAATCTATTTCTAACAGACCTGACCTGACAAAACGTAATTCTATAATATCTAACTCTACATCATTCACCGTACAGACATTGGTCGCAATGGGAGAAGTGACGAAGGTGATCATGGGAGGAAGCTCAGATTTCTTCCCTATAAAGCCAATGGACTATAAAAGGTTTCTTGTGATATCGCTCGGGACCGGTTCAGCAAAAGTTGAGAGGAAGTATAATGCAGGTGAAGCGGACAAATGGGGAGTGTTGGTGATGCAGGCCAGATTGTTGATGCCGCCCGCATTGAAGACGAGCTCACTCGACCAAGGAGATCAGCCCGCATCCGAGCTCGACAAGTCGCTCGACCAGTCGAGGAGATATCGAAGGGACGCAATTCGAAGACCAAGAGTCTCATCCGCAAGGCCATGCCACAATAAAGTCCTTGTCTTTCCCTATACATTGGAAGCCTAAAAGATACTTTGGGATGATCAAGAAGACATTGGACATTTATCTAGTTTCTAGTTTCTAAGTTCTTTAATGTTTTATGCTTTCTAGGGTCTTTAATGCTCTTTAGTCTATTCATTTGCTTGAGTCTTTTCATTTGTTTTTTCTTTTGCTATAAAAGTCCATCTACTTTATGTATTCGGGGGACGAATTTGATTAATGAAAATATTGCATCAAGCAATTATCTTGAACCTTGAAGAGTTCATACCCCTGAAAACCTAGAAGAGTTTTCACTCCGTCCTTGAAGAGTCGGAGGTTTTCAAATCTGCATCCTTGAAGAGTTGCAGTCATCGATCTAGAAGAATCGGTGCCCTATCCACTTCCTTGGAGGCCTGGAAGAGCAACCAACGAATTTCTATCTTTTCCTCTGTTCTATCCATTTACATCCGTCCACTTCCACCCCGATTTCGTCCTTCCTATATTACTTATTTGAGAAAACTCAAAACAGAGAAATTGTTAATCCAGAAGTCTTTGTTCATTTGGCTTTGGAATCAGGTCATTCTGATCTGTATCGACGAAGTTACATCTATTTTCCCAAGCTTGCGCAGGACTATAATTACTATTCGTCCTGTTCCACATGTGCAAGTCACTCTCCCGATCCTAACGTTCGAGTAGCCTACACCAGGCTGTATCATTTGGTATCAGAGCTTTGGAGGAGAGAACCATGCCACCAAGACAAGCTAGACGTCGTGGAGGCAGAACCATCCCACTGAATGAAGTGCATACGCTCGCTGACAATTTGCAGCAACATATGCAACAACAAATTGATGAGTTGACGCGGGAAGTTGAGCGTCTGAGGGTGGAAAGAAACAATTCACCACCTCGTTCCAGGACCGAAGATTCCAATGGTGACTCTTCATCTTCGGAGAATGTTCGACCATTTCGCAATCGGAGGAATGTTCGACATCACGAGCAAAACATTCGTGAACCGGAGTGGGAAAAAGAAGTTAAAAAGGATATCCCGGAATTCTCAGGTAATGATTCTCCTGAAGAAATTGTTGACTGGCTAACACTTGTTAATGAAGTGTTTGAGCATCGAAGTGTTCCGGAGGATCGTCGAGTCGGGATCATCTCTATGCGATTCAGAGGTAAAGCCATCGCTTGGTGGAGGCGTGAGAAGCAAACTCGCCAATCCGTTGGCAAACCGCCAATTACCTCGTGGAGGAAGATGGAAGACAAGATCCGAAAATATTTCCTACCTAAGGGATACAAGAGAGAGCTCTATCAACGGTACCAAAATCTGAGACAAGGTACGCGAACGGTGGACCAATACACCAACGAATTCAATGAGTTGGTGATTCGCAACAACATTCAAGATCCGGAGGAGATGCTTGTGAGCAAGTACTTGAATGACCTTCAACTTCATATTCAAGATGCCTTGGAAGTCCTTGACATTTGGGACTTAGGAGATGCACACCAACGAGCACTCAAGGTGGAGCGTTCTTGCTCAAAGAGGCAACAATCCTCTATCGTGACCAATCGACCCACTAGGAGTACCCCCGACACCACCAAAGTTGCTGAGGCTACGACGCAAACCGCTAGTAAGTTTCCTAATCAGCCTAACATTTTGAAGCAACCAACTACGTCCGATATTCGTTGCTATGCTTGTGGTGAGTTGGGACATCGTGCTAGCAATTGCCAAAAGAACAAGAATCGACAAGCCGGCAAAGCCTTCCTAGTGGATAACGATTCTGATGAGCATGTGGAGGATCCGCTCGAAGAAGAAGTGAATGATGTCGAAGAGTCCGCAGGTGATGAGCAAATAGTGCATGCTGATTCTGGTGAATTTCTGATGGTGAGAAAAATCTTTCTAGCTCCTCGTGATGAGACCGGACATGGGTGGTTGCACACCAACATTTTTCATTCAGCTTGCACGATTAAGGGGAAGGTATGTCAATTGATTATTGACTCTGGATGCTGTGAGAATATAATTTCTAAAATGGCAGTGAACAAACTAAAGTTGGAGTTAAAGGCGCACCCCACACCTTACAAGATGTCGTGGCTATCGAAAGGCACCGAGGTAACCGTTTCCAAACGCTGCCTTGTTAATCTATCCATTGGTTCTGTTTATTTCGACAAGATATGGTGCGATGTTCTACCGATGGATGCTAATCATGTTATTCTTGGGCGACCATGGCAATTCGATAGGCGGACTACTCATTATGGTTATCGAAATACGTATTCTTTTGAATTTGGAGGGAAGAAGATTATATTAGCACCTAGTAAGGAGCCTTTAAAAACTCCTGTTGTCGAAAAGTCTTCATCTCCTACATTACTTTTGATGAAGGATATGAAAGGTGCTCTAAAAGGGGTTCGTATTATATATGTTTTACTTCACAAAGCAGGAGAAGTTGCTTCTTCCATAGCTCTTGAAGTTCGACCACTTTTGGAAAAAATTCAAGGTTGTTTTCCCGACGGACTTACCTGCAGGTCTCCCCTCCTATGAGAGCAATTCATGAAGATGTGCGCCAAAGGTTAGAAAGCAAGACGGAGTCCTATAAAAAGGACGTCGATAAGCGACGGCGTGAAGTTATCTTCGAACTAGGAGATTTTGTTTGGGCTTACTTACCATCAGAACGTCATCCTGTTGGAAGCTATAACAAGCTTAGTGATCGAAAGCTTGGTCCTTTTGAAGTTCTTGAGCACATCAATCCCAATGCATATCGCTTAAGGCTTCCTTCTCATATGAAAACACATGATGTTTTCAACGTTCGACATTTAACACCTTATGCTGGTGATTCCTCTGATGATGACATGAATTCGGGGACGAATTCTTTTAAAGAAGGGGAGGATGATGCAGGCCAGATTGTTGATGCCGCCCGCATTGAAGACGAGCTCACTCGACCAAGGAGATCAGCCCGCATCCGAGCTCGACAAGTCGCTCGACCAGTCGAGGAGATATCGAAGGGACGCAATTCGAAGATCAAGAGTCTCATCCGCAAGTCCATGCCACAATAAAGTCCTTGTCTTTCCCTATACATTGGAAGCCTAAAAGATACTTTGGGATGATCAAGAAGACATTGGACATTTATCTAGTTTCTAGTTTCTAAGTTCTTTAATGTTTTATGCTTTCTAGGGTCTTTAATGCTCTTTAGTCTATTCATTTGCTTGAGTCTTTTCATTTGTTTTTTCTTTTGCTATAAAAGTCCATCTACTTTATGTATTCGGGGGACGAATTTGATTAATGAAAATATTGCATCAAGCAATTATCTTGAACCTTGAAGAGTTCATACCCCTGAAAACCTAGAAGAGTTTTCACTCCGTCCTTGAAGAGTCGGAGGTTTTCAAATATGCATCCTTGAAGAGTTGCAGTCATCGATCTAGAAGAATCGGTGCCCTATCCACTTCCTTGGAGGCCTGGAAGAGCAACCAACGAAGTTCTATCTTTTCCTCTGTTCTATCCATTTACATCCGTCCACTTCCACCCCGATTTCGTCCTTCCTATATTACTTATTTGAGAAAACTCAAAACAGAGAAATTGTTAATCCAGAAGTCTTTGTTCATTTGGCTTTGGAATCAGGTCATTCTGATCTGTATCGACGAAGTTACATCCATTTTTCCGAGCTTGCGCAGGACTGTAATTACTATTCGTCCTGTTCCACGTGTGCAAGTCACTCTCCTGATCCTAACGTTCGAGTAGCCTACACCGGGCTGCATCAGTTGGGCTGGTTAAGCAGCAACTGGGGAAGCCCATTGACTGATGTGTTCATGCAAGCGAGCGCAGATATGGTCGACTTCCACCTCTCTGCGGTCTTCCAAGCCTTACATCTTGACGCCAACTATCTCAGGATTCAGGTATATATATTATCATTTTCAATTGTCTGATTTGTTGCCATCTTATATCATTTCAAAACGCTAGCCTTGAAGTAATCATTAAATAATTTTCTAGCTAGATAAAGACGGCATGCTAACTTTAGCCTGTAAATGGAATTTGCAGGATGATACGTTAAGCGGTGCAGTAGCTTCAGTGGACATTGCAACAAAGAAAAGTTTGAACGACTTAGTCAGAACCGGTGAAGCGTTGTTGAAGAAGCCGGTTTTGAACTTGGAGACTGGCGAATACGAGGCCTGTAATCCAGAGACTAATGAAGAGGCTCTTAAAAGGTATCGAGCTGTTAGCTCTGATGTAGTTAAGATGTTTGAGGGTTACGTGCATAGTTCGGGTTACTAAATGCAATAGCTTTTTTTCTCTCAGGTTTGCAAAGCTACTCTCAAATGAGAGACAACTTCGTCTTGCGAGGTCGCCTCATGGATCTAATTCCAGAAATTGGAAACAATCGTAGTCATCGAATGTTACAATTTGTACAAACAACATACCGCAAATTGTGTATATTGATTATTAGGGGACAAGTCATTCATTCTTTGATTATTTTCATTCTTTCCATTATTCCTACATAAATTCCAAGTGCCAAGTTGCTGCTTTTGATGTAACTATTTAATCTAATTCTTCCTGATTATTGTTTTGTATGTATTATATTGCTAGTATGAGCTTGCAAAACACAATAGAGTCATCAATAAAAATCTCATTTACCTTATCTTGTGGCCGGCTATGTTGCAAAAAAGAAAGGATTGAGCAATGATAAACATAACAAAGAAATAAATCGAACACCGTAGTTCGGTTGATGTAACCTACTCTATTAAGAGAGTTACATATGATTCCATTATATATCAAGCGATACAATAAATATTATAATCACACTCGAGTTAATAAAACACTCTCACTATTTTCCAACCCTCAATTGAACCAATAACTCACACGATAATATTAAAGGGCATAAGATGCTGCCCTATGGAAAAGAAAGTGGACAGTTAGAGATTTGGTTTATTTGCCACAAAAAATAACATTGGTCTGTTTGAAAAAGAAAAACCAAGCTTAAATTGTTGTAAATAAGAAAGGCTCAAATTGAATACCTGAAAATTATTAGATAAAAAGTAATCACAATGTATTCATGACTAGCTATGGATATAAACTTTGTACCTTGCTTGATAATGTTGTAACATGATTTAAACAGCCCATAGTCTTGTTTAACTGTGTGATAGAGACTAGATTGCACATTTGGACGGTCAGGGCGAAGCAAGCCGACCATAGTGATCATTGGTTGTCTGCAGTGGCTACAAAAAGAACTCCTGGTAAATACTTAGAGCATTCCTTTTAAACATGTCAAAAGTTAACTAACATTTTTTGTATTAATAATAGTTTTCTTTTAGTTAAGAAAATTACGAATTCAATTTCAATATAGAATTAGAGTCGGAGGATGATGGGTTAGTATGGTATGGCCTATACAAGGCCAACAATTCATTTATTTTCTGCAAATTCCCTTACGTTACCCATCTGAAATCCCCAACGAATGTTCAAGATCGAAAACCTAGGCCAAATTTTTTTTTTTTACGTTTTACTCTGCATCCCTATAGTCTGCACTGTGAAACTCTTTCATTTGTATAAGTGCGTGAGCCACTATATGATCAAGATCGAAAATTCAATTTTTGAAGATTAATCACCAATTGTCTAATGAGTTCTCTTGGCATTACGTCCGACCGAAGCCAGCCAACGCGGTCTTCGGCAACGAGCATGACATGGACAATACAACTGATGCATCTAACTTATACGGTTATACCCAATACAAGAGATCCGTAAAAAATTTTATTCATGTATTATTAGTTACAATAAATTTGCAAATTATATAATTTTCCTTTTGATTTGCATTAAACTTTTATAAATTATCATTATCCTTGTTGATAGCTAAATTTTGGCCATCATAGCTAATCATTTATCGCATAAAAAACCAGGAGTTGTCTCTGACTCCTAAACAAAATATCATTCACATAATCTGCATTTGCATTATAAATATTACGAATATTTTTCCTAATAGGTCCTGTTGATACTTAAAATTTGATTTTCCCACTTAGTTATTTGTTGCATAAGAAAATTGGGATCAGGATCGACACCGATCCCTAAACAAAAATATCATTAACATTAGTTCACATTTGTATTATAGCCATTAGATCCATGTAAATTGCATTCGAGTTGGTCCGGTCATGATTGACATTCGAATTGGCTCAAACAAGGATTGTATTGTAATCGGCCCAATATGTTTAAACTTTCAAGACCCGGTCCGCTTGTTCCCCTTTTCTGGAGTGAAAAAAGCTGGTCATGGATGGTGAGTAAATTTGAGCAAAAAGGAAACAAATATGATGGAGGGAAATCAAGACCATGGAATTGACTTTCTTGATTTTCACTTTCCACCGATTCCTCCATGATGGCATCCCCAAGATCTTAAATTTTCGGGCAAGATTGGAGAGATGTAGAAAGCAAACAAATTTTCGGAGAGAATTGCCTTGAATGTGTCCACATGCACGTGCCATCAGCCTGCGCATTCCATGAGTATTAATCTCTTGACGATATTCCATTGATTCCTCCCAATCATATTCATATTCTTGCCCTCTCTTTTTATTGTTTCGTCCGAAGATTGGGAGAAGTGTCAAAAAAGTCATAAATATTTTTTTTGGCCAATTCAGTCTTAAACATTTTGCATTTGTGTCAATTTAGTCCTAAACCTTTTTTTTTGTGCTAATTCAGTCCTAAACCTTTTGCATTGATACCAATTCAGTCATTCCGGTTAATAGTTATACACGTGTCGAAGGACTGAATTGGCATCATTACAAAAGATTTATAACTGAATTGGCACCAATGTAAAAGGTTTAAGACTGAATCGGCACCAAAAAAATGTTTAGGACTGAATTGGCACAAATGGAAAAAAGTTTAGGACTGAATTGGCATCAATGCAAAATATTTAGGATTGAATTGGCACAAAAAAAAAGGTTTAGGACTAAATTGGTACTAATGTAAAAGGTTTATAACTTTTTTGACACTTTTCCCAATTTTTGAAGGAAACAATAAAAAGAGAGGGCAAGAATATGAATTTGATTGGGAGGAATCAATGGATTATTGGCAAGAAAGTAATACTCATGGAATGAGCAGGCTGATGGCGAGTGCATGTGGACACATTCAAGGCAATATGAGTAGAAGCAGAAAAGGAAACCAAAAGATTGCGAGCGTTAATTTGGAAGTGAATTAGAGAGATTCAGAGTCAATTCTCGGTGACAAATCAAAGCCAAAATTCAGCAATTCTCCGAGAATCATCAATCGGCTCCATGGATCCAGACTTTCCAATGATACGTAGAAGATTTTTTGCTATAAAAGGAGACGGACGCACACTTAGGAGGGGGAGTTCATTCATGAGATTTCCCCTGAAATTCATGAAATCTCACCTTCATCACAAGCACATAATTTCTCTGGGGCACCTCTTCCGCTTCATCCATCATCCATAGGCTCTCCCCTTCATCCATCATCTCCATGCCATGCCCTCTTAATTGGTCACTGTCATACACGACAAGAATCGGTAGAATATGAGGAGGAGAGGGATCACAGCATCTTCTCTGAGCAACATGATGATCACTCCTTCCATCATCATCACCACCTTCAATATGTGACATACTTTACCCATCATCTACTCCCATCATCATTATCACCTCATCCTTTACAGTATATCACATCCATCTCTAAATCTTTGCCGGGAGTATGCAGAAGCAGAGAGTGAGATAGAGGTGCAAAGTCGACTTCTTCATCTCATCACCGTTACAGGTATATCGAAGGAAAAATCACGTTCAAAGTGATCGTGAAGTGTTGAGCTTTGGAACTTGGAACCTACCCAGTATGCCTTGGAACTTGAAATCTAGGTTCCCATATATCCGGTTCTCTAGTTTCAGGATCTTTTTTGGAACCATGCCACCCATACTCTCCACCTAGAAGAGTTTACCATTGCGGCATTATCTCTATAACCCCAAACACGAGGCAATATCTTGACAATATCTTGACCCCTACCAAGTTAGCCACCGGTAAGGCTGAACTCTATTTAGTTACGATCGCTAATGAATTTGTATGATGAATCGTAAAAATAAGATGTTGCAAACTATTATAAATGCTAAAAATATTATTCCTCTCGTTGTAAGTTATAATTAAACTAAGCAAAAACCTTATAAGAGCTACAAGTAGGCCTACAACTAGATAACTTCATTGCAACAAGCTTCAACTATGTCATGGTTCTATAATGGATTTTCACATCAATCAGGCTAACGGATTTAGGATTTCAAATCGTGACAAAACTCATTCTTTCTTATCCTAAGTCTTATTTGGAGTTATGGGCTAAAGGTATCTAGGCCGAACTTTACAAATTCTTGCCCAAATTTAAGTTTTTACGGCTATTTTTGTGAATTTATGTGCTGGAGTAAAGTTGCACAATCTTATGGATTTTTTGACAATCTTTCCCATATTACGGTTTTAACCGCTAACATTACTCTACAAAAAAAGGAAAAGATTATCTACTGTACTTGACGAAACAAAGGCAGAACTTAAAACAACAAAAAGCATTGTGAGAAAATTCTGTTTTGTCGAAGTAATACTTATCAAGCTGAAGAAATTCATGGAGACATGAAGGGAAGTTTAGGGTGCGCATGAATATCATTCTGTGCCCGGGAACTATTTCTGAACAGAAATGATTTTTTTTATTCTATGCCCGGAAACAATTTCTGAGTATTTGAAGACTTTTGATAAACTGTCCAAAAATTCATAGAGTAGAAAAGAATAGAAATGTGTTTGGTAATTACAAAAAATTTCTGTTCCCAAATAATATTTTAATAATATTTTGAATTATTTATTTTTTTTCTTTCTACCCATTTTCTTCTTTGGCCATGACCGGTCGTAGGCGACTGGCGGCCGGTGGCCGATCACCGGCCATAGCTCAGGGTCGGCGAGGGCGTCACGGCCCTCGCCACCTGGGCAAGGCGACCTCGCCGTGGGTCGCGACGGCGAGGTCGAACCCTCGCCGTGGGTCGCGACGGCAAGGTCGAACCCTCGCCGCCTGGGCAAGGCGGCCTCGCTGTCGCGACCAACGGCGAGGTCGGCTTCACCGTGGGTCGCGACGGCTGGGCAAGGCCAGGCGGCCTTGCCCAGATCGCTTCGCCGTGGGTCGCGACGGCGAGGCTCGGCCTCACCAGATCTGGCGAGGTCGAGCCTCGCCGTCGCGACCCACGGCGAAGCGATCTGGGCAAGGCCGCCTCGCCCAGGCGGCGAGGGTCTAGCCCTCGCCCTCGCCGGCGAGGGCCATGACGCCCTCGCCGACCCTGGGCTATGGCCGGTCACCGGCGGTCGGCCCAGCCCAATGAATAATAAAAGAAAAATAAGAAAAATAAGAAAAAAAACTGATTCTCAAAATTGTGCCGAGAAACAAGAAGCAACTTTTTTTTACTTCTTGTTTCTCTTCCAAAACTGTTTCTCGGCACAAATTTTTGCAAAAATGTGCCCGGGAACAAAAAGTTTACCAAACGCATTTCTGTTCCCAAACTATTTATGGTAACAAAAGAACAGAAATTTTCACTGTTTGGCACGTTGCCAAACAGGCCCTTATTGTTCAAAACATTGTCTTTAGCTGGGGAAGATCATTCTGAAGAGTCGACTTTCCCAAAGTGCGAGGAATGATCTTACAAACCCTAGAACCTATGGATTGATCCTTTAGTTTCCACCTAAGTGATCGACTTGCCTTTTCTAGAGTTCTACATCGAGAAAAGTCCTCCGTCCCAACGAAATGATGAAACAAAGTTAGATGAATACTATACATGACGAATCGAAGAAGTCATCCAACTAAGTGATTAAGTGGGATACTTATATAGCCAAAATCATTCATATTGTTATTACTTCTCCAATCAGTGAAAATATTTAACCAATGGGTTATATATTATTTGTAAAGCATTACTCATACATATTACAAGTACAGTCAGTGACTTTAGATATCGTATACTTTTTTACACCATCAAGAATACTGCTCTAAACAAGATTAATTCCGTGTGCTTCGGAGTTAGGAAATAACAAATTTTGAAGAGGAATTAGTATTTCTAAGTTTCTCCTCGTCCTTTCAAGTCATAACAAGAGAGGATCAAATAGGGTTTCCATTGAAGTTTAGGTCCCACGCTGGGCTTTGTCTCGCATCGAACTGTGTCTGTAATTATAGGGAAGTAATTCGTGTACAGGTTGTTCATTCATCCACCTAATCTGGAGGTCCATATTAAAAAAGAAAACTAGCTATCAGCTATTGCGCACTGCAGATTAATTTTATGTGTCTTAAAAAGTCTGTTATGTTCACATGATTATACAAACTGTAAATATTAATTACAGATAACCGTCCTTAAGTACTTGTAAGAAATGTGTTGCGGATTTTGTAGAAAGAAGAATACCGGCATATTGTTTTGAATAGTTTCATCTGTTTTATCTTTGACATATTTTGGCCGATAAGCTGCAAGTCGTAATTTAATGGTTATTACTACAATATGCCAAGGTAGATATTATCAGGAAATGGGGACAAACTTATCGAAAATAAAAATCAGTGCATCTTCTTCCCGAGCATTCAAACGCATAAGAAGGACCCATGTGATTTTCCTCTCATCTTTAATGTTTGCGGAAAATTGAGATCTTGGCTGGCAATTTGATTGGCTCTGACCATTTCTCATCTTTTGAAATTTCCATGACAAACCATTTCAAAGCCGTCTTCATCAATCGATCTCCGATGGTTTCCCAATTCAAATGGGTGAACTGGATTCATTAATGGTCCGGGGCCAAATCGAAACCACCTCGGATTCATCGCCTTTTGCGAACCTTTGATTAAATCAAAACTATAGTTAGAATTGTCTTACCATGTGGTCCAATTGAGCAATGCACCAAACTTTGTGCATGGAACGTCCATTTAATCTTGTGGTGAAGACAAAGCTAACCGGGAGAGCAAGTTGTTTAGATAGTTTGAAAAAATTAATCTAAATTAAGCCCTTGGTATATGACACATGGCTGGTCGGTCGCTAGTCACTATCATGGCCAAGTACAAGTTCACTCTCAAGCCGTGTTCAAACCTACGAGTCTCCTAAAACTCTCACCAGAAATTCTGCGAATGCATTGGTGACCGAAGACTGATCAAAGAAAGACCTAAGTGCGATACTCACCCCATTCAACTACAATGTTGACGAAGCCCTTCGAATTTGGACTTTTCAACACGATCTCCGTGCATGAAGAATCTAGGGTCCAACTTAACCAATTCCACGTAACTTCGTACGATTCCAGTCAAATTTGAATGGCAGCGTTTCGTGAAACACAGGGAAAAGGCGGGGGAATGAGAGACTATAAATATGCATGGCTCATGCATTGTAAAGCCATCACGAAACTAGCTCTTTCTCCAAACTTGATACACTTGTTCAAAACATTTCCTCTTTCCCCTCTCTCTGACAACTCTCAAAGCCACCAAGATCACATACTTCTTAGTACTTCCTTTCCTTTTGTTTCGTTCAACTCAATTTGCAAATGGAAAGAGCAACGAGTTTACCCCTTCAGCCTCCAACTTATGGAAATTCGATCACCATTCTGAGCATCGATGGTGGTGGGATAAGAGGGCTTATCCCTGGAACCATTCTTAATTTTCTAGAGTCGGAGCTTCAGGTGAGCACACTGTATATGACTTTTTGTCGCATCTGTTATCAATATATTTCACCGATCTTGTTAGCATATTAGCATTCTTCACAACCCTTACAAATTTGTGCATAGAGATTTTGTTAACATAAATATATATCAATTTTAGTAAGTAAAACAATTTTCATTAGATTTATATAAACCTAGACGATTGGCATGTAGTTCTCGTAATGCATGTGTGCATGTAAAAGGTTTTATGCATGCTTGTCCTAAGCAAACTTTAAAAGGACAAGATTGTTTTCTGTATATATATAAAATACATGCAACCAATCTTTATGTAACTTATATTTGATACACCAATCTCGATCTAAATATGTTTTACGAATTTTGCAGAAACTAGATGGCAAAGACGCAAGAATCGCGGACTACTTCGACGTTATTTCTGGAACAAGCACCGGCGGCCTCGTTACTGCCATGCTAACCACTCCCAATGAAAACAACCGCCCTGTATTCGCGGCAAAAGACATCAAAGACTTCTACCTCAATCACTGCCCTAAAATCTTTCCCCAAGACAGGTAAGAAAATACATAAAGGAGTTGCTAGTCTCTCTTCTGGTTTAATTATCTCTTAACTTATCGAAATTAATAAATGTGCCTAAAACTTTGCAGTTGCCCTTTCACACCGGTTACGAAGATGATCAAAGCCATGGCGGGACCCAAATACGATGGAAAATACCTTCACAATATCGTGAGGAAGGAGATTGGAGACAAAAGATTGCACCAAACATTGACAAACGTCGTGATACCGACGTTCGACATCAAGAGCCTTCAGCCAACCATTTTCTCTAGCTATCAGGTCATTCATCTCCTCATCATCTTCTTGAAATTTAAGAATAGCTCAAGGGTTTGAGGATATGTAGACAATAAACTCTTACAAGGATTATCAACATTATTCTCGTCAAATTGTCGCCAGGTGAAGAAAGATCCGAGCATGGATGCCTTGCTCTCGGACATATGCATTTCGACCTCGGCTGCACCAACTTATCTCCCGGCCCATCAGTTTGAAACCAAGGACTCCACAGGCAAAGTGAGAGAGTTTAACCTCATCGATGGTGGCGTAGCCGCAAATAATCCGGTAATATAATCACATTGGCCTCCTTGTATATGAAATCTTAAACATGAATTTTCTCCCATGACATCGTACTTGAATATTGAGAGTTTGTTTTGAAATAACGTTTGACAATAACTAATTATATGTGATATACCCACTGTGTAGACATTGGTTGCGATGGGAGAGGTGACCAAGGCAATTATTGGAGGAAGTTCAGACTTCTTCCCTATAAAACCAATGGATTACCGGAGGTTCTTGGTGATCTCACTCGGGACCGGAACAAGGAAGACTGAGGGGAAATACACTGCACATGAAGCAGCCAAGTGGGGAGTGCTGGGTTGGTTGACCAGCGGCGGTTCACCATTGATCGACGTCTTCAGTCAAGCCAGCGCAGACATGGTCGACTACCATCTCTCCGCTGTGTTTCAAGCCCTACAACTCGACGACAATTATCTTAGGATACAGGTATATCTAATATCTACAGATATTCGCGCGAAAGATTCCCGGACGAAGATTATTTCCACAAAATATCGTCACACATAGGCCTGTTTTGTGCTGATCATTGCCTCTTTATGGCTTGATTTTTCAGGATGATACATTGAGTGGTGTTTTATCATCAGTGGATGTGGCCACGAAAAAGAACCTGAACGACCTGGTCAAAACTGGTGAGGCATTATTGAAGAAGCCGGTCTCTAGGGTTAATTTGGAGACCGGGGTGTGTGAGCCCACGTCCAACCAAGAGACCAACGAAGAGGCTTTGATAAGGTGCGTGCATTTGAAATAACAAATAATTAATTCGGGAATTCATGATTCATTACTTTTTGCATTTTTAGTTTGGTTTGACTAATATAGCTTCCTTTGACATATATTGCAGGTATGCTAAATTACTCTCCCAAGAAAGACAGCTTCGCCTTGCAAGATCGCCTCATGGACATGCCAATACACCAAAGTGATTATAATCCAGAGGGCTAGTGATCTTCTTGCATAATTTTGCTGGATTTGTAATTTCAAGAGGGGGACAAAGCATTTGTCTTTTTAAAAAAAAAATTCCTTAAGATTCTTTTATTCTTGAATAAACCCTTTGGGGGATAGGACTAAGATTTTCTGCAATTCTTTTTCTATTGTTTCATCAACCGTTAGACACGAATGATTGTAAGCTAATTCTCTATGGAATAAAATTCTCATTACCGCCACGACTTCTTATTGTAATTATTTTGTTGTGGTCAGAGTCATATACAGGTGCATTAATTCACATCTCCCATCTTGTGGTATAGAAAATGGCACTTCAGCTATAAACTTAATTGATATGGGAAGATGTGCTTTTGTGATTTTACACGTTTTCCGGCCAATATGCGACTATGATATATTGGTCTTTTTAACATAAGTCCAAAAGCGTGACCAAACAACTGAGAAATGCTAATCTATCTAAAAAAATTACTCTAGTTAAACTTATTTTTGATGTTAGGAAATTAGGATAATGAAGTTAATAATTAGCCATTGGCTGTGGAACTAAAAAAGGAAAACTAGAACAAAGCCATCGGCATGAAGCATGTACAGCTATATAAGAGAAACAAGACAAGAAAAGCAGCTGAGATATTTGCAACCCTAGCAAGAATTATATAAACTAACATACTGGCTAATGTCCTTTATGAAGATAATTGAAGTGAAGAAAACAAGTGGAGTACATGTCATCCTTTTTAAGCTCCATTCTATTTCTCACTAGTTCTTATACCACAATATCTCAACTTTTGCTTCAATATATACCAAAGGACACATGATGGTTGGAATTGTTGGGATTTTTAGTATCCAAAATTTGTGAATGAGAAGTGTGGATGGAAATAGTCACACATTGGATAGAAGTTGTGATGGAAGATGATTTATTTAGATGAGCCTCTCAAATGAGTTTGGGCCCCAAGGGGTACCCCACTTTTGTAGAAGGGAGAGGACCTATGCCAAGCTAGGTCGGTCCCCCCGTGCACGCCACCGTTGTCCGACCGGCTTGTACTAGGCCCATGTCCATTCCATTGATTTTTATTTTTTCCCGAACATACACGTTTTGTTAGAATTTACTTATTTATTTATTTTGGACTAACAAATATGTCTATTCGTGAGGTTCAGTTCGCCCGAACGAAAAAGCCGGCTTGGATCGAGTCATCGGTTTTATTTTCCCGAATAGACATGTTCGGTTCTTGGAAGTTAATTTTTTCTTTGGACAAACATGTCAGTTCGTGACCAATAACCGTCTATCAACCGAACAAATTTGTTCGGTTCTTAGTGACCGTTCAATCCCATCTATAACTGAACGGGCTCTTTGTGACTATTCATTTTTCGAACATATATTTTCGCATTCTAGGTATTCTCTATCCCCGCGAGCCATATTTTCGCATAATCATCATTCTTCATCATTGTCATTCGTGCAATTATTCCGCGAACTTGCGTTCGAAGGTTTTTTTTGAAGAAGTACCGCTTCATTGGAAAGGCGATCCATTCTATCCTGAGAGGCAATTGTTTAACATCCTTGGGTATCAACAGAGGGGATCAATTGTCTTAAGAACACAACGTGAATTCGTTGAGCTCGAATCATTCGTCAAATTCGGATTACTCATTTCAGGTTTGTTGAACAACTTTATTTTGCACATGCGAACACTTAAATTACGTTCAATAATCTTAAGACAATTTTTATCGTGTTTTTATAATTGCATTTCTCAATCATTTTTGTCTTCGTGTCAGAAATGGCTACAACATCAATGATGCCTATTGCATCTGTTCCGACTCATGGAGAGAAGCTAGAAAAGTTCAATGGGGCTGACTTCAAGAGATGGCAACAGAAGATGTTGTTCTAGCTCACCACTTTGAACTTGGCAAGGTTTTGCATAGAGGATGCTCCGAAGTTGGATGAAGGAGAGACAAACAAGGAAAAGGTTGCTGTTGTAGATGCATGGAAGCATTCTAACTTCCTGTGTCCCAACTATATCCTCAATGGTCTGGATAATTCCCTCTACAATGTTTATAGTCCGTTGAAAATGGCTAAGGAGTTATGGAAAAGTTTGGACAAGAAATACAAAACGGAAGATGTTGAGTTGAAGAAATTCATTGTCGGCAAATTTCTGGACTTCAAGATGGTAGATTCTAAAACCTTCTTAAGTCAAGTTCAAGAACTTCAAGTGATCATGCATGACATTCATACTGAAGGTATGATGATTAGTGAATCATTTCAAGTGGCTGCTTTCATTGAGAAGTTACCACCGTCTTGGAAAGATTTCAAGAATTATGTCAAACACAAAAGAAAGGAATTATCACTTGAAGACTTAATTGTTCGATTGAGGATAGAGGAAGACAATAGGAATTCCGAGAAGAAAGTTAGCAGCAATCTAGCGATCTCAAGGGCCAACGTTGTTGAAGAAGGATAAAAACCAATAAGAAGAGGAAAAACTATAGACAGGGATCCACCCAAGACTTGAAAAAATTCATTAGCAAATGCTATAATTGTGGAAAGTCTGGACATCATGCCAAAGACTATAAAGCCAAGAAAAGAAAGATGACTCAGGCGAATGTGGTGGAACAGATTTCCAATGGTATTAATGATATCAATCTTACTGCAACGATATCTGAGTGCAACATGGTGGGAAACCCCAAAGAATAGTGGATTGATATTGGAGCAACTAGTCATATATGCCCCAATAAATCTATGTTCTCATCATACACGCCTATGGAAGGTGATGAAAAACTCTACATGAGTAATTCATCAACTTCTAAGGTTGAAGGTGTTCAAAAGATTGCTTTGAAGATGATATCTGGGAAAGTTGTGGCATTAAACAATGTGCTACATGTGCCAGACATATGCAAAAATTTAGTGTTCGGATATCTTCTTAGCAAGAATAGTTTCAAGTTGGTATTTATATTTGATAATTATATACTCTCCAAAAATGAGATGTATGTAGGAAAGGGTTACGTTAGTAATAGTCTATTCAAGTTGAATGTAATGACTGTTGTGCCCAATGATGTTATGAATAAAGTTGTTTCTATTTATGTGCTTGAGTCTTCTAATTTATGGCATGCTAGACTAGGACATGTTAATTATAAGTCAATAAAGAAATTAATGAACATTGGGTTATTGCTAAAATTTGACTGTCCAAGTGAAAAATGCTAAGTATGTGTTGAATCAAAATTTTCTAAGCCTCATTTTCATTTGATGGATAATAGAATCACATAACCTTTAGATTTAATACACACAGACATTTGTGATTTGAAAGTAATATCGTCAAGAGGTAGTAAGAAGTATTTTATAACGTGTATAGATGATTGCTCAAGGTATTGTTATGTTTATTTGCTTAGTAGCAAAAATGAGGCTGAATGCTTTTAGAACTTATAAGTCCGAAGTTGAAACTTAGTTCAATAAGAAAATTAAGATTATAAGAAGTGACAGAGGAGGTGAATATAAATTTCCTTTTGAAAAAAATTGTTTTGAGTTTGGTATTATTCACCAAATTACTCCTCCTTATGTGCCACAAGCTAATGGAGTGGCGGAAAGGAAAAACCGATCTTTAAAGGAAACAATGAATGCATTGTTGAATAATTCCGGTTTATCGCAGAATTTGTGGAGGGAAGCTGTTTTGACGGCGAATTTTATTTTGAATAGACTATCCCATAGAAAGATACAACAAACTCCCTATGAGAAGTGGAAGGGCAGAACGCCTAATTTGAAATATCTCAAAATGTGGAGGTGCTTAGCTAAGGTTGTGATTCTTAAACCTAAAAAGGTTAAAATAGAACTGAAAACCGTTGATTGTGTCTTTATTGGATATGCTATTAATAATAATGCATATCGATTTCTTGTTTATAAGTCTGAGGTTCTTGATATACATGTTAATACGATCATTGAGTCAAGGGACGCTTCGTTCTTTGAAAATATTTTTCTGTATAACATAGTATATGAGCCAATTAACAATGATAAGAGGTCTCAGGATATTACATCTAAAAGCGATCCTATAAAGGATGAACCTAGACGTAGTAAAAGACAAAGAACTTCTAAGTCCTTTGGAAATGATTTTCTAACATATTTGTTAGAGAATGAGTATCGGACCTTTAAAGAGGCTATAACATCCCTAGAAGCTCCGTTCTGGAAAGAAGCTATCAATAGTGAAGTTGAATCCATCTTATCAAACCATACATGGAAATTAGTTGACCTTCCACCTGGTAATAAACCACTACAATGTAAGTGAATTTTCAAGAGGAAAATGAAAGCGGATGGTACTATTGATAAGTATAAAGCTAAGCTTGTGGTAAAAAGATACAAGCAACAAGAAGGTCTTGATTATTTTGACACTTATTCACCTGTTACTAGAATTACATCTATAAAGATGCTAATTGCCATAGTAGCGGTGTATAAGCTTGAAATCCATCAAATGGATGTTAAAACGGCTTTCTTAAATGGGAATTTAGAAGAAAAAATATATTTAGAACAACCCGAAGGGTTCATTATTCCAAGATAAGAGAAGAAAGTATGTTGGTTTATCAAATCACTCTGTGGATTGAAACAAGCATCAAAACAATGACATGCTAAATTTGACCAAATTATGTTGTCAAATGGTTTTAAGATTAATGAGTGTGATAAATGTGTATATATTAAGAATACTCATAATGGTTTTGCTATTTTGTGCTTGTATGTAGATGATATGCTTATAATGGGTAGCAATAGTGCGGTTTTCAATACGACCAAACGAATGCTCACAAGTAAATTTGATATTAAAGATATGGGGGTTGTAGATGTTATTTTAGGAATTAAAATCCACAAGACATATGGAGGATTAGCTCTATCACGGTCCCATTATATTGAGATGATTCTTGGAAAGTGCAAGAATCTATATGTTATACCAGTAAAGACTCCGATAGATGTTAATTTACATCTTTCAAAGAAAATTAGTGAAAACAACGTTCAAAATGAGTATGCTAGTATACTAAGTAGCCTAATGTATGTCATGAACTGTACTAAGCCAGACATAGCTTGTGCTATGAGCAAGCTATCGATTTATAATTAGTCCAAATAAAAATCATTGGAAAGTTATGAAACGTGTATTGGGCTATTTGAAGCACACTCAAAATTATACCTTGCACTACACAGAGTATCTAGCGGTACTTGAAGGATACTATGATGCAAATTGGATAACCGGCACAAGAGACACAAAATCCACAAGTGGGTATGTGTTTATACTTGGTGGGGGAGCAGTGTCGTGAAAGTCATCCAAACAAACTTGTATTGCAAGGTCTATTATGGAAGCAGAATTTATTACTTTGGATAAGGTCGGTGAAGAAGCTAAGTGGCTTCGAAATTTCTTAGAAGACATTCCTAATTGGTCTAAACCAATGCCACCTGTATGTATTGTCACGCCCCGTACCCCACGAAGCGTAATATCCCGCCAACGGTCGATTTTGGTGCAATGCTCCCAGGATGCGTCGCCGACCCAAACCCAATCAGAGAGTAAAGCACAAGTGGAAATCACATATATATAAATACAAATATACACCCATACATAAAAACACATGAGACCAAGGTAGAATAACCATCAACATAAGAACATATATTTTCATAACCAACTAAAACCTTTTACAATGTACTTTGTACAGATCAAAAGATTTACACCAAGACAACAACTATTAGCAGCCACCAGATCAAAAAGGTACTATAGCTGAGAAAGGCGGGGTCAACTACAGGGAAGATCGCAGTCAAAAAGTTACTAACTTCGCTATAAGAGTTAGGACCTAAGCTAGGGCTCCCAATTCGAATCCGATGATCCCGAGGACTCTCTTGCTGAACCCTCTTGAGGCTCGGACTCTTCGGAATCCATATCCGTTGCTGCTGCCTCTTCGTCTTCAGTATCCGGGTTAAGCTCTGGGTCAAGATACAGTCCTAACTCATCATCGGGTCTTATCTCTACGTTCGACCCTACCTCCACCACTTCCCCGTGGTCTTCATCAGAATCTAGGTCCATGTCCTCCGGCTCGTTTTCTTCCTCGGTATCTTGGTCTTGATCTTCACCTATCACTTGCGGCTCCTGTGGCTCCCCCTCTATAGGCTTGTCAACACCATCTACATCAGAGATATCCTGAGGATTGATCACCTGCCATCCGCAATTATGGGTTTCATCAATCCATTCTGATCGATTGGTACATCAAAAGTCCTAAGGGGTCGCCCTAGGTTTCCGTCTGCATCTCGCAAGCACCAGGCCACGTACTCTTGAGTCTGATGAAAATATTCTCCTACGTTTACGAACACTACGGATCGATATCTCACATAAGATTCCCCGTTCCCTGCGGGGTATGTACTGGTATACTGGTGTATATGTACAGGTATTCCAAAAAATGGTGGATTCGATATCTTTACCGCTGGGGGTTTGAAAATGTGGGTTATTATAACCGTGAGACGAATTTTAGAGAATTCAACCCCTAAACCTAGGCTAGGCTAGCATGCAATCTCCTGACTGGAAATAAATATTTAAAACCATAATGCAATAATAATCAAACAATTCTCTGACCCTGCAGGTTAGACAATTCAATATATAATAGTCACGACACATACGTGGCTTATATTATCATACGTACGCCAATCACATGCTCATGCACCGAGTCTCACACACTTGCATGTCAGTCCATGCATGTTCATGCATGTAAATGTCGTCGACATGTCATGTGCATTTCCCGGCCCACTGGCCACACTGACACACTGGCAATCGCCCAATTTATTATTTATTACGACTCGAGTCAACAGCATTCACGGCCCGGTGCGTCTAGCCTGCTTCAAAGTGCATGAGGTGCAGCAACCGATCTGGCCCATTGTCTCTCGCCTGCTTCAAAGTGCATGAGGCGCAATACTGATCTCCTTACGAACCAGAGCCTGCTTCAAAGTGCATGAAGATGGTCGTCTTCCGGACGTACCGGGCATCGTCCTACTTCAAAGTGCATGAGGACGGTATCGACCTGAAGGTCACGAGTCGAAGGTCCTTAGGTGATCACACAACTCATTATTATCTGAACCCAGCGTATGACGCTTACGGGTATTTTAGGTGATCACATGCTCATGGCGGATACGCATTCTCGCACAATTTCACCACATGCCTCACTCTAGGCATACATAATGCGTGTCCATGTTATGTAATGCAATGCACCATGAGCACAAATGAAATTCAAACACTCAATATCACAACACGTGCTCAATTGGCCCAATTAATATCATGTAGCCCAACGTGCGATTCACAATTCAATAATTAATTGCAAGCCAAACAGTGGCCAATCGTACTCCACAAAAAAATCAGCCGCACAACATGCGACATGGCAGTATGCAATCAATCTCAATTAAGCAAGAATTACATACAATCAGTCAACCCGAACATATCCGGTAATTCCACCAATGGGTTCCTAAATTGGCCATTCAATCCAACTATTCTCCCCAATAAAATTCTCATTGGTCCACTACATTTTTCCCGATAATAATTTCTATAAATCAGTACACTAATTTTTCTCTGCCAGTACTAGTATTCCTAAACCAGTCCAGAAAAATACACTATCAGTCCTAATCCGAGTTTAGGAATTTTACTCACTTAATTCAAGGTCACGACGACGGGGAACGGCGGCCGATCACTGGTGAACAGTGAAACCGACGGCGGAATTCCCGGCGACGGCGTACGGACGGCGTACGGTCACCCGTACGGACACTGTACGGACAGCATGTGAATAGTGTCGTACGGACGTCAGCAAACATCCCTGTGCAGCAGCTCGGTCGTTCGAGCTCCGGCGCGGGGGCGATGGGGCTCCGACACGGCGGCGGTGCTAACCCGGGAGAGAAAAAGAGAGAAAAAGAGAGAGAAAGGGGTCGGACAGAGGCAAGACTGAGGCTAGTGATCGTGGTGGTCGACGGTGGGGCGCGGCGGCCGACGGCAACGCTCCGATGGTCGGCGGTGTGCTCCGGCGAAGCCAAGCCGAGAGAGAAAATGAGGGAGAGAGAGTGATCGGGAGGAGAGGGAGCTGTTCTGGCCGAATGGGAGGTAAGGAGAGAGAGGATTAATTTCTGGTCAAAATAATAGGGGCTAGGGCAGGGCGCCAAGTGTCGCCAATCCGCACAAAATGACCAAAATACCCCTAATCCTAAGGTCTTGATTTAATCTTATCCAAAAATGAAGGGTAAAAAGGTCATTGAGTCCAATAATTGAGCTGATAACCTTTAATAATTATCCCAAATATTTTCCCAAAAATTCTGACCGAAAATAGCCCAGGGGCAAAACCGTCATTTTTTCAGTCCCGGGGCGAAATTTCAATTTTTGGATAAATCAACTCCAAATATGTGTGGCCAACATAATATGGCGTCGGAATCGCGAAAATAGCCTCTTAAGCCCTCGAAAATCTACTGCAAAGTTTCGAGAATAAAATAATATTATTTTTCACTTCCTAGCCAAAATTCCAATTTTGTTCAAAACAACTCCAAATATACGTTGCCACCCTAAAATGGCATCGGCCTTCAAAAATAACCTCATACGGTCTCAGAATCAGTGTCGGGGCCCAGAGGGGCAAAATCGTAATTTTTCACCCTCTGACCAAAATTCCAATTTTTACTCGTACTAACTCCGAACGTGTGTGGCCAGCGTGATATGGCGTTAGATTCCCAAAAATAGTCTCTTAAGCCTTCGAAAATTGACATCGAAATTCGGGTCCAATTCCGTGAACAAAACTCGTTAAACTTTCAATTTCATGGTCTCTTACTAACGGGTGGCTGTTTAGGGATTACGCGTATCGACCTAGGGCTATCCGTATTGTAATAGTCTCGATCATTGAGAGAATGAGAAATTATCACTAGTTCCAGAGGTCACGATCATTCGGTTCAAGTTCAGGACTGGTTGGCCACGTATACTTTCGGTCTTGCAGAATCACATGCATCCCTATTGTACATCGTAGGCCTTGGCCAAACCCAATCCATTACCCTTTCCTACGATCGGCCCACGTTGGCCCAAAATATTCCCTCAGTGTTTCTCGTGATCGGTGTCCGTTTCACGATAGGGTCCCCGGTCCACGTACTGTTTTCTAATTAGCCATACCCCATTGGTTAGTATCCCGAGAATAATCAGCTCTGGGCGAGACTTACTAAAATGAAATGCAAAATAATATCAGTTTTATTGATCCCGGAATTAAATCAAAATTCGGGCTGTTACGTGTATTCATTGTGATAGTCAAGTGGCAATAGGCAGAGCAAGGAATGTCATGTATAACGGAAAGTCTCGACATATACGTCGAAAACACAATACTGTAAGACAACTGCTCTCTAATAGAATTATGACAATTGATTATGTGAAGTCAAAAGATAATATCACAAATCCATTAACAAAAGGCTTAACTAGAGAGTTGGTTATAAAAACATCAAGGGGAATGGATTTAAAGCCTATAAAATAAGTTACCATAGCGGAAACCCTACCTAGTTGATTGGAGATCCCAAGATCTAGGTTTAAAGGGATAACCAAGTTATGCAGGCAGAGTAGTGTACTGTCAACTCTTACTCATTCTCGTATGAAGACAATACTAACATGTGGAGGTTTAGTGTAAGCTTTTAATGATTTTGATGCGGGTATATGATATACCACACAATTAGAAATCATCTATGTGAGTGTGAAGTGAGGGCTGTTTCTATAAAGAATTTGAAAGGCCAAATTATTCAAAGCACTCATGAAACTAGGCGGTGTTCATGGCCAAAACGAACACAATAGTGAGAACCAACTTTGTTTGAGAGATAATTGTGTGATTTTTATTGTCTTGACTTACATCGAAGGTTGACAGTTCAAAGACATCATGTCTACTGATTGACCGAGTAAGTCCAATAAGTCTCACTAGGGAAAGTTCAAAGCCTCATATTACTTATCTCAATGCAACGTTCTCTTATGGAATAATCGCATATTTCATCTCATGCATATACGAAGAGTCATGATATCTGAACTTCTCATTCATGTGTGGGATTGTTGGGATTTTTAATATCCAAAATCCATAAATTGTGAATGAGAAGTGCGGATGGAAATAGTCCCACATTGGATAGAAGTTGTGATGGAAGATGGTTTATTTAGATGAGCCTCTCAAATGGATTTGAGCCCCAAGGGGTATCCCACTTTTGTGGAAGGGAGAGGACCTATGCCAAGCTCGGTCGGTCCCCCCATCCGGCCTGCTCGGCTCGGACCCGGCGCGGGTCCATTCCATCGGTTTTTATTTTTTCCCAAACAGATATGTTTTGTTAGAAATTATTTATTTATTTATTTTGGATAAACAAACATGTCTGTTCGTGAGGTTCGGTTCGCCCGAACGAAAAAGCCGGCTCGGATAGGGTCATCGGTTTTATTTTCCCGAACAGACATGTTCGGTTCTTGAAAGTTAATTTTTTCTTCGGACAGACATATCAGTTTGTGATCGATAACTGTCTGTCAACCGAACGAATTTGTTCGGCTCTTGGCGACTGTTTAATCCCACCTATAACTAAACGGGCTCTTCGTGACTATTCATTTTTCGAACATATATTTTCGCATTCTCGGCATTCTTCATCATTGTCATTCGTGCGATTATTCCGTGAAATTGTGTTCGAAGATTTCCTTTGAAGAAGTATCGCTTCATTGGAAAGGCAATCTGTTCTATCCTGGAAGGCAATTGTTCAACAATCTTGAGTACTGATAAATGGGACAAATTGTCTTAAGGACACAACGTGAATTCGTTGGGCTCGGATCATTCGTCAAATTCGGATTACTCATTTCAGATTTGTCGAACAACTTTATTTTGCACATACGAACACTTAAATTACGTTCAACAGGAATGTGGTCTTATAAAGAAAGCACACCAGCATCACAATTCTAGGAGACTTTTAGAATCACAAAATCAGGGTTACCTACCACATGAGCCTCAAATGTAATCTTGATGTGAGCTGCAAGAATGAAGAAAGTAGTATTTTCCATTCGGTCTCTAGCCATCGAAAGACACATCATTGTTGGACTGAACCAGGTTTCACCATGTGAAACCTCACATATCGTTGAGCCATGCATAAACAACCTAAACCCAATTGTAGGAAGTGCTATCTCCATTCCTCGAGACCCACTTACTACTCCAAAACAAGAGATACATTCCCCATTGCAAGCGGACCAATGGTTCGTGGATTTATAAAAAGAACCTTGGCACGTTCATTGCCTTCAATTATCAATAGCATTTAATTGCTTTTTACCATTCAACGCCCAACCATCTTTGAATTGCCTTAGAGGTACATTCAGAGAGTTTTCCCTATCGAGCCTCCACATGGGATCACCACGCGCAAGTATGCACAGTCATGCCCCTGATGAACTCAGAAGACTGGTGGATAAGGCAAATATATTATAATGAATAATTTACACAATGCCCTTCAATTGACCCTCTCGTTTCTTGAAGATCAATCCTCAACGTTTTCAAAGTGATAGATCTGACCTGTCACTTCAATCTTCTGTGGCTGCTTTCTTTGGCATCTCATTTCTCCTTCTGCCCAACATTATATGCAGGAAAAAGAAAACACAGATATGGAGCTGCGAGTCGTACAATACACTTTTGTTATTTTATAAACCCTTAAAAACAAGCCGCACGGGGATGAGATGAGCTTTACCGGTCAAAAACGATAGAGCAAGAACTGCGATTTAAGTTAGGGTTTCGTGTGCTTCATTGTAGCACCATGGGAATGATAGGCTGGAGATCAAAGCAAGGACATGTATATAGAACCTTCTCTTTATTTATAGGGAAAAAGCCACCAAAAAAATCTAAACTATATTTATTGTGACACATTTATCCTAAAAATTTTTTTGTGACACAAAAAATCTTAAACTTACATCTGTGTGACACGTTTATCCAACTTCAAAGTCCCATAAAATTATTTTTCAACCAAAATAACATTGTTTTTATTATACTTAAGCCACGTGGGTTTCAGCCCTCACCTGGATTTGGGCGAGGGCTCGACATCCTTGCCCGACAACCTCGCCTGAGGCTCGCGTCATGAGCGAGGACACGAAGGCCCTTGCCCAAACCAACCTGTGGCAAGCGATGGTTGGCTGGCGAGGTTGCCAGCTGAGAGGGTAAGGAAAAAGAATAAAGAAATAAAAGAAAAGAGAAAAAGAAAAAAAAATTTAGAACTAAATTGGTGCAATTGAAATGTTTACTACTAAATTGATACCAATGCAATAGGTTTAGGATTTTTTTGGTACTTTTCTATGAAGAATGGCATGCGCACAAATGAGAACAGTTTTTGGATATCTTTGCTTTCTTTCAATACTTTGTATTAACTACCCTATCAGATTAAACTCAAAAGGAAGATTTATGGAAGCACCATTTTGTTCTTTCAAAGTGCTTTACTTTCACAATAAACATGTTAAAAGTAAGGTTTTTTTGCATCATTAAATTACGGTATTTTGGTAAGTCATTTTTGCTAGATTTTTTTTTGTCAAAAGGTGTTTCAATATATCTTATATTACATTAAGCCTCTCTCCATGTATTGATTTATACTTTAGTAGCAATACTTTCAAATCTGAGTGAATTCTCTCTCTCTCTCTCTCTCTCCGCACACTTTTTGAGACGAAGTTTTATCATAACATTTCTCTATATGCAGCGCATAACATTGTCAATATTGCTACTTTCGTAGAAAGTGACCTCTAGTCTACCTATATCATTCCATTCTAATTACTTGAGCTGGCCGCCAACGCGTGCTTTGATCATTTCGCCTTTAGGTTTATCATCTTGTGTAATGGTATTAATGTAACGATTGAATTAGAGAAGATATCAATAGAAAAGAGTACATATAAGCCATTTGATAGTGACTTATTTTGACCTAAATTCTGCATTATACTGTTCGTGCGTGAGAAAGCAGGGTTTTCCTGCTCCCACAATGGCCCGCGTGCCTTTCAGTTTAGTATTCAAACCTACAGGTCTCTCTCGAGGCGTTGAAAGTCTTACCAACAATTCTTCACTTGAAAGACCTCTCATCGTCAGCTAGCCATTACGGTTCAGCTTCCCTATAAAATTTGGACTTTTCAATCAGTTTCTTGGATTGAAGAATCTCCGGTCAACTTAAAACAATTCCAACCAAGACCGTACGTGGGATTTTGGTCAAAGTTTGAATGAAACCCAACTTGTAACGACCCGGTCCGACGAGAGCGAGGAGTGGTCGCCGGGGCCAGAGGGCCTGAACAAGGAGCGGCTCCTGGCAGGCTTCTAGGATGGCAAGGAGGGGCATATCGCTGTCCCACATCGCTTAGGGGAGGAGTCCTGGGATTGCTTACAAGGCTTGGCCCCTAACTTTTGTGTAACGCATTTTAAAGCCATGAGGACTTAGTGTCCAAAGCGGATAATATTACATAAGGAGTGGCGCAGCGGAAGCGTGGTGGGGCCGATGTCCTTACAAATGGTATCAGAGCCGACTTCCGACCGCGTGTGGGGCCACAGCGAGCACTACAAAAAAGCGGTTTTTTTCCGACAAAATTACCAACGAACTTTTCTGGAAAATTCGTTGGTAATTCGTCGTCGGAAAATTTTCCAACAAAAAATTTGAAATTTCGTTGGAACAAATTTTATTGGAAAATTCGTTGGTAATATTTCGTTGGAAAAATCGTGGCAAAATTCATCGGTAATTATTCGTTGGAAAAATCGTTGCAAAAATTTCGTTGGAAAATTTGTTGGAAAAATTTCGTTGGTAAATTTGTTGAAAAAATTTGTTGGAAAATTTGTTGAAAAAATTTCGTTGGAAAATTCGTCGCTAATTATTCGTTGGTAAATTCGTGAGAAACATAATTTCGAAAAAAAAAAATTTTGGTGATGAATCGCGGGAAAATTTTCGGACATTTCCGACGAAATTTCCAACGAAAAACTCTGTACAATTTGTTGGAAAAAAATTTTCCAACAAATTTTCCAACGAAAAAAAATTCGTAGGAAATTCGTTGTTGGAAAATTTTCCAACGAAAAATAAATTTTCGTTGGAAATTTTGAGCCAAAAAAAAATTTCGTGGGGAAAATTCTCTGTGAAAATTTGTTTAGGACCAATAAATATTTCGTTGGAAAATTTGTTGCAAAAAATTCGTTGGAAATTTTCGTTGGAATTATTAGTTGGAAAATTTCGTTGGAAAACATTTTGTTGGAAATTTTCGTTGCAAAAAATTTCGTTGGAAAATTTGTTGGAAAAAATTCGTTGGAAATTTTCGTTGCAAAAATTTTCGTTGGAAGAAATTCGTAGGAAATATTTCGTTGGAAAATTTTCGTTGCAAAAATGTTCGTTGGAAATTTTCGTTGCAAAAAGTTCATTGGAAGAAATTCGTTGGAAAATATTTGTTGGAAATTTTCGTTGGAAATAATTTCGTTGGAAAAAGTTCGTTGGAAAAAAGTTTGTTGGAAATTTGGTTGGAAAACGTTCGTTGGAAAAATTCATTGGAGAATTTGTTGCAAATATGTCATTGGTAATTTCGTGATAAACCATAAATATTTCGTTACAAATTACCCCGTTAATTGTTCGTTACAAAATACGTCCGTAATTATTGGGGAAAAAAATCGTTACTAATTTGCGACAATATTTTTTTCCGATAAATTGCAATGTATTTTTGTTTTCGCTAAATTGCGACGAAATATCAGGACAATTTCGAATTGAAATCTAATTAGATATGCAATATTAATTTCTTCAATGCATAAATTGCAGAATATCAAATGATGATATTAGATATTCAATCTCATAATACACAAAGATAGCTAAGCAAAAAAGAACATCCATTAATACATTCAACAAATAGAAAGGACGGGAAACAACCATAAGACCTTTGCAGCTCCGGTACTAGCCATGACATCAGGAACAGTCAGCTGTATCGACACCTGATGAAATATGAAAACATAAATAAAAATATGTAATATGTTCAAAATATAAAAAAAAGCATTTATGCATTGAAGTGAAACTAGCTATAAGAAAAATGTTCTTACCTAAGGGGGACTGACAATAAAATCATCATTAGCATCATCACCAATCGCCGCATCATCGTGTGGCTCATCAATATGCCCATGACCGACTACATTAACAGGAGGTACAGGAGGAACCTCATTTCGATCGATGTCGAGGCGTCGCATGACATATTGCAGTTGTGCATTCATCACTCTAATTTGTTCGTCCTTCTGTTCAAGTAAAAACTTCAATTCTTCGTCCTTCTGAACAAGTAACTGTTTCAATTGGTTCATTTCTTGGGCCATGTGCTCCTCATGACGTGTCCTCCTTGCAAAAGGTGCATTTGAGGATGAAGTTGCAGCACCCTTCGATTTGAACATTCTTGACAATGATCCCATGCCAAATATTTTTCCCCCTTTCATCCCACCCGCTGCCTCCACCCATAATGCCATACTGTCAACCGATGGCTCAGACACAGCAACACCATCACCACCACCCCCATCATCACCACCACCAGAACCACTAGCAGTGTTCATCAAAAGTTGATCATATTTTTCCTATATTAACAGTATAGATAAAAATAAAATAAATTCGTATATATTACCATAAATATTGAAAACATGCATGATTTTCATTCTAGTTTCCATAAAATTCCAAACTATAATATTACATACCTTAGTAGCTTTTGCCCGATCGCCAATCCATGTCTTATCCTTTTTCTGAAATGTGCGTTCAAATGTAGCTGTAAATGTGGGTTCCGTCCCCAATTCATCCGCCTACAAAAATTTAATAAAAATTAGTCACCATTGAATTAAATGAACTTACAAGTTTACATGGACTTACCATTCTTCTCTTATGCTCGCCGATGCTAATAGAGCCCCCAGCATATGTGGCTGACGCAGACCCATCACTAGAACTAGAAGTTCGATTCTTCTTGTTCTGTTCACATCTTTTCTTATGCTTCTCAGTTTCCCAAGTTCTCGTCATTTCTATCCAATCGTTCGCTGTAATGAAATCCGGCTTTTCTTTCATTCTCTTCGCTTTATGTATCACATAACGCATGTGATCACCCACTTTCTTCTTAAAGATTCTTCTAACCTCAGCCTCTTCCATTTCATCCCACGTGAACTTACGCTACAATCAATAGCAAAATCAACGAAAAGTAAATATAATGGTCACAAGTGAAATATCCCTGACAATGCACCAGACAATTCGTGCCAAATTTCATGATTGACCATCAGTATGTTATGCCGAACTTACGTTGTGAGAAAATGAATAAAAACAACACTAACCTTGAACTCATTCCACCACAAAGTCTTTATTTCTTTAGGAGCGCTGCTGAAAGTTGAAAACTGCCCTATCCAACAGTTATTGACTATTCTATTAAGTTCCCTCACAACATGCGTAGAATCCGTAAATCTGAAAACATATTATAACAATATAGATAATAAGACAATCAAGCATATGAAAAATTACCTACATGGACAATTTTATTTACATCCATAATTTAAATATACGTACAAAAATAAATTACTTACGAATCTCCGCATGGGTATATAACGAATCGGGTATCTTCTTCCTCATTTGAGTGTTGCACTGATGAAGAATGTGGCACCCAAGGAGATGGAATGTCCGGCAGTTCTTCCTGAACATGTTGTTGCGGGTCGGAGGATGGGCCAATGTGTCCGTATTGTTGCTGGTCATATGGTAGAACAGGGTTCGTTGGCAGGGCGGGGGAAGAGGATAGGGCCGGGGACGAGGATGAAGACGCCGAGAGGCCCGATCTTCTCTGTGCAGCCCCACCCCGCATGTCACCTCCTCGATTATACTGACAAATATTACATATGTTAGACAAATATTAAAAAAAAATATAACCAGGCATTAGGGACATAAAATGAAATATTTTTCCTTACCATTTTGTATTAGATATCAAGAAATAAATTTAAGAAATAGAAATTAACAGAGTACCGCCTCTGATAAATGGCCAAGTCACTGGTCCTAATCGGAAGAACCTATTACAATATTGATCACATCAGATGTCAGTAAACCGAAATATGAAGCATATTTAATTTGCAAACCAAATAATAAGTCTGAGACCAAATTAAAATTGCGTCGGCGATCCCTTCACCCGGCCGCCGGAAAGCGCCCCCGGCCGGAATCCGGCGGCCGGAAAGCAGGCCCCCCGACCGGAATCCGGCCGCCACCCCCCCCGGCCGGATTCCGGCCGCGAACCGCCCTCCCCCCCCCCGCCGGAATCCGGCCGCCGCCGCCGCCCCCCCCCCCCCGGTCACAACCCCCACCCGCGCGGCCCCGGAATCCCCCTCCCCCGGCCGCAACCCCCCACCTCCCCCGGCGGCGACCCCCCCGTCCGCCCCCACCGGCGGCGACCCCCACCCCACCCGGCCGCCACCCCCCTAACCGCGCGGTCGCGACCCCCCCCCCCGCCGCAACACCCCCCTCCGGCCGCAACACCCCCACCCGCGCGGCCGCGACCCCCCCCCCCCCCCGGCGGCGACCCCCACCCCACCCGGCCGCTACCCCCCTCCGCGCGGCCGCGACCCTCCACGGCCGCAACACCCCTCCCCCCCCCCCCGAGGCCGCGACTCCTTCTCCCCCTCGAGGCCGCGACTCCCCTTCCCTCCCCCGACCGCGACACCCCTCCCCCGCCGCGAGAACCCCTCCGCCCGACCCCGACCCCCCCCCCCCCGCCGCTCGAAACCCCCCGGCCACTACCCCGCGCGGCCGCCACACGGCATCTCGGCCTCAGCCCCCCATTCCCCGCGGCCCCAACAGTACAGATTTGTACTTACCACGGACGGCGACGTCGAGGCGGTCGGCGAGGGCGGCGACGGCGAGGCGGACGGCGAGGGTTGCGACGGCGAGGCGTACGGCGAGGCCGGCGACGTGGAGGTGGACGTCGAAGACAAGGAGGAGAAAGCAATTACGTTGTAGTACTCGGTAGACACAAATAATAGTGTTACCGAAGAAAAGGAGGTAGGTTTTTTATTTTCGTTGGAAAATTCGTTGGAATTTCCAACGAATTTTCCAACGAATCCAAATTTCCAACGTAATTTGCAACAAAAATAAAATTTCTAACAAATTTTCCAACAAATTTGAAAAAATTTTCGTCGGAAATTTACCAACAAAATTTCCAACGCTGTTACACTATTAATAATTTTGTTGGAAATTTGCAACAAAATTTCCAACAAAATTGGAACAAATACAATTATTGCACCTGAATTTCAATTTGGTTGGAAAATTCGTTGGATTTTCCAACGAATTTTCCAACAATAACAACGAAAAAAACCTAAAATTCAAATTTGTTGGAAAATTCGTGGGAAATTCCCACGAATTTTCCAACGAAATAAATTTCCGCGCTTAACAAAAACTTTGAATATTCGTTGGAAAATTCGTGGGAAATTACCCACGAATTTTCCAACGAAATTAAAATAACGGTGTAAAAGTGCACGTTTTGCAAAATTCGTTGGAAAATTCGTCGGAAATTCCCACGAATTTTCCAACGAATTTTGATAATTCCGATTTTTATTTACAGAAAGAAATATTTCGTTGGAAAAGTCGTGGGTAATTTCCCACGAATTTGCCAACGAATTTTCAAAAGTGTACTTTTTCATTGGCATGTCAAATTTGTTGGAAAATTCGTGGGAAATTACCCACGAATTTTCCAACCAAATAAAACTAACGGTGAAAAAGTGCGGGTTTTATCAAATTCGTTGGAAAATTCGTGGGAATTTCCCACGAATTTTCCAACGAATATTCAAAATGTACTTTTTGGATGGAAAGTCAAATTTGTTGGAAAATTCGTCGGAAATTACCCACGAATTTTCCAACCAAATAAAACTAACGGTGAAAAAGTGCGGGTTTTATCACATTCGTTGGAAAATTCGTGGGAAATTCCCACGAATTTTCCAACGAATTTGATAATTCCGGTTTTTGTTTAAAGAAAGAATATTTCGTTGGAAAATTCGTGGGTAATTTCCCACGAATTTTCCAACGAATATTCAAAATGTACTTTTTGGATGGAAAGTTAAATTTGTTGGAAAATTCATGGGAAATTACCCACGAATTTTCCAACGAAATTAAAATAACGGTGAAAAACTGCGCGTTTTATCAAATTCGTTGGAAAATTCGTGGGAAATTCCCACGAATTTTCCAACGAATTTTATAATTCCGTTTTTTGTTTAAAGAAAGAATATTTCGTTGGAAAATTCGTAGGAATTTCCCACGAATTTTCCAACGAATTTGAATTTTCGCGGACAAGAATGGATTCGTTGGAAAATTCGTGGGAAATTTCCCACGAATTTTCCAACGAATTTGACTTTTCGCTTTTTTTCCTGTTATTGTTGGAAAATTCGTTGGAAAATCCAACGAATTTTCCAACCAAATTGAAATTCAGGTGGAATAATTGTATTTGTTCCAATTTTGTTGGAAATTTCGTTGCAAATTTCCAACAAAATTATTAATAGTGTAACAGCGTTGGGAATTTTGTTGGTAAATTTCCGAGGAAAATGATATGCCATGTTGTTGGAATTTTGTTGGTAAATTTGTTCCAATTATGCGAAAGTTGTTAGAAAATTCGTGGGAAAATGACAACAAATTTTCCAACGACTTTAATTTGGTAAACGAAATTTTAATTTTGTTGCAAAGTTCGTTGAAAAATTCGAATGAATTATGCAGCGTTTTTAAAATTAACCGAAAATAAGGTTTTCCAATATGAAATTATTACAATACAAAAGTAATATACGAAATTGTGAAATTATTGTAATATCAGGCGAATTAGCGACAAATTGTCATGCTAACAACAACGAGAACAATGACAATAATAATTACGACAACGGAAATATTAAAAAATACTACAACAACAAAACACACATAAATTATTACTAGTAATTAGACATAATTAGTAAAATGTCTCAAAAATCATAATCTTCATCTTCATCTGCATCTTCACCTTCTTCTTCTTCTTCTTCTTCGTCTTCGTCTTCATCTTCGTCTTCGTCTTCGTCTTCTTCTTCATCTTCATCTTCATCTTCTTCCTGATCCTCATCTTCATATTCTGTCTCCAAATCACATTGTGCACCAACTTGAAAATTTGATTCCCGAATTTCAGTTGGATCTACATCGATCATCGCACCACATGGATCTCGTAAAGTAGGAATGTTATATTCAGCAGTTTCGTTCATGTTACGAACTTCCTCTTGTTGATATGCCGTGTCCTTCCAGTGTTCCTCGATTTTCTTTCTTGCTTTGGTTTTACATACAGCCCACCAATCGGCTTTGTCACGCTTCAAACTAGGATATGATGCATAATAGACTTGAATTGCTTGTTGTGCCAAGACAAATGGTTCATATTTCATATATCTTTTCTTGTGATTTATTTCAACCAAATTAAATTTGGTATGCACATTCATTCCTTTCACGGGGTCGAACCACATGCATTTAAATAAGACAACTCGCATTAACGGTCCATGGTACTCAATCTCTATGATTTCATCCAACAAGCCATAAAAATCACCTTGCAAATTGCCACCAGTAGATGACTGAACACACACCCCACTATTCATTGTGGCCTTTCCCATTCCATATTCGCGAGTGTGAAAATTATACCCGTTAATGAAATATGCTGGCCAAGTTCTTACTCTTGACTTTGGACCCCACGACAGATGATATAGCATTCCTTCCTGTCCAACTTGAGCATCAATATTTTGAACCTAAGGTGACACACACGTAATGTCAATAATATATATTTCAAAATATGATGTATAAAAAATTCGAATCAACAGGATTTCGTCCATTTTCAACTTACATATGTTTTGAACCATGTTGCAAATTGTTCCTGGCACAAACGGTCAAACTCATTTGGTGGTAGTCCATACATTGAATTTCGGAAATTCCTAATAAGAAATACCATTTATGTATTAGCAACGGTTCGACACAATTATTTGACGTAAACAAGGCAAATGTACACTTATTCGAAGTATGGCTGAACTTCTGGACAATTCAATAAAATATATGTATGGGCTGCGAGCTTTTCTTCACCTGTTAAGTGACGAAACTTACATGTGCCGCTAGGTCGACCCAAATAATTGAATATAGAGAATGATTTGCAATTGGGATCAATGGGACCCTCATCATTTCTTCCAGCTCTACGCCTCTTGCACTGCACGTGCGGCTCAAAATAGTATGATGCAAATGTTGTTACTTCTTCCACAATATATGCATTACAAATTGAAGCTTCGACACATGCCTTATTTTTCACTTTTTTCTTCAAATGATATAAGAACCTAGTGGCAGTAGCAAACAGTTTATCGAAACAGAATATGATCATTAAGTAATTTCACATTTAATTAAAATAACATTTACCTCTCAAATGGATACATCCATCGAAATTGGACGGGACCTGCAACTTTGGCCTCATAAGGCAAGTGAACTAAGAGATGCTCCATTGAATCAAAGAATGATGGAGGAAATATCATTTCTAAGTTGCAAAGAATAATTGGAATATCTCTCTCTAGTTTCTCCATGTGTGATGATTTCAACGTTGTTGAGCAAATATCATGCAGGAAATTACTTAACTCTGTAATGGCGCCCCATACAAAGTTTGGTAGAACTTCTTTGAAGGCTATTGGAATTAATCTTTCCATGAATATGTGACAATCATGACTCTTCATACCTGTCAATTTGCATTCATTCATATCAACGCATCTGCCGAGATTGGAAGCATATCCATCAGGAAAGCGCACCGATTTCAACCATTGACAAATGACCCGTCTCTGCTCCTTGTCTAAGGTATAAACTGCTTTGGGTTTCGGTCCCCTGCTGCTTGCATCCACATCCAGTGTTGGGCGATCGCAAATATCCCTCATATCTTTTTCTTGCGTTCAAGTTGTCTTTTGTTTTTCCAGTGACATCCATCACAGTATTTATGATATTGTCGAAAACATTCTTCTCTATGTGCATGACGTCAAGATTATGATGAATAAGATGGGCATTCCAATATGGTAGATCCCAAAATAAACTGCGTTTAGTCCACTTATGCGTACTTCCGTACGCATAAGTTGCGCCGTGCGGGTTTTCAATAACAGTTGGAAACTCTTGCACGCGTTCCCATATTTGCTGCCCAGTCAACCTCAATGGTGGATGTGTTCTTTCGATCCTATTCTTGATGAACTCTTTTTTATTCCTTCTGAATGTATGATTAAGTGGCAAAAATTGCCTGTGACAATCAAAATAGCATGCCTTCTTACCATGTTTTAATCTGAAAGCCTTCGATCTCTCCATACAAATCGGACATCCTAAGAGCCCTGCTGTACTCCATCCAGATAACATTCCATAAGCGGGGAAATCATTTATCGTCCAAAGAAGCGCAACCTTCATTACAAATGTTTGGTCAGTAGAAACGTCATACGTAGGGACACCTTCAACCCATAGCCGTTGTAACTCTTCAATCAAAGGTTGTATATAAATATCTATGGCCTTTTTCGGATTTTGCGGGCCAGGCACGATCAATGTCAAAAACATATAAGGTGTCTTCATGCACATACCGGGTGGAAGATTGTACGGCGTTAAGATAACTGGCCAACATAAATAACTTTTTCCTGATTTCCCAAATGGGGCAAATCCATCAGCACACAGACCTAACCTGATGTTTCGAGGCTCAAGCGCAAACTCGGGGTATGTTCTATCAAAATGTTGTCATGCCTCTGCATCTGAAGGATGACACATTAGATCCTCTTCTATTTCATGATTTGCATGCCCAGTCATATGTTGAGCAGTGGCTTGCGACGCATAAAGCCTTTGCAACCTTGGGATTAACGGCAAATAAAACATTTGCTTGCATGGTCTACGCTTCTGATGACGACCCTGCCTCCTGTTAATCTTGTACCTGGGTTGGTCACAGAATTTGCAAGATTCTGCATATTCATCATCTCTCCAATATAACATACAACCCATAGCACATACATCAATTCGTATAACTGGAAGACCTAAGTTATTCACCAACTTTTTCATATCGTAAAAGTCATTTGGCATGATGTTATCACGAGGCATTGTTTCTCGCATCACTTCAACAAAAGAGTTGAAGCAATCCACGGACACATTATGCTCTGCCTTGATATTTAAAAGTCTTGCGGTCACTGATACCTGTGTGTGGTTATCACAACCTGCCCATAAAGGTTCATCTGCTGTTTTCAACATTTCCTGGAAATGATTAGATTGAGAAGTTCCGTCACACACATTCTCATCACAACCTGTAACTCCTATCTCTTCCAATTCTGCTCCATGACTAGTTCCCACTTGTTCGGGTGCATGAGTAAAACTAGTACTTGCATGATTCAATTCTGAATACAAATTATGACCGGCTTCATCAAACACCATCCCCTGATATGAGTTCAATTGTTCGAAATAGCTACATTCTTCCCTAACTGTAAATTGATCGCTTCCTCGATATCCGTCATCATATATAAATGGTTCACCATGGCTAGTCCAATTATAATAGTTCGGAGTAAATCCAAATCTACACAGATATTCTCTAACTTTATCAATGTCTTGAAATTTTCCATTACTGCACTTTTTACATGGACACCTTAATTTATTTCCATCCATAAACTCATATTTTGTACTAGCAAAGTTCAGAAAAAGTTCTAACCCGATACGAAACTCATCAGTCAATCCTCGCCGTCCGGGTAAATTCTTATTATACATCCAACCCCTGTCTCTTTGCATTTTCTCTGTATAAAAAAATTGTCCTGAATTATCATATATATTGTTTAATATTGTTAATAAAAACCATAAAATGCAAAACATACAATTATGTTGTTCACGAAACAATTACTTTAAACTTGAAAAATTCGGAAAATTTACCATGTGAAGAAAACTTACCAAGTATTTGGCTGAAATCTTTGTAGTAGAAAGTGGACAATTTGATGAGAATTGCAACGTTCAATTGCTTAGCGACGACTTCCAATGGACACGTACCTAAAAAAAAATTAATTACATAAGATTCGTCTATAAAATACATTTTATTTTTTCCTTTCTTTTTCTTTCCCTTTTTTTCCCTTTCTTCTTAGCCGGGCCGGCGACCGACAAGGTTATGGGCATCTCATAGATATGACAAAATTTCCAACGAAATTTGCAACGATTTTCTATTATGCCGAACAATAATGTGGTATTAAATGCGTTATAAAATTGGTGGGAAATTTTCCTACGCAATGTATACAAACCATTTTGGAACGATTTTCTTCCAATGAATTGGTTTTTTGCACGCGATGCAAAAATAGTTGTAAATTTTCGGAGGAATTTTCCAACGAATTTATATTAACCCGAACAAGAAGGTGTTTTGACTTATTTGAAAAAATGAAGGGAAATTTCTCACGAATTTTTCAACGAAAAATTTACACAACAAAATTAATGTACCGAATATCGAAATTCATTGCAAAAGACGATAGAAATTTCCAACGAATTTTGTAATGAATTTTCGAATATGAATAAAAATAATGTGTTCTTTGAATTCGTCGGAAAATTCGTCGGAAATTTCCAACGAAATTTCCCTTGAATTTCGACAATATGTGGAAAAATAAGGTTTGATATAAATTCGTTAGAAAATTCGTGGGAAATTTCCAACGAATAAAAATCACATTATATTTACTTAATAATACAAATTCGTTGGAAAATTCGTGGGAAATTACCCACGAATTTTCCAACGAAATATTTTTTGCGGAAAACCGAAATACTTTTGAAAATTCGTTGGAAAATTCGTGGGAAATTACCCACGAATTTTCCAACGAAATATTTTTTGCGTAAAACCGAAATACTTTTGAAAATTCGTTGGAAAATTCGTGGGAAATTTCCCACGAATTTTCCAACAAATTTCAAGAACTTTTACTTTTTAACCGAATTATAAAAGTTTCGTTGGAAAATTCGTGGGAATTTCCCACGAATTTTCCAACGAATTTAGTTCACCTCAACTTCCTGTCCGGAAAATTAAAATTTCGTTGGAAAATTCGTGGGAAATTTCCCACGAATTTTCCAACTAAAATTTTTATCGGAAAACAAAAAACTTTTGAAAATTCGTTGGAAAAATTCGTGGGTAATTACCCACGAATTTCCCAACGAATTTGTTTACATGAATTTTAAAACCCGAAATTTAACTTCGTTGGAAAATTCGTGGGAATTTTCCCACGAATTTTCGGACGAAATATTTTTTCCGGAAAACCAAAATACTTTTTCAAATTCGTTGGAAAATTCGTGGGAAATTTCCCACGAATTTTTCTACGAATTTAAACAACTTTTACTTTTTAACCGAATTACACAATTTGTCGGAAAATTCGTGGGAAATTACCCACGAATTTTCCAACGAATTTAGTGCACAAGAACTGGACAACCTGAAATTTAACTTCGTTGGAAAATTCGTGGGAATTTTCCCACGAATTTTCCGACGAAATATTTTTTCCGGAAAACCAAAATACGTTTACACATTCGTTGGAAAATTTGTGGGAAATTACCCACGAATTTTCCAACGAATTTCAACAAAATGCACTTTTTAACCGTAATTACAAAATTTGTTGGAAAATTCATGGGAAAATTCCCACGAATTTTCCAACGATAGTTTCTTGCGGAAAACAACAAAAACTTTTGAAAATTCGTTGGAAAATTCGTGGGAATTTTCCCACGAATTTTCCAACAAATTTTTGTTCAAGTGAACTTTCTTACCGGTGATTTAAATTCGTTGGAAAATTTGTGGGAAATTTCCCACAAATTTTCCAACGAATGTTCAAAATAGTAATTTTTAATTAGAATTTACTATTCGTTGGTAAATTCGTGGGAAATTACCCACGAATTATCCAACGAAATTTTCTTTTTTGGAAATCCAAAAACTTTTGAAAATTTGTTGGAAAATTCGTGGGAACTTTTCCACGAATTTTCCTACGAAAACCTTTTTGCAGCACACCGAACTAAACTAGAACACAATGTTTGGAACCAAATTAGAAGACAACTAAATTAATGCACCGAAAATTGAACACAACTAAACTAAACTAAAAAACATTGTCGACAAACACTATGCCAAAAAAAGTTCCCAAGTATTATCAAGTATTTGCGCAGTTCGGTGAAATTACCGTGGCTGGCAAGGCGGACGGCAAGGGCGGCGGCCGCGAGGAGGACCGCGAGGTGCACGCCGAAGAGGAAGACTAGAAAGAGAGTCTCGTGAGTAAAAAATTATCGTTACACGTAAAATGATTGTTGCCGATTATA
Organism: Syzygium jambos; assembly: GCA_031216235.1. Lineage (NCBI taxonomy): Eukaryota > Viridiplantae > Streptophyta > Magnoliopsida > Myrtales > Myrtaceae > Syzygium > Syzygium jambos. Next base: position 11,555,620 of record CM062225.1, on the reverse strand, counting down.
TAAACATGTTTTGCAACGAACTTTGCAACAACGTAAAAGTTTCCAACGAATTTCACCATTCCGGTCAATAATTGCACCGAATTATTTTCAACGAATAAAATTTCGTTGGTAATTTCCAATGAAATTATATTCGTTGGAAATTACCAACGCATATTGCGACGAAAATCGCACAATTTGAAAAATTGCCGGAAATTTATAAATTCGTTGGAAACTTCGTTGGTAATTACCAACGAATTTTCCAACGGATATATAAAAAATGTCGAAAAAAATCAATTTTGGAAAATCGTCGGAAAATTCGTGGGTAATTTCCAACGAAATTATATTCGTTGGAAATTACCAACGCATTTTGCGACGAAGATCGCACAATTTGGAAAATTGCCGTAAAATTCAAAATCGTTGGAAATTTCGTTGGTAATTACCAACGAATTTTCCAACGGATATACAAAAAGTCGAAAAAAATCAATTTTAAAAAATCGTCGGAAAATTCGTTGGTAATTTCCAACGAAATTTTATTCGTTGGAAATTACCAACGCATTTTGCGACGAAAATCGCACAATTTGAAAAATTGCCGGAAAATTATAAATTCGTTGGAAAATTCGTTGGTAATTACCAACGAATTTTCCAACGGATATATGAAAATGTCTTAAAAAATCAATTTTTCAAAAGCGTCGGAAATTTCGTTGGTAATTTCCAACAAAAATTTTATTCGTTGGGAATTACCAACGCATTTTGCGACGAAAATTGCACACTTTGAAAAATTGCCGGAAAATAAGAAATCGTTGGAAATTTCGTTGGTAATTACCAACGAATTTTCCAACGGATATAAAAAATGTCGAAAAAAATTAATTTTGAAAAATCGTCGGAAAATTCGTTGGTAATTTCCAACGAAATTTTATTCGTTGGAAATTACCAACGCATTTTGCGACGAAAATCGCGCAATTTGAAAAATTGCCGGAAAATTATAAATCCGTTGGAAAATTCGTTGGTAATTACCAACGAATTTTCCAACGGATTTAAAAAATGTCGAAAAAAATCAATTTGAAAAATCGTCGGAAAATTCGTTGGTAATTTCCAACGAAATTATATTCGTTGGAAATTACCAACGCATTTTGCGACGAAAATCGCACAATTTGAAAAATTGCCGGAAAATTATAAATTCGTTGGAAAATTCGTTGGTGATTACCAACGAATTTTCCAACTAATATAAAAAATGTCTAAAAAAATCAATTTTTTAAAATCGTTGGAAAATTCATTGGTAATTTCCAACGAAATATTTCGTTGGAAATTACCAACGAATTTTCCGATGAAAAGTTTTTCGTTGGAAATTACCAACGAATTTTCCAACGAAAATTGTTTTGTTGGAATTTACCAACGAATTTTCCAACGAAAAATTTTTTGTTGGAATTTTCCAACGAATTTTGAGATTCGTTGGAAAATTTGTCGCAATTTTGCGACGAAAATTTTCGTCAGAAAATTTTCGTGGCAAAAAGCCGTTTTTTTTGTAGTGGAGGACGCTGTGCTCGAAGGAGGGGAGAATGTAACGACCCGGTCCGACGAGGGCGGGGAGTGGTCGCCGAGGTCAGAGGGCCTGGACAAGGAGCGGCTCCTGGCAGGTGGTCTCGTCACTGCCATGTTAACTAGCCCCGACGAAAATAACCGTCCCTTATTTGCTGCAAAAGATATTAAGGATTTCTACCTTAATAATTGCCCTAAAATCTTCCCTCAAGACAGGTTAGCCAAGCTAACTCATCATTTCTCTAGGCCATATTGGTAGAATTGTTTGTTCCTCAAATGGCTGTGTACTAACATTATATCTCTTGAAAACCACAGTTGCCCATTTGCTCCTGCTACGAACATGATTAAGGCGGTGACTGGACCAAAATATGATGGAAAATACCTTCATAAGCTCGTCAAAGAGAAACTCGGAAACGCAAGATTGCACCAAACATTGACAAATGCGGTGCTCCCAACGTTCGACATCAAGCATCTCCAGCCGACCCATCTTTTCTAGCTATGAGGTTTGTCCTTTTTTCAGTCCTTGAAATATAATCCATTCTTTCTTTTTGATATTGTCCAAATGATGATATACAGAAAAATCACTGAACATGTTGCTTTTGTGGGTTAATTGATCGTGACCAGGTCAAGAAAAAGCCAAGCATAAATGCCTTGCTCTCAGACATATGCATTTCAACCTCTGCAGCACCAACTTATCTCCCAGCTCATTATTTTGAAACCTTGGACTCCACAGGAAAAGTGAGAGATTTCAACCTCATAGATGGCGGCGTGGCCGCAAACAATCCGGTATGAAAAAAACTATTTCCTGACAGACCTGAACTGACAAAAGGTAATACTATTATTTCTGACTCTTTATAGTTCATTGTACAGACATTGGTTGCAATGGGAGAAGTGACGAAGGAGATCATGGGAGGAAGCTCAGATTTCTTCCCTATAAAGCCAATGGACTATAGAAGGTTTCTTGTGATATCGCTCGGGACCGGCTCAGCAAAAGTTGAGGGGAAGTATAATGCAAGCGAAGCAGCCAAATGGGGAGTCTTGGGCTGGTTGAGCAGCAACAGCGGGAGCCCATTGGTCGATGTGTTCATGCAAGCAAGCGCAGATATGGTCGACTACCACCTCTCCGCACACTACAAAAAAAACGGATTTTTGCCACGAAAATTTTCCAACGAAAAATTTTCGTCGCAAATTTGCGACAAATTTTCCAATGAATCGCAAAATTCGTTGGAAATTTCCAACGAAAATGTTTTCGTCGGAAAATTCGTTGGAAATTTCCAACGAAAAATTTTCGTTACAAAATTCGTTGGTAATTTCCAACGAATTTTCCAACGATTTAAAAAAAATTGATTTAATTCGGCATTTTTTATATTCGTTGGAAATTTCCAACGAAATTTCCAACGAATTTCAATTTTTCGACAATTTTTTCATAGAGTACAATTTTCGTTGGAAAATTCGTTAGAAATTTCCAACGAAAAATTTTTCGTTGGAAATTTCCAACGAATTTTCCAATGATTTAAAAAAAATTGATTTAATTCGGCATTTTTTATATTCGTTGGAAAATTCGTTGGAAATTTCCAACAAAATTTTCAACGAATTTCAATTTTTCGACAATTTTTTCATAGTGTACAATTTTCGTTGGAAAATTCGTTGGAAATTTCCAATGAAAAATTTTTCGTTGGAAATTTCCAACGAATTTTCCAACGATTTAAAAAAAATTGATTTAATTCAGCATTTTTTATATTCGTTGGAAAATTCGTTGGAAATTTCCAACGAAATTTCCAACGAATTTCAATTTTTCGACAATTTTTTCATAGTGTGCAATTTTCGTTGGAAAATTCGTTGGAAATTTCCAACGAAAAATTTTTCGTTGGAAATTTCCAACGAATTTTCCAACGATTTAAAAAAAATTGATTTAATTCGGCATTTTTTATATTCGTTGAAAAATTCGTTGGAAATTTCCAACGAATTTTCCAACGATTTAAAAAAAATTGATTTAATTAGGCATTTTTTATATTCGTTGGAAAATTCGTTGGAAATTTCCAACGAAATTTCCAACGAATTTCAATTTTTCGGCAATTTTTTCATAGTGTACAATTTTCGTTGGAAAATTCGTTGGAAATGAAAAAAAAATTCGTTGGAAATTTTCAATGAATTTTCCAACGAAAATTATACACACTAAAATAATTGCCGGAAATTCAAATTCGTTGGAAAATTGTACACTATGAAAAAATTGCCGAAAAATTGAAATTCGTTGGAAAATTCGTTGGAAATTTCCAACGAATTTTCCAACGAAAATTATACACACTAAAATAATTGCCGGAAATTCAAATTCGTTGGAAATTTTCAACGAATTTTTTTTTCGTTGGAAATTTCCAACGAATTTTCCAACGAATTTCAATTTTCCGGCAATTATTTTAGTGTGTACAATTTTCCAACGAATTTTGCAACGAAAAACCCTACTACATTTTCGCGCTTGTTCAATTTCAAAATTCATTCTCTCTCTCTCTCTCTCTCTCTCTCTCTCTCTCTCCTTCTCCCTCTGTCTCCCCCTCCGCCTCCTCCCCCGCTGCCCCCTTCTCCTTCGCCCTCTGTCTCCCCCGCTGCCCCCTTCTCCTTCGCCGCCCCCTTCTCCTTCGCCCGCTGCCCCCTCTGTCTCCCCCGCTGCCCCCTGCTCCTTCGCCCTCTGTCTCCCCCTCCGCCTCCTCCCCCGCTGCGCCCCCTCCTCCTCCGGCTCCGGCTCCGGCTCCGGGGCCATGGACACCAGACTCCGCCGCCCCCCTCCTCCTTCGCGACGTCAGCTCCCTCCCCAAAGGCGCCGCCGTCACCATCCAGGGCCGCCCCCGACGGCCCCAACGCCCCCGACGCCCCCGAGGCCACCATGGGCCGCCCCCGACGCCACCAAGCCTCGTCGCCGGCGAGGGTCGAGCTTGCCCAGATCTGGGCGAGCTCGAGCTCGTCGCCGGCGAGGGCCGAGCTCGCCCAGATCTGGGCGAGCTCGGCCCTCGCCGGTGACGAGGCTGGCCCTCGCCGGCCATGGCGAGGGCCGAGCTCGCCATGGCCAGCGAGCTCGGCGCTCGCCGGCGACGATGCTAGCCCTCGCCGGCGACGAGGCTGGCCCTCGCCGGCGGCGAGGGCCATTTTTCGAAATAAAATTTCCGAAAAAAAAATTCAAAAAAAATTCGAAAAAAAAATCGAAAAAAAAAATTTCGTTTGAAAAAAATTTCCACGATTTTTCGAACAAACAAAATTTTGTAATTTTTCCAACGAAAAATTTTTTGTTGGAAAAAAAATTTCCACGATTTTTCGACCAAAAAAATTTTTTTTGTAATTTTTCCAACGAAAAATTTTTCGTTGGAAAAAAAATTGCCACGATTTTTCGACCAAAAAATTTTTTTTTGTAATTTTTCCAACGAATTTAGCCACGAGTTTTCCAACGAAATAAAATTCGTCGCAAATTTCCAACGAAAATTGAAATTTTTCGTTGGAAAAATTTCCAACGACCTATTACCAACGAATTTTTTTTCGTTGGAAAATTCGTTGGAAATTCGTTTTCCAACGAATTTTTCCAAATTTTTCGTTGGAAATTTTGTCGGAAAAAAGCAGTTTTTTTGTAGTGGCAGTCTTCCAAGCCCTACATCTTGAGGCCAACTACCTCCGGATTCAGGTATATATACATTATCATTTCCAATTATCTGATTCGTTGAGTTATTATATCATTTTAAAACATTGGCCTTGAAGTGATGATAAACTAATTTGCTAGCTAGCTTAATTTGGCAAGCTAACCTTAGCCTTTAAACGAAATTTGCAGGATGATACGTTAAGCGGTGCAGTAGCTTCAGTGGATATCGCAACAAAGAAAAATTTGAACGACTTAGTCAGAACCGGGGAAGCATTGTTGAAGAAGCCGGTTTCAAGGGCAAACTTAGAGACTGGCGGATACGAAGCCTGTAATCCAGAAACTAATGAAGAGGCTCTTAAAAGGTATCGAACTATTTGGACGATATCTTAAGTCTTCGTGCACTTAAAAAGTTTAGGGGTTATGCGCATAGTTCAGGTTACTAAATGCAATTGTTTTCTCTCAGGTTTGCAAAACTGCTGTCAAATGAGAGACAACTTCGTCTTGCCAGGTCGCCTCATGGACATAATTCCACAAATTGGAAACAATCCAAGTCATGGAATGCCGCAATTTGTTCAAACAACAAACTGCAGCTCGTGAAGATTGATTCTCGGGGAACAAGTCATCCATTCTTTGATTATTTTCATTCTTTCCATTCTTCCTGAATAAATTCCAAGCACCAAATTGCTGCGTTGGTTAACAATCTCAATTACCTTATCCTGTGGCTGGATATGTTGCGAAGAACAAGTTAACAGACAATGATGAATGGAACGAGGAAATAAATCGAACACTATAAATTGACTCAGTCAATGTGACCTACTTTACGGAGAGAGCAATATAGATTTCCACCATAGATGAGGCAATATAATGGAAATTACAACCTTACTCAAATACTCCCAATATTTTACAATGTCCAATTACACAAAATAACATACAGTGTTTAGCCTTACACTTTCAAAGAATTAATGTCTCGATCTCATGAAGGAGTTCAGAAACCTTGTACTAACACTCAAATTTGATGGATTCAATTAAAGAAACAAACGTGCAGCAACTCGGACTAATGTCAAACCCATTTTATGGTCCCAAAGCCACGAGAAAAGTCCTCTCGACCAAAAGCAAAAGACCCCTCAAACTCAATATATATAAAAATACGCGAGTCCCTTCTTTGATCCAATTGAGGAAACCTCTTTCATGTTAAACTTAGAAGAATTATCACCCCAACAGGAAGTTGACTTATCGAAATCGGCAACAATTTGCACTTTCCTTTTAAGTTTGCCGCATCCGAGATAGCATAAGCCGTGCCAGATTTTCTATGGAAAAGTACAAAAAAAAGTTCTAAAATTATTGCGATGATACTAATTCAATCCTAAATCCTTCAATTAAATTAATTTAATCATAAATCTTTTCACATTAGTACCAATTCAATTCATCTATGCAATTCAGACCGGAAATTACTAGAGTGAAGGAAGGCCATCCTATGTGGATAGCTGGCGCCGACGTGCATTTTTTTTTTTTAAATTTTCAGATATTTTTTCAAATTTTCATTAATTTTTTATTTTCTTTTTTCTTTTTTTTCATCTCTTTTCCTTATTTTCTTTCTTTTTTTTCTTTCCTTTCTCTCTTCTTTTTCCTTATTACCCTCTGCCAGTGGCCAGCTGGTGGAGGTTGCTAGCCTACCAGCGAGAGCGAGGGCAAGCGTCCACGTCAACATCGAACGTACCACGTAATACAACCGGCGTCCATATCAGCAATTGACTACTGGCATCCTAAAGGCCTCCTCTACAATTTGTTTACAGACAGGGACATATACTCTCCGAGCATCCCCAAAAAGGCGACGGTGCGAGATTTTAATTGTCATGCCCCGACTCAAATTTAATGCTTTCCACATCTTCCTTCCATGAGTCGAACGGTGCGACATCCCAGGAATACGTCGCCGACTCAACGGTCTCGCATCAGAGTCAATCGTAGCAGAAACAAATAATTAAACCCGGATAATAAATTGGAGAACACCAGAATTAAACTTGCACACGCAACCGCCAACACTTACAAACCTTACATTATCCACATATGAACATACTTACACCTTCCCGATGTTTCTAGGTCCATAAATTTTACATGCACATCCACTGCGATTACCTTAAAAACTATACATCAAAAAGAGGCAAATTCCTTATCTACCAAAAGCGGTACTACACGAACACTAGCTCATCGCCTCCTCACTAGTCCTTGCGTCCTTGGTACGGCATCCATTCAGGGTGTACTCCACGAAATTATCCTCGGTGTGCATGACTGTACCAAAACATTCTGACGGTGGCGGTGGTGACTGATTCTTTGTTCAGGCGAGTTTTCTGAAATGGTTTGGTTTATACAACCATGAGACACTTCTCAATAAGTTGCAACCTAAACCCTACCTAGGCTATCACGTACCTCCAGACAATCACACAAACATACATATTCACACGCATCAAATCATCACATAGCGGGCACATCAGTCACTCTTGCCAGACTCAATCATGCATTCAACCTGCACTCAATCACAATAACGTTGTATGCAAATACACGCATGTTCAATTCTCATTCCATGTATCCATTCCATTCTCATTTCCTCTTTTACATTCCCCGCCAGTGACCCGCGTTGAAGTACACGCCTCAGGCACACTGCGATCACTCATCACTTCCCACATCACTCACCAGTGACCCGCGTTGAAGTACACGCCTCAGGCACACTACGATCACTCATCACAACACTTCAGACCGCGTAGACATACACGCCTCAGGCCTTGTATCTTGCCCGCGTAAACGTACACGCCTCAGGCTCAACACCTACCACCTACTGCGCAACCCGCGTTGAAGTACACGCCTCAGGCTAACAGTCCTCCGGTAAAACCGGGCATCGTCCCTCGTTGAAGTATACGCCTCAGGACGGCACAATTTCTATAATCTCACATGGCATGCCACACACAATCACTTGTTCACTCGCATGTTCAACAATCACATGCCATTCAATTTGCCAGTCACACGTGGCCTGTGCACGCAACAACTCACTAGCATTTTCGTGCTCACACAACATTCGATCTGGCCAATTTCAATAATTAAATCAGTATAGCCCACGCGTGTACATAATCAAGCACATATCAACCCATCAAATCACGGTTCAATAAACACACAAGGCCACTCATGGGCCCACAAATACAGCCACATTCATAGGCATAATTTCAACATTTCCAAGCATATTAAACACCACAATCCAGCCATATTACCACACAACCCAAACCGACACCATTTGTCCTTAAATCGAGCCCTAAGCTCGCCAATTCCATCCCACAACATTCGACACTTTATTCAGTCTCACTCTAGCCTCGAAACATCCTCATTTCATCTTCAAATCAACTCATATAACACACATTCAAGCCTAAATTCTGGTCACGAGGCATCAACAATTCAATCCCGACACCAACTCCATTCCGCCCATCAAAACAAACATCCAAAGAATCGAGGTAAAACTGGGCAGTTTACACAGTGACCTAAATCCCATCCAAATAAATAGTAAACGAACTCCAAAAATTCTGAAATTTGGACACGTTGCGTAAAACATCTTGCTGAACATTTTCTGTGAAGAACTCGAAACTTAGTTCCAACTAGAAATACCTCTTTTGGTCACTTGAAGTCAGACGAAAACCAACTCGCTCCAACATACCTTTTTGTCCTCAAAATATATTTCTTTCAATACCCAAATCACCTTGAAAAGCCTTGAAATTTTTATATGTTATAGCCACAAATGTCCCCAACAATTTCCGTGAAGGAAGTATTTGAAAATAGGCCTGGAAAAATTTATAAAAATTCGAACAGTCCAAAAGGTCGAGTGAACAGTAAATCGGGCAGTTTTATTTCGGTCCAAAGATAGACTTTCGAATGGCCTCAAATGATCTCCAAAAATTCCCAAATTAAAGTATGTTATACCTCAAGATGTTGGGAATAACTTTCATGAAGAAACCTTCCTCAAATTCGACCCAAAAAATTCTCTAAAAAAATAGTAAACCGGGCGGGTACAGTAACCGCAAATCCACGATTCACCGCGAACCTCACGGATTCAAACCCGAACCGATTTCTACCGAATTTCAACCGCCAAAACTCATTTCCCGACATCTAATCCAACCCGCAACAACCACTAACAGCCATACTCAACCGCCAATAATCATGATCAACACCTTAATCAACCTCTAATCACCCTAAACCGCACCCAAACGAGTCCGAAAATATAACCGACGTCCTAGGCGAGGTTTAGATTACAACTTACTTGGTTCTAGACTAAAGTGGCTAGAGCGTAGTGTGGCGGCGAATGGCGGCGCGGCTTGGTGGTGGCGAAAGCAAGTGGCAACGGCGCGGCAGCGGTCCGACAATCAACTTGGACGATGATCGGCCCAAAGAGAGAGAGAGAGATGACATTTTGGACCTAAATAGTAAATTTTGACCAAAGGTGGAAATGACCATAATACCCTTTCCTCTTATTTTTAATCCGACGGTCTCGATTCGATCTTATCTTGATCCGACGGTCGAGATCGATTCTTGCACAAAAATATCCAAGGGCATACTTGTAATTTCCCAAAAATCTAATGTGGCAAGGTCACCCGTCCGGTAATTTCCCTTTCTCTTCGGCTTGGGAACTGTTACAGTACAGGGGGCACAATGTTTCTTGGAGCTCGTTTGTTTGGAACAATGGTATTGCACCGAGACATAGCTTCTTGCTATGGCTTTCTTGCCTCAACAGGCTCCCAACTCAGGTTATGCTGCTGTTTCACCATAGAATCGCCGAAGGTTCTTGTGCTTTCTGTCGCACAAGGCCGGACTCAATCGACCACCTATTCTTTGGGTGTGCTTTTACGGGCTCTCTTGCGCGCTTCTGGGCAGGAAATTGTAATTTATCATGGAGTGTTGGATCGTGGATGGAAATTATCAGTTGGGCTACCCGTGTCCTCAGTGGACAGACCTTCCATCAACGTATTGCTCGTGCCTCCTTCGGGGCAATGTGCCAAAGCATTTGGACTGAACTGAATAATATCCTTTTTAGGGATCGTAACCCCTACTTGCTTGCAATGCGTGCCCATCTGGCCAAGACCGTAAGAGATGTGGTTGTTTCCCTCCAGCTTGTTGTTGACACACCACGTAACAGAAGACTTCAAGTCAAGTGGGGCATTCCGGCCTCTATCTTTCAGTAACTTTAATGGCTATTGCCTTATGGTTGTCTAATCTTAGTTGGCCGTTGTTTTGGCTATACTTAGTGCTTCGCACTTGCTGTATTTGTGCTTCGTTTAGCCGTTACACCTTTGTCGCGACCTAAATTTTTCCTCTCAGGCTAATGGATTGTTAAGACTAAGCCTAACTCGGGCCCTCCCAAGCCCTACCAATTCGCAACTTAAGATTTAAGTTTTTAACGTGCAAAAGTTTTCATGCTTGGAGTCGCCACTAATCTATTCGTGATAGGTCGATTAGAAACCTAAATAAAACATAGGGAGATATGTTTTATTCCTACGAACCAGAGATTCTAAGTTCGGGGACTTGATTACGCTAGATCTAGTCTAGAGCCCTTTCGGTACCTTTTCTTTTCAAAAAAAAATGTTTCGCATGTAGTCTGGATCCATTTTATTATCTAATTACTAACATGTGAGGTGTTCATGCGGGTGCGCAAACCACCAAAGTAACACCCAATAATCAAAATATTAAATAAATTGCAAGATTGGAAAAATTACTTACCTCGAAGCAACGTAAGCATCTGCATAGCTAGCTAGAAAATCATATCAATAATCCTAATACGATTTCTAATTAACAAGCAGTTCACTCAATGTTTTTTTATTTTCACTTATTTAAATGAAAGCTAAGCTATATGTAATGACGTGTAAAAATTAACATGCGATTAATGCAGCCTAACATGCAAACTATATGCCATGCGACGACGTGACCTAATTCTAATGATGGAAAAATGATTTATTTTTGGTATTTTTAAATGAAATTCGGAATAAAAAATGCCTAAAATAACATGCAATCTATCCTAGAGAAAATGATTGATCTATCCTAAAGTGATTTTTTTTTGGATTTTTATTAAAATTCGAAATTATTAAATATCCTAAATAATCCACTACAATTAAAATAATTTCTAATTTAAACTAGGAAATACGCTACCCTAAATCCCAATTTAAATCAAATAATTATCTTATTCTTTTGGATATATTTAAGATTCCCTAAACATGCAAAATTTCTAATTTAAATCTAACTAACAAATTTTTGGATTTTCTTTATTTAAAAGGAAAACAATCAAATAAAGATAACAATCACATTCAAACAATCCACGCAATTCGCAAGATTTTTTAAACTCAGATAAGGCAAAGAAATCAAATTAACGGTCATATTTATAGGGTTATAGATATCGACGGAAATTTGATTGGTCAAATTTGGAAAGCAAATAAAATCTATTATCGCATCCAAGTGATTATGGACAAGATAACGATTTTCCGTATCGCCGCGTATCATACCTTAGGGATAAGGTCGGATAGTCGTCCAGATACGTTGCCAAATTAGGAAAATTTCCCAATTTTGGGTATTTTTTGAATATTGCGGATATCACAAAATTACCTTAAGATATCTAGCTATCCACCAAAATATTCACGAAATATTCAAACACCCGAAAACTAGGAAATTAAATATTTGAAAGAAATATTCGGATAATCTTACCTAATTGGCGGATAATTCCAAATTTGAACTCGGATCGAACTCGGGCTTGCGGATCGGGACGGTGACCGGCGGTGCGTCGGGAGCGGCGGCGCGGCGTCGGAAACAATGGCGCTCGCGGCAGTGACACGGCGGTGGATGATAGTCTCGGTGTGATGCTCGTTGGACAACCGTTTCGGTGAACTAGCGGTATGATGATTAGTGAAGGCAACAAGTCGGGGTGGCTCGGTTTGACGATCAACAACCTGCAAAACAGAAAATCATGACAGTTCGGCTTACGCGACGCCGGTGAATTTGCGGAGATCGATGGTGGACAGCCGCAGGTGAGGCTCTATTGGATCACAGCCTGGAAAGCGTCGCAGGTGTCGCGGCTTGTCGTCGATACAGGATCTCGCGGCTGGAATTTTCGATCGACTGGAATTACAACGGCTGCTTGTGTGGCGGCTGAGCAATGGCTGGACATGCAACAAGAAGTTGCCGGAAGCGTCCTCAAAGGTTGGTCGCGCTGGACCTCAGCGAATCTTGCAGAAAACAACGAGCCGCTGGACTATTGTGGTGGTCGCCGATTGAAGGAGCTTTAGTGTTATTGGCAACAGTTGGGCAGAACGTGTAGCCACTAGGAACAAGGATCCAGGCACTCAGTTGAGTGGAGAGTGGCTAAAAAAAAGCTTTGTTTTTTTTTTCTCTTTTTCCTTGAATAGTATTTTCCTTTCCTTCCTGATGGTCTCTTCTTCCAGCCAGCCTCTAACTATGGCGTATTCAGTAACTCTCAATGTGTATTCTCTTCCCTTCTATTGTAGCCGTCTCTTTCGGTCGTGTTTCATTGAATGGCCCCCTTATCAATTTTTTCATTGAATGTATTTATAGGCAAAGTTTAGGGTTTTGCTTGCAATTACTTCCTATTTTGATTCAAAACAAATATTGTAATATCTCTATGATAATATCAATTCATTCAATTTGAATCGTGATAATATCAAGATTAACAAACCAATATTTTCCAACTCGATATTTTCCAATGAAAATTTTAGCTCTTATAATGTTCATGAGCTTGGCCAATAATTTTCTTGAACGCGGGCTTAGTCCAATTTCATTAAGTTCAGAGCCGTTCACTCGAGTCCATCCACCGCTGGTCCAATGCAAATGCAACTAACCTATATGAACCTAAACTATATGCTTATGCGATTTTAATATTTTTGTTTAGGGGTTAAAATTTAATCCCTAATTTTTTATGCAACGAACGACTGACTGAATCGTCAAAATTTAGGTGTCAACAGCTGCCCCTCTTTGAAGGGGAGCTCGAAGAGGTTTCATTCAAAGATAAAATGATACCTAAATTTTGACTATGCAAATGTAATGAGAAAAATTAATCTTTTTGTTGAGTAAATGGGATCTCAATGAGCCCACACCCATTTTCTAATGTGATATGTGGATGCTAATGCTAATGTAAAGATAGAAAACATACCTGTACTTACTTACCTGAAAATTTGGTAAAGCAAACTTGGAGTATGGAATAGCTTTTGAAAACCTGCCAAGTATCTGGAATTCCTAATAGTATTTGAAAGCTCGAAAATTCCCTTCGGATTTTCGAAATAAGACTTGAAATAAACATGAAAATTCCCTTCGGATTTTCAAAGAAGATGCTTGAGATGAGATGGGCCGAAAATTCCCTTTGGATTTTCGATAGAAGGTATTGAATAATTTCCTTCCAACTTTCAAGAAAAATTCCTGAAACTCTAATCAGGTATTTGAATGGCCTCAAAATTCCCTTCGGATCTTCGAGAAAGAAACTTGCAACTGAAACTGCAATCAAATATGAATATGCTCGAAAATTCCCTTCGGATCTTCGAGAAATATATCTGAAACTACAATCAGATATTTGAATGAGCTCGATGATTCCCTTCGGATCTTCGAGAAAGATATCTGAAACTGCAATCAGATATGATTAATAGGATCAAAAATTCCCTTCGGATTTTTGGAAATGATACCTGAAACTACAATCAGGTAATTGAATATTCAAAAATATTTAGACGAACACGAAGCTTAAAAAAAAACAATTGTAGCGTCGGGAACTCTTTAGTCTTTGAGGAAACATTACCTGTCAGACATGACTAAAGCAAAACACATATGCATTCATCAAGGAGATTAGCAATCTCAGCTATTCTAGAACTCACATTTTAGAATTCATCAATTCAATTGAGGTTTATGCATGATAGTTTTACCATATTTGCATCACCAAATTTCCACTGGGAAGAATCATCAATTAAGACAATTTTCACTCGTAACGTGGATTTCTTAAGAATGCTAAATGAGAGACTTTCAGTTAGAAAGGGCTTTCACTCACTCTTATTCAGAAGGGCTATTTTATGAGAATCACTCCGTCTCACCATCATCATGTCGACAAGGATCCGAGTATTCTCGCAAGCAGTACGACCTTACCAATCTAAGAGGTCTTTATCAGGACCGTAGTGTCGGTTTGGTCAATGGCTTAACAAAGAGGACTTTTCGAGTCAAGGCTATTGAAAGAAAATACTCCGCAATTGTCTCCGGGTTTACAAGTCAAGAACCCTACAAAATGAGATAGAAATAGACTTGCTCGCACTTCTTCGAGCTAAGCTTATAAACATCTGAAACTCTACATTAATTCAAGTGCCCTAATCTGAAGAGACTTTGCAAGGGACGTAATGTAGGCTAGGCTCATGGGTTGAGAAATGAATGGATCATTAGGCTCAAAATGTGTATAATTGGGGCAAATAAGTTGGTGATCATCTTGGCATTATCACCAGTCTTCTTCTTCACCAGGGATTGTCTTCTCGGTAGATGCTCCAGTGGTTTCGAGAATTCGTCACTTGATTCCTTTGAGACTTGTAGAACTTCTGCTCCCCTGGGATTCATGACTTTGACATGCCATATCTTGACATTTTTTCTCTAAAGATCTTCCTTTTTTTTCGATTTTTTTTCTCTTTTTCTTTCGGGCATTGGCCTTGCTTTTACCAGGCACACTGCTTTTTCATGCCCCCTAGTTCTTTTTTTTTTTTTGACTTTTGACACACACTGTCTACAATGCACATATTGGCCAGCCACATTTTGGCTTGTTTTGACCGAATGACTAACATTTGGATTTTCAGGGTCTTCGTCTTCTATCGGCGCTCCAAATATGCTGCGTGGACAGTGATGACTTTTACCTTGCCCCAGTGTGGGGGATGATCACCAACTGGGTTTAAGAAACGAATTTGCAGGCTCAATTGGGCTTAGCAAAGGATAAAGTGTGTATAGGATAGAGAAAGAAATGCTCTTCGTCATCCTAAGGCACTTGAATTAATGTTTGAGTTCATTTGCAATAGCAACACTTGAAGATTGATGCAAGTGTGAGCAAGAAAATTTCTATTCATTTTTCTCACCTCATGATGTCGACTTACCTTCAGTTTACCCCGATGTGGGGTGATTCTTGACAGGGGTAATTTGAAAAAGCTTCTCCAAGTGTTTAGGCTCAAAGTGGCGAAACAATGGATAACCTGTATAGTTTAGGATAGAGAAGTGAATTGCCTCTCGTCATTTCGATAGTCGTACCTTTCGCGAGATAACCCTTTACCTTGTGGACATGGAATTTTTCACTCATCTCACAAGTGTATGAATAGGGAACTGTGTATAGGATATGGCTTGCCTTTCATCATCCTGACACATCTCATTTAGCATACTCAAATAATGCCACATCATTCATTAAATTTTCCATTTGGATCATCCTCAATGAACTTGGTGAGTTAAACAGGTAAATTATCATGCAAAACCCTCTTTCGAAAGATATCAATATTTTAAATACCTATCGGCTTTAGACATGCAAAGGTTCATAATTGAAAATTTTCATTAAATGCATGAGAAGCATAACATCCATTTCAAGAACATGTCATTGCTCAACAATATCAAACAATAAGAGTGTCCTTAGGAATGAGAGCCCTTTGATTGCCTTTATTTGGAAAGGATGGACACATGAACACTCTATCTTTGCTTTTGCCCCTGCACAAGAAAACGTGCATGAATTGGATACTAAGCAAATGTGAATTGAGACTCAGAAGATTCCAATTAGAACCATGACATTATCTCTATCGGATTTGTCAATCCATTATCATCATCAAAGTTCAACATGCCCCTCAGTTCATTATCCTCTACTGTTGAGCACCCATTTGCGCTCTTTGGAGATAGCATCATGCCCAAGTAGGTGGTAATCTTTTGCCCCATAGGTTCATCATCAATAGAACTCGATGTGTCAATTCCTCATTACAATAAGCTGGAGAATTATGCTCTGAGACATGAAGTAAATGAGTCAGACAAACAAACAAGGTTTATTTGATGCATGCTTTGGAAAAGTTTTTTTTTTAAAGCAATGAAATGCTTTTTATTTTCAAAAAGTCTTTTTTTTTAGGGAGCATGAGAAAGCCCAACCCTCAGAATTTCTCCTTGGATGATATTTTCTTTTCATGGTTGGATATCATCACCGGGCTAGTTTGGTATACTTCAACATGCCCTCAAAATGCAAATAAACTTGTAATTTCATTGAATAGAGTCGAATGAATTACATTATTGGAAGGGAAATGCAAATAATCAAAGCCCTACGAATAAAAACATAAACATGAATTCCTTACCAAAAAAAAGAAAAAAAAAACATAAACATGAATTGAAATCCTAGAAAGCAGGAAATCCTAGAAAATACTTGAAATCCTAGAAAGCATGAAAGACTCCTTCGCAGAGGAGTATAAAAACAGAAATTTCTCTACTCAATAACAGCATCCGTGCTTCCAGCATGGTTGGGTAGAGGGTTCCGCTGGACATTTGGTTGATCACTGCGGAAAGAGAATGCCTTTGTGTCCAAGAGGTCTTGAATTCTATGCTTCAGTACGTAACAATCATCAGTAGAATGACCGACCTCCCCCATATGATACTCACACTTCTTAGAGGAGTCATAACCAGAGAACCGCTCGGGGTTCGGGCGTTTCGGCTCACTTGAAAGCAAATTTTTCTTTTGGAGAACAGGCAGAACTTTGGATAACGGCCCAGGCAGAGGCGTGAAGTTCCTTTTAGTACCTTGTTGCCGACTAGTGAATTGGCGTCCACCTTGTTGTTTGCCAACAGACTGCATTGTCGAGGCAGTGTCACGGCTTTGTTGAGAGTAAGCTACATTCACTTCAGGTGTCGGTTCCTTATCCTTCTTGAGGGTGAACTTCTTAGCAGAGGTAGCCTGCTCAGTGGCCCAACCATCGCGCAAAGCGATCTCAATGCGTTCTCCCGCAGGTATCAGCTCAGCTAAAGAATTAAAATTAGAACCCAACATTCGATTACGAAACTCGAATGGTAAAGTCTTCATAAAGGTATCGAGCATCTCTTTCTCAGTTAACTCGGGAATGATTTGCACAGCTAGAGCTCTCCACCTAGTGGCATAGGCCTTGAAGGTTTCGGTCTTTTTCTTCTCAGTGCGAATCAAATCCTCACGTGACGGGGCCACGTCAATATTGAATTTGTATTGACGGATGAAGGCATCAGATAAATCCTCCCATGTCTTGAGCGAGTGAATCTTCTTCAAAACGAACCATTGTAAGGGGGGTCCGATTAAGCTATCTTGGAAAGTGTGGATCATGAGTGGCACATTATCGGCATACGGCGCCATCCTCGTCGTGTAGTACTGTAAATGGATCTTAGGACAGGAAAGGCCATCGAACTTGTTAAACTCAGGCGCTTTGAACTTCTTAGGGACTTGGACCTTGACAATGTGAGCAAGACCTCGTGAGAGTTGATCATCAAAGCCTTGCATTTGACGGAATTTTTCTTCAAGCTTATCAATGCGCTCAGCCTCATCACTCTTTGGTGGCTTAGAAGATGCACCGCCCCCATTTGTAATGATCGGACACGCTTTGTCAGTTAAAGTTGCACCATTCTCGGTCGAGGAAGTGCCAATGGCAACGGTTTTTCCCTTATCTTTTGACTCAACAGGGGGAGAGTCATCGGGCAGTACAATCTCTACACTCGGTTGAGCAGGTGCAGATAGTGTGGAAATGTTTGTTTGTAGGGAAGCAACTTGTTTGGTGAGATTCTCGAGCACATTCAGGACTTGCTTCATCTCGGTTTCAAGGACAGCAACACGAGCCTGCTCATTTTGGTCAGTCATTCTTGCTCTTGAGCGAGTACGGATTGGGGAACGTTGACGGTCCGTAATAACCTAATTAAAAGAATAGAGCATGGTAAGTATACGTCCTCAAAACGATCAGTCTATGACTCAGTCAAATAATCCCTTTTATTCCCATTTTTCGTGACATTTTTCATTACTCCATGTACTTGTGAAAATGATAAATTTCTCAGGAAATAATGACCTATGACACATCCAGGAAAATAAAGACATAGATTGAAAATAATTCTCCAAAAGAGCTTTCTTTCTTCTTTTTTTTTTGTTAAAAAAAAGACTCAATGATTATTACTTTCAAATTTAAAACCCACCTAGACCTATCATGGACCGACCCGAAAAATGCAATAACTAAATAAATTGCGAAAAGAAGAGTTCAGAAGACTTACTTTACCCAGTAGGACCATGGCAATCACATAGACGTGCGCATGAAATGTGAGGTTCGATTTCTATCTAGACTCTGGCTTGCAAAATGGAGACGCGAGGATTACCGGGCTAAACCAGTCATGGTTGTGGTTAGGCCGAGGTTCCCCTGACTCCGGCTTAGTCAAGGAGCCGACCCGGGTTGCAAAGGGTTCTCGCGACCTGCCCCTCGAGGGCCGGAGCTCGGATGAGGCGGGTTTAGAGATAAGTGTTCATGAGATGGTTCATATGGCACTGAAGTGTAAATCTTTTGTTTAGCCATATAACTCATTGATCATGAACGTGGATTTTCCCTAAATCCATATCTCGCGTGACAGCGGATCAATTTTATTTATTTTTTAAAGGAGTCGCCACTAGCCTAGATCGGGGGTCGGCTAGAATACCCAACCGAAACGCGGAAATTTCGTTTCGGTTTCTACGAAAACAAGAGATCAAAGGTTCGGGGACTAGCTTACGTTAATATTTCTATTAACGCCCTTTCGGTACCGCTAAACATAACATGGTTGTTATCTAAGTCGTCATGCATTTGTTTTTTACCATTTTCATACCAAAGTCTTAGTCCACTATGTGATCATGCATCTTGTTTTTGTATTTTTATTTAAAATTCTAAACTAATTCTATCTTAGTCTAGAAAAAGAAAGAAAACAAGCACTTGTATTGAAAGACAATTCGTAAAGTAAGCACTTGAAGTATTGAAAGTACGAACTAATTCTAAGTGCGAGAAAGTAAAAAGTAAGAACCCGCAACTCGTCGGGTGTTTATTACAACACGAATTGAAATCCCGAGACATGGTCGGGGATGAATGAATTAAGTACAAATTGAAACCGGATTGGACATCGGTTTAGAACCATCATCAAATGAGCACAAATTGAGACCGGATTGGACATTGGTCAACCACCTTGGCTTTTTCAACTTCGGATTTTTCTTCCTTGGACCGCCTCTCGGGTGTCGATGTTTACATCCATAACATTCATTCGTAACGAATGACATATGAAAGAACAATGGTGCAAACAAATCATTGAATTAAACACGGGCCTCGGGATCGGCCTTTGTTTTTCATGCGTTTCGATTTATCACCCATCTAATCACCTAACATTGTTTGATTAATGGTTAATGATAATGAGCTACCATTTGCATTCACAAAACGGTAACTTATATCAATTAACCCCTAAAGTCGGGTTCTAATGATCAAGAATGGGCTACCCGCCGAACATGCACCGGGCCTAACATTCATCTAACAAACACATGCATAAACATAAAATGAACATGCATTCAAGCCCATGGGCCTTGTTTCGAAGCCAATCAAACAATGAGAAGTGGGCTTTATAAAAAAGACCACTTATTCAATTAAATGCCTAATTCGGATTGCTTCTGTTTAAGAATGATTAACTATCCTAATGACGTCCAAATGAAGTGGTTCAGGTGTCATTAGAAAGCTTATGACATGAGGATCAAAAGTCAAGAAGACCATTTTTTCTAAATCCTAGCCAATTTTCCCGAAAATATCAAATTAAATTTCAGTGACAGGCTGGACACGGTTCAGTTATGAATTTCAAAACAAAGGCGGGAAAAATAACAGACCTTATCAAAATAGCGCGAAAAGTTTTGTGCCGTTAGCATTCCATGTGTGCAACAACTTTCATGTTTTGAGTTTTTGCTAAAAAGCCCTACAAATTTTTATAAAATTCGATTTTCGCGAGGGACTCAATTGCAAATGAAAATTTAACCCGAAAAAGACTTTTCAAGCAAATCAATCCTCTAAAAATTGCAATTAGGTCCTCAAAATGTTCAGTTGACATAATGAGACCCCAATGAGAAACTTTGAAGTTTTGATTTTTTGCAAAAAAGGACTCTAACTTCATCAAATTCGGAGAAACATCTTTTGAACTTCAAAGGAATGAAAAATCAGATCTGGACACAGATTCTGATCAAATTGTGAGAATTCATTTTGAAAATTCAAATGATCTCCGATTTTGATGAAATTAGTATCAATTGAAAGATCTTGATCTCAGGAAGAACTTTCGTGAAGAAAATTTTTTCATAACTCGAACACACGAATTTATGAAAATCGAAGAACACACAAAGGTCGACTGAAACTAACATGAAACCAGATTTACATGCATATGACGTTGCAAATCGTACTAGGCTAACCTGCTCGAAATTTTGTGAAAATTTTATGGTGAACAGATCAGGATGTGTTCTACGATTCTCATGAAGGAAGTTTTTCCAAAAAATGATCACAAAAAATCATAAAATTCATCCAACAGCACAACGTCAGTCAGGGAATCATCAGAACAGAATTATACAACATATTCCAGATTCTGATCCTAACTTCTAAAAGTGTTTTGACATAGCAAATGAAGTCCGATCGAGGCATATGATATATCAAATCGAAGCTTAAGACGATTTCTACGACTCTCTAGTTTATCACTTCATCAGATTTCGACGTTAGCAAGCTCAAATCAGCATCTCAAGCCAACAGGTTCCACTGAACACGAATTTACAGAGTTGTGTTTAAGCATTCTTACCTTGTCTCACGATGATCCAACGCTCAAGCGAGCAATCCGGCCTCCGTATTCTGATCTGGAATAGTACAGAGAGGCCTCGGAAAGCTCGGCCAACCTACGACAATGGATTGCACAAGATAGCGTGAGATTCAACTCTTGTTCACACAAATGGACTAATCAGTAAAAATTGAGGAAAATGATGTGATCCGGTGGCTGTTTAATGCGAGGCCAGCCACCACAGTGCCGTGAGGACGTCAAGGGAGATCGTCGGTTGCTCGGGATCGCCGGAAGAGGTCGCCGGAGGGCCGGTTCAGCCGGCTGAACCTGCTGGTCCAATCACCGGCGGTTTTGCCGGTGATTCTGCCGAGGAGAAAACGCCGCCGGAGAGAGGTGCTCCGGCCACCAGCCTGGGTTGCTGGTCTTGCGATCAGCCTCAGGCCGCCGTGGGGGATGCCGGAGGGGCGGTGGCTCGCCGGAAAGGGGCCGGCAAGGGGCTGGAAGGCCGGCGGCCGAGAGGGAGTGGCGAGAGAGAGGGCTGATCGTGAGAGAGAGAGAGAGAGAGAGAGAGAGAGAGAGAGAGAGAGAGAGAGAGAGAGAGAGAGAGGAGAGAGAATTCAGATCTGAAAATGGTTATCCCCCCTTTGATTTTTGGAGGGAAAACACTATATACCCCCTTCAACTTTGAATTCTAGCCCTTAGATTGATCAAATGGTCCAAAATGCATCCTTAATGATTAAGAATATTCCTTAGAGGCTAAGGATTGATGACATGGCATTATGGATGGACATGATCAATTCTAAATGAATGGCCATGATTGATTTGCTAATCCCCTAATTAATTTGCTTAATCCTTGAAGAAGGGCATTTTTGTCATTTTTGATCAAGGGCATTTTTGTCATTTTTGCACTTAAGAGGATGTGACTGATCTTGGTTGGTCCGACTGGATTATCGATCATCAAAATTTTCGACCGGAAAATGACTAGTCTGATCGGATCTGTTCAATTTGAATTATACCGATTTGAGTCAATTAGCTCTAAATTTGGGTAATTGCATGACCAAGCTAGACTAACAAGTTTAATTAAAGTCTAATTAACCAAATTGAGTCCCAATTCATCAAATTGAATATTAGTCTAGAGTGGGTCAAGTTGAATTGCACTAATTAGACCAATTACTCTTAGACTTCCTAATCATTGGATCACTAAATTGATCAAATTGACCCAAATTCATGTGAATCTTCCAAAATTGATTTTGAATTTGGGTTTCATATAAGAAATCAGGTTCAATCGTATCTCAATTGCACACATCATGAAGAATCGATCAAAATCACTGATTAGGGCTAAAATTGGGGGTTTTTGTGTTTGGCTTGGAATCACAAAATTGGTTAAAAAATTAGATATAAAATGACCTCTAGATCAAATGTCGTGAAGAAAACTAATCTAAAAAATGACTAGAAATGAAGTAATTTCATTTTTGGCCGATTTGAATCAACTTCCGTAATTTGGGAAAAAGTTGATTCAAAATCGATTTTTGTAAAATTTCAAATGCCAAAGGTAAATTGAAAGTAAAATAAGATGATTTGTAGATTTTTCAATTTTTCAATTTTTTTGGTCAAAGGTTTGACCAAAAGTCAAACCCTAGTTGACTTTTCACTAGGAGCTTGATTTTATGATCAAATCTTTGAATTTTTCTAAAATTTCCACTTCTAAAGTGAAATTGGACTTGAAATGAATCTTTTTATGCAAAAAGCCTCAATTTGACCTGGGGTTGACTTTTGGTCAAAGGGTTGACCAAAAAGTCAACGCCAAAGTCAATCATTTGACTTTTTGGGTTTTTGTATGAAATGAATAGAAAATCGCTTACAAAAGCTAAACCAACAGACGAAATTAAAAAACGACACTTTTTGTTCAAGAAACGGGCTCCGTCGCGATCGGAAACCATAATCTCAAATTTTTATTTTTTAATGACGCATCGGCTAAAAATTAGGTGTCAACAGCTGCCCCTCTTTGAGTGGGAGTTCGAAGAAGTTTCGCTCAAAGACCGATTGGCACCTGCAAAATTTTTAGTCGATTCCATTTGGGAAAAAGAAAATAAAGACATTTGATCAGAGTCTTACCTGAAGCACTTACCGTTGGATTGTCAGACCATTCATGTGTTCTTCTCTCTCTCATGAGATGGAATGAAGGAAGAAAAGATAAAGAAATGATTTTGTAGGAAACCTATGGTTTAAGGAGAACCAAGAACCAAAGGACAAGATTTAAGGATGACCTAGAACCTAGGGACAAGGTTTAAGGATGACCTAGAACCTAGGGACAAGGTTTAAGGATGACCTAGAACCTAGGGACAAGGTTTAAGGATGACCTAGAACCTAGGGACAAGGTGTTATGGTTTAGGCTGACCAAAAACCGAGGGTATGGTTTAGGATGACCAAAAACCGAAGATGAAAGTTATGGTTTAGGCTAACCAAAAACCGAGGGTATGGTTTAGGATGACCAAAAATCGAAGATGAAAGTTATGGTTTAGGCTAACCAAAAACCGAGGGTATGGTTTAGGATGACCAAAAACCGAAGATGAAAGTTATGGTTTAGGCTAACCAAAAACCGATCCACTGGGGAAAGATATTTTGAAAAAAGAGCCGAGATTGTTTAACAACAAACGGAATTTTTCAACTTTTGGTGAAAGGCAGAGATTATCAAAATCCTTAAGAGGAAATTTTAACAAAATAATCTTTGAATAACCACTTAAAGAGGTTAGATAAAAATGCCAAATTAGAAATAACCTAATCAAAGAGGTCTTTCAAACTGGCTCTCATAAAGGCTTTGATTCCCATTTATCGATGTGGGAAAGCTATTCAATTCTCACTGGTGATGCCTCACGAACCTATGTCAAAGGCTTTCGGAAACATTCACATTGAATACAAATGGTTGATGAGAAAGGTCTTTCAAAAGGATCGTAATATAGGCTTGGTCATGGGCTTACACAAAGGGTATTTGCTTTGAGGCCAAGAAAAGAAACATATCATCAACATCTTCAACGGGTTTACAAGTCAAGAACCTTGAAGATAAGATAAGATAGGATTACTTCCACTCCTTCTAGCGGTAGTTCCTTTATGAAAACTTTATATTAACTCAAACCATCCCAATCGGAAGAGACTTCGGAGAGGGCTGTAATGTTGATTCGGGTTAGGCTCAAAAGGCTTGAAATTTGATAGAAAGGGTTTGAAAGAAAAATGATGATTATCTTGGCATCATTACCAAATCATTCAAATCTGACATCATTTGATTCTTGAAAACCAAACTGTCTCGAGAGTCCATTTTTCTTGCAATATAAGAGCTTTGCTCTTTCTAAGCATCTTTTGCAATGGAATTTTTGCTTTAAGCATAAGCATATTGCTTTTTCTTGCTTTTGCTTTTGCTTTTGACATATTTTTTTCATGGGCATCGGCCTTGCTTTTACCAGGCACACTGCTTTTTCATGCCCCCTAATATTTATCTTTTGAGTTCTTTGGACTCTCGAGACACTTTATACAATATTCACCAATTCTTTTAAATTTCCTTGGTAAATCATATGCATTGCCCCAATGTGGGGAGATAATCATCATTTTGGGCTTTGAAATGAACATGCTTAAGGCTCAATTTGGCTAAGCAAAGGATAATTGTGTTTGGGTAGAGGAAAAGAATGCTCTTCTTCACTTTGGGATGTTTCGAGCTTCTATAAAGATCCATCTGAAACTATCACAAGAAGGTTGATGCAAGTGAAAGTAATAGAATCTTTCTTAATCTTTTTGCTTCAAAAAGAATCAACCATAACTTCTTATTTTGCCCCAATGTGGGGTGGTTCTTGACAGGGATATTTTGAGAATTCTCCTTATTTGGCTCAAAGTGGCTAGCAAAGGATAACATGAGTGTTTAGGATAGAGAAATGAAATGCCTTTTATCATCTCAATCCATGTATTCAATGTGAACGAACCCTACGTCCTACGACATGGCTTTTTCGCTCAATTCTCTCAAAATGAGTATAGGGACGTGTTTGATCAAAGGTTTGCCTTTTATCATCCTAGGCATTTCCATTCGGCATTTTTGAGAAATCCTCTTTTTGTTTTTCCAAAGGATCATTTGGTTAAATCTCCCGTCTATGAGGAATTTGGATAAATCAAGACATTTGACTTTTTTGGACTCCTCTGGGGATTTTTATTTCAAACTTGAAAAACCTTTTAGACAGAAAAGGTTTTCACGCATAAGATCTACTTCCTAAATTCTAGGGAGAAGATTGATTTGATGTAGCAACTTCCTTGGGCTTGACTCCTTGAGGTTTGGAATAGCTTCCCTGGGGAACAGCTGAGTACCTACAAAATGAACAAATATGCAAAAATGCCATGTATGCATGAAATGCATGATGCAAATGTTCTTAAAGAGACTTAGATTCAGTCCAAAGCAACTCGAAACATTTTATTCAGGGGAAATATTTCTTGACAGCATCAGCGTTCACAGGTTTTGGCAACTCTCGGCCATCCATTTCTACAAGAATTAATGCTCCACCAGGCAACACTTTCTTGATGACATACGGCCCTTCATAGTTGGGAGTAAACTTTTCACGATCTGGAATAATGGGTAAGACCTTCCTCAAAACCAGATCATTGATCTCAAAATGTCTAGGTCGAACCTTACGGTTGAATGACTTAGCTACTCGCTTTTGGTAGCTTTGTCCATGGCACATGGCTTTTACCCTTTTCTCATCAATCATATTAAGCTGTTCAAATCTCTGTTGAATCCATTCTGCTTCAGAAAGCTTTATTTGCGAAAGTACCCTTAATGAAGGAATTTCCACTTCCACAGGTAAAACTGCTTCCATCCCATATACCAATGAGAATGGTGTTGCCCCAGTCGAGGTGCGAATGGAAGTTCGATAAGCTATTAACGCATACGGCAACCGATCATGCCAATCTCGGTAATTCTCTGCCGTCTTGGACAGAATCTTCTTTATATTCTTGTTTGCCGCCTCAACAGCTCCATTCATTTGTGGGCGGTAAGGAGAAGAATTCAAGTGACGAATGTGAAACTTATTGAGTAGCTCATCCACTACTTTGTTATTCAGGTTTGACCCATTATCCGTGATAATCGCTTCGGGAACCCCATATCGAGCAATAATGTCTCGACGAACAAATTTTGCCACACTTCTAGCAGTGACATGGGCATAAGAATTGGCTTCAATCCATTTGGTGAAGTAATCAATAGCCACTAGAATGAAACGGTGTCCATTTGACGCCTTAGGATTGATTGGTCCGATAATGTCAATCCCCCACATTGAGAAAGGCCATGCTTCGGACATTTGATGTAATTCATTTGGGGGAGCATTGATTTTGTTCCCATAAATTTGACATTGATAACAACATCTGACATGCTGAATGCAGTCGGCTTCCATGATTAACCAATAATAACCTAGCCTCGTGATCTTCCTTGCTAGAAGATGGCCATTCATATGAGGACCACATTCTCCTTCATGTATCTCCTTCATTAATAAATTGGCCTCTTTGGTGTCTACGCACTTCAGCAGGACTGAATCGAAAGATCTCTTGTACAAAGCACCTCCACTAAGAAAGAATTTGGAAGCTAACTTAGCCAAGTATTTTCGATCCATAGCTTGACTTCCTTGAGGAAATTTTCCTTCTCGAAGGTAATTCATGATGTCATAGTACCATAGTTGACCATCGAGTTCTTCTTCTATAACCATGCAATATGCAGGCTCTTTTAAGACATCGATTTGCAAAGGATCAATGTTCAATCCATCAGTTACTTGTAACATTGAGGATAATGTTGCCAAAACATCAGCAAATTGATTCTGAGATCTTGGTAAATAATCGAACGAGATATCTTCGAACTCCTCCACTAAATCTTTAAGATACTCATGATAAGGAATCAATTTCGAATCACGAGTCTGCCATTCACCTCCTGTTTGGAGGATGATAAGTGCGGAATCGCCATAAACTTGTAATCTCTTAATCTTCATATCGATGGCTAATTGAAGACCGAGGATGCAAGCTTCATATTCTGAAATGTTATTGGTACAAGGAAATACCAACTTTGCGGCTACTGGATAATGCTGACCCGTTGGGGATATCAGGATTGCTCCAGTACCTGAACCGGATAGGTTAACGGCTCCATCAAAATACATAACCCACTTGTCTTGTGACACCAGATAAATCCTTTCATCAATTTCATCCCAGTCATTTGACTTTAAGGGATTTTCAGCCAACATATCAGCTATGGCTCGACCTTTGACGGATTTCTGAGACATGCTCTGGATATCAAACTCAGAGAGCAATATTTGCCATTTGGCAAGCCTTCCAACCAGTGCAGGCTTTTCCAAAAGATATTTGATAGGATCGTTTTCATTCACAAGCAGGATGCGATGGTGAAGAGTGTATTGCCGTAATCTGTGTAATACCCAAATTAAGGCTACACATGTTTTCTCAACTTCTGGGTATCGAGCTTCACCAGAAGTAAACTTTTTGCTGAGGTAGTAAATAGCACGTTCCATTCCATCTTCTGGTCTCTTCTGCGCTAACATAGCTCCCAAAGACTCATTGTGAATGGTGAGGTACAAAATCAAAGGTATACCCGGAGTAGGTGGTACCAAAACTGGCGCTTGTGAAAGATATTGCTTCAATTGCTGAAAGGATTTCTGACAATCTTCATTCCATTCAACTTTGGCATTCTTTTTCAAAAGCTTAAAGAATGGTTTGGCTGTTTCTGATAACTGGGAAATGAATCTTGCAACATAATTCAATCTTCCCAACAAGCTTCGAACTTCCTTAACAGTAGAAGGAGGTTTCAAATCACAAATGGCCTTCACCTTCGAGGGATCAATCTCGATGCCCTTGTTACTAACCATAAATCCAAGGAGCTTCCCAGACTTTGCCCCAAAAATGCATTTAGCGGGGTTAAGCCTTAGCTTGAATTTTCTAAGTCGATCAAACAGTTTCTTCAAGACTTCAATGTGGTCTTCACCTCTTCGCGATTTAGCGATCATGTCATCGACATATACTTCAATTTCCTTATGCATCATGTCATGGAATAATGTCACCATGGCTCTTTGGTAAGTTGCCCCTGCATTCTTCAAGCCAAAGGGCATAACCTTGTAACAGAATGTCCCCCATGGGGTGATGAATGATGTTTTAGTTTTATCTTCTTCCTTCATTCGGATTTGGTTATAACCAGAGAAACCATCCATGAAAGAAAATAATTCGAATCCTGCGGTGCTGTCGACCAAGACGTCAATATGTGGTAATGGGAAGTCATCTTTGGGACTTGCTTTGTTCAAGTCGCGGTAATCGACACATACCCGAACTCGCCCATCCTTCTTCATGACTGGGACGACATTAGCAATCCAATCAGCATAATGAGTGACTTCAATGAAATCAACTTTTAACAGTTTCATGACTTCTTCCTCAATCTTCTTGGATAATTCTGGCTTTGTCCTCCTAAGCTTCTGTTTCTTAGGCGGAATGGCAGGATCAAGAGGCAACGTGTGCTCTACAATGTTGGGGTCCAGACCCGGCATGTCAGCATAAGACCAAGCAAAGACATCCTGATATTCTTTCAATAGTTCGATCAGTCGATCAGCATCTGCTTGAGAAAGACTGGCTCCAATTTTTGTTTCTTTGGGATTGCCTGAATCGCCCAAATTTATAACGACAGTTCGCTCTTCTGTGGGAGGTGCGGATTCTTCATGTCGGATCCATTCTCTTTTAATAACCTGGGAATCCTCTTCATTTTCGGGATCAGAATGATCAGATTCGTATGAGTTTTTTGAACATGAATCCAAGCCATGCATATGACTATTATGGTTATGCAAAGTGTCATGCCTGAGATGCAACAAAAGAATGGTCAGTATATGAAAATAAGAAATGCAATGCATGAAGATGTGATGAAAACAAATTTTCAAATTCTGAATTTTCGAAAATTTCAAGGGGAACTCGTCCTCATATCATTGGACATTCTTGTTCCAAAAAACACATTTTGAAAACTATAGATCGTGCAAAAGTCCAGGCCTCAAAGCATCATCATAGGGCTGGTTTGGTATACTTTTGCACGTCTATTAACAAAACATGCATATGCTTTTATTGAATTGAAAATGAATGCTATATAGTGTTTTGGATCCGAAGCTCGTGATCCGAATTATTACATCATATGAAATGAACGAAACAAACGAAACGAACAAATGGAATTCCCTCGCAGGGGAGAATTAAATGGATTACAATTGAAAACAACTAAAAACAAAGTAGAATAATGGAAACATCCCTTACACAGCGGGATTGGTAGGTGGATCATCTTCGAAGCTCTCGGAAATGGCACCCACTGAACTCTCTTCAAATAAGTCGACGATATCATAAATGTCTACTTCTTCATCTTGGAGAAATTTTGACGGTCCAGGGAAGAAATCTTTCAAAGGAGGAGGGAGTAAACGTCGGTAACTCTTTTCTTTGATATTCGGGCCTTTCTGATCACCTTGATCTTGTTGATCGCTTTGGTAACCTAAGCCTTCTCGCTTCTTTCTCTTAATCACCTCAACGGGTGTGAGAATGCCTTGGGACAGCTTTCCCAATCCTTTGCCAATGATGAATCCATACTCGATCAACACTTTGCTAGACATAAGGGCCGCCTTTGAATAGTGAGGCTTTCTCACAACAGTGCCCGCGGGCACATGAGATACTGACACTAACTCGAATGAGTAGTAGCTTGATTCTCCTTTTACTTCTGGCTTCACATAAGGAATCGCAGTATTGTTGAAAGTTTCGGAATCTTTCTCGCAATGGACTGTTATAATCTTGCCACAGACGACAAAACGGATCATCTGATGTAGACTTGAGGGTATAACACCCGCCGCGTGAATCCAAGGTCGTCCCAGCAACAAACTGAAGTTGCTTGGGATATCAAGCACTTGAAACTTCTGAGCGAACATAACTGGACCAATCATCAGTTGTAAGTCAATTTCTCCAAGAGCTTCCTTTTTCATGCCATCAAAGGCCCTGACTGGAGTCTTAGAAGGACGAACATTATCCATACCCACACCTAAACGACGCAAAGTTGATAACGGACAGATGTTGAGAGCTGAACCATTATCAATAAGTACTCTTGATATCCTTGTATCAAAGTGTTGAACAGAGATGTATAATGCTTTAGAGTGTGCTCGCCCTTCCGGCGGCAAATCCTTTTCGGAAAAAGAAATTTGATCCTTAAGAAGGATAGCACTTACAAACTCTTCCAACTGTACCTCTCCAATTGTTTCGGGTACATGTACTTCATTAAGAACCTTTAACAGAGCATTTCTATGTTTCTCAGAAGACTTGAATAGTTCAAGTAACGAGATTTGAGCCGGCATTTTTCTTAGCTGCTCGATCACCTCTGATTCACTCGTTTTGAGAGTTTTGAGAAGCTGTTCCGCCTCTTCTTCTGTTACAGCCTTTTTCTCGACACCTTCACGAGATGGAAAACATCGGCCTGACCGAGTAACAGCATCTATCTCATTTGACTCATAATTCCATGGAACTGCCTTGGAATCATAAACAGGAGGAATTCTTTCTTTCAAATTCTCATTCTTCTTTGGTGGCAACTCGATCACAACAGGCCCAATATCTTCATTAGAGATCTTTATATCTCCGAAGCCATCAGCCATTAGATCTATAACCACAGGTTCCACAACGTGCGCTTGGATTTCACAAGTTGCATTTAATTCGATCACAACAGAATCAATCATGGCTACCATGCCATCATCTTCAAATTCAGACCCCCATCCACTTGGGACGATAGTCTTAGGGTCGATAAAAGCACTTGGAGGAGGAGAGTATTTTACCATGAAATCATATTTTCCACTTGGCTGCCCGAGAGTGTCAACAATTTCGCCCTTTTCAATCGCTTTCCTAACGAACTCCCGATCCCAATGGGAGGTATGACATTCGAATTCCGAATCAGCATCGGAAAGAACTTCTCTATTATCTTCGTCATCGCTCCATCCAGTCGGAACAATATCTTTCACATCAATAAAGAAACTTGGCGGAGGCAAACATTTGACAAAAGTGTCATACTTCTTACTTGGTTGCCTTAGAGTATCATCCACTTCATCATGCTCACGAGTGGTTGTTACAAATTCGCGATCCCAATGAGTCTTACTAGTACTAAGATCAGAATCCATGTCGGAAACATATTTCTTGTCTTCATTGGCGGATATGCTTTCATCATCCATGCCTCCCCATCCATCGGGAACGATATCCCTTGGGTCGACGAAGAAACTTGAAGGTGGCGTGTATTTGACTATGAAGTCATATTTACCACTCGGCTGTCCGAGGGTATCAACAATTTCACCTTTTTCGATAGCCTTCTTCATAAATTCACGATCTCGACAGGCATTCTTACTCTCACATTCCGAATCACTATCGGAATAAGTGACATTCCAAGGTTCATCAACATCTGGCTCGTACCCATCATCTTTTGGCTTAGAGCATGAAGCTTCACTTGCAAACTTACACGAGAATTTTTCGGACGACAAATCAATTGCAGCGGTCTCAATGGACCCTTCGGGTTCTCCTCCTTGAAGAGGCCGAATTATGCCTAAAGCAACCATCTTGGCTAAGCAATACATTTTCTCCTCCCGGGATACATTTCCTTCTTTCGGTTGATCTCTAGCTATAGTCAATAGCTCTTCCAACTTCGTTACATCAAACAAGAAAGGTTTCTCATTCTCGTCTCCAAATATCACGTTAACGGCCTCGGTATGATTAGGGAGCGGATTTTGTTGAACATTTGGCGTGGCATCTTTAAACGACAAGATCTTCTTATCCAACAGGTTCTGAATCTTGACCTTGAGAGTGTAGCAATTGTTCACATCATGGCCCTTCTCACCCATGTGATACACGCAAGATTTTGCCAAATCAAACCCAGCAAACTTTGGTGGGTTGTCTCTCGGAATTTCTTTTGCTACGAGTCTTTGTTCAATCAATATCGGCAGCAACTGAGACATAGGTCTTGGTAACGGAGTGAATTGTCTTTGCGGAGCTTTTCCTTTTCGGTCAAAATTCCAGGAAGAACCCCCTGTTTCCACAACAGACCTTTGAACTGGTGTGCTTAGTGGCTTTTGAGCATTAGGATTTTGAATATAAGCAACCTCCACAGTTGGCTCCTTATCCTTCTTTAAGGTAAATCTGCGAGTCGTCGTCTCGGACAATCGACCTTCCCGCATTATTCCTTCAATACGCTCTCCCAATTCAACCATTGCGGGAAAATTAATGCAAGTGTTATTAAACATCTTATCGAAATATTCTCGAGGTAGAGCTCGAAGAAACAACTGCATGATCTCTTTCTCGGACAACGGAGGTTTGACTTGAGACGCCATAGTTCTCCACCTTTGGGCATATGCTCTAAAAGTTTCAATCCTCCTTTTGTCAACCCGGATCAGCTCTTCACGGGTTGGAGCAATTTCGGTATTAAACTTGTATTGCTGAAGGAATTCATCTGCAAGATCTTCCCAGGTGCAAATTTTCTCCAAATCCAATTCAATGAACCAAGTCAAGGCGGAGTCTGCCAAGCTATCTTAAAAATTGTTGATCAAAAGCGGGGTGTTATCGGAATAACGAGCCATCTTGCTCAAATAATACTTCAAGTGGGTTTTAGGACACCCAGTTCCATCGTACTTCCTTGAAAACTCGGGCTCCTTGTAAAAATCAGGAACTTTCACCTTTGTAAAAGGCGACAACTTATCAAAACCTTGGAGTTGATAACCTTGCAACATGCATAGGCGTTCTTCCAATTTTGCGAGGCGTCTCGCACTCTCTTCATCCATATGAGCGACAGGCGACTCCTTAGGTGGAGCTTCCAAATCGATGACGGTAGGAATGGCATTAACGGGGACTTCTTCAACAGGTCCTTTGTCAACTGGATCTATTACCGGCGCACTAGTGGGCGCATTAGGAGTAGAAGCCGCAGCAGCAGGAGCCACGGGCGTGAAATTCTTTACTTGATTTGCAAGATCGGTTAAGAGCGCCATCATTTGCGCCATTTGATTCTCGATGGTAATAACGCGAGCACGAGTGTCTTCGTTCTCCATCCTTGCTTGGCGACGGGTGCGTATAATAAAACGCGATTCAGCCGTATTTTAATACTCTCTCTGTAAAAAACAGAAATCAAATTAGTATACGGAAGATGAATTGAGACGAAAATATAAAACCCTTCAATTTTATATTTTCTTTAGATGAAATAGAGATAAGAAATATTCTCATGATCCCAATATCACGTGAATAATCTCTTATCATAATTTCTTCACAAGAAATTATACAATTAAAGGGGTAACACGCGATGATTAATCAAGATGCCCCATCTATATTCCATTGGAATCTCGGAAAAGAAAGCGCACACAAAGGGAAATTTCACTATTAACAACAAAATTTGTGAAATACAATCCCTTTAGATCAAACTAAAGACAAGAAGAGAATCCTATTACATCATTACTAAAATGAGTAAAAAGGAAACCCTATACAACAAATCTATAAAAGGAAAATTACATGAAAGGAGACTTCCTCATGGAATATAGCCCAAATCCTAATGAATCCTCCTTAGATGTGAGGCGAATTCGTTTGTTTTCTTGGGTCAAACGTTCAACCTCAGCTAAAGCCTCATTCTTTTCCTTAAAAGCTCTGGCGGCTATAGCTTGCTGTTGAGTTGGCTTCTCGGGGACATTAGGGAGATCCACTTTAAGCTCGAGCTCAAGACGACGGTGTACGTACTCCGGCAATGCGTGATGTATCTTCATTTCCCCTTCCAATTCTGACTCATCGGTAATGATAATCGGCTCCGGGCGGCATTTGTACCACATATCAATGACGGACTTGATCATTTCCTTCAAATCAGCCACTTGGTCCTTTTGGATGACATCTTTACGATAGTCAAAATGATATAACCCCAGCTTGAGGAATGGTGGAATCTTTTGAAGCACGCGATATTGACGGATCACCCTAAAAGGGTAATATGACGTAGACCCCGTAAGACCCAAGAGTGGGATTGGGTTGTCGGATCCGTTATTAAGGCGCACCTCGGGATTTCCAAGCCAACGAACATGCCATTGGATTTGATTTGGAACAAGGTTCTTGAAAAAACTAAACCAAGTTGAGAATGACCAAAAGGGAAAGATTTTTTCCTTTTCTCGGAAAAGCGAGATAGGATGATAATCTTTGGACACATCTATGATTTTTAAGCTCAAACCAAAATCTTTGAGGTGAGAGACCAACCAAATTTGGAGTAAACCTATTGGGGCTCTAAAGATACCATTTTTGTTTTGTTTAAACCTATTGAGTGATACGAAGGTCTCGCCTAAGATCATATTGGAGAATCTTTTGAACATACACACTTGATTGACAATGTGAACTACCAAAGGATCCATGGTCTTTTTGGTAAATGGGAATACCACAAAACCAAAGAAGGCTAAGAGAAAAACTTGAGGAATTTGATTATCCGATTCTTTTGACAAGCTAGAAAAATGTTGTTCTAGGAATGTGAAAGAAAGTGCATTGGAATTTCCTCTAAGAACGCCTTTGACTTGAAGAATATCGATTCTTAAGAATTGGCTCAAAAGAGTTATAGGATCTATTTCTATTGGAGGACTAACTAGACCAAAAGACCCGACTCTACCAATGGCAATATCATACTCCTCAATTGTAGGGATCAACTCATTTCGACCAAACACAAAAGTGGATGTCTTCGAGTTCCAAAAATGAGACAATGCCTTGATCATGGCGATCCGAGGCTCGATGTATAAGAGTGTGGGAAGATATCCAATCCTCTTTTCCACGTATTCTTTATGCTTTGACTCGAGGCTTTCCCACATAGTCACGAGAGCTCTTGGCACGGGGATGATTCGAATCTCTGACATATCCATTTTGACTAATCCTAATTTGGGGCATCGAGATTAATCACCACGCATTATAGAAAAGAATATAACGTGGAATTGAAATGGCGTAATTGAAATTGTAGAACGATACAATCAACCTTACCATGAAGAGAAAATGGCAAACACATCGACACATCGCATGAGGACATGTGAGTTTTGACACCTAAGGGTAGGATTCTAAAGGTTTAAAGTCCCCACCTTAATTAGATAAGAAGAGTTTACCCACCGCTACTAACGTCGGCCAGTGCACTTCTTACTAATCAAGATGAGCGGTATTGAAGAATGGATTACCACATGGATTCACATACGGATTCCACTCTTAATACCTCCTAAAGGTGCCCTAAAGCGATCCGGGGTTTTAGACCGCGGGATGTGGGTGCATTGTGTCGTGCTAAAGCAAGTAAACATGCATTTAAATCTAAAGCAAACAACACTTCAATATAATCTCATACATTCGACATTCATCCGAACACCACCTACAAAACAATGGGTTTGCATTCACTCCACCCCTTATGACTCCCACCTATAAAACCATTTAACACATGGTTAATGGACTAACCTCATTTTTCCACGTGACTTTGACATGCAGTCGATGCTACAAAATGTAGACGAGTGAGATAACAACCAACAAGTTTATTACGGCTTTAATCCACTTAGGTTTATAACCTAGTCCCCAGCGGAGTCGCCAAGCCTGTCACGACCTGCCCCTCGAGGGCCGGAGCTCGGATGAGGCGGGTTTAGAGATAAGTGTTCATGAGATGGTTCATATGGCACTGAAGTGTAAATCTTTTGTTTAGCCATATAACTCATTGATCATGAACGTGGATTTTCCCTAAATCCATATCTCGCGTGACAGCGGATCAATTTTATTTATTTTTTAAAGGAGTCGCCACTAGCCTAGGTCGGGGGTCAGCTAGAATACCCAACCGAAACGCGGGAATTTCGTTTCGGTTTCTACGAAAACCAGAGATCAAAGGTTCGGGGACTAGCTTACGTTAATATTTCTATTAACGCCCTTTCGGTACCGCTAAACATAACATGGTTGTTATCTAAATCGTCATGCATTTGTTTTTTACCATTTTCATATCAAAGTCTTAGTCCACTATGTGATCATGCATCTTGTTTTTGTATTTTTATTTAAAATTCTAAACTAATTCTATCTTAGTCTAGAAAAAGAAAGAAAACAAGCACTTGTATTGAAAGACAATTCGTAAAGTAAGCACTTGAAGTATTGAAAGTACGAACTAATTCTAAGTGCGAGAAAGTAAAAAGTAAGAACCCGCAACTCGTCGGGTGTTTATTACAACACGAATTGAAATCCCGAGACATGGTCGGGGATGAATGAATTAAGTACAAATTGAAACCGGATTGGACATCGGTTTAGAACCATCATCAAATGAGCACAAATTGAGACCGGATTGGACATTGGTCAACCACCTTGGCTTTTTCAACTTCGGATTTTTCTTCCTTGGACCGCCTCTCGGGTGTCGATGTTTACATCCATAACATTCATTCGTAACGAATGACATATGAAAGAACAATGGTGCAAACAAATCATTGAATTAAACACGGGCCTCGGGATCGGCCTTTGTTTTTCATGCGTTTCGATTTATCACCCATCTAATCACCTAACATTGTTTGATTAATGGTTAATGATAATGAGCTACCATTTGCATTCACAAAACGGTAACTTATATCAATTAACCCCTAAAGTCGGGTTCTAATGATCAAGAATGGGCTACCCGCCGAACATGCACCGGGCCTAACATTCATCTAACAAACACATGCATAAACATAAAATGAACATGCATTCAAGCCCATGGGCCTTGTTTCGAAGCCAATCAAACAATGAGAAGTGGGCTTTATAAAAAAGACCACTTATTCAATTAAATGCCTAATTCGGATTGCTTCTGTTTAAGAATGATTAACTATCCTAATGATGTCCAAATGAAGTGGTTCAGGTGTCATTAGAAAGCTTATGACATGAGGATCAAAAGTCAAGAAGACCATTTTTTCTAAATCCTAGCCAATTTTCCCGAAAATATCAAATTAAATTTCAGTGACAGGCTGGACACGGTTCAGTTATGAATTTCAAAACAAAGGCGGGAAAAATAACAGACCTTATCAAAATAGCGCGAAAAGTTTTGTGCCGTTAGCATTCCCTGTGTGCAACAACTTTCATGTTTTGAGTTTTTGCTAAAAAGCCCTACAAATTTTTATAAAATTCGATTTTCGCGAGGGACTCAATTGCAAATGAAAATTTAACCCGAAAAAGACTTTTCAAGCAAATCAATCCTCTAAAAATTGCAATTAGGTCCTCAAAATGTTCAGTTGACATAATGAGACCCCAATGAGCAACTTTGAAGTTTTGATTTTTTGCAAAAAAGGACTCTAACTTCATCAAATTCGGAGAAACATCTTTTGAACTTCAAAGGAATGAAAAATCAGATCTGGACACAGATTCTGATCAAATTGTGAGAATTCCTTTTGAAAATTCAAATGATCTCCGATTTTGATGAAATTAGTATCAATTGAAAGATCTTGATCTCAGGAAGAACTTTCATGAAGAAAATTTTTTCATAACTCGAACACACGAATTTATGAAAATCGAAGAACACACAAAGGTCGACTGAAACTAACATGAAACCAGATTTACATGCATATGACGTTGCAAATCGTACTAGGCTAACCTGCTCGAAATTTTGTGAAAATTTTATGGTGAACAGATCAGGATGTGTTCTACGATTCTCATGAAGGAAGTGTTTCCAAAAAATGATCACAGAAAATCATAAAATTCATCCAACAGCACAACGTCAGTCAGGGAATCATCAGAACAGAATTATACAACATATTCCAGATTCTGATCCTAACTTCTAAAAGTGTTTTGACATAGCAAATGAAGTCCGATCGAGGCATATGATATATCAAATCGAAGCTTAAGACGATTTCTACGACTCTCTAGTTTATCACTTCATCAGATTTCGACGTTAGCAAGCTCAAATCAGCATCTCAAGCCAACAGGTTCCACTGAACACGAATTTACAGAGTTGTGTTTAAGCATTCTTACCTTGTCTCACGATGATCCAACGCTCAAGCGAGCAATCCGGCCTCCGTATTCTGATCTGGAATAGTACAGAGAGGCCTCGGAAAGCTCGGCCAACCTACGACAATGGATTGCACAAGATAGCGTGAGATTCAACTCTTGTTCACACAAATGGACTAATCAGTAAAAATTGAGGAAAATGATGTGATCCGGTGGCTGTTTAATGCGAGGCCAGCCACCACAGTGCCGGGAGGACGTCAAGGGAGATCGTCGGTTGCTCGGGATCGCCGGAAGAGGTCGCCGGAGGGCCGGTTCAGCCGGCTGAACCTGCTGGTCCAATCACCGGCGGTTTTGCCGGTGATTCTGCCGAGGAGAAAACGCCGCCGGAGAGAGATGCTCCGGCCACCAGCCTGGGTTGCTGGTCTTGCGATCAGCCTCAGGCCGCCGTGGGGGATGCCGGAGAGGCGGTGGCTCGCCGGAAAGGGGCCGGCAAGGGGCTGGAAGGCCGGCGGCCGAGAGGGAGTGGCGAGAGAGGGCTGATCGTGAGAGAGAGAGAGAGAGAGAGAGAGAGAGAGAGAGAGAGAGAGAGAGAGAGAGAGAGAGAGAGAGAGAGAGAGGAGAGAGAATTCAGATCTGAAAATGGTTATCCCCCTTTGATTTTTGGAGGGAAAACACTATATACCCCCTTCAACTTTGAATTCTAGCCCTTAGATTGATCAAATGGTCCAAAATGCATCCTTAATGATTAAGAATATTCCTTAGAGGCTAAGGATTGATGACATGGCATTATGGATGGACATGATCAATTCTAAATGAATGGCCATGATTGATTTGCTAATCCCCTAATTAATTTGCTTAATCCTTGAAGAAGGGCATTTTTGTCATTTTTGATCAAGGGCATTTTTGTCATTTTTGCACTTAAGAGGATGTGACTGATCTTGGTTGGTCCGACTGGATTATCGATCATCAAAATTTTCGACCGGAAAATGACTAGTCTGATCGGATCTGTTCAATTTGAATTATACCGATTTGAGTCAATTAGCTCTAAATTTGGGTAATTGCATGACCAAGCTAGACTAACAAGTTTAATTGAAGTCTAATTAACCAAATTGAGTCCCAATTCATCAAATTGAATATTAGTCTAGAGTGGGTCAAGTTGAATTGCACTAATTAGACCAATTACTCTTAGACTTCCTAATCATTAGATCACTAAATTGATCAAATTGACTCAAATTCATGTGAATCTTCCAAAATTGATTTTGAATTTGGGTTTCATATAAGAAATCAGGTTCAATCGTATCTCAATTGCACACATCATGAAGAATCGATCAAAATCACTGATTAGGGCTAAAATTGGGGGTTTTTGTGTTTGGCTTGGAATCACAAAATTGGTTTAAAAATTGGATATAAAATGACCTCTAGATCAAATGTCGTGAAGAAAACTAATCTAAAAAATGACTAGAAATGAAGTAATTTCATTTTTGGCCGATTTGAATCAACTTCCGTAATTTGGGAAAAAGTTGATTCAAAATCGATTTTTGTAAAATTTTAAATGCCAAAGGTAAATTGAAAGTAAAATAAGATGATTTGTAGATTTTTCAATTTTTCAATTTTTTTGGTCAAAGGTTTGACCAAAAGTCAAACCCTAGTTGACTTTTCACTAGGAGCTTGATTTTATAATCAAATCTTTGAATTTTTCTAAAATTTCCACTTCTAAAGTGAAATTGGACTTGAAATGAATCTTTTTATGCAAAAAGCCTCAATTTGACCTGGGGTTGATTTTTGGTCAAAGGGTTGACCAAAAAGTCAACGCCAAAGTCAACCATTTGACTTTTTGGGTTTTTGTATGAAATGAATAGAAAATCGCTTACAAAAGCTAAACCAACAAACAGAATTAAAAAACGACACTTTTTGTTCAAGAAACGGGCTCCGTCGCGATCGGAAACCATAATCTCAAATTTTTATTTTTTAATGACTTATCGGCTAAAAATTAGGTGTCAACAAGGGTGCAACCGTGGTGGAAACTCAATGACACCGTGAAAAAAAAACTTTCGGGACCAAGAAGGGCGACCCATACCACGCGGGTGTGGTCGGGGTGTCCACTGTCTCAGTACCGTCCTAAACCTGTGCCGCCCAGGTCCGGCAGCGGGTAGTGTGTGCAGTGTAGTGTAAATGCAAGGCATGCACAGCAAGTTATATCATACAGCGCTTCGTGCATAAAATAAATTATACATCCAAACACCTCCCTGCAAAACAAGGGTTAACAATCACGCCTCCCCTTATACCTCCCGTTCTACAAAAACATTTAACACCTAAAATGTTAGGGACGTACCTGGGATCCTCGCTGCCAACCAAAAAAAATATTTTTTTTGAAAAGAAAAACTGGCCTAAGTCCACTAAGAGTTTTAACTCAAGTCCCCAGTGGAGTCGCCAAGCTGTCGCGACCTAAATTTTTCCTCTCAGGCTAATGGATTGTTAAGACTAAGCCTAACTCGGGCCCTCCCAAGCCCTACCAATTCGCAACTTAAGATTTAAGTTTTTAACGTGCAAAAGTTTTCATGCTTGGAGTCGCCACTAATCTATTCGTGATAGGTCGATTAGAAACCTAAATAAAACATAGGGAGATATGTTTTATTCCTACGAACCAGAGATTCTAAGTTCGGGGACTTGATTACGCTAGATCTAGTCTAGCGCCCTTTCGGTACCTTTTCTTTTCAAAAAAAATGTTTCGCATGCAGTCTGGATCCATTTTATTATCTAATTACTAACATGTGAGGTGTTCATGCGGGTGCGCAAACCACCAAAGTAACACCCAATAATCAAAACATTAAATAAATTGCAAGATTGGAAAAATTACTTACCTCGAAGCAACGTAAGCATCTGCATAGTTAGCTAGAAAATCATATCAATAATCCTAATACGATTTCTAATTAA
Organism: Syzygium jambos; assembly: GCA_031216235.1. Taxonomy (NCBI): domain Eukaryota; kingdom Viridiplantae; phylum Streptophyta; class Magnoliopsida; order Myrtales; family Myrtaceae; genus Syzygium; species Syzygium jambos. The sequence continues at coordinate 11,514,762 of CM062225.1, read as the reverse complement.
CAAGCAGTTCACTCAATGTTTTTTTATTTTCACTTATTTAAATGAAAGCTAAGCTATATGTAATGACGTGTAAAAATTAACATGCGATTAATGCAGCCTAACATGCAAACTATATGCCATGCGACGACGTGACCTAATTCTAATGATGGAAAAATGATTTATTTTTGGTATTTTTAAATGAAATTCGGAATAAAAAATGCCTAAAATAACATGCAATCTATCCTAGAGAAAATGATTGATCTATCCTAAAGTGATTCTTTTTTTTGGATTTTTATTAAAATTCGAAATTATTAAATATCCTAAATAATCCACTAAGATTAAAATAATTTCTAATTTAAACTAGGAAATATGCTACCCTAAATCCCAATTTAAATCAAATAATTATCTTATTCTTTTGGATATATTTAAGATTCCCTAAACATGCAAAATTTCTAATTTAAATCTGTGACATCCCGAATTTCGGCCCATTTCTGGGATTTATAAAACGCGTAATTTGTCAGTGTGCTTATAGTAAAATCTCGCCCGGGAACTGATCACTCTCGGTTACTATTTTAAATTAGAGATTTCGCTAGAATCGCACTCGATCGAATTTTCGCCGTTATTTAGATCCCGAACTTTGGAGTCGATTTTCGGGAGTTTTAGGACTAAATAAATTGGACGGTGTCAATATTAATGTGGCCGGTATCGAGATTGTCAGGAATAATGGAAAAATGGGAGTTTTTGACCAAGAGTGAATTTGGACTAGTAGACCTCCCTCGTTAAAATTTGGTTTCGTTAATTTGGCCTTTGTCCCTTTTTATTTGCGAGACCTATTTTAGACCGGTAGACCATTTTCGGTTTTGAGTTTGGACTCTCGGTTTGCGTTTAATATTTGAAAGTTCAAATATTTTCCTTTAATTTTAATCTCTCTCTCTCTCTCTCTCTCTCCCCTCCCCCGCGCGCGCACGTTCTCCTCCCCCTGCTGTCCCGTCTGTCCTCTCTCTCTCTCCTTCTTTTCTGTCTTTTCTCCCTTCCTCTTCTCTCTCCTCTCTCTTCTCCTTCTCCTTCCTCCCGACCCGACTGGTTCTGCTTCGCCTTGCTTCTGCTTCTTCCTCCGCTCAGCCCCTCGCCGCGCCTGACCACCGCGCCGCTTCACCAGTCGCCGCCGCCGGAAAGCTCGGTCGCCGCCTCCGCCCTGACGCCCGCGACCGCCGCTCGCCGGTCCTGTTCGCGCAGCACGCGAGCAGCAGCTCGCCGCGGTGTCCGTCGCGGTCCGGCGCTGCCCAGCCGCTCGCCGGTCGACCCAGCGTCGCCAGTCGCCGCCGTGCCGCCGATCACCGCCATTTCTCTCCCCCGGACGGCCGGCGACCCCTTCTTCCCTGCTTTTCTCTCCCCCGAAGCTTCCCCTGTTCTGGACCTCTTCAGCCGCGCGCCGCCGCCTCGGCCGTCGCCGCCGCTCCGTTCACCACCAGCTGGTCCTCGGAAACCTTGCCCAGCCGCCGGCAGCCCTTCCTCCCCCTCACTCTCCCTCTCCCGATCTCTCTCTCTCTTCCTCACGCCCTTGCCGCCGCTCGCCGGAGGGGCTCCGCCGTCGCCGGAGCTGTCCCGCCGCCACCACAGCCTCGCCCGGCCTTGGCCAGCCGCCCCACTCCTCTCTCTCTCCCTCCCGACCGCCGCGACCAGCCGCCCCTCCGTCCAAGCTCTCGCCGTTCGCCGGAAACCGCCGCCGCCGTTACTGTTCCGGCGAGGGCTAACCGCTGTCCAGCCACTATCGCCGCGTGCTCGGCTCGGTTTGAAGCGTAGGACACCCGGTGAGTTTGACCCTAAACCCTAATTAGGATTATTTGCATTTCTAGGCGGGTTTAGGGGTTAATTAGGTTAAATTAGGGGTTAAATTGTGAAAATTATTAAGGGCCGATGTCGTGGCTGATTTGGTGGTGTAGCGGGATCGTTTTATCGAGGATTAATGGCCCGAGAGGTGCGAAACATGGGCTGGTCAGAATCGGTACGGAATGGTTCCATTTTGGGAAAGTTCGGACTTAGGACTTGGATTCGAGTGCGTGCCCTATTTAGTGTTTTGGTGGCTGATTTAAATGATGGCGTGGGAAGTTTAATGGAACATTTTAAGGTCGTTGAATGGCCCGGCGCGATCGATTTAGTAGTTGTCCACTTTGGAGATTAGTTGGACAAGGCGCGGATAATTTGAGGCTTGGGGCGTAAGTGCCGGAAATGATGGCTTGACCAAACTAGTGGTTGGATTGTCCCTACATACGAGTGATTTGTAACGTCGTGACGCATGTCTAATGCCTTGAGGAAGGGAGTAACTTGATGGACCTCGATTTCTGTGGATTCGTGATGGACTAGTTGTGTGATCTATGCTTGTGAATTGTGTACTGTGCATAAGTGCTTGAATTGATTTCATGGTCATGCTAGTATTTTGGCTGGACATATTGAAATGTGAATTGAGCTTATTGCGTGGTAAATTGAATAGTGGCTGTCCGCTTTGGGACTTCGGTGGATTAGAAATCGGCAAGTTGGAAGTTAGACTGGGTGATTGCCGGGTGTGCCCGGGTTGATGGATTATCGCTGATTGTTGCTTGTTGAGGCCCAATTGGGGCGTTGTCATGCCACATATTCGTGTGATCGACTTAAAGCCGTGTGTGAATTACATGCCGTGGCTAAATTGAATTGTTGAATTGTTTGGGCATGTTGAAATGCGCATCTATTTGCCATTTGATGATCATGTGTTCGTGAGAAAATTGGCTTTCATTGTGCATAGTACAATTGTGGCCTTCGGGTCGGGCCTTCGGGTCGATTTATACAATTGTGGCCTTCGGGTCGGGCCTTCGGGTCGTTACAATTGTGGCCTTCGGGTCGGGCCTTCGGGTCGTTACAATTGTGGCCTTCGGATCGGGCCTTCGGGTCGTTACAATTTGTGGCCTTCGGGTCGGGCCTTCGGGTCGATTTATACAATTGTGGCCTTCGGGTCGGGCCTTCGGGTCGATTTATACAATTGTGGCCTTCGGGTCGGGCCTTCGGGTCGTTACGATTGTGGCCTTCGGGTCGGGCCTTCGGGTCGTTACGATTGTGGCCTTCGGGTCGGGCTTTCGGGTCGGTTTATACAATTGTGGCCTTAGGGTCGTAGCCTTCGGGTCGGTATATCCATTGGCCTTCGGGTCGGAATTATTTGATTTACTCCTGATAATGGCAATTGTGTGCTGAGATGGTTTCTTAAGTACCTGTACAACAGTTTGCACGTGATTATTGTTGATAAATTGCCTAACCTGCAGGGCTAGAATATAAACGATTTAGGCCGCGGGCCTTGGAATTGTGGTTATTTAGTGATACACTGATTAGCGTGTTTAATTAACCTGTCAGGAGGTGCATGTTAGCCTAGTTTAGGTTTAGGAAATTACTCGCTGAGATTTATTCTCACGGTTGTTGAAAACCGATTTTCAGACCCCCAACCTTGAGGATGCCAGGTGCACTGGAACGTTTTGGGAGGAGCCACGGCTAGATATAGTGCTTGATTGTCGAGCCATGTACCCGCGTTTGATAAATTTTGAGGTTCATGCTGTATATGAATTTTTGTAAAGGTTCTCCCTGGCAATGCAAGTGTGTATTTGTTTTTAACTTGATGGTTGTGCGGCTATCCTTGGTTATGTGAATTAAAGTTCGGGTGTTTGTTATTTCTGCTGTGCTTTGTTCTCCGTCTATTTTGGTGTTGGGTCGGCAACGCGTCCTGGGGCGTCGCACACGAATCGACCATGGTAGGGATGTTCGCGCGTCGTAGGGTTCGGGGCGTGACATCCCCGTTTGAAGTGGTATCAGAGCAAGGTCAGCTCGGTCCAATTAGGTCGAAGCTTGGAGTGATAAGGAGCGATGACCTTGGGTAGCCAGTAGGGAGACCTTGCATGCTACGTGTACCTCCTGACTGTTTGTGTAATGATTGACTGGTTGTCGAACTGACCGTAAAGTGCAGGTGCGGCAGGACCCGAGGTAAGTACGCGAATTTCCTTGGTTGAGATGTTGTGCTATTGTGTAAGATCGCATGCTGGTTGCTTGACTGCTGTTATGTATACCTGCCTAGGACCTTAGACTGGCTTAGCTCGGTTTAGGTCTCTAATTCCTGAATGGGATTATAGCAGGTAAGTGTGTGGTGTGACCTCGTGAGTTTGAGTAGTCGAAGTTGAGGTCGAGGTAGAGGTCGAGGTCGTATAGGTTCGCAAGCTGGAGTTGCAGAGGATCCCAAGGTAGATGGTATTATGAGGGCACTCGAAGAAGTTGGAATTTTAATTGGGAATGATGGGAACCAAGGTTAAGAATAAGTTAATGCAGTCAGACATATGCAATAGCTAGTTGAGCAATTTTCGAAATTGAAACCTCCGCATTTTGATGGGAAAAGTGACCCCGAGACTACATCACTTCACATATAAGAGTTGGAAATGGCTTTGCAGTATTGGGGGATACTTTGGTGGGGGACTTCAATGGGAAGTAATTTTTGGAGAGTGCACAAGAATAGAAAAAGACAGAGTTTCTCCTGCTTCGTCGATCAGTACGAGGTCAAGTTTGTAAGGCTATCTAAGTACGCACCAAGGATGGTCAAGGACCATGTGGATAGGACAAAAAGGTTATGGGATGGATTGAAATCAGAACTCTGCAATCAGTTAGTACTCTTGAGTCTTAAAGGATTACAATGAGCTGTGTGAGAGGACTCGATGGATGAAATGGATATAAGTGAAATGGCTGCCGCTTCGGGATTGCGGTACGCGTCGGTTAGGGACAATAGGAACTTGGGAAAAAGGCCTATAACAGAGAATATGAGACTTATCCCTCCGGTAAGGAAGAACTTTGGAGAGCCGAACTACTACTCCGACGCCGTATGTAGGTCTTGTGGAAAAAGGCATAGAAATAGCCATTGTCAAGGCATAAGTGAAGTATGTTGTGGACGTGGACAGTAAGGTCACCGAGTGAGAAATTGCTGAACCGATAGATTAGACCACTGATGGAATCACAGCGATCGCAGGTAGGACGTTAAGCGAGAGCTGTCCTGAAGATTAATCAGAATCGGCTAAAGACCTAAGGAAAAGTATATGTTTTGGCTGAGAAGGAAGCGAAGAATGCTCCGTGAAAGTCGGTATGCGTTACGAGGTGATATTGGGTACAATAGGAGATGAATTTGAAGTTATCACTTGAGTGGTCATGAAAGACTTATAATTAATTTTATGGTGAATAGGCGCAATCGGTTTAAGGAATTGTGGATTATTGACGACATTCTTGGACGGGTTTGGAAGGATGAGTATTACTTAGAAATTTCAGATTTTGTAAAGGACCGAGGTGATTCGTTTTTAGGAGACTGTTGGATTGAAATTGGATGAATTGAGCTTGGCCTTTGAGGTATAGAAAGATAATGATTTGGTGGCTAACTAGTCGGTTGAGGAATGAAGGCTAAAGGACATAGCCAAGGTGTGTAATCTTCCCGATATCTTTTCCTTAGGAAATTGCCGGGATTGCCATCTGATAGGAGAGTCGAGATTGTGGTTGAGTCGGCCCCAGGGACAAAACCGACCTTGGGAGTGCTCTACAAGAGGTCACTGTCGGAATTGAAGGAATCGAAAGTCCAAATGCGGGAGTTATTGGATGAAGGTTTTATTTGTTTGAGTGGGTCTCCATGGGGAGCGCCAATTTTATTCGTGAGGAAAAAGGACGGATTGTTAAGGTTATGTATTGACTACAGACAGTTGAATCAGGTGACTACTAAGGATAAACGCCTGTTCCCAAGGATTGACGACCTGTTTGGCCAATTGCAGGGAGCCCTGGGTATTTTCTAAGATCGACCTAAGGACAGGGTATCATCAGTTAAGGATCCACAAGGAGGATATCCCAAAAACTGCATTCAGGACGAAGTATGGACATTATGAATTCACGGTTATGCCGTTTGGACTAACTAACGCCCCTGTGGCTCTCATGGATTTAATGAACCGGGTATTCAAGGAGTTCTTAGACCAGTTTGGCATTGTCTTTAGTGATGATATTCTAGTGTACTCAAAGAGTTTCGAGGAACATGAGGTACATTTGGAAAGAGTTTTGCGGAAGTTAAGAGAGCACGCACTGTATGTTAAGTTTAGCAAGTGCGAATTTTGGCTGAGCCGAGTGGCGTTTCTTGGGCATATAATTTCCGGAGAAGGAATTTCTGTGGATCCGACAAAGATTGAAGCAATAATGGATTGGCCGAGACCGACGACAGTTACTGAGGTTCGAAGCTTTCTAGGACTGGCGGGTTATTATTAGAGATTTGTGGATCGATTCTCAGGTATAGCCACTCCATTGACGAGGTTGTTTAAGAAGGAGATTAAGTTTGAATAGATGGAAAAGTGCGAAGAGAGTTTTCAGGAATTGAAGTAGAGATTGATGACGACGCCAATGTTGACGATTCCTTCAGGACCGGGCGGGTATGAGATCTATAGCGATGTTTCACTCGAAGGATTGGGATGCGTGCTAATACAACATGAAGGGTGGTTGCTTATGTATCGAGACAGGAAAGGCCAACCGGGTAGCGGATGCCTTGAGCAGGAAATAGAGTATCGCACAATTGTTGATTAAAGAGTGAATTTTATTGGAAGGAGCACGGGACTCAGAATTTAAGTTTGAGGTAGGACACCTCTCTGGCCTGATGGCGACATTAAGGATTGAGCCGGTAGTGCAAGCCAAGATCAAGACGTTGCAGTTTACGGACCTTGAGATTCAGAAAATTTTGAGTATGGACGACACTAAGAGGAAACCTGACTTTCAGGTGTCCGAGGATGGAATTCTTAAGTTTCGAGGACGTTTATGCGTGCCCGATGATTTGGGGCTTAAGGAAGAGATTTTGTCGGAAGCTCATAGGAGCAATTACAGTATCCACCCGGGCAGCACTAAGATGTACCAGAACCTTCGTCAACACTACTGGTGGAATGGAATGAAAGTGGACGTGGCCAAGCATGTGGCCAAGTGTTTGACGTGTCAACAAGTGAAGGCACAACACTGTAAACCTGGTGGAATGTTACAGCCGTTGGAGATCCCAGAATGGAAATGGGAACACATCACAATGGACTTTGTAACGGGACTGCCAAGGAGCCAGAGGGGACACGACTCTATTTGGGTGATAGTGGACAGACTTACCAAGTCAGCGCACTTCCTGGCAGTGCGAAAGGACTTCGAGCTAGAAAGGTTGGCAGAATTATACGTACGGCAGATCGTTCGCCTTCATGGGGTGCCAGTATCAATTACTTCGGACCGTGATCCCAGATTTACTGCAAATTTTTGGAAAAGTCTGCAATCTGCCATGGGAACTAAGTTACAATTCAGTACAGCCTATCATTCGCAGTCGGATGGCCAGTCTGAAAGGACTATTCAGACTTTGGAGGATATGCTGAGAGCGTGTGTGCTAGATTTTCAGGGCAAGTGGGAAGAACAGCTGTACTTAGTAGAATTTGCCTACAATAACAGTTTTCAGCAGATCATCAGAATGGCACCATTTGAAGCATTATATGGCAGGGCTTGCAGAACACCGTTGTATTGGGATGAGGTAGGAGAAAGAAGTATAACGGGTCCAGAGTTGGTTCAACAGTCGGTGGAAACGGTAAAGATTATCCGGGAAAGGTTGAGGACAGCCCAGAGTCGTCAGAAAAGTTACGCGGATCGAAAGCGTAGGCCATTGGAATTCCAAGTTGGCGACCATGTGTTTCTCAAGATCTCGCCAATGAAAGGACTGTCTCGGTTTGGCAAGAGAGGAAAGCTGAGTCCAAGGTACATAGGACCGTTTGAGATTTTGGAAAGGATTGGAACTTTAGCCTATCGCCTAGCCTTGCCGCCGAATTTGTCACAGGTTCATAACGTCTTCCACGTGTCGATGTTGAGGAAGTACGAACCGGATCCGACCCACGTGCTGAATCATGAAGTAATAGACGTGGACGACAGAGTGTCGTACGTGGAAAAGCCAGTGCGAATCAAGAACAGGAAGGAGCAAGTGTTGAGAAACAAGACGATCTCGTTGGTCAAAGTCATTTGGGAACATCACGGGACGGAAGGAGCCACATGAGAAAGTGAGGAAGTGATGCGACACCAGTACCCCAATTTGTTTGAGTAGTCGGGTTGGGTTGTAAATTTCGAGGACGAAATTTTTGTAAGGGGGGAAGAGTTGTGACATCCCGAATTTCGGCCCATTTCTGGGATTTATAAAACGCGTAATTTGTCAGTGTGCTTATAGTAAAATCTCGCCCGGGAATTGATCACTCTCGGTTACTATTTTAAATTAGAGATTTCGCTAGAATCGCACTCGATCGAATTTTCGCCGTTATTTAGATCCCGAACTTTGGAGTCGATTTTCGGGAGTTTTAGGACGAAATAAATTGGACGGTGTCAATATTAATGTGGCCGGTATCGAGCTTGTCAGGAATAATGGAAAAATGGGAGTTTTTGACCAAGAGTGAATTTGGACTAGTAGACCTCCCTCGTTAAAATTTGGTTTCGTTAATTTGGCCTTTGTCCCTTTTTATTTGCGAGACCTATTTTAGACCGGTAGACCATTTTCGGTTTTGAGTTTGGACTCTCGGTTTGCGTTTAATATTTGAAAGTTCAAATATTTTCCTTTAATTTTAATCTCTCTCTCTCTCTCTCTCTCTCTCTCTCTCCCCTCCCCCGCGCGCGCACGTTCTCCTCCCCCTGCTGTCCCGTCTGTCCTCTCTCTCTCTCCTTCTTTTCTGTCTTTTCTCCCTTCCTCTTCTCTCTCCTCTCTCTTCTCCTTCTCCTTCCTCCCGACCCGACTGGTTCTGCTTCGCCTTGCTTCTGATTCTTCCTCCGCTGAGCCCCTCGCCGCGCCTGACCACCGCGCCGCTTCACCAGTCGCCGCCGCCGGAAAGCTCGGTCGCCGCCTCCGCCCTGACGCCCGCGACCGCCGCTCGCCGGTCCTGTTCGCGCAGCACGCGAGCAGCAGCTCGCCGCGGTGTCCGTCGCGGTCCGGCGCTGCCCAGCCGCTCGCCGGTCGACCCAGCGTCGCCAGTCGCCGCCGTGCCGCCGATCACCGCCATTTCTCTCCCCCGGACGGCCGGCGACCCCTTCTTCCCTGCTTTTCTCTCCCCCGAAGCTTCCCCTGTTCTGGACCTCTTCAGCCGCGCGCCGCCGCCTCGGCCGTCGCCGCCGCTCCGTTCACCACCAGCTGGTCCTCGGAAACCTTGCCCAGCCGCCGGCAGCCCTTCCTCCCCCTCACTCTCCCTCTCCCGATCTCTCTCTCTCTTCCTCACGCCCTTGCCGCCGCTCGCCGGAGGGGCTCCGCCGTCGCCGGAGCTGTCCCGCCGCCACCACAGCCTCGCCCGGCCTTGGCCAGCCGCCCCACTCCTCTCTCTCTCCCTCCCGACCGCCGCGACCAGCCGCCCCTCCGTCCAAGCTCTCGCCGTTCGCCGGAAACCGCCGCCGCCGTTACTGTTCCGGCGAGGGCTAACCGCTGTCCAGCCACTATCGCCGCGTGCTCGGCTCGGTTTGAAGCGTAGAACACCCGGTGAGTTTGACCCTAAACCCTAATTAGGATTATTTGCATTTCTAGGCGGGTTTAGGGGTTAATTAGGTTAAATTAGGGGTTAAATTGTGGAAATTATTAAGGGCCGATGTCGTGGCTGATTTGGTGGTGTAGCGGGATCGTTTTATCGAGGATTAATGGCCCGAGAGGTGCAAAACATGGGCTGGTCAGAATCGGTACGGAATGGTTCCATTTTGGGAAAGTTCGGACTTAGGACTTGGATTCGAGTGCGTGCCCTATTTAGTGTTTTGGTGGCTGATTTAAATGATGGCGTGGGAAGTTTAATGGAACATTTTAAGGTCGTTGAATGGCCCGGCGCGATCGATTTAGTAGTTGTCCACTTTGGAGATTAGTTGGACAAGGCGCGGATAATTTGAGGCTTGGGGCGTAAGTGTCGGAAATGATGGCTTGACCAAACTAGTGGTTGGATTGTCCCTACATACGAGTGATTTGTAACGTCGTGACGCATGTCTAATGCCTTGAGGAAGGGAGTAACTTGATGGACCTCGATTTCTGTGGATTCGTGATGGACTAGTTGTGTGATCTATGCTTGTGAATTGTGTACTGTGCATAAGTGCTTGAATTGATTTCATGGTCATGCTAGTATTTTGGCTGGACATATTGAAATGTGAATTGAGCTTATTGCGTGGTAAATTGAATAGTGGCTGTCCGCTTTGGGACTTCGGTGGATTAGAAATCGGCAAGTTGGAAGTTAGACTGGGTGATTGCCGGGTGTGCCCGGGTTGATGGATTATCGCTGATTGTTGCTTGTTGAGGCCCAATTGGGGCGTTGTCATGCCACATATTCGTGTGATCGACTTAAAGCCGTGTGTGAATTACATGCCGTGGCTAAATTGAATTGTTGAATTGTTTGGGCATGTTGAAATGCGCATCTATTTGCCATTTGATGATCATGTGTTCGTGAGAAAATTGGCTTTCATTGTGCATAGTACAATTGTGGCCTTCGGGTCGGGCCTTCGGGTCGATTTATACAATTGTGGCCTTCGGGTCGGGCCTTCGGGTCGATTTATACAATTGTGGCCTTCGGGTCGGGCCTTCGGGTCGTTACAATTGTGGCCTTCGGGTCGGGCCTTCGGGTCGTTACAATTTGTGGCCTTCGGGTCGATTTATACAATTGTGGCCTTCGGGTCGGGCCTTCGGGTCGTTACGATTGTGGCCTTCGGGTCGGGCCTTCGGGTCGTTACGATTGTGGCCTTCGGGTCGGGCCTTCGGGTCGTTACAATTTGTGACCTTCGGGTCGGGCCTTCGGGTCGGTTTATACAATTGTGGCCTTAGAGTCGTGGCCTTCGGGTCGGTATATCCATTGGCCTTCGGGTCGGAATTATTTGATTTACTCCTGATAATGGCAATTGTGTGCTGAGATGGTTTCTTAAGTACTTGTACAACAGTTTGCACGTGATTATTGTTGATAAATTGCCTAACCTGCAGGGCTAGAATATAAACGATTTAGGCCGCGGGCCTTGGAATTATGGTTATTTAGTGATACAATGATTAGCGTGTTTAATTAACCTGTCAGGAGGTGCATGTTAGCCTAGTTTAGGTTTAGGGAATTACTCGCTGAGATTTATTCTCACGGTTGTTGAAAACCGATTTTCAAACCCCCAACCTTGAGGATGCCAGGTGCACTGGAACGTTTTGGGAGGAGCCACGGCTAGATATAGTGCTTGATTGTCGAGCCATGTACCCGCGTTTGATAAATTTTGAGGTTCATGATGTATATGAATTTTTGTAAAGGTTCTCCCTGGCAATGCAAGTGTGTATTTGTTTTTTACTTGATGGTTGTGCGGCTATCCTTGGTTATGTGAATTAAAGTTCGGGTGTTTGTTATTTCTGCTGTGCTTTGTTCTCCGTCTATTTTGGTGTTGGGTCGGCAACGCGTCCTGGGACGTCGCACACGAATCGACCATGGTAGGGATGTTCGCGCGTCGTAGGGTTCGGGGAGTGACAAAATCTAACTAACAAATTTTTGGATTTTCTTTATTTAAAAGGAAAACAATCAAATAAAGATAACAATCACATTCAAACAATCCACGCAATCCGCAAGATTTTTTAAACTCAGATAAGGCAAAGAAATCAAATTAACGGTCATATCTATAGGGTTATAGATATCGACGGAAATTTGATTGGTCAAATTTGGAAAGCAAATAAAATCTATTATCGCATCCAAGTGATTATGGACAAGATAACGATTTTCCGTATCGCCGCGTATCATACCTTAGGGATAAGGTCGGATAGTCGTCCAGATACGTTGCCAAATTAGGAAAATTTCCCAATTTTGGGTATTTTTTGAATATTGCGGATATCACAAAATTACCTTAAGATATCTAGCTATCCACCAAAATATTCACGAAATATTCAAACACCCGAAAACTAGGAAATTAAATATTTGAAAGAAATATTCGGATAATCTTACCTAATTGGCGGATAGTTCCAAATTTGAACTCGGATCGAACTCGGGCTTGCGGATCGGGACGGTGACCGGCGGTGCGTCGGGAGCGGCGGCGCGGCGTCGGAAACAATGGCGCTCGCGGCAGTGACACGGCGGTGGATGATAGTCTCGGTGTGATGCTCGTTGGACAACCGTTTCGGTGAACTAGCGGTATGATGATTAGTGAAGGCAACAAGTCGGGGCGGCTCGGTTTGACGATCAACAACCTGCAAAACAGAAAATCATGACAGTTCGGCTTACGCGACGCCGGTGAATTTGCGGAGATCGATGGTGGACAGCCGCAGGTGAGGCTCTATTGGATCACAGCCTGGAAAGCGTCGCAGGTGTCGCGGCTTGTCGTCGATACAGGATCTCGCGGCTGGAATTTTCGATTGACTGGAATTACAACGGCTGCTTGTGTGGCGGCTGAGCAATGGCTGGACATGCAACAAGAAGTTGCCGGAAGCGTCCTCAAAGGTTGGTCGCGCTGGACCTCAGCGAATCTTGCAGAAAACAACGAGCCGCTGGACTATTGTGGTGGTCGCCGATTGAAGGAGCTTTAGTGTTATTGGCAACAGTTGGGCAGAACGTGTAGCCACTAGGAACAAGGATCCAGGCACTCAGTTGAGTGGAGAGTGGCTAAAAAAAAGCTTTGTTTTTTTTTTCTCTTTTTCCTTGAATAGTATTTTCCTTTCCTTCCTGATGGTCTCTTCTTCCAGCCAGCCTCTAACTATGGCGTATTCAGTAACTCTCAATGTGTATTCTCTTCCCTTCTATTGTAGCCGTCTCTTTCGGTCGTGTTTCATTGAATGGCCCCCTTATCAATTTTTTCATTGAATGTATTTATAGGAAAAGTTTAGGGTTTTGCTTGCAATTACTTCCTATTTTGATTCAAAACAAATATTGTAATATCTCTATGATAATATCAATTCATTCAATTTGAATCGTGATAATATCAAGATTAACAAACAAATATTTTCCAACTCGATATTTTCCAATGAAAATTTTAGCTCTTATAATGTTCATGAGCTTGGCCAATAATTTTCTTGAACGCGGGCTTAGTCCAATTTCATTAAGTTCAGAGCCGTTCACTCGAGTCCATCCACCGCTGGTCCAATGCAAATGCAACTAACCTATATGAACCTAAACTATATGCTTATGCGATTTTAATATTTTTTTTAGGGGTTAAAATTTAATCCCTAATTTTTTATGCAACGAACGACTGACTGAATCGTCAAAATTTAGGTGTCAACAACCTTTGCACTTGTCATGACACTTTTGTGTTGGCTCAGGTACGAGGTTTTTGTGTACGGCAACTCCTCTTGTAAATTGCGTGTTGAAAAGTTTAATATAATACTTACCTTACCAAAAAAAAAACTATATCATAGCTTTATAGTGCCATTATCACAACAACCAGGCTACCACAAGTATGATTTCAAATGGTGACAAAACTCATCGTTCTATATCCTTAGTCTTTTCGACCAACAAAAAAATCATAACTCTTTATTTGGAGTTTGGGGTTAAACCTATCTAGGCTGAGCATTACTAATTCTGGCCCAAAATTAAACTTTTACGCGCTTGTGAATTTAGGTTCTATAATAAAATCTTACGATCTCAACGATATTTACAGTATTACCCATCTTACGATTTTCACTAGTAACATTACTCTGAAGAAAAGAAAACGATTGTCTACTGTACTTTGAAGAAACAAATGCAGAACTTAAAATGTCAGAAGCATTGTTAGAAAATTCTACATTGTTGAAGTAATACCTATGAGGTTGAAGAGATTCATGGAGCCATGAAGAAAAGTTTATTCTTCAAAGCATTGTCTTTAGCTGGGAAAGATCGTTCTGGAGAGTTGGCTTTCCCAAAGTGCGAGGGGAAATCTTCCAAACCCTAGAACCAATGAGTTTTCACCTAAGAGATCGACTTGGCTTTCTCGAGTTCTAGAGCGAGAAAAGTCTACGCTAGTAAAATGTTGAACAAAGAAACCTAATTAGACGAATGTTATACATGTCGAATCGAAGAAGTCATCCACCTAATTAATTAAATGGGATAGTAATCTAGCCAAAAAAATCAATAAATTCCATGTTTTAAACAAAGAGAAGGTGTGGCCCTTGCATTGGATTAGATTTGTTTGACAAAATAATGTTTTTTGGATATAGTGGCCGGTGGCAAGGTGAAAAGATTGATTGAAGGAAAACTGTTAGGTACTTCATGAGTCCATACACGTATCGATCTTATTAACGAACGCTTCAGTGTACTAATTTAATATACTTAATTACAAAATGTTCGATTTGCAGAGTATTTATTGATCGTGCAAAATACAAATGCAATCGGTAACACCAGAAATTGCAATATTCTCTCATTTGGTGAATGAGTAACCTCGTGTCACTTTTTGACAACTAACCACGCATGACATATATATGCTCGAACACGTAACTTGGATCCACCATCAAGACTACTCTAGATAAGACAAATTCTGCATTCTACGGAGTTAGGAAATGGTAGGGGTTTCATTGATGTTTAAGCGACCCACCAGGATTCGTCTTGCGTCGTGCTATGTCCATGAACATAGTGAGATACTTCATCTTCTCAATTGTTATTCATGAACACCTAATCTTAAGGTTCACATTACAAAAGAAAACTATCTATAAGCATTGCATACTGCAAATTATTTTCATCCAATTTGAAAAATCTATTATGTTTTCAAGATTGTCGGATAATCATCCCTAAGTACTGAAATGACTAGCAACTATCACCTAGAGAGGGATGAATAGGTAAATTGAGTACTTTTTGATCAATTCAAAGCGGAAATAATTGATCATAGGCAAAGTCTGAACAATGTTCAAATTTTGAACAATCTTTGAATGGCAAATAAGTAAATGTGCAATTAACTAAATAAAAGGAGTTTTAGGGAAGAGAAAAATTGCTCATAGATGTATAGTGGTTCGGCTTAGATCAAGTCTACGTTTACTCTCCCACGCTGACAGCCTACTGGCTAGATTCTACTAGATGATCAATCAAGAGATTACAAATTTTGAGTGATAATTCTCTTGTGAAAGATGGGACACTCTATCTGACTTAATAACTCTTACAATAAGTCTCTTAAGATCATAGATTTTTGCTCAAGAAAGACAAGTAACACTGGTAAGAGTTTGCTCAGACTTTGGAATGGATGATTATGGATATCATCTCCCTTTTGATCCTCTAAAAGTCTCCTTTTATACTCCTCCATTTTCAAACTAGCTATTGGATAATCTTAAGAGGATCGTCTTCCAATCGTTGCGACCTAAAATTGTCTCAGGCTAATGGATTATTAGGACTAAACCTAACTCGAGCCCTTCCAAGCCCTACCAATTCGTAATTTAGGTTTTAAGTTTTTAACATGCAAAAGTTTTCATACTCGGAGTCGCCACTAATCTATTTGAGATAGGTTGATTAGAAACCTAAATAAAACATAGGGAGATATGTTTTATTCCTACAAACCAGAAATTCTACGCTCGGGGACTTGGTTACACTAGATTTTGTCTAACGCCCTTTTGGTACCTTTTCTTTTCAAAAATGTTTATGCAAACAGTTTGGATCCATTTTATTACCTAATCACTAGCATGTGAGATGTTCATGCAGGTGCGCAAATCATCAATTTAACACCCAAGAAAGTAGTAAATAAATAGCAGGAAAACATACCTTCAAGCCACGCAAGCATCTGCATTATTAGTAGAAAATCACACAGACAATCCTAATATGATTTCTAATTAACAAAGCAAGGCACTCAAGATGTTCATTAGGGTTTGCGCTTTATTAAAATGCAACCTAACCTATATGCAATGACGTACAAAAATGATATGCGATTAATGCAACCTAGCATGCGAACTATATGTCATGCAATGATGTGACCTAATTCTAATGACGGATAAATGATTTATTTTTGGTATTTTTCCAATGAAATTCCGAATTAAAAAAAATGCCTAAATTAACATGCTATCTATTCTAAAAAAAAAAGATAATTTAATCTATCCTAAAGTGACTTCTTTTTGGTATTTCTATGAAAATTCGAAATCAAGAATTACCCTAAAATGGACCATCGAGATCAGGATAATCTCTAAATTAAACTAGGAAATAAATTACTCTAATTCCTAATTTAAATTAAAAAGTTATCCTATCGACTTATTCAAAGAAAGTTATTCTAAAACTATCCTAAACATGTATCATTCTTTTTGGGATTTTCGAATCAAATCAAAACAAAGATTTAAACCAAAGCCAAAGATAGCATCCAATCACCCAATATATCATCCATATCCATTCAAATTTGGAAAATAAATTGACAAATCACATCTCGGGCATGAGGATCAAATTGGCCAATTTTCAATGCAATCGCGAATCGTATCTCGGGCGGGAGATCGAATTGACAATTTTCTGTGCAATCACGAATCGTATCTCGGGCAGGAGATCGGATTGACGATCATAGCACGTTATGAAATTAGGAAATAATTCCTAATTTAAATCTGCTTGAGGATTTCATTGATATGAATAATATTTGAAGATTCAAACAATAATGCAATTTCACAAATTAGTCGACAAAATATATGAAAATCGAATTAATGAAGATTCTTACCTAATTCGCAATATTTGCTTTCCAAGTTTGGACCGGCGGACGGTGGCAGGTTGACGCTTGATTCGAATCGCAGCTGGATGGTTCAAGAACTTGCCAAAAAAATAAACCTGTAAAACAGAGTTCGACTCGGGATCGACCGTGACCGTCGGCTCAAGGTACTGGACGGTGGAAGAGCGAGGATCAGCAGTGAACGATCATTGCGATAGCTAGGACAATGGCCTTTGAGCTTGGGGATCATGGTTGGGCCACCAAGTCAGTATGCAAATCCCTTTGTGGGTCTATTTGTCCGAGCTTCCACTGAAGACTTTGACCGAGCAATCCTCTTTAGCCACTTCTATATCTCAAAAGAAATAAGAAAGTGGTGTCTTCTGGATGTGTGATGAAACCATGGGATAATTGCAAGAAGATGCCAAAAAGTCTTCGGGAAAAAAAAATAAAAACCAGAACTTTGCGGAAGCAGCAGCTAGTGTCAGGAATGCTAGACGAGGCTGAGAACTCAGTGTAGTGTAGTCATGGCCACGGTTCGGAACCGGCGGTTCCGGTTCGTGGCCACATGTGAACCGGAACCGGAACCGCTCCTAGCGGTTCCGGTTCCAGTTCCGGTCCGGCCGGTTCCTATTCGTAATTTAAAAATTTTAAAAATAAATTATGAAATAAAAAAATAAATAATTATAAAAATATGAAATAATGAATTATTCAATATAAATTATAATCAAAATGAAAATTGTAGGGGTGATCGGTTCCCGGTCGAAGTCGGGAACCGAACCGGTAAGACCGGTCTTTTAATTTTAGAACTAGGAATCGGACCGGCAAACCATAGAATCGGGAACCGGACCATCGATCCGGTTCGGTTCTAGGCGGTCCAATGGAACCCTTTGCTCTTAACTAGCAAATGATCGTAGCCACAAAAGGCATACAACTTTACATGCTCATGGCTTGGCTTGGCTTGGATTTTATAAACAATCCCTTTGTTGGTCTCTTCATTCCCATTCGATGTGGGACTCTTGGCATTTGCATTCAAGGCAAACCGAGAGTCCCACATCGAATGGGAATGAAGAGACCATCAAAGGAGTTGTTTATAAAACCCAAGCCAAGCCTTGTAATTAGAGTTCAATACACCCAAGCCAAGCATTGTATTTGGAGATCAATGCACTTACAATGCATGGCAATTAGAGTTCAATTTGTTTTATAAAAAAATTGAGTAATGAAATTTTTTTTAAAAAAAATTTCATCATTATTATTATATTTTTTAAATAATTTGGAACCGGAACCGGGCCCCGTAGGCTACGGGCCGGTTCCGGTTCCGAACCGCGGGCCCGGTCAACGGGCCGGGCCCGGGTTTGACCGGGCCGGTTCCGGGCCAAAACCGGCCCATGGCCATGTCTAGTGTAGTGAACGATGCTTGGTGGCTTTGTCGTCAGAATGCTAGTTCAACGTCATCGTGCAGGGACTTCCGAGGCTGAGGAACGATGGAGCTCGCTGGAACGCCAAGGTTGCAAGATCTTCGGTGGTCGTGAAATTGTTGGACTGGTGAGGCGCGGGTCCACGGCTGCGCTATAAAGAAGGAGCAGTGGTCGTTGGCTTCATGGAGGAGTTTGCTGGTTGTGGTGAGCGACGTCGCCAGACAAGGGAGCGACGATGAAGGTGCAGTCGTGAGGGACTCAGCCGAGACTCTCCCTCTCCAGAAAATTCTCTCTCTCGTGTACCTTAGTGTGAATAATGCTATTGATCAGAAGAGAGAAGGAAAGAGCCCCCTCTCTGTGTTCCTCATGCATGATCAGACCTAAAGAAAGCCCCTCTTCTTCGGCCATGCGATGGCCTATTTATACTGCATAGGAACTGACCTCTTCGCATATTTCTTTCCTTAGTCAAATATTTCTTTCCCTGATTGACCAACTCTTGCTGAGGAAGGAAAGCCCATGTTTCCACTCATTATATATTAAACAATATACTTTTTAGCATAGATCCTTCACTGCCCCTCTTAAACGAATATGGCTTCACAATCTTCCCCTGTACATTGCAGCAATGTGAATAATATGGCCAAGAATAAAATAACTCACTTTCCTATTTTTCTTCCTTTATTCCTCTGCCCACACTGAACAAACCTACCCAAATGCGACCAAAAGATTTTTATGATATTATCTCAATATCTCATAATTTGATGTATCACAAGTGCAATGCACATGTCAACCACTTCAAAGAATATTGAGTTAGCGTGATCCAATTAATTCCATTGAGTTCAAAACCTCTGCACTTGAGTCCATCCGCCGCCAGTCTAATGCAAATGCAACTATATGAGCCTAAATACAAATTCAAATGCTTCTAATCTATATGCTAATTTTTTGTCTAGGGACTGGGATCAATCCCTAATTTTTATGCAACGAACGACTGACTGGATCGTCAAAATTTAGGTGTCAACACCAATCTTCATCTTGGACAAATTTATATAAAAATGATTGAGTAGTCGTTAAGTGATAAAGTCTGAATCCTACTGAATCTAGTTGCCCATACAACCAGAACTTTGGTTTCCATAAGAAGAGCTTCTCCGTGTAGAAAGGACACTTGTCTTGGGGTTGATTGTCAATCATATTAAGATATTTTGCTATATAAATATCCTTTGCAATATAGCCTTTAAGATTGAATCAATCAAGACTTTTCATTTGTGAAGTCCAAGCCAGATTACTAGCCATCGTGTTCATTCTGAGTTAATGTCAGAGTCTGGATAAAATCTGGCTCTTGACTCTCCTTCAAAATTTAAGTCAGGATGAGTTGTTCTACAGAATTTGAACCTTTCAATTCCAATATGAAGTTCTTCATTTGCTGTCTATAAAGTTTGAACTTTATCTTTGCGATATAGAATCTGAACTTCTCCTTTTGATTCATATAATGTTTGAATTTCCAGATTAAAACTTCCTGGATTTAGAAAGTGCACAGCATATATCAGACTTACACAATTCTTATTGAAAGTTTTGTCAACTTCAAAATCTATTAGGAAATTTTCTCAACAAGTACTAGAAAGAATTGTTTTGTGGATCTTCTAGAAGTACAATACCGGCATGTTCTTATGAACTATTCCATCTTTACACTTTGTCAAAATAAGGTGCTACTCCTGTAATTAATAGTCATCATTAGAATACGCCAAAGTATATGTTTTCGTCAAGAAATGGGAACAGACTGATCGAAAATAAAAACATCAACGTCTCGTTTACGAGGGTTCAAACGCACGAGAAGGACCCGTACGTGTTTGACTCAATCCCACCTGCGCTCATTTGCTTCCTTCCGGGAACCAAAAGTCTTCTCTCGTCTTTAAACTTTTTCTGAGAATCGAGAACTCGGTTTGCAATTTGATTGGGTCGGTCTGACCATGTCTCATCTCTTTGAAATTTCGTTGACAGAGCATTTCGAAAGCGTCTTCATCAATCGATCTCAGATGGTTTCCTACTTCAGATGGATGTATTGCATTCATTAATTGTCCCGGGTCTTTCACGAAACTACCGAGTATTTTTACAGGCTATTTTTGTGAATTTGCGCACTAGAAATCTTACGATCTTACTGATGTTTTTACAATCTTATCAATATTATGGTTTTCACCGATAACATTACTCTAAAAAAAAGAAAAAAAATGTCTATTGTACTTTGAAGAAACAAATGCAGAACTTAAAATGTGAGAAAGCATTGTGAGAAAATTATATGCTGTTGAAGTAATACATATGAGGTGGGAAAATTGCAAAAAAAAGTCAAAAATCTATTGTACAGAGGCTTATTCAGTCATAAGCCTTTCAATTGTACCAATTTAATCACGTATCTAAACCTTTCATTCTAAATTTCTTCATGTGTCTTGGATCCACCATCAAGACTACTACTCTAGATAAGACAAATTCCGCATGCTACGAAGTTAGAAAATAATAGGAATTTCATTGATGTTTAAGCGACACACCGGGATTCATCTCGCGTCTTGCTATGTCCATGAGCATAGCGAGATACTTCATCTGCTCAATGGCCCTTCATCCACCTAATCTTAAGGTCCATATTATAAAAGAAAACTAGCTGTAACCATTGCAGTCTGCAAATTACTTTCATCCGTTTTGAAAAATCTATTATGCTTTCAAGATTATGCAAATTGTCGATATCAATTACGGGTAATCCTCGTTAGGTTGTAGAAAGAAACGTTTTGCGTATTTTCTAGAAGCAGAATGCCGGCTAATTTCTTTTGAACTATTCCACCTTTTTATTTTGACATAGTAGGCTGCGACTCCTATAATTAATAGTCATTATTGCAATACGCCAAAGTAGTAGGTATTAATCGGGAAATGGAAACAGACTAATCGAAAGTAAAAATCAACGTCTCGCTTACGAGCATTCAAACGCATGAGTAGGACCATTATGTCTTTGACTCAATCCTATTTGTGTTCATTTTCTTCCTTCCAGAAACCAAAAGAGTCCTCTTGTCTCTAACGTTGTCTGCGAATCGAGAACTCAGTTTGCAATTTGATTCGGTCTGACCATGTCTCATCTCTTGAAATTTCCACGACAGAGCATTTAAAAAATGTCTTCATCAATCGATCTCAGGTGGTTTAGTAATTCAGATGGATGAATTGCATTCATTGATTGTCCTGGGCCTTTCACGATACGGGTTGAGTATTCGCCGCCTATTGCGGACCTTAGTTAAATGAAAACTAGAGCTAGAACGGTTTTCCCATGTGGTCCACCTTAGCAATGCACAAACCCTTGTTTATACAAGGTAGATTTGACGTTATGAAGAAGACAAGCTAACTCCGAGAGCAAATTGATTAGATAGTGTAAAAAAAATTAACCTAAATCGACCCCTTAGTGTGGGACACGTAACTGGTCGATCGCAAGTCACTATCATGGCCAAGTACAAGTTCACTCTATTATGGCTATCAAACTGTGTTCATACCCGAAATTTTCGCATTCGTTGGTGACTGAAGACTGATTAAAGAAAAACCTAATTCCGACCCTCCACGAAAGCCATTAAATTACAATATTGATGAAGCCTTTTCCAATTTGGACTCTTCAATATGATCCCCGTACATGAAGAATCCAGGGTCCAACCTAGACGATTCCGAGAAATTTCGAACGATTCCGGTCAAATTTGAATTGTTGCGTTTCGGGAAACACAGTGAAGATGTGAGGGAATGAGAGACCATAAATACGCATGTGTCAAGGTCAAGAGGTTTCTAACACCAAAGACCGTGACACATCAATGAAGACCCGTTCAAACCGTAACAAAGCTTCCGGAATTTTCCCAAGGACGGGCGAGACGGTAATTGTGCCGGGGTTCTAGAGAGTTCTCGGCATAAATGCCGGTAGTTGATAGCTCTCGGAATAAATGTCGGTAGGTGGTCGACGAGAACGATACGATCTCGGCCACTCGTCTAGAAATCGATCAATGGTTGTAATCCGAGGCCCTCTACTATATAAAGGGGTGTCCTCCTCCTCATTTGAAACATCCAAAAACAACAAGAAGCAGTTGCTTTCTCTTCCAGAGCTTCTCTCTCTAGATTCTCTCTCTACGATCCGAGTGTCCGAGCGAGTGAGTGATCGGGAAAAAGGCTTGGCCTAGGCTTTCCAACGATCCAAGGAAGCCTAAGTCGCCGCACGGGTCGTTCCCAAACTATCGGCCCGTGACAAGTGGTATCAGAGCAAGTAGAGAGTCCATCCAAGGAGATCGAGGAGCACACCAACTGGTCGAGAGAATGTCGAACAACGAACAACTCGCTTCGGTTGTTGTGGATGAAAGGGCTCCTAAAGAACCGGTTCCCAATGAGCCGGCTGCCCAACCAACGGCTGCCCAACCAAAGACTCGTGGAAAATCCAAGAAAAGGGATGCTTCGTTGGACGCCATAGCCGCGATCGATGAGAAGCTCACGAGAATGAGAACAGCAATGTTGGAATTCATCGAAGAACTCGACGAAGTTAAAAGTCGGATCAACGAGGGTGAAGAAACTCTCCGCCATGAATTCACAAACGTCGTCAATCGCGCGACGGCCCCCTTGTTCGATAGGGATGATTTCCTTGAAGCATCCATCGAGGCGCTAAAGCTTGAGGTCGTGGAGCTCAAAGAAGGCAACTCCTCCAAGACCGAAGTCGAAGCCTTAAAGATGGAGGTGCAAGAGCTCAAAACCGAGCTCATCCTATGTAAAGCAAGCATCGCGAACGGTGCATTGCCCATCCAAGCGGCACACAAGCTAGATGTGCCGAAGCCGAAAGAATTCAAAGGCAACCGGTCCGCCAAAGAGGTAGACAACTTCCTATGGAGCATGGGACAATACTTCGACGCCATTGGAATCCAAGAAGATTTGGCCAAGGTACGAACCGCTTCTATGTTTCTAGTTGATAATGCCATGCTTTGGTGGCGAAATAGATGTGAAGAGACGAAACAAGGCGCCGACCCCATCACTACTTAGGATGGATTTGCCGAGGAGCTTCGGGATTATTTCTTCCCCGAGTATGCTCAACAAGAAGCCCGTAGCAAGCTCCATCGCCTTGAGCAACGTGGCACAGTCCGAGAGTACGTGAAGGAATTCACCGAGCTCAAACTCCAAATTCCCAATCTTGGGGAGGAGGAGGCTCTCGGGGCGTTCATGGATGGATTGAAGCCGTGGGCACTACTCGAGCTCAAACGAAGGGACGTCAAAAGTCTTTCGCGAGCACTAGTCGCGGCCGAGTCTCTCGCCGATTTCACCAAGGAAGTCCCAAAAACAAGAGGGAGCGGGTGGAAATCGGATCGCCACCACGATGAAGAAGACCAAGCTGTTCGTGGTCGAAAAGACTCGGACAATAGTCCCAACCGTGGCCGAAGAGATCATGGTGGACGTGAGAAGACATGGGGAGAAGGAACGTCCAAGTCAAGCGATCCCAAATGGAAACAACCTCAAGGAGACTACAAGAACAAGTTTGATACTCCACCACCGTCTCCGTGTTTCATTTGCAACGGTCCTCATTGGACACAAAAGTGCCCAAAGAAGAGTAGGATCAATGCTATTCTTGCCGTAGAAGAGGAAGAAGAGCCGAAGCAAGAAAAGGAGAAACGCGAAGTGCGACTTGGGACCGTGAAGGCTTTCAACTCAATCAACTCCGTGAAGGACAAAGCTCCACCAAGGGGGAAGCCGACACATTCGCACCTCTCATTCGTTGAGGTCAAGGTAAGTGGCGTACCCCTCCTTGCCTTGGTCGATACGGGTGCTATGAGCTTGTTTTTGTCAAACGAGGCGGCCAAACACTTGGGACTTCACGTGGAACCGACTCATAATCGTTACAAGATGCCCAATTCCGACGAGATACCAGGCGTAGGCGTGGCCAAGAATGTAAAACTCCAAGTCGGTACTTGGGAAGGCAAACTCCCGTTCGAGGTAATCCCTCTCGACAATTATGATCTCATTCTAGGCCTTGAATTTTTCGATGCCGCGGAAGCCATGATAGACCTGAGGAGCAACACGATTATCATCACCAACTCGGAGTACCCATCCATGGTTCCAATGATCAATGGGGTGACCGAAGCCAAAGTCCTCTCCACAATCCGAAGAGTTGAGAAGTCCGTGCCCAAACTTTGCACCAAGCCAAAGCCGAAGGTGGATCATCCTCTTCAACACAACATGCCGATCCATGTTCTATTCCCGGAGGTATCAAGCTTGCCGACCAACATGGAGAAAGTCAAATCAAAGGAGCCAAATGCCCGACAAACTGAGAAGCCGAAGAAATCTCGGAAGAGTCGAAGGCGCTCCAAAAAGCCAACAAATAAACCCCAAGCCAAGAGCGCCGAGGACGTCGCTCGAATGAGTGGGGGAGAATGTCACGGTCAAGAGGTTTCTAACACCAAAGACCGTGACACATCAATGAAGACCCGTTCAAACCGTAACAAAGCTTCCGGAATTTTCCCAAGGACGGGCGAGACGGTAATTGTGCCGGGGTTCTAGAGAGTTCTCGGCATAAATGCCGGTAGTTGATAGCTCTCGGAATAAATGTCGGTAGGTGGTCGACGAGAACGATACGATCTCGGCCACTCGTCTAGAAATCGATCGATGGTTGTAATCCGAGGCCCTCTACTATATAAAGGGGTGTCCTCCTCCTCATTTGAAACATCCAAAAACAACAAGAAGCAGTTGCTTTCTCTTCCAGAGCTTCTCTCTCTAGATTCTCTCTCTACGATCCGAGTGTCCGAGCGAGTGAGTGATCGGGAAAAAGGCTTGGCCTAGGCTTTCCAACGATCCAAGGAAGCCTAAGTCGCCGCACGGGTCGTTCCCAAACTATCGGCCCGTGACACATGGCTCATGCATTGTAAAGCCATCACACAAGCTAGCTCTTTCTCCAAACTTGATACACTTGTTCCAATAGTTTCCTCTTTTCCCTCTCTCTGACAACTCTCAAAGGCACCAAAATCACAAACTTGTTAGTACTTTCTTTCCTTCCATTTCATTCAACCTGACTTGCAAATGGAAAGAGCAACGAGTTTACCCCTTCAGCCTCCAACTTATGGAAATTCGATCACCATTTTGAGTATCGATGGTGGTGGGATAAGAGGGCTTATCCTTGGAACCATTCTTAATTTTCTAGAGTCGGAGCTTCAGGTGAGCACACTGTATATGACTTTTTGTTGCATATGTTATCAATATATTTCACCGATCTTGTTAGCATATTAGCATTCTTCACAACCTTTACAAATTTGTGCTTAGAGATTTTGCTAACATAAATATATATATCAATTTTAGTGAGCAAAACAATTTCCATTAGATTTATATAAACCTAGACGATTGGCATGTAGTTCTCGTAACGCATGTGTGAATGTAAAAGGTTTTATGCATGCATGTCCTAAGCAATCTTTAAAAGGACAAGACTGTTTTCTGTATATATATAAAATACACGCAACCAATCTTTATGTAACTTATATTTGATACACCAATCTCGATCTAAATATGTTTTACGAATTTTGCAGAAACTAGATGGCGAAGACGCAAGAATTGCGGACTACTTCGATGTTATTTCTGGAACAAGCACTGGCGGCCTTGTTACTGCCATGCTAACCACTCCCAATGAAAATAATCGCCCTGTATTCGCCGCAAAAGACATCAAAGACTTCTACCTCAATCACTGCCCTAAAATCTTTCCGCAAGACAGGTAAGAAAATACATAAAGGAGTTGCTAATCTCTCTTCTAGTTTGATTATCTCTTAACTTATCGAAATTAATAAATGTCCCTAAAACTTTGTAGTTGCCCTTTCACACCGGTTACGAAGATGATCAAAGCCATGGCGGGACCCAAATACGATGGAAAATACCTTCACAATGTCGTGAGGGAGGAGCTTGGAGACAAAAGATTGCACCAAACACTGACAAATGTCGTGATACCGACGTTCGACATCAAGAGCCTTCAGCCAACTATTTTCTCTAGCTATCAGGTCATTCATGTCTTCATCATCTTCTTCAAATTTAAGAATAGCTCTAGGGTTTTGAGGATATGTAGATAATAAACTCTTACAAGGATTACCAACATTATTCTCGTCAAATTGTCGTCAGGTGAAGAAAGATCCGAGCATGGATGCCTTGCTCTCGGACATATGCATTTCGACCTTGGCCGCACCAACTTATCTCCCGGCCCATCAGTTTGAAACCAAGGATTCCACAGGCAAAGTGAGAGAATTTAACCTCATCGATGGCGGCGTAGCCGCAAATAATCCGGTAATATAATCATATTGGCCTCCTTGTACATGAAATCTTAAACATGAATTTCCTCCCGTGACATCGTACTTGAATATTGAGAGTTTGTTTTGAAATAACGTTTGACAATAACTAATTATATGTGATATACCCATTGTGTAGACATTGGTTGCGATGGGAGAGGTGACCAAGGCAATTATTGGAGGAAGTTCAGACTTCTTCCCTATAAAACCAATGGATTACCGGAGGTTCTTGGTCATCTCACTCGGGACCGGAACAAGGAAGACTGAGGGGAAATACACCGCACATGAAGCAGCCAAGTGGGGAGTGCTGGGTTGGTTGACGAGCGGCGGTTCGCCATTGATCGACGTCTTCAGTCAAGCCAGCGCAGACATGGTCGACTACCATCTCTCCGCCGTGTTTCAAGCCCTACAACTCCACGACAATTATCTTAGGATACAGGTACATCTAATATCTACAGATATTCGCGTGAAAGATTCCCGGACGAACATTATTTCCACATGATGTCGCACGCAGGGTTGTTCTACGCTGATCATTGCATTTTCGTGGCTTGATTTTTCAGGATGATACCTTGAGTGGTGTTTTGTCATCCGTGGATGTGGCCACGAAAAAGAACCTGAACGACCTGGTCAAAACTGGTGAGGTATTGTTGAAGAAGCCGGTCTCTAGGGCTAATTTGGAGACCGGGGTGTGCGAGCCCACATCCAGCCAAGAGACCAACGAAGAGGCTTTGATAAGGTATATGCATTAGCAATCACGAATGTTTAATTTCGCGATGATGATTTCATGATTTATCACTTTTGGCAATTTTAGGTTGGTTTGACTAATGTAACTTCGTTTGATATATATGTTGCAGGTTTGCTAAACTACTCTCCCAAGAGAGACAGCTTCGCCATGCGAGGTCGCCTCATGGACATGCCAATGCACCGATGTGATTATGGTCGAGGACACGCAATTTTTCTCGCATATAGTTGCTGGATTTGTAGTTTGAAGTTGGGAAGTATTTGACCTTTGTCTTTTCTTTATTGAATTTCCATATGATTATTTTGTTCTTGAATAAACCCTTGGACCTAGGGCTACGACAGACTTTTCGTTTATTCGATAAATCCTTGGGAGGCTAGGGCTAAGATATATTTTTTGCCATACTAGTAAGTTTTTTCTATGGAATAAAGTTCTCATTACTTTCTTTTTATTTGGTAAGGAAGTTCTCATTACTTTTTTTTTTTTTGGTAACCCAGGAACCCCTCGCACGGCCGACAGCCGGAAGGGTAAACCTGGGGTGACGCTAGCGCAGGACCCACCACCACGGCGCCACACTTAAGAATCCCTAACGTCTACGCTGGGGTTCGAACTCCGATCCCTTCGTGGGGGGACAAGAGCGCAAGCCAACGCAGCCGCTGCGGGCGGTGGTGAAGTTCTCATTACTTTCATGACTTGGTATTATAATTATTTTGTTGCGATGAGAGTCGCATCTTCCATCTCGTCGTACAGAAAATGGCAAGTACATTCACATTAGGGGTAATATGCCCCTCACACAGTGATGGAACAAAATAGAAAAATCAATTCGATAGTTTGAAACTATAACTTAATTGACTAGGGAAGATGTGTTGAAATAGTTTGTTATCTTGAAAAGAAGTGATTGTTGAACATGAAAAGAGGCAATTGTTGGATATAAAAAGAAGTGATTGTTAACATGAAAAGAGGTAATTGTTGATTATGAAAAGTGGTGATGGTTGATTATGAAAATTGGTGATGATAGGAATAAGGTACCTAATCACACGAGATGTGTTAATTGATTGTACGTAAATAAAACCAAATCATTTACCTTACCAAAAAAAAATCAAATCATATATTGTTCATCACAATTGTTCAAAAATAACTGGTCATAACAACTCTCTATTCTACACAACATTCTCTCTTCTTCACTTTTCACACACAAGTTTCACAACACATTCAAAGGTAAAATTCTAATAGAGAAATTGAGTAATTGTTGAACTCGTTTCTCATTGGTTTTGGTGTATATCTTAGATGTATATTTATTTTAAAATCGTAAGCAATGATAGTGAGGGCAAATAATACCTTAAGAATAGTGATGATCATCACGCATCAAAGCATTAAAGAGCCATAAAACTACTGCTTTATCTTCGTTAGCAATAGAATTTCCCAAAAAAAAAATGTACTTTTAATGTTTTACACATTATGCGGGCAATATGCGGCTATGATATATTGGTCTTACTTGACATAAGTCCAAGGGTATGACATAAAAATTGAGAAATTCTTAATCCTTTTTTTAAAAAGAATCTATTTAATTGTTTTTCATCTTGTTTGGAACTCAGGATAAAGAAGTTAAGAATGACCCTTTGCCATATAGATGAAGTATATAAAGCTAAATAAGACAAACGTACAAGACAAGCAGGTGAGATTTTTCAATTGTTGACAAGAAAAAATTATATGAACTAACATACTGCAAATTTCCTTTATAGCAGGAAATATATTAGATAGATTTCGTCATAACTAGCTAATGTCAAGATTTAAGATAATCGAAGCGAAGACCAAAAGTGGAGCACATGTCATCTTTTATATGCTCCAATCTAAATTTCACTAATTGGTAAACTAAAATATCTCAACTTTTGGTTGAATACATATCAAAAGACACCCGATTCTTAAAGTGTGGGCTTAGAAAGAAAGCACATAAGTGTCACTATTCTACACGGGTTTTAGTATCGCGGAATCAAGGTTATAGACCGCATAAACCTCATATGTAATCGCGATGCAAGTCACAAAGATAAAGACTGAATTTTCGCTTAGGTCTCTAGCCATGGAAAGACACATCATTGTTGGAATCACATGAAACCTCACATATCGTTAAGCCATGCATAAACAACCTACCCATTTGTAAGAAGTGCTATCTCCATTCCTCGTGACCCACTTATTAACTTCTCCAAAACAAGAGATACATTCCCCATTGCAAGCCGACCAGTGGTTGGTGGATTTAACAAAAGAACCTTGGCGCGTTCATTGCACTTAATATCAAAGGCATTTGATTGCCTTTTGCCGTTCAACGTCCACCCATCTTTGAATTGCCTTAGAGGAAGGCTCAGAGAGTTTTCCCCATGGAGCCTCCACATAGGATCACCACGCGCAAGTATGCACAGTCAAGCCCCTGATGAACTCAGAAGACCGGCGGATATGGCAAAAACATGATAATGAATAATTTACACAATACCCTTCCATTGATCCTCTCGTTTCTTGAGGATCGATCCCAAACTCTCTCAAAATAATAGGATCTGACCTATCTCTTTAATCTCCCGCGGCTGCTTTTTCTGGCATCTGATTTCTCCTTCTGCCTATATAAGGGAAGAAGAAACCAGTGACAGAGTTGTGGAACGTGCAATTCAGTTTTGTTGTTTAATAAATTATGAAAAAAAAAAAACGTGCAGGACGGGATGAAATGAGCTTTACCGGTCAAAAACGGAAGAGCAAGGACTGTGTTTTCACTACAAAAAAACAAGGATTTAGCCACGGAAAATTTGCGACGAAAAACTATTTGTTGCTAATTTGCGACGAAAAACTATTTGTCGCTAATTTGCGACGGAATTTGCGACGAAAACTAAATTTGTCGCTAATTTGCGATGGAAAAAAAACTCATCACTAATTTGCGACGAAAAAATATTCATCGCTAATTTGCAACGGAATTTGTGACGAAAAATTTTCCGTGGCTAATTTGCGAAGGAATTTGCCGTGAACAATTTTCCGTGGCTATTTTGCGATGGAATTTGCGACGAAAATTTTTCCATCGCAAATTAGCGACGGAATTTATCACGAAAAATTTTCCGTGACTACTTTGCGATGGAATTTGCGATGAAAACTTCTCTATGGCTAATTTGTAACATCCCGAATTTTGACCCGTTATCGGGACCAATAAAGTGTATATTAATTCTCGTATGATTTTAGTATGTCTCGCCCGGACTTGATCAATCACGGGATACTAACCAAATGGGAAAGGCTAAATAGGATCAGGTACGCGGACCGAGAACCCGATCGCGATCGAGCGCCGATTTCGACGAACGTTGAGGAAATATTTTGAGCCAATATAGGCCGATCTTAGGAAAATGACAGGTTGATATTGTCGGTAACGTACGATCAGATCGCGAGTGATTTCGCACGACTGAAAGTACGCCTGACAAATGAACCCCGATTTTAATCCAAACGATCGCGACCCCTGGTGCTAGTGATAATTCCTCTCGTTCTCTCGAAATTGAGGCCATCACGACTCGGACAGTCTTAGGTCGATACGCGTAACACCTAAACAGCCGCCCGTTAGTGAGAGACCCTAAAACTGCAAAACGAGCAAATTAGATCGTAATATTGGACTCGAACTTCGATATCAAAAGTTCAAGGGGTAATTACGATTATTTTGCAAGATGGACGTCATTTTAGAGTGGTCATTCATGTTTGGGACTTATACGACTGAAAACTGAAAATTTGACAGAAATTGAGAAAATTACGGTTTTGCCCCTGTGGACACCGAGGCCGGATTCGGGGGCCGTTCGAGGTTATTTTTAGGGCGCGCATGGAATCCATTCTAGAATAGAAATTCTGTTCCGGAATGGATTCCGGAATAGAAATGCGTTTGTTAAAAAATTTCCGGAATGCATTCTGGAGCAATTTTCACATTCTGGAATAAAAATGCGTTTGGTAAAAATACTTGATTCCAGAATGCATTCTTGATTCCAGAATGCATTTTTGATTCCAGAATGAGTTTTGGGCAAGAAAAAGAGAAGCTACTTTTTATAGTTTCTCTCTTCCAGAATGCATTCTCCATATTTTCTCTCTTTTTCTCACTAATTTTTTTTAGAAAATGCATAAAAATTGAAAAATTCCACAAAAATTCATAAAAATTTTCAAAAAATAAAAAAAGTCAAAATTTCGAGAAAATAGGAAATTTGGTGAATTTTTTTTAAAAAAATCAAAAAATCAAAAATTTCAAAATTTCACAGAATGGCTTAGAATATCTTTGGGTACCTACTTTGAGTGAAATTTAATTTTTTTGAGGTGCCCAAAAAAATAAAAAAAATAAAAAATTTCAAAACTTTACAAAATGGCTTAAAATACCTTTGGGCACCCACTTTGAGTGAAATTTAATTTTTTTGAGGTGCTCAAAAAAATAAAAAAAATAAAAAAATAAAAAACTTCAAAACTTCATAAAATGGCTTAAAATACCTTTGGCCACCCACTTTGAGTGAAATTTAATTTTTTTGATGTGCTCAAAAAAATAAAAAAAATCAAAAATTTCAAAACTTCATAAAATGGCTTAAAATACCTTTGGCCACCCACTTTGAGTGAAATTTAAATTTTTTGAGGTGCTCAAAAAAATAAAAAAAAATCAAAAATTTCAAAACTTCATAAAATGGCTTAAAATACCTTTGGCCACCCACTTTGAGTGAAATTTAATTTTTTTGAGGTGCCCAAAAAAATAAAAAAAATTAAAAATTTCAAAACTTCACAAAATGGCTTAGAATACCTTTGGGCACCCAGTTTGAGTGAAATTTATTTTTTTTGATGTACCCAAAAAAATAAAAAAATAAAAAAAGATTTCTGTTCTAGAAATCAATTTCTGGAGCAGAATTGATCATGTTTTACCAAATAAATTTCTCCTCCAAAAATCGATTTCTGGCAAGAATTCCAGAAATCAATTTCTGGCAAGAATTTGATTTCTGGAGCAGAATGGTTACCATTCGCACCCTTAGCGGCCAAGGTCATTTTGGGGTGGCCACGCACATTTAGAGTGGTTTTGGACAAAAAGTGGAATTTTGACAAAAATTTGGAAAATAATATTATTTTATTCCCGGGACTTCGCGGGCGATTTTCGAGGACTTAGAAAGTGAATTTCGCGAATCCGACATCGTATTATGTCTCCCATGAATATATAGGACCGGTATGGGCAAAAATTGGAATTTCGGACCGGGATCGAAAAATTACGAAAATGCCCCTAGATTGTTTTAATTTATTCCGAATTATTTTTTAATTAATTTTGGGGTTTAACTAGGGTTAGTTGGGACCAAACCAGATCTGGTTAGCCTTAGTTAGGGGTGTTTTACCAAATTGCCCTTGCATTATTGGTGGGCATTGAACCTAAGCCCTTAGATCAAAGGGCAAATTGTCCTAGGCCCTTGGATGTGTGACATGTGGAATCCACTCACCCAAATTTGACCACCTTTTGACCAGCTCCTTCTCTCTCTCTCCTCTATCCCTCAGCTCACGTTCTCTCTCCCTCCCGATCGTCTTCTTCACGACCGGTTCTTCTTCGCCGGTTTTGTTCTCGCTGGAGCCACCGTCCGCGCCGGAGCTGCTGAGCTCGGGCCGCCGCCCACCGGCCCTTGGCGCCACCCTCCAGCCCCGTCGACCAGCTTCCCCTCGGTTTCGCCGCCCCTCAGCCACTGTTCTGTTCCAGGCGGAAGGGGGAGAGCAGCGTCGCCGGATTCGCCCGCCGGTGCCGCGCCGCCGTCCGCCGCCGTGCGTCGCCCCCCGACGACCGCCTCGCCTTCTCAGTCCCTCTCTTCCCGTCCACAGCCCCCTCACCTCAGCCCCTCCCCTGTTTTGGCCGAATTGAACTGTGAGTCCGCCGGTGTCGCCGTGACCGCCG
The DNA here is from genome assembly GCA_031216235.1 of Syzygium jambos. Lineage (NCBI taxonomy): Eukaryota > Viridiplantae > Streptophyta > Magnoliopsida > Myrtales > Myrtaceae > Syzygium > Syzygium jambos. The sequence goes on along the minus strand of CM062225.1, from coordinate 11,481,822 downwards.
GCTTGCCCCCGGAGCGCCGCCGTCGATTCTCACCGCTTGTCGGTAATCGACTGCCCGCTCCCGTCGCCTCAAGACAATTTTAGGCGAGTATTAAACCCCTAATCCCAATTTAGTCCTAATTGCACTTTGAGTGGGTGAATTAGGGTGTAATTAGACTAAATTATTGTCTAAACTTTGGGTAAATGTCTAGGGGATGATTAGGGGTTATAATTAGAGCCTAATGGAATGATTTAGGTGTGAATTGGTGACTAATTGTGGGCTGTTGGGTACTGTTCATAACATATCCGAATTTGGGATGATTTGCCTAAGTTGAGATTGATTGGGCTCTTGTACGATTGTTTAAGTCGGGTGATCCAATGATTAATTTGGGATTTAATAAGGTCATTTAGGGATGATGTAAGGCTGGAATTGTTTGATGTTGAGTATTATTCATGGAGGTCTGAAATGGCGCTAAATTGCCTACTTTGAGCATCAAATAGTCTGTAGAGTAAGGGCTTGAGAATTTGGCGTTTTAAAGGCAATTTAGGACTTGTTGGAATGCTAGTGTTGCGCCATGTTCGAGGATTTAATGGCTAAGTTTAATTAGAACATGGCGGGCCTTGAGTGTATTGCATTGAATCGGAATAAGTGCGCGAAACGAGCGCCGAGTTACTTGGGGTTAAATGGAAAGGATTGATCGTACCATTATGGCGTTGAAATTGACAAATTCGCGTGTCGTTTATTTGGCCCTTGGCATGAGTAGTGCAATTAATTTTATCCCCGAGTATGTGAATGGCTTGTGTGCTGGTTGTTAACCGGATTAGAGTGCATGGGTATGCGTGACAAGCCTTTTTAACTATGGCCTTCGGGTCGGGCCTTCGGGTCGGAATAAACTGTGGCCTTCGGGTCGGGCCTTCGGATCGGAATAAACTGTGGCCTTCGGGTCGGAACAAATTGTGACCTTTGGGTCAAGGCCTACGGGTCGGTTTAACTGTTGTTGGCCTTAGGGTCGTGGCCTTCAGGTCGATATCCTGCATATGTTTTATAATGATATTGAACCTGCAGGGTGAGAGTAGTGAATTGGGCTGTGGGCCCGGGTGAACTTATATTGGTTGTTATACTGGTTTCATTGAATTATGTGTTTTATTTATCCTCTGGAGGTGCACTTTAGCCTAGTTTGGGATTAGTGATTTTGTACTTGCTGAGTTTTCTCACGGTTGTGGTAAATCCGAATTTTCAGACCCCCGTCCGTAAGATGCCGAGGAAAGCCCCTCTTTTTGGATTCCCGCAGCGAATTCAGCGAACATCTAGTGTGCACCCTTGCGGGGATGGAACGGCGTATGTTAGATACCATTCGGTTTTATTTGTAAACGTGGGAGAGGACTACAGCCATACCCAAGAGTATGTAGCCTGGTGTCATAGGGGAGCAGATGGCGTGACAGGACCTCCGATCAGGACCTTTGATATTCCGGTGGATGTAAACGGCGTTATGATCCCTCAGATGGTGAGTGGTGAAGTATCGGACCCTCCACCTTCCCTTAGTGTGAGTTTTGAGGATGAGACAGTGGATGGACCGGCAGTTATGGATGAGGAGGAGCAAGAGCAGCGTCATAGCCGTAGATATAAATCCGGTGGACGACGAAGAGGTTGATCTTGAAGCAATGGACTTGAATATCGATGCAACCGGAGAAATTGTTGAGGTTGGATCGGACGAGGAGGTAGGAACTGAGGAGGATTCCTCTGAGGAGTCTTCAGTGCCATCCGACCCAGACTGGGAACCTTAGATTAGGTTCCAGTGTTAGGAGTAGAGGCTAACCCCTTTTTGACCGTATCCCTCTTCCCGGTAGATAGTTTAATATCCCTAGGCCACCGATCCCTTTTTGCTTCGTGGCCCTTTTGGTGTACCTTTTTGTTGACAAATGGATATTGTATGTAAGTTTGCAATTGAATGTATATTTTGGCTTAATAGATCGCAAATTATCATCTCTTGCTACTCATGGTTGCGTTTTAAATTGTCCGGGTGTATATATATTATATACATATATATACGTTGTTTCCGCATGTGGTGTGCTTTCTCTGATTTGGGTTTTCGGGTCGGTGACGTAATCCTGGGAGCGTCGCACCTCTTTTCGACCTATATGCGGATGTTCAGGCTTCGTGGGGTACGGGGCGTGACATAATTTGTGACGAAATTTGCCATGAGAAATTTTCCGTGGCTACTTTGCCATGGATTTTACCACGAAAAATTTTCCATGGCTAATTTGCGACGGAATTAGCGATGAATATTTTTTGCAACGGAAAAAAGTCGTTGCTAATTTGCGAAGGAAAAAAAAGTCGTTGCTAATTTGCGACAAAAAATAAATTCGTCGCTAATTTGCAACGAAAAATAATCCGTCACTAATTTGTGACGAAAACGAATTCGTCGATAATTTGCGACGTAATTTGTGACGGAAAATAACTTTTGTGATATCCCACCCCCATCCCCAATTTCTCTCTCTCTCTCTACTGATTCCTCATATCGCCCTTCACTATTCTCCATCCCTCTCCCTTTTTCGTTTCTCTCAATAAACTTCTCCACGTGCGCGCAAATCAATCTCGGTAAAGCATTTCCGTCGGTAAGTATCGTGGCTAATTTTGTGACTCTTCATTGCAAAACTATTCATCGCTGGATTCAATTTTTTTATTTTATTTACTTTTTTTGTTTCTTTTTTTTCCTAACTTCTTCCCCAGTCGCCGATCCTGCGACCGGCGAGACTTCGCTGGCCATGGGCGAGGCCGCTCAACCTGAGCCATACTTTGAGTAAGTGTACATTTGCAAATATATGTATTGTGTGTCAAACATTTTCTAATATATAAATAGTATTTATTAATAGGATTTTTCAGACTTCAAAGTATGGACTACTACCAAATGAGTTTGACCGTTTGTGCGATGAACAATTTGCAGCATGGTTCAAAACATATGTAAGTTGCCTATGGACCAAAATCAAGTTATTAATATTTTATACATCATTTATTAAAATATATATTATTGACTTTGCATGTGTGACCTTAGGTTCATAGTAATTATGATCAAGTTGAAGAGCAAGGATTGATATATCATATGTTATGGGGTCCAAAGTCAAGAGTACGAAGTTGGCCAGCATATTTCATAAACGGGTATAATTTTCCCACTCAAGAATATAGAATGGGAAAAGCCACAATAAAAGTGGTGTATGTGTTCGGTCATCCAATGGCGGCAGTGCAAAAGATGATTTTTATGGCTTGTTGGATGAAATTATAGAGATGGAGTACCATGAACCATTAATGCGGGTTGTGTTATTTAAGTACATGTAGTTCGACTCCGTCAAAAGAATGAAGGTGCATACGAAGTTTAATTTGGTTGAAATAAATCACAAGAAAAGGTATATGAAATATGAACCATTTGTATTGGCACAACAAGCAATTCAAGTATATTATGCATCATAACCTAGTTTGAAACGTGACAAAGTTAATTGGTGGGCTTATGTAAAATCAAAGCACGAAGAAAAATTGAGGAACATTAGAAGGATATATCATATCACTAAGAGGAAGTTTGTAATACGGTTGAAACTGAGCAATATAACATTTCAAATTTATGAGATCCATGCTGAGCAATGATATATGTAGATTCAACTGAAATTCGTGAATCAAATTTAGAAGGTAGTGCAGAATCTGATTTTGAGACAGAGAATGAAGATGATGATGATGCTCATGAAGAAGATGAAGATCAAGACGAAGACGAAGGTGAAGACGAAGGTGAATATGAAGATGAAGATGAAGATGAAGATTATGATTTTTGAGACTTTTTTTACTAATTATGTGTAATTATTATTATTATTGTGACATGTGTTTATTGTTGTTGTCATAATTGTTATTGTTATTGTTGTTGTAATTATTGTTGTTGTTGTTGTTGTTGTTGTTGTTGTTGTTGTTGTTGTTATTAGCGTTATTATTATTGTTGTTGTTGATCATTATTATTGTTATTATTGTTAATGTAATAGGTCGTCGCTAAATGGCGACAAGTCAAATACTATTCGTGCGATGACATTTGCGATATTTTTATTTTCCATTGGATTTGGATTGTTGCTAATTGACAAAATTAGCGACAACATTTGCGACATTTTTATTTGTTGAATTGTTAAAAGGTCATTGCTAATTTCGTGGCTAATTGGTGAGAAACTAAATTCGTCAGAAAATTTTTTATTTGATGAATTGTTAATATGAAAGGTCGTCTCCATCGCTAATTTCGTTGCAAAATAGTGATGGATTTGAATCCGTGGCTAATTAGGGCGCGTATGGAATCTATTCTACTCCAAAAATCAAATTCTTGCTAGAAATTGATTTCTGGAATTCTTGTCAGAAATTGATTTTTGGAGGACAAATCTGTTTGATAAAATAGGACTAATTCTGCTTCAGAAATTGATTTCTAAAAGAGAAATCTGTTTGATGAAACAGAAGGAAATTTTTACTTTTGGAGGTGACCAAAAAATTAAATTTCGCTCAAAGTGGGTAGTTACAGACATTTTAAGTTATTCTGTGGAGTTTTAAAAATTTTTTATTTTTTTGGGCACAAAAAAAAATGTAAATTTCACTCAAAGTGGGTGGCCACGGGTATTCTAAGCCATTCTGTGAAGTTTTGAAGTTTTTATTTTTTAATTTTTTGGCACCTCAAAAAATTTAAATTTCACTTAAAGTGAGTGGGCGCAGGTATTCTAAGTCATTCTATGAAATTTTAAAATTTTTTATTTTAAAATTTTTTTTGGACACCTAAAAAAATTTCAGTTTCACTCAAAATGCGTGGCCATAAGTATTCTAAGCCATTCTGTGAAGTTTTGAAATTCTTTATCTTTTAATTTTTTTGGGCACCCCAAAAAATGTAAAATTCACTCAAAGTGGGTGGCCACGAGTATTGTAAGCCATTCTATGAAGTTTTTAATTTTTTAATTATTTTTTGGGCACCTCAAAAAATTTAAATTTCGCTCAAAGTGGATGGTTACAAGTATTCTAAGCCATTCTGTGAAGCTTTGAAATTTTTTATTTTTTATATATTTTTTGGGCACCTAAAAAAATTTAAATTTCACTCAAAGTGGGTGGCCACAGGTATTCTAAACCATTTTGTAAAATTTTTTATTTTTTTATTTTTTTGGGCACCTCAAAAATTTTAAAATTCACTCAAAGTAGGTGACCACAAATATTCTAAGCCATTCTGTAAAATTTTGAAATTTTGAAATTTTTTTTTTGGGCACCTAAAAAAATTTCAATTTCACTCAAAGTGGGTGGCCACACGTATTTTAAGCCATTTTGTGAAATTTTTAAATTTTTTGATTTTTTGGGCACCTCAAAAAATTTAAATTTCATTCAAAGTGGATGGCCACAAGTATTTTAAGCCATTCTGTAAAATTTTAAAAATTTTGATTTTTTTGGGCACCTAAAAAAATTAAAAATTTACGTAAAGTGGGTGGCCATGGAAATAAATATTGTAGAGAAAATGCCAAGAGTAGTTATTTCCGTGGCTTAATCCGTGGCTAATTAGCCACGGAAATAAATATTGTAGGGAAAATGCCAAGAGTAGTTATTTCCATAGCTAAATCCGTGGCTAATTAGACACGGAAATAAATATAGTAGGGAAAATGCCAAGAGTAGTTATTTCCGTGGCTAATTAGCCACGGATTTAGCCACTAATTTGAAAAAATAAATTAGTCGTGTGAGAATTGAAATTCATGGCAAATTAGTCACAGATTTAGCCACAAATTTGAAAAAACTAAATTAGTCATGTGAGAATTGAAATTCGTGGTTAAATCCGTGGCAAAGCCACGGATTTGAAAAAAATAAATTAGTCGTGTGAGAATTGAAATTCGTGGTTAATCCGTTGCAAATTAGCCACGGATTTAGCCACGAATTTGAAAAAAATAAATTAGTCGTGTGAGAATTGAAATTCGTGGCTAAATCCGCGGCAAATTAGCCACTGATTTAGCCACGAATTTGAAAAAAATAAATTGGTCATGCGAGAATTGAAATTCGTGGCTAAATCCGTGGCAAATTAGCCACGGATATAGCCACGAATTTGAAAAAAATAAATTAGTCATGCGAGAATTGAAATTCGTGGCTAAATCCGTGGCAAATTAGCCATGGATATAGCCACGAATTTGAAAAAAATAACTTAGTCGTGTGAGAATTGATTGTCACGGATTTAGTCACGAATTTGAAAAAAATAAATTAGCTATGTGAGAATTGAAATTCGTGGCTAAATCTGTGGTAAATTAGCTACGAATTTGAAAAAAATAAATTAGTCGTGTGAGAATTGAAATTCGTGGCTAAATCCGTGGCAAATTAGCTGCGAATTTAGCCACGAATTTTAAAAAAAATAACTTAGTCGTATGAGAATTGAAATTCGTGGCTAAATCCATGATAAATTAGCCATGGATATAGCCACGAATTTGGAAAAAATAATTAGTCGTGTGAGAATTGAAATTCGTGGCTAAATCGATGGTAAATTTTAGCCACGGATTTAGTCGTAAATTTGAAAAAAAAATAATTTAGTCGTGTGAGAATTGAAATTCGTGACTAAATTCGTGATAAATTAGCGACGAATTTAGCTACGAATTTAAAAAAATAAAATTAATCGTGTGAGAATCGAAATATTGGCATACAGAGGGAAAATCGAAAAGTGTTCAAAATCAAAAGCCTCCAAGGCTCCAACCCTCTCTTGTCTCTCTCCACTTTTTGCTTTTGCTTCTCTCTCTCTCTTCATCTGCGGTCCGTCCTCGCGGTTCCACCTCGATCAATCTCTCGAGCACGTCGAAGCCGGATCGCAGCTCGGTCCCTCGATCGAATCGGGCTAGGGCTCGCCGCCGATCGTCATCTTCCCGGAAATGAGGTGATTCTGGCGAAGGTGTGGCGCTCTCTCTCTCTCGCTCGCTCGCTCCCGTTCTCGCTGTTCCGCTTCGTCCCATCCCTCATTTTCCGGGATTTTTGATGCGAGATGCTTGCGGCGCGATTCGTTGGAGGCGCGGTCGAGACCGTGGGAGCGGCCGGGGCGAGCATGGCGACGGTGGCTGGGCCGGGCTCGTTTCCTCCGGATAAGTTCCATCCCGGAGGCGGCGGCGGCGGAGGAGGAGCTTCGAAGATTGGCGCGAAGCTGAGAAGAAAGACTCCGTCGGAGCTGAGAGTAATCCTCTAGAGATTTGTGGCGATTCGTTTGCGAAGTGTTTGTTTTTTTCTTTTTTGTGGCTGTGGTGACAATATGATGCTTAGCTGGTTCTCTGGACCGCTTTGCTTTCGATGATGTATTTCTATGGACTGCAGCATAGCTTAAGATGAGACTCACTCTGCTTGAGCATGTGACTTTTGTTTTGAGGCTCCGAAAGTCACTAGCTTTTTAAGTTGGCACGCTGATTCCAATTACTCTTGCTTTGTTACTCGTGTCTTCAATTTGGTTGTTGAAAAAACTAAAGAAAATTGACGGTGGCGATGTATAATTAATGTGGCTCGACTGGATTGATGTCCTATACAGGGAGAACAACTGAAGCGCGTCAATGTTGTTGAGCTTGTAGATGAATCTGCTGCCCCTTTACTTGACTCTCTGAAGTAAGTGTTTCACTGATCATATTTGAGTTTTCATTCTATAAGCACGAGATTAGTCATTGAGGAGTGTTCTTTTTCTTCCGCTGACAATGCCGGCACGAATGATGGTCTTAAGAAATCAGAAGTGTTTAAACTACCAAGATACATTGATACGCGAGTTAGTGAAGTATATCCTGCCAAAAAGTGAAGGTTTAAAATTTCATCGCTGAAGGAGAATGTGAAGGTAAGGGCATTTTCCGGTATAATTAATAGATGTTCTAGATTCTGCTTTATGTCACTCATCTGTCTTAATTTCGAGAGCTTGAGCTTCAGGGGGGAGTTATTGTCTATCGTTGGCGTGCTAACAAGATAAAAAGTTATTTCCTTGGTTACGTGCTCTTAAGCAGGAAACCAGTACAGAGGAGCAGAGTCATGCAATGAAGAATCTTGCTGTGCTTTCGAACATGGCTACAAGAAGCAAACAGCATCTTCAATGGTATTGATGAGATGCCCAATACTCTCTTTATGTTGCTTAATGATTATTGATGAAGTCAGCACCTTCTTATATGTTTCGTTCCTCATATCCCTGCAGTTCTGAGGATTCTTTTTGCTCTTCTAAAGTTGCTGAAAATCATGGAGTACAAACTCAGTCAACACTTGAGAGGTGTAACCAGAGTAGATTCTGTACAGTTGCCGAGATATCGTCTAGTTCCGAAAAACTATCTGGCTTGGCTAATATCGATATGGTAATTACTCTCATCTGTTTTCCCTTGAGCCGTTGGTATATCCTTCAGTAATATCACCACTATCTTTGTAGGATAAAGCTCTAAAAGGATTGGCTGCTCGAGAACCATCTTCTCATTTATTTGATGGTTGTTCTGAAAATTTTACTTCTACCTCGACTTACTCGGGCTGCTCTCAATACAACATAGTTGGCCAAAAGGCTCCTCTGGATTTCGCTTTGAAGACCGTCATGCGGATTGCAGCATCTTCTTCAGTAAATTGCTAATGTCTTTTGCAGTTAATAGTGTTGTGAGGGCTTACAACTGCTTGGAGACTCCTGGGGCATTTCGTTCCTAATCTGGAGATATTTCAATTTTGGTCTTTACTCAATAGGGTCATCATGAAAATTATTTTAAATCTTGTATTAGGGTTTGAAGATTTTTCCACCGCCTGTGCATGATGACTTCTTATGTAATTCTAAACGGCATTAAAAACATGGGAAAAAAATATACTTACACCAAAACCTGGTGCTGCTTGCACTGAAGATATCGTATGAAATGGGGAGCATCACTTGATTTGAGAAATTTAGCTGAGTTTTCTACTTGCCAATTGGTTCCTGAATCATTTTTTTTATTGGAAATGTCTGCTCTCATCTAAGAATATCAAAATATTTACTTTCTTAAAACATATAAGGGGTGGCACACTATTCTACAATCTGCATGCAAATTGACAACTTTGATTAATAGCACAACTTGTGGCAAGGTTATTAATTTTCACGCACCATGCTCAAGCATGGTGTTCCTTTACTCATGTAGTTCTTTTATATTGCTCAGGGTTTGGTGTATGCTTTCTTGTTGTCCAATTAACTTTTTTTCCTTCATTATTTCCAGGATTTACAGGTTAATTACAAATGGTAGTTACAATAGTGTTCCCAATCATACATCTCTTTGTGCTTGCTCTGAGGGTCAAAGAACTAGCCATTGTTCAAGAACCCACATTGCTTCCACGGGCTTTTGCTCTACGGCTTTGAATTCATGGATATATCCTCAGTCTACTCTTCCACTTTCTCTTATGTCAGTGCTGACCTCACCAGCTGCATAGAAAGATTTGTGAAATGAGATATAAGATATGGAGGGTCCCCCTGAACTTGTCACTAATCCTCTCCTTTTTGTTTAGTGGAGATGGACTTCTTAAAGAAGCGACAATTGTCATGGGAAGAGTCATTTCGCAGTCTTTACTACTTATTCCGGAAGAACTTATGTAGCGTATTTTACGGTAATTTTCTCCTCCTTGAGATGCTCAGATACTTTGTGGACTATCTCATTATCTTCTGTTGGAATATATGTCGAAGTCATTTTCCACGAATGTCTATGAGGTAGTGCTGCTATTAGTTAAGCAATGCAAAGCTTTGCTACTTCTTCGTTCGTATAAGCAAGTACTTTCCATGCTTTCTGATTTTTTCGTTTCAATCTTGGGCTAATGGCTTCTGTATATGTAAGTATCTCGAGTTTAGGAAGTTGTACAGCTAATTACCTGAAAATTTATAGGCTTAATGTAGGCCAAATCAATGGCATCTGAAAGAGCTCTTTGTGATGACAAATGCAAGCTAGTATTTATTAATTTGCTGGTACTCATGAAGAGCATGTTTTGTATTAATAATAACATTTCAAATATTTAAAAATTGGAAGAGGTATTTGTGCCCTTACGGTGCCTATAACTTTTTGCAACGTCTAGAGTATCCATGACTCTCGATACTGCTGAATATCTTACACAATGGATCTCTCATGACTTAATAAAGAGTCAATTCTAAAGGTAAAGTAGTACTTATGCCATGTGAATAACAGGACTTTGTTAGAAGGCCATTTCTCGCCAAGAACTATATCAATTAGTTCTTTCTGGTCATTATATAATCATCCTGTCTGTTGATTTGTTGCCCTAATATGCTATTTTATTCATGGGAATTAGTGTGCACTTCTCAATTTGTGGTAATGTTTACTGCTGATGGTGACTCTGGAAGAAGCAAAAGGACTTGCAGTGCTTACGTGTCCCGATCGACAAGAGGCCTGCGGTCATTGTTTAGGGCATGTAAGTCACAGCAATTGGTGTTAGCTTCTGTTGCTACATGCACCTTTTACTTGTTAATAGTGCTTATTCCGTTCTATCAAAATTTCCTAAGTACTGTCACTTGATTGAATCTCTAGTTTGGGATAACCTTCAGGGCTTGCTCAGCAAGCAGGAACCATTTATGGGATTTGCCAAGGCTATTTTGTCTAGCCTATTTTATACAAAAGAAGTTTATTCCCGTGAGGCATCATTGTCCTGTTGTTAGCATTCAATAAAGATATTGCTGATCAATACATATCTTGTTATCGAAATATCTGGCTCGATTGCAAGTTGCTCATTAGCCAAGTTGTATAAGTGATCCTGAGATCAGTATAAGATTACATTTATTGCCCATTTGGACATGATCATGATCCGTACTTGTTGGCTGTGATTTAGTTTCCGTCTGATGACCTTTTATTTCCGATAAAGAAAAGAAAGAATTTCTATTGTTGGAGGTCTTATCTATCATATTGGTCAAGCTATCATTGTGAAGGATATGGCTCAATTAGTTGCAGTTGTCACATTGACTAAATTAGTCCCTTTTCTTGAACTTCATTTTTTCTGGAATAATGTCTGACCATTCGGTTTTGTCTGTTTTAATTAGGATATATGTTTTTCTATGCGTCTATGCCATTCGAAGGTGGAACAACTTGCTACGGAAGATCTGGTTGAGCTTTCAGAGACAGAGAAGCATAATTTAGGACAGGTAAGGTTTGTGTCTAGTTATATCTTTGCCCTACTGCTCTCGCCCACAATGAAAACAGTCTACCAAAAGCACAGACCCTTTTTTTTTTGTAGACTCCCATCAGCGCCAAGGTGCAGAGGAAGGTTGCGAGGGAGATCAAAATCGAGGTTCTGACGAGGATTACGAGTATGAGGCCTTTGAGGGGACGGGTGGTGACATGGAATGAGTGACGCGATCTTGATGCCACCGAGGTTTCTGTGAGGATTGTCCATTCGACTTTTCGATCTCATCCTGGCATGCTCCTTTGACTTCTCTTTCTTTCTGTACTTTTCAATTTTGGGCAAGTTCATAGTGTTGAATTAGAGCAGACCAGAGCTATGTAGAGATTTCTGATGTTGGATAAATTAGGCGCAAAGAGCCATTCTTGTGGAAAATGTTGATGAATGTATTCATTTTCAAAAAAAAAATGAATTCATTTTCATATTATTATAATATTTTGATGTTATTAAGTGTTTAATCAATGCTAAATATAAATTCTAGAAATTAATTTTGCTGTTAATTAGATTTAAAATCTCAAAATAAAAGAAATGATTTTATCATACGATCACAAATTATAGAAGTTGGTTGCAAAAATGAAATTTCGTTGCTAATTTCGTCTTTAAACAATATTCGTCGTAGAGTTTTTTTTTTTTTTTTGGTAAAGGTAAGAGTATATATAGATTTTTCATGCACCAATTTACAACCTAAAGCACAAACCAGCACCTGACCTTATCAGGACAAAATGTCCACACAAGGTCAAGAAAGGAATGGCAGGAACTATACAACAATAAAAAGCCTAGCAAGCTAGAACAACAAGGACTCCAAATCAGCCAGCACCAGCAGCAAAACAGCAATGTTAGGAGGAGAAACTCCAGTCCACGAACAAAGCACAAAAGGCCCTAGGAATTCATCGGCGACGTTTCAATGAGTGACAACGGTAGATCCCAATTCCTTAGCAAGATCCGATTTGTGTAAGTATCCGCAATACGCCCAAAAGAGATGGCTTCGTCGTAGAGTTAGTCGCTAAAGAATCAATAAAAATTTGTTGTAAATTCGTTCCGGAACAAGGTTTGTCGCAAAAGTCAAAATTTTTCGTTGCTAAATTGACGATGAATTTTGTCACAAATAAGTTCGTTGCAAATTACCGACCAATAAAAAAAATGTTCGTCGCAAATTAGCGACGAATTTTGCCACGAATAATTAGTGGCGAATTTTGCCACAAATAGAGTTCATAGCAAATTAGCGGCGAATTTTGCCACGAATAGAGTTCATAGCAAATTAGAGACGAATTTTGCCACGAATAATTAACGACGGATTTTGCCATGAATAATTTCGTGGCAAATTAGCGACGAATTTTTCCATGAATAATTTTGTGGTAAATTAGCGACGAATTTTGCGACGAATACAGTTCGTGGCAATTTAGTGACGAATTTTGCCACGAATAATTAGAGATGAATTTTGTGACGAATATAGTTCGTGGTAAATTAGCGACGAATTTTGTCACCAATAATTAGTGACAAATTTTTTTTTCGTTGCAAAATTTTGCGACGCCTTATTAGCGACGAATTTTTTTTCGTCGCTAATTTTGTCGCAAATTCGTTTAGCGACGAATTTTGTCAAATTTTTTGTGGCAAAATTCATAGCTAAAACTTAATTTTTTTGTAGTGTTTGAGGTAGGGTTGCGTGTGCTTCATTGCAGCTCCCATGGGAATGATAGGACGATGATCAAAACAAGGATGCGTATTTAGCACGTTGTCTTTATTTAAATCCCAGACGCTGTTTTTTTGCATGTGATAGATGAGTAGTATTGATGGGAAGATTTTACATCATTCTATTAATTTTATGCGCGACATGAATGCTCATGAACAAGTGTTTTCGGTGATTTTTAAATGAAAGGGATGAAATTTCACATAAGATATCGAACATTAACTTCTGAAAAATCTATGAACGGAAAGAAGCAAAATATTTGCATGTTATAGGGCATGAGTTTATAAGAAAAATTTAAAGGAGAGTTGGTGATGTTATTGAATTAAAGGAAAAGTAATTGTTTAAATATATAATTGTCATTTTGGCAACTTTTTATTCACGAAAAGGCTTCGCATTAGAAATAATCATCTTCATCTTCATATAAAGCTTTGCCTTGGATTTTATCTCTTTATAGATGATGCTCCACAAAGCAATAGATAAGATATTTGGACAATTTCAGACACATGGCGTTTGGATGCATAAGCTGTTGACGACACATACATTAGAAAGGATGAAAGAACAAATTGTGCAGTCGTCCTCCTTTTCTTCTCCCTTCGAGTTTAAACATGTCAATTGAAATTATCCTCCACTGAGTTTTATAAAATTATCGTATTTCTCTGAAGAACAGCTTGAGCACAAATGACAACAGTTTTTGGATATCTTTGCTTAAAATCAATACTTTACATCAAATACCCTGTTAGATAATTAAAACGTACAAAAAAAGGCATATAATATCATATTTCCTTTCAATAGGCTTTATTTTCACAATAAACATGTAGAATTTAAGTTCCCCACATAATTGAATTTCAGGATATAAGTTGGTCTTTCTTTTGCTAGATTTTTTTTTTGCCGGAAGAAGTTTCAATTTGTCTTATATATATTGACCCTCCCCCCAGGTATTGATTTATGCTATGCTTTCAAATACAAGTGGATGATCTCTCTCTCTACCTACTTTCTGAAACCAAGTTTTATCATAACACTCCTTTGTATGCGGCATATAACATTGACCATATCGCTATTTTCGTAGAATGCGAACTCTAATCTACCTATATCATTCCCATTCCAAATACTTGAGCTGCCAGCTAACGCATTGATCTTTTTCGCCTTTAGGTTTGTCATACTCCGTAATCCTGTAAATGTTCTTGATTGAATTGGAGAGATATCGTTAGAAAAGAGTATATATAAGCCTTTTGATAGTGACATTTTGTGACCTAAATTCTGCATTATACTGTACGTGCATGAGAAAGTAAGGTTTTCCTGCTCCCAAAATGGCCCCAGTGCCTTCAGTTTATTATTCAAACCTACAAGTCTTTCTTGTGGCGTTGAAAGTCTTACCAACAATTCTTCACTTGAAAGACCTCTCATCATCAGCCAGCCATTATGGTTCAGCTTCCCTTTAAAATTTGGACTCAGTCCGTTTCTTGGATTGAACTCCGGTCAACTTAAAACAATTCCGAGCAAGATCGTATGTGGGATTTCGGTCAAAGTTTGAATGAAACCAACCTATAAATACTCGCATCCTGTCAAGACTCAGGCCAAAAAGCTCTCACTCAACACATTTGAAGTTCGATCTCTCTCCGCAAGCCTCTCTCTCTCTCTCTCTCTCTCTCTCTCTCTCTCAGACACACAACACGCTTCTATTTTGTTTGAATTATTAAGTCCATTATATCCATTTCTTAGCAAAAAAAAGAAGTAAAGAGTCCGCCATATCTATGGAAAGGTCGAAGAGTTTGCCGCTCCAGCCTCCAACTTATGGAAACCTCATTACCATTCTCAGTATTGATGGCGGAGGAATAAGAGGGCTCATCCCCGGAGCAATTCTCGCGTTCTTAGAGTCTGAGCTTCAGGTTGTTATAAATCAGTTTGCTATCTTTTTAATGCATGAAGAACAAGTTATAATGAAGTACAAGGCCTTATCCATGCATGCTCCTTGCAACTTCTGATGGCTTGACCAAAACCATATTTTGTGGACTATTGCAGACACTAGATGGTGAAGATGCAAGACTCGCAGATTACTTCGATGTTATTGCAGGAACAAGCACAGGTGGTCTTGTCACCGCCATGTTAACTAGCCCCAACGAGAACAACCGTCCCTTATTCGCTGCAAAAGATATTAAGGATTTCTACCTTAATAATTGCCCTAAGATCTTCCCTCAAGACAGGTTAGCCAAGCTAACTCATCATTTCTCAAGGCCATATTGGTGCATTATTGTTTCTCAGATGGCTGTGTACTAACGTAATATCTCTTTATACTTGAAACTACAGTTGCCCGTTTGCTCCTGCTACGAACATGATCAAGGCGGTGACTGGTCCAAAATATGATGGAAAATACCTTCACAAGCTCATCAAAGAGAAACTTGGTAACACAAGATTGCACCAAACATTGACAAATGTTGTGATCCCGACGTTCGATATCAAGCATCTTCAGCCGACCATCTTTTCTAGCTATGAGGTTCGTCCTTTTCCAACTCCTTGGAATAATTACTTCCTTACTTTGATATTGCCTGAATAATGATATACAGAAAAATCGCTGAACATATTCTTTTTTGGGGTAATTGATCATGACCAGGTGAAGAAAAAGCCAAGCATTAATGCCTTGCTTTCAGACATTTGCATCTCAACCTCCGCAGCTCCAACTTATCTACCAGCTCATTATTTTGAAACCCAGGACTCCACAGGAAAAGTGAGAGAATTCAACCTCATAGATGGTGGCGTGGCTGCAAACAATCCGGTATGAAAAAAAAATCTATTTCTAACAGACCTGACCTGACAAAACGTAATTCTATAATATCGAACTCTAAATCATTCACCGTACAGACATTGGTCGCAATGGGAGAAGTGACGAAGGTGATCATGGGAGGAAGCTCAGATTTCTTCCCTATAAAGCCAATGGACTATAAAAGGTTTCTTGTGATATCGCTCGGGACCGGTTCAGCAAAAGTTGAGGGGAAGTATAATGCAGGTGAAGCGGCCAAATGGGGAGTGTTGGGCTGGTTAAGCAGCAACGGGGGAAGCCCATTGATTGATGTTTTCATGCAAGCGAGCGCAGATATGGTCGACTTCCACCTCTCTGCGGTCTTCCAAGCCTTACATCTTGACGCCAACTATCTCAGGATTCAGGTATATATATTATCATTTTCAATTGTCAGATTTGTTGCCATCTTGTATCATTTCAAAACATTAGCCTTGAAGTGATCATTAAATAATTTTCTAGCTAGATAAAGACGGCATGCTAACTTTAGCCTGTAAATGGAATTTGCAGGATGATACGATAAGCGGTGCAGTAGCTTCGGTGGACATTGCAACAAAGAAAAATTTGAACGACTTAGTCAGAACCGGTGAAGCGTTGTTGAAGAAGCCGGTTTCAAGGGTGAACTTGGAGACTGGCGGATACGAGGCCTGTAATCCAGAGACTAATGAAGAGGCTCTTAAAAGGTATCGAACTGTTAGTTTTGATGTAGTTAAGAAGTTTGAGGGTTAAGTGCATAGTTCGGGTTACTAAATGCAATAGCTTGTTTTATCTCAGGTTTGCAAAGCTACTCTCAAATGAGAGACAACTTCGTCTTGCGAGGTCGCCTCATGGATCTAATTCCAGAAATTGGAAACAATCGTAGTCATCGAATGTTACAATTTGTACAAACAACATACTGCAAATTGTGTATATTGATTATTAGGGGACAAGTCATTCATTCTTTGATTATTTTCATTCTTTCCATTATTGCTACTTAAATTCCAAGTGCCAAGTTGCTGCTTTTGATGTAACCTTTTAATCTAATTCTTCCTGATTATTGTTTTATATGTATTATATTGCTAGTATGAACTTGCTAAACACAATAGAGTCATCAATAAAAATCTCATTTACCTTATCCTGTGGCCGGCTATGTTGCAAAAAAGAAAGGATTGAGCAATGATAAACATAACAAAGAAATAAATCGAACACCGTGGTTCGGTTGATGTAACCTACTCTATTAAGAGAGTTACATAGGATTCCATTATATATCAAGCGATACAATAAATATTATAATCACATTCGAGTTAATAAAACACTCTCACTATTTTCCAACCCTCAATTGAACCCAATAACTCACACGATAATATTAAAGGGCATAAGATGCTGCCCTATGGAAAAGAAAGTGGACAGTTAGAGATTTGGTTTATTTGCCACAAAAAATAACATTGGTCTGTTTGAAAAAGAAAAACCAAGCTTAAATTGTTGTAAATAAGAAAGGCTCAAATTGAATACCTGAAAATTATTAGATAAAAAGTAATCACAATGTATTCATGACTAGCTATGGATATAAACTTTGTACCTTGCTTGATAATGTTGTAACATGATTTAAACAGCCCATAGTCTTGTTTAACTGTGTGATAGAGACTAGATTACACATTTGGACGGTCAGGGCGAAGCAAGCCGACCATAGGGATCATTGGTTGTCTGCAGTGGCTACAAAAAGAACTCCTGGTAAATACTTAGAGCATTCCTTTTAAACATGTCAAATGTCACGTCCCGAATCCCGTCGAGCACGCGACACCCCTTTATCTGGTCGATTTGTGCGACGTCCCAGGAATGTCGCCGACCTCAAATAACCATTAGAAATTTAAAGCCACAGCGGAGATCACAATGTATCCCTGACAAATAAAACTAGGGAGAATAGGGAGAATACACATATTTCTTTATATTACCAACTTATAAAATATTCACAACTTACAACCGCTAGACTTTACCACCATCGCGTATACTTGCACCCCGTGATACAAAACATCGATATACCAAAAAGATCGATGACCTGACTTTCTATCCCAAAAATATTACTTTCCAAAAACCTATTAAGAATCCCTGAACTAACCCCTAATGCCCCTTGCTGGGCGTCCATTCCGAGTCTGACTCCTCATCTTCTGATTTCGAACTCTCCTGAGTAGACTGCTCCTCCGAGGGCTCTGACTCTGCTTCGATCACGATCGGGTGATTGATGTCGCCCAACTCAGCTGGAGCTACGTTCTGGTACTCCTTAGCCAAGAAATCGAAGAAATTATACTCAGGCACGTAATTGGGATCCATGTATTCCTCAAAAGGGAGTATATACTCCGGGTCTCCTGCCGGCTTATCCGACCCTTCAGACTCACCATCAGGCTCTAACTCGGGCTCCCCCTCTTCTGGTTCCTCATCCTCTAGTTCCTCCTCGGGTATTGATTCTAAATCTATGTCCATCGGATCATCCTCAGCTTGCAATGCTTCAGGCTCGGGCTCATACTCAGCCTCCGAAGATCCCTGAGCGACGGGTGCTGGATGCATCCTAGACTGCGCTACGCTAACCTCCATACTTGTTAACTCTCCGTCTATAGGAGGTATGGCGGCTGGGTCCCAATCTCCGATTAAATCAAAGGGAACGTCAAAACCTCTAACGGGCCCAAACTCAGCCCCATCTCCATCCCGAAAGAACCAAGCAGTGTATTTCTGTTCTTCAAAAAGAGGTAAACCTACGTCTACAAAAACAGTAGAAGTGTGCTTAATCCAAGTAAAATTATCGTCCATCGGGAACTCTACAACCTCAAACTCTGTATGCACAGGTACTCCAAAACGTTTTGGTGGCTAAGGTAGATTATTCATGGCTCGGGTCGGGATTCTGAAATATTTGGTTGAAAACAACCGTGAGACACTTCTCAGTAAGTACACCCCTAAACCTAACCTAGGCTATCACATACCTCCAGACAATCATATAGACACACGTGCATTCGTACATATCAAACCATTACATTGCAGGCACATCAAATATTATAGTCAAACTCAAATATGCGTACACCCGTACTCAATCACAATCACATCGTATGCAAACACGTGCATGTATCGTTCTCATCCCACTATTCCTTCCATCCTCATTCCTCTTTTATATTCCTCGCCAGTGACCCGCGTTGAAGTACACGCCTAAGGCACACTGCGATCATTCATTTTCCTCTTTCACTCGCCAGTGACCCGCGTTGAAGTACATGCCTCAGGTACATTACGATCATTCATTTTCCTCTTTCACTCGCCAGTGACCCGCGTTGAAGTACACGCCTCAGGCACACTGCGATCATTCGTCACATCATTTCCGGCCCGCGTTGAAGTACACGCCTCAAGCCATGTTTCTTGCCCGCGTAAATGTACATGCCTCAGGCTCAACATCTACCATCCACTGCACAACCCGCGTTGAAGTACACGCCTCAGGCTGGCAGTCCTTCGGTAATACCGGGTATCGTCCCGCGTTACAGTACATGCCTCAGGACGGCACAATTTTCCACAATTTCTCATGCCATGCCACACACCATCGCTTTCTTACTCATGCACACGCTCGACACGCAATTACCTCACTATCCTGGCCCATTACACGCGGCCCACACACGCATTATTTTACATACAAATCATGCTCACTCAGCAATTCACATGGGCAATATCAACAATTAATTTAATCAGCTTACGTGCGCACTCGACAAGTATAATCAGTCACTCAATTGCACAACAACACTCTCAATTAAATCACCACAATTTATAAATAAATCAAACACGCCTCAAATACGGTAATTGCCATTTTTCTCCAACCAAATGGCGTCGGATTAATTCCGATCCTTCATGGGACTTTCTCGCCATTAAATACCGGTTCTAAAAATCCAACTTGCATCCCGAACCGAGCATCACAGCCTCGTGAACAGTGAATCACAGCTCGTGAGCAGTGATTCCTACCTTGAAATTCCCTCAAATCGTCCTCCAAAAATTCCAAATTAATCCTCAAGGCCCACCAAACATTTCCAATCATAAACCCCAATATTTCGTACCCGCATTTTGTAAATTTCGCCGTCCCAACTCAATTATAATTTCAACACACAAAAACACGAAATTGCTATTTTTCTCTAACCAAATTGTTTCAAATTGATTCGGGTCCTTCACGAGACTTTCTAGCCATAAATTCTCGGTTCTAAAAATCCAACTTGCGACCCGATCGGCCCATCACAGCCCTATGAACAGTAGTTCACAGCACGTGAACAGTAATTCACAGCCCCTATTATTCTGAATTTTCCAATAAAAATTTTCTGTTTTCAAATCTAAGGACCGCCAACTGATCCCACTTCTAATTCATGCCATTCCGCACCTACCCTATGCCCGGTTTCTCCTAAAATTGTCTGTCGATACCTGAAATCCCAAATTGAGTTTAGAGCGTGACTTACCCGCGTTCTAGACTATCGCGGCTAGAACGGAGAGCGGCGGCACTAAATCGGGGACGGCGGTGACGATGTACGGCTCCCGGGTGGTGGCGATCGGCATGGGTGGCGACGGCGCGGCTTGGGCGTGAGAGAGAGAGCCATGGTGGGGAGGGGTTTACGGCCAAAAAAGGGGGGGGGGGAAATGCTCACGGCAGAAAGGGGAAGAGAAATGGAGGAGAGAGAAGGAATGGGTCAAAGATAATATGTCCAATTTGACCACTTTTTGGCAATTTACCAAAATGCCCCTTTCTCACATTTTTGATTCGACGGTCCTGATTCGATCTTATCTTGATCCAACGACCGAGATCGATTCTTGCACAAAAATATCCAAGGGCATGCTTGTAATTTCCCAAAAATCCAAGGGTAAAATAGTCCAATCAAAATTTTAGGTCAAAATTACCAAAATGCCCTTTGCCCTTAAAACATGCCCTTTATTAAATCTTAGGGGTATTTTGGTCACTTTCTCCGTTTCTTGTCCAAATTGAATTTTTCCGAAGGATTTAAGCGCATCAAAAATTGACACGTGTCACGTGCAACGTCGTCCTAACGTTCCGTCGTGAATTCCTAATTTTCCGGTGTCAAATTTGGGCAAAAATCCAATAATTAAATTCTATTAAACGCAACTCGAGCGTTTCTCGAGCTAACGGGCGGCTTGCTGGGGAAATTTGCGAAATCGACTTATGACTGATACTAAATCGAGTCACGTGCAAGACCGTTCGGTGCGTGACGACCTCGGTTGTCATTAAAATCGCGAAGATCAATCACTTGATCCGAGGGGTACGATCGTTCGGTATAATTTCAGAATCATTCGTCAAGTCGTTTCATGGTCCAACGGAATCACCCGCGATCCACTACTAGGACAGTGGCGAACTGATCCCTAACTATCCTTGGATCGGCCAACAGTGGCTCAAAATATCACTTACGCGATTTAATGGTCGAAATCCATTCACGATCGAATTTCCTTTAGTCGCGTGAATTTAATTCCCTTATTAGCCTTTCCCTAATGGTTAGCATTCCCAGGAATGATCAGTTCCGGGCGAGAATTTACTGCGAGCACATCTTATAAAACTCAATTATTCAATAAATTCCAATTGGTGGAATTTCAGAATGTCACATCAAAAGTTAACTAACATTTTTTGTATTAATAATAGTTTTCTTTTAGTTAAGAAAATTACGAATTCAATTTCAATATAGAATTAGAGTCGGAGGATGATGGGTTAGTATGGTATCGCCTATACAAGGCCAACAATTCATTTATTTTCTGCAAATTCCCTTACGTTACCCATCTGAAATCCCCAACGAATGTTCAAGATCGAAAACCTGGGCCAATTTTTTGTTTTTTTTACGTTTTACTCTGCATCCCTATAGTCTGCACTGTGAAACTCTTTCATTTGTATAAGTGCGTGAGCCACTATATGATCAAGATCGAAAATTCAATTTTTGAAGATTAATCACCAATTGTCTAATGAGTTCTCTTGGCATTACGTCCGACCGAAGCCAGCCAACGCGGTCTTCGGCAACGAGCATGACATGGACAATACAACTGATGCATCTAACTTATACGGTTATACCCAATACAAGAGATCCGTAAAAAAATTTATTCATGTATTATTAGTTACAATAAATTTGCAAATTATATAATTTTCCTTTTGATTTGCATTAAACTTTGATAAATTATCATTATCCTTGTTGATAGCTAAATTTTGGCCATCATAGCTAATCATTTATCGCATAAAAAACCAGGAGTTGTCTCTGACTCCTAAACAAAATATCATTCACATAATCTGCATTTGCATTATAAATATTACGAATATTTTTCCTAATAGGTCCTGTTGATACTTAAAATTTGATTTTCCCACTTAGTTATTTGTTGCATAAGAAAATTGGGATCAGGATCGACACCGATCCCTAAACAAAAATATCATTAACATTAGTTCACATTTGTATTATAGCCATTAGATCCATGTAAATTGCATTCGAGTTAGTCTAGTCATGATTGACATTCGAATTGGCTCAATCAAGGATTGTATTTTAATAGGCCCAATATGTTTAAACTTTCAAGACCCGGTCCGCTTGTTCCCCTTTTCTGGAGTGAAATTATCAAGCTGGTCATGGATGGTGAGTAAATTTGAGCAAAAAGGAAACAAATATGATGGAGGGAAATCAAGACCATGGAATTGACTTTCTTGATTTTCACTTTCCACCGATTCCTCCATGATGGCATCTCCAAGATCTTAAATTTTCGGGCAAGATTGGAGAGATGCAGAAAGCAAACAAATTTTCCGAGAGAATTGCCTTGAATGTGTCCACATGCACTTGGCATCAGCCTGCGCATTCCATGAGTATTAATCTCTTGACGATATTCCATTGATTCCTCCCAATCATATTCATATTCTTGCCCTCTCTTTTTATTGTTTCTTCCGAAAATTGGGAGAAGTGTCAAAAAAGTCATAAATATTTTTTTGGCCAATTCAGTCTTAAACCTTTTGCATTTGTGCCAATTTAGTCCTAAACCTTTTTTTGGTGCCAATTCAGTCCTAAACCTTTTGCATTGGTACCAATTCAGTCCTTCCAGTTAATAGTTATACACGTGTCGAAGGACTAAATTGGCATCATTGCAAAAGATTTATGACTGAATTGGTACTAATGTAAAAGGTTTAAGACTGAATCGGCACCAAAAAAATGTTTAGGACTGAATTGGCACAAATGGAAAAAAGTTTAGGACTGAATTGGCATAAATGCAAAATGTTTAGGATTGAATTGACACAAAAAAAAAGGTTTAGGACTAAATTGATACTAATGTAAAAGGTTTATAACTTTTTTGACACTTTTCCCAATTTTTGAAGGAAACAATAAAAAGAGAGGGCAAGAATATGAATTTGATTAGGAGGAATCGATGGATTATTGGCAAGAAAGTAAAACTCACGGAATGAGCAGGCTGATGGCGAGTGCATGTGGACACATTCAAGGAAATATGAGTAGAAGCAGAAAAGGAAACCAAAAGATTGCGAGCGTTAATTTGGAAGTGAATTAGAGAGATTCAGAGTCAATTCTCGGTGACAAATCAAAGCCAAAATTCAGCAATTCTCCGAGAATCATCAATCGGCTCCATGGATCCAGACTTTCCAATGATACGTAGAAGATTTTTTGCTATAAAAGCAGACGGACGCACACTTAGGAGGGGGAGTTCATTCATGAGATTTCCCCTGAAATTCATGAAATCTCACCTTCATCACAAGCACATAATTTCTCTGGGGCACCTCTTCCACTTCATCCATCATCCATAGGCTCTCCCCTTCATCCATCATCTCCATGCCATGCCCTCTTAATTGGTCACTGTCATACACGACAAGAATCGGTAGAATATGAGGAGGAGAGGGATCACAGCATCTTCTCTGAGCAACATGATGATCACTCCTTCCATCATCATCACCACCTTCAATAGGTGACATACTTTACCCATCATCTACTCCCATCATCATTATCACCTCATCCTTTACAGTATATCACATCCATCTCTAAATCTTTGCCGGGAGTATGCAGAAGCAGAGAGTGAGATAGAGGTGCAAAGTGGACTTCTTCATCTCATCACCGTTACAGGTATATCGAAGGAAAAATCACGTTCAAAGCGATCGTGAAGTGTGCCTTGGAACTTGGAACCTACCCATTATGCCTTGGAACTTGAAATCTAGGTTCCCATATATCCGGTTCTCTAGTTTCAGGATCTTTTTTGGAACCATGCCACCCATACTCTCCACCTAGAAGAGTTTACCATTGCGGCATTATCTCTATAACCCCAAACACGAGGCAATATCTTGACAATATCTTGACCCCTACCAAGTTAGCCACCGGTAAGGCTGAACTCTATTTAGTTACGATCGCTAATGAATTTGTATGATGAATCGTAAAAATAAGATGTTGCAAACTATTATAAATGCTAAAAATATTATTCCTCTCGTTGTAAGTTATAATTAAACTAAGCAAAAACCTTATAAGAACTACAAGTAGGCCTACAACTAGATAACTTCATTGCAACAAGCTTCAACTATGTCATGGTTCTATAATGGATTTTCACATCAATCAGGCTAACGGATTTAGGATTTCAAATCGTGACAAAACTCATTCTTTCTTATCCTAAGTCTTATTTGGAGTTATGGGCTAAAGGTATCTAGGCCGAACTTTACAAATTCTTGCCCAAATTTAAGTTTTTACGGCTATTTTTGTGAATTTATGTGCTGGAGTAAAGTTGCACGATCTTATGGATTTTTTTACAATCTTTCCCATATTACGGTTTTAACCGTTAACATTACTCTACAAAAAAAGGAAAAGATTATCTACTGTACTTGACGAAACAAAGGCAGAACTTAAAACAACAAAAAGCATTGTGAGAAAATTCTGTTTTGTCGAAGTAATACTTATCAAGCTGAAGAAATTCATGGAGACATGAAGGGAAGTTTAGGGTGCGCATGAATATCATTCTGTGCCCGGGAACTATTTCTGAACAGAAATGATTTTTTTTTATTCTATGCCCGGAAACAATTTCTGAGTATTTGAAGGCGTTTCATAAACTGTCCAAAAATTCCTAGAGTAGAAAAGAATAGAAATGCGTTTAGTAATTACACAAAATTTATGTTCCCAAATAATATTTTAATAATATTTTGAATTGTTTATTTTTTTTCTTTCTACCCATTTTCTTCTTTGGCCATGACCGGTCGTAGGCGACTGGCGGCCGGTGGCCGACCACCGGCCATAGCTCAGGGTCGGCGAGGTCGTCACGGCCCTCTCCGCCTGGGCAAGGCGACCTCGCCGTGGGTCGCGACGGCGAGGTCGAACCCTCGCCGCCTGGGCAAGGCGGCCTCGCTGTCGCGACCAACGGTGAGGTCGGCTTCAACGTGGGTCGCGACGGCTGGGCGAGGCCAGACGGCCTTGCCCAGATCGCTTCGCCGTGGGTCG
The DNA here is from genome assembly GCA_031216235.1 of Syzygium jambos. Lineage (NCBI taxonomy): Eukaryota > Viridiplantae > Streptophyta > Magnoliopsida > Myrtales > Myrtaceae > Syzygium > Syzygium jambos. The sequence continues at coordinate 11,456,777 of CM062225.1, read as the reverse complement.
CGACGGCGAGGCTCGACCTCGCCAGATCTGGCGAGGCCGAGCCTCGCCGTCGCGACCCACGGCGAAGTGATCTGGGCAAGGCCGCCTCGCCCAGGCGGCGAGGGTCCAGCCCTCGCCCTCGCCGACCCTGGGCTATGGCCGGTCGCCGGCGGTCGGCCCAACCCAATGAATAAGAAAAGAAAAATAAGAAAAATAAGAAAAAAAACTGATTCTCAAAATTGTGCCGAGAAACAAGAAGCAACTTTTTTTTACTTCTTGTTTCTCTTCCAAAACTGTTTCTCGGCACAAATTTTTCAAAAAATGTGCCCGGGAACAAAAAGTTTACCAAACGCATTTCTGTTCCCAAACTATTTATGGTAACAAAAGAACAGAAATTTTCACTGTTTGGCACGTTGCCAAACAGGCCCTTATTGTTCAAAACATTGTCTTTAGCTGGGGAAGATCATTCTGAAGAGTCGACTTTCCCAAAGTGCGAGGAATGATCTTACAAACCCTAGAACCTATGGATTGATCCTTTAGTTTCCACCTAAGTGATCGACTTGCCTTTTCTAGAGTTCTACATCGAGAAAAGTCCTCCGTCCCAACGAAATGATGAAACAAAGTTAGATGAATACTATACATGACGAATCGAAGAAGTCATCCAACTAAGTGATTAAGTGGGATACTTATATAGCCAAAATCATTCATATTGTTATTACTTCTTCAATCAGTGAAAATATTTAACCAATGGGTTATATATTATTTGTAAAGCATTACTCATACATATTACAAGTACAGTCAGTGACTTTAGATATCGTATACTTTTTTACACCATCAAGAATACTGCTCTAAACAAGATTAATTCCGTGTGCTTCGGAGTTAGGAAATAACAAATTTTGAAGAGGAATTAGTATTTCTAAGTTTCTCCTCGTCCTTTCAAGTCATAACAAGAGAGGATCAAATAGGGTTTCCATTGAAGTTTAGGTCCCACGCTGGGCTTTGTCTCGCATCGTACTGTGTCCGTAATTATAGGGAAGTAATTCGTGTACAGGTTGTTCATTCATCCACCTAATCTGGAGGTCCATATTAAAAAAGAAAACTAGCTATCAGCTATTGCGCACTGCAGATTAATTTTATGTGTCTTAAAAAGTCTGTTATGTTCACATGATTATGCAAACTGTAAATATTAATTACAGATAACCGTCCTTAAGTACTTGTAAGAAATGTGTAGAAAGAAGAATACCGGCATATTGTTTTGAATAGTTTCATCTTTTTTATCTTTGACATATTTTGGCCGATAAGCTGCAAGTCGTAATTTAATGGTTATTACTACAATATGCCAAGGTAGATATTATCAGGAAATGGGGACAAACTTATCGAAAATAAAAATCAGTGCATCTTCTTCCCGAGCATTCAAACGCATAAGAAGGACCCATGTGATTTTCCTCTCATCTTTAATGTTTGCGGAAAATTGAGATCTTGGCTGGCAATTTGATTGGCTCTGACCATTTCTCATCTTTTGAAATTTCCATGACAAACCATTTCAAAGCCGTCTTCATCAATCGATCTCCGATGGTTTCCCAATTCAAATGGGTGAACTGGATTCATTAATGGTCCGGGGCCAAATCGAAACCACCTCGGATTCATCGCCTTTTGCGAACCTTTGATTAAATCAAAACTATAGTTAGAATTGTCTTACCATGTGGTCCAATTGAGCAATGCACCAAACTTTGTGCATGGAACGTCCATTTAATCTTGTGGTGAAGACAAAGCTAACCGGGAGAGCAAGTTGTTTAGATAGTTTGAAAAAATTAATCTAAATTAAGCCCTTGGTATATGACACATGGCTGGTCGGTCGCTAGTCACTATCATGGCCAAGTACAAGTTCACTCTCAAGCCGTGTTCAAACCTACGAGTCTCCTAAAACTCTCACCAGAAATTCTGCGAATGCATTGGTGACCGAAGACTGATCAAAGAAAGACCTAAGTGCGATACTCACCCCATTCAACTACAATGTTGACGAAGCCCTTCGAATTTGGACTTTTCAACACGATCTCCGTGCATGAAGAATCTAGGGTCCAACTTAACCAATTCCACGTAACTTCGTACGATTCCAGTCAAATTTGAATGGCAGCGTTTCGTGAAACACAGGGAAAAGGCGGGGGAATGAGAGACTATAAATATGCATGGCTCATGCATTGTAAAGCCATCACGAAACTAGCTGTTTCTCCAAACTTGATACACTTGTTCAAAACATTTCCTCTTTCCCCTCTCTCTGACAACTCTCAAAGCCACCAAGATCACATACTTCTTAGTACTTCCTTTCCTTTTGTTTCGTTCAACTCAATTTGCAAATGGAAAGAGCAACGAGTTTACCCCTTCAGCCTCCAACTTATGGAAATTCGATCACCATTCTGAGCATCGATGGTGGTGGGATAAGAGGGCTTATCCCTGGAACCATTCTTAATTTTCTAGAGTCGGAGCTTCAGGTGAGCACACTGTATATGACTTTTTGTCGCATCTGTTATCAATATATTTCACCGATCTTGTTAGCATATTAGCATTCTTCACAACCCTTACAAATTTGTGCATAGAGATTTTGTTAACATAAATATATATCAATTTTAGTAAATAAAACAATTTTCATTAGATTTATATAAACCTAGACGATTGGCATGTAGTTCTCGTAATGCATGTGTGCATGTAAAAGGTTTTATGCATGCTTGTCCTAAGCAAACTTTAAAAGGACAAGATTGTTTTCTGTATATATATAAAATACATGCAACCAATCTTTATGTAACTTATATTTGATACACCAATCTCGATCTAAATATGTTTTACGAATTTTGCAGAAACTAGATGGCAAAGACGCAAGAATCGCGGACTACTTCGACGTTATTTCTGGAACAAGCACCGGCGGCCTCGTTACTGCCATGCTAACCACTCCCAATGAAAACAACCGCCCTGTATTCGCGGCAAAAGACATCAAAGACTTCTACCTCAATCACTGCCCTAAAATCTTTCCCCAAGACAGGTAAGAAAATACATAAAGGAGTTGCTAGTCTCTCTTCTGGTTTGATTATCTCTTAACTTATCGAAATTAATAAATGTGCCTAAAACTTTGCAGTTGCCCTTTCACACCGGTTACGAAGATGATCAAAGCCATGGCGGGACCCAAATACGATGGAAAATACCTTCACAATATCGTGAGGAAGGAGATTGGAGACAAAAGATTGCACCAAACATTGACAAACGTCGTGATACCGACATTCGACATCAAGAGCCTTCAGCCAACCATTTTCTCTAGCTATCAGGTCATTCATCTCTTCATCATCTTCTTGAAATTTAAGAATAGCTCAAGGGTTTTGAGGATATGTAGACAATAAACTCTTACAAGGATTATCAACATTATTCTCGTCAAATTGTCGCCAGGTGAAGAAAGATCCGAGCATGGATGCCTTGCTCTCGGACATATGCATTTCGACCTCGGCTGCACCAACTTATCTCCCGGCCCATCAGTTTGAAACCAAGGACTCCACAGGCAAAGTGAGAGAGTTTAACCTCATCGATGGTGGCGTAGCCGCAAATAATCCGGTAATATAATCACATTGGCCTCCTTGTATATGAAATCTTAAACATGAATTTCCTCCCGTGACATCGTACTTGAATATTGAGAGTTTGTTTTGAAATAACGTTTGACAATAACTAATTATATGTGATATACCCACTGTGTAGACATTGGTTGCGATGGGAGAGGTGACCAAGGCAATTATTGGAGGAAGTTCAGACTTCTTCCCTATAAAACCAATGGATTACCGGAGGTTCTTGGTGATCTCACTCGGTACCGGAACAAGGAAGACTGAGGGAAAATACACTGCACATGAAGCAGCCAAGTGGGGAGTGCTGGGTTGGTTGACCAGCGGCGGTTCACCATTGATCGACGTCTTCAGTCAAGCCAGCGCAGACATGGTCGACTACCATCTCTCCGCTGTGTTTCAAGCCCTACAACTCCACGACAATTATCTTAGGATACAGGTATATCTAATATCTACAGATATTCGCGCGAAAGATTCCCGGACGAAGATTATTTCCACAAAATATCGTCACACATAGGCCTGTTTTGTGCTGATCATTGCCTCTTTATGGCTTGATTTTTCAGGATGATACATTGAGTGGTGTTTTATCATCAGTGGATGTGGCCACGAAAAAGAACCTGAACGACCTGGTCAAAACTGGTGAGGCATTATTGAAGAAGCCTGTCTCTAGGGTTAATTTGGAGACCGGGGTGTGTGAGCCCACGTCCAACCAAGAGACCAACGAAGAGGCTTTGATAAGGTGCGTGCATTTGAAATAACAAATAATTAATTCGGGAATTCATGATTCATTACTTTTTGCATTTTTAGTTTGGTTTGACTAATATAGCTTCCTTTGACATATACTGCAGGTATGCTAAATTACTCTCCCAAGAAAGACAGCTTCGCCTTGCAAGATCGCCTCATGGACATGCCAATACACCAAAGTGATTATAATCCAGAGGGCTAGTGATCTTCTTGCATAATTTTGCTGGATTTGTAATTTCAAGACGGGGACAAAGCATTTGTCTTTTTAAAAAAAAAATTCCTTAAGATTCTTTTATTCTTGAATAAACCCTTTGGCGGATAGGACTAAGATTTTCTGCAATTCTTTTTCTATTGTTTCATCAATCGTTAGACACGAATGATTGTAAGCTAATTCTGTATGGAATAAAATTCTCATTACCGCCACGACTTCTTATTGTAATTATTTTGTCGTGGTCAGAGTCATATACAGGTGCATTAATTCACATCTCCGATCTTGTGGCATAGAAAATGGCACATCAGCTATAAACTTAATTGATATGGGAAGATGTGCTTTTGTGATTTTACACGTTTTCCGGCCAATATGCGACTATGATATATTGGTCTTTTTAACATAAGTCCAAAAGCATGACCAAACAACTGAGAAATGCTAATCTATCTAAAAAAATAACTCTAGTTAAACTTATTTTTCATGTTAGGAAATTAGGATAATGAAGTTAATAATTAGCCATTGGCTGTGGAACTAAAAAAGGAAAACTAGAACAAAGCCATCGGCATGAAGCATGTACAGCTATATAAGAGAAACAAGACAAGAAAAGCAGCTGAGATATTTGCAACCCTAGCAAGAATTATATAAACTAACATACTGGCTAATGTCCTTTATGAAGATAATTGAAGTGAAGAAAACAAGCGGAGTACATGTTATCCTTTTTAAGCTCCATTCTATTTCTCACTAGTTCTTATACCACAATATCTCAACTTTTGCTTCAATATATACCAAAGGACACATGATGGTTGGAATTGTTGGGATTTTTAGTATCCAAAATTTGTGAATGAGGAGTGTGGATGGAAATAGTCACACATTGGATAGAAGTTGTGATGGAAGATGTTTTATTTAGATGAGCCTCTCAAATGAGTTTGGGCCCCAAAGGGTACCCCACTTTTGTAGAAGGGAGATGACCTATGTCAAGCTAGGTCGGTCCCCTCGTGCACGCCACCACTGTCCGACCGGCTTGTACTGGGCCCGGGTCCATTCCATTGATTTTTATTTTTTCCCGAACATACACGTTTTGTTAGAATTTACTTATTTATTTATTTTGGACAAACAAACATGTCTATTTGTGAGGTTCAGTTCGCCCGAACGAAAAAGCCGGCTTGGATCGAGTCATCGGTTTTATTTTCCCGAATAGACATGTTCGGTTCTTGGAAGTTAATTTTTTCTTTGGACAGACATGTCAGTTCGTGACCAATAACCGTCTGTCAACCGACCAAATTTGTTCGGTTCTTAGTGACTGTTCAATCCCATCTATAACTGAACGGGCTCTTTGTGACTATTCATTTTTCGAACATATATTTTCGCATTCTAGGTATTCTCTATCCCCGCGAGCCATATTTTCGCATAATCATCATTCTTCATCATTGTCATTCGTGCAATTATTCCGCGAACTTGCGTTCGAAGGTTTTCTTTGAAGAAGTACCGCTTCATTGGAAAGGCGATCCATTCTATCCTGAGAGGCAATTGTTCAACATCCTTGGGTATCAACAGAGGGGATCAATTGTCTTAAGAACACAACGTGAATTCGTTGAGCTCGAATCATTCGTCAAATTCGGATTACTCATTTCAGGTTTGTTGAACAACTTTATTTTGCACATGCGAACACTTAAATTACGTTCAATAATATTAAGACAATTTTTATCATGTTTTTATAATTGCATTTCTCAATCATTTTTGTCTTCGTGTCAGAAATGGCTACAACATCAATGATGCCTATTGCATCTGTTCCAACTCATGGAGAGAAGCCAGAAAAGTTCAATGGGGCTGACTTCAAGAGATGGCAATAGAAGATGTTGTTCTAGCTCACCACTTTGAACTTGGCAAGGTTTCGCATGGAGGATGCTCCGAAGTTGGATGAAGGAGAGACAAACAAGGAAAAGGTTGCTGCTGTAGATGCATGGAAGCATTCTAACTTCCTGTGTCGCAACTATATCCTCAATGATCTGGATAATTCCCTCTATAATGTTTATAGTCCGTTGAAAATGGCTAAGGAGTTATGGAAAAATTTGGACAAGAAAGACAAAACGGAAGAAGTTGAGTTGAAGAAATTCATTGTCGACAAATTTCTGGACTTCAAGATGGTAGATTCTAAACCGTCTTAAGTCAAGTTCAAGAACTTCAAGTGATCATGCATGACATTCATACTAAAGATATTATGATTAGTGAATCATTTCAAGTGGCTGCTTTCATTGAGAATTTACCACCGTCTTGGAAAGATTTCAAGAATTATCTCAAACACAAAAGAAAGGAATTATCACTTGAAGACTTAATTGTTCGATTGAGGATAGAGGAAGACAATAGGAATTCCGAGAAGAAAGTTAGCAGCAATCTAGCGATCTCAAGGGCCAACTTTGTTGAAGAAGGATAAAAAACCAATAAGAAGAGGAAAAACTATAGACAGGGATCCACCCAAGACTTGAAAAAATTCATTGGCAAATGCTACAATTGTGGAAAGTCTGGACATCATGCCAAAGACTATAGAGCCAAGAAAAGAAAGATGACTCAGGCGAATGTGGTGGAATAGATTTCCAATGGTATTGATGATATCAATCTTACTGCTATGATATCTGAGTGCAACATGATGGAAACCCCAAAGAATAGTGGATTGATATTGGAGCAACTAGTCATATATGCGCCAATAAATCTATGTTCTCATCATACAAGCCTATGGAAGGTGATGAAAAACTCTACATGAGTAATTCATCAACCTCTAAGGTTGAAGGTGTTCAAAAGATTGCTTTGAAGATAATATCTGGGAAAGTTGTGACATTAAACAATGTGCTACATGTGCCAGACATATGCAAAAATTTAGTGTTCGGATCTCTTCTTAGCAAGAATGGTTGCAAGTTGGTATCTATATCTGATAATTATATACTCTCCAAAAATGAGTTGTATGTAGAAAAGGGTTACGTTAGTGATAGTCTATTCAAGTTGAATGTAATGACTGTTGTGCCCAATGATGTTATGAATAAAGTTGTTTCTATTTATGTGCTTGAGTCTCCTAATTTATGGCATGCTAGACTAGGACATGTTAATTATAAGTCAATAAAGAAATTAATGAACATTGGGTTATTGCTAAAATTTGACTGTCCAAGTGAAAAATGCTAAGTATGTGTTGAATCAAAATTTTCTAAGCCTCATTTTCATTTGATGGATAATAGAATCACATAACCTTTAGATTTAATACACACAGACATTTGTGATTTGAAAGTAATACCGTAGAGAGGTAGTAAGAAGTATTTTATAACGTGTATAGATGATTGCTCAAGGTATTGTTATGCTTATTTGCTTAGTAGCAAAAATGAGTCTGAATGCTTTTAGAACTTATAAGTGCAAAGTTAAAACTCAGTTCAATAAGAAAATTAAGATTATAAGAAGTGACAGAGGAGGTGAATATGAATTTCCTTTTGAAAAAAATTGTTTTGAGTTTGGTATTATTCACCAAATTACTCCTCCTTATGTGCCACAAGCTAATGGAGTGACGGAAAGGAAAAATCGGTCTTTAAAGGAAACAATGAATGCATTGTTGAATAATTCCGGTTTATCGCAGAATTTGTGGAGGGAAACTGTTTTGACGGCGAATTTTATTTTGAATAGACTATCCCATAGAAAGATACAACAAACTCCCTATAAAAAGTGGAAAGGCAGAACACCTAATTTGAAATATCTCAAAATGTGGAGGTGCTTAGCTAAGGTTGTGATTCTTAAACCTAAAAAGGTTAAAATAGGACCGAAAACCATTGATTGTGTCTTTATTGGATATGCTATTAATAATAATGCATATCGATTTCTTGTTTATAAGTTTGAGGTTCCTGATATACATGTTAATACGATCATTGAGTCAAGGGACGCTTCGTTCTTTGAAAATATTTTTCTGTATAACATAGTATATGAGCCAATTAACCATGATAAGAGGTCTTGGGATATGACACCTAAAAGCGATCCTATAAAGGATGAACCTAGACGTAGTAAAAGACAAAGAACTTCTAAGTCCTTTGGAAATGATTTTCTAACATATTTGTTAGAGAATGAGCATCGGACCTTTAAAGAGGCTATAACATTCCCAGAAGCTCCGTTCTGGAAAGAAGCTATCAATAGTGAAGTTGAATCCATCTCGTCAAACCATACATGGAAATTAGTTGACCTTCCTCCTAGTAATAAACCACTACAATGTAAGTGAATTTTCAAGAGGAAAATGAAAGCGGATGGTACTATTGATAAGTATAAAGCTAAGCTTGTGGTAAAAAGATACAAGCAACAATAAGGTCTTGATTATTTTGACACTTGTTCTCCTGTTACTAGAATTACATCTATAAGGATGCTAATTGCCATAGTAGCGGTGTATAGGCTTGAAATCCATCAAATGGATGTTAAAACGGCTTTCTTAAATGGGGATTTAGAAGAAAAATATATTTAGAACAACCCGAAGGGTTTATTGTTCCAAGATAAGAGAAGAAAGTATGTTGGTTTATCAAATCACTCTGTGGATTGAAACAAGCACCAACACAATGGCATGCTAAATTTGACCAAATCATGTTGTCAAATAGTTTTAAGATTAATGAGTGTGATAAACGTGTATATATTAAGAATACTCATAATGGTTTTGCTATTTGTGCTTGTATGTAGATGATATGCTTATAATGGGTAGTAATAGTGCGGTTTTCAATACGACCAAACGAATGCTCACAAGTAAATTTGATAGTAAAGATATGGGGGTTGTAGATGTTATTTTAGGAATTAAAATCCACAAGACATATGGAGGATTAGCTCTATCACGGTCCCATTATATTGAGATGATTCTTGGAAAGTGCAAGAATCTATATATTATACCAGTAAAGACTCCGATGGATGTTAATTTACATCTTTCAAAGAAAATTAGTGAAAACAAAGTTCAAAATGAGTATGCTAGTATACTAATTAGTCTAATGTATGTCATGAACTGTACTAAGCCAGACATAGCTTGTGCTGTGAGCAAGCTATCGATTTACAATTAGTCCAAATAAAAATCATTGGAAAGCTATGAAACGTGTATTGGGCTATTTGAAGCACACTCAAAATTATACCTTGCACTACATAGAGTATCTAGAGGTACTTGAAGGATGCTGTGATGCAAATTGGATAACCGGCACAAGAGACACAAAATCCACAAGTGGGTATGTGTTTATACTTGGTGGGGGAGCAGTGTCTTGAAAGTCATCCAAACAAACTTGTATTGCAAGGTCTACTATGGAAGCAGAATTTTTGCTTTGGATAAGGCCGGTGAAGAAGCTAAGTGGCTTGGAAATTTCTTAGAAGACATTCCTAATTGGTCTAAACCAATGCCACCTGTGTGTATTGTCACGCCCTGTATCCCACGAAGCGCAACATCCCGCCAACGGTCGATTTTGGTGCAACGCTCCCAGGATGCGTCGCCGACCCAAGCCCAATCAGAAAGTAAAGCACAAGCGGAAATCACATATATATAAATACAAATATACACCCATACATAAAAACACATGAAACCAAGGTAGAACAACCATCAACATAAGAACATATATTTTCATAACCAACTAAAACCTTTTACAACGTACTTTGTACATATCAAAAGATTTACACCAAGACAACAACTATTAGCAGCCACCATATTAAAAAGGTACTATAGCTGGGAAAGGTGGGGTCAACTACAGGGAAGATCGCAATCAAAAAGTTACTAACTTCCCTATAAGAGTTAGGACCTAAGCTAGGGCTCCCAATCCGGATCCGATGATTCCGAGGACTCCCTTGCTGAACCCTCTTGAGGCTCGGACTCTTCGAAATCCATATCCGTTGCTGCTGCCTCTTCGTCTTCAGTATCCGGGTTAAGCTCTGGGTCAAAATACAGTCCTAACTCATCATCGGGTCCTATCTCTACGTCCGACCCCACCTCCGCCACTTCCCTGTGGTCTTCATCAGAATCTAGGTCCATGTCCTCCGGCTCGTTTTCTTCCTCGGCATCTTGGTCTTGATCTTTACCTATCACTTGCGGCTCCTGTGGCTGCCCCTCTATAGGCTCGTCAACACCATCTACATCGTAGATATCCTGAGGATTGATCACTTCGCCATCCGCAATTATGGATTCCATCAATCCATCCTGACCGATTAGTACATCAAAAGTTCTAAGGGGTCGCCCTAGGTTTCCATCTGCATCTCGCAAGCACCAGGCCACGTACTCTTGAGTCTGAAGAAAATATTCTTCCACGTTTACGAACACTACGGATCGATATCTTACATAAGATTCCCCGTTCCCTCCGGGGTATGTACTGGTATATTGGTGTATTTGTACAGGTATTCCAAAAAGTGGCGGATTCGGCATCTTTACCGCTGGGGGTTTGAAAATGTGGGTTATTATAACCATGAGACGAATCTCAGTGAGTTCAACCCCTAAACCTAGACTAGGTTAGCATGCAATCTCCTGACCGGAAACAAATATTTAAAACCATAATGCAACAACAATCAAACAATTCTCTGACCCTGCAGGTTAGATAGTTCAATATATAATAGTCACGACACATACGTGGCACACATTATCACACATACGCCAATCACATGCTCATGCACCGAGTCTCACACACTTGCATGCCAGTCCATGCATGTTCATGCATGTAAATGTCGTCGACATGTCACGTGCATTTCTCGGCCCACTGGACCACACTGACACGTTGGCAATCGCCCAATTTATTATTTATTACGACTCGAGTCAACAACATTCACGGCCCGGTCCGTCTAGCCTGCTTCCAAGTGCATGAGGCGCAGCAACCGATCTGGCCCAGTGTCTCTAGCCTGCTTCAAAGTGCATGAGGCGTAATATTGATCTCCTTACAAACCAGAGCCTGCTTCAAAGTGTATGAGGATGGTTGTCTTCCAGACGTACCGGGCATCGTCTTGCTTCAAAGTGCATAAAGACGATATCGATCCGAAGGTCACAACCCGAAGGTCCTTAGGTGATCACACAACTCATTATTATCTGAACCCAGCGTATGACGCTTCAGGGTATTTTAGGTGATCACATGCTCATGGCGGGTACGCATTCTCGCACAATTTCACCACATTCCTCACTCTAGGCATACGTAATGCGTGTCCATGTTATGTAATGCAATGCACCATGAGCACCAATGAAATTCAAACACTCAATATCACAACACGTGCTCAATTGGACCAATTAATACCGTGTAGCCCAACGTGCGATTCACAATTCAATAATTAATTGCAAGCCTAACAGTAGCCAATCGTACTCCACAAAAAAATCAACCACACAACATGCGACATGGAAGTACGCAATCAATCTCAATTAAGCACGAATTACATACAATCAGTCAACCCGGACATATCCGGTAATTCCACCAATGGGTTCCTAAATTGGCCATTCAATCCAACTATTCTCCCCAATAAAATTCTCATTGGTCCACTACATTTTTCCCGATAATAATTTCTATAAATCGGTACACTAATTTTTCTCTACCAGTACTAATATTCCTAAACCAGTCCAGAAAAATGCACTATCAGTCCTAATATGAGTTTAGGAATTTTACTCACTTAATTCAAGGTCACGATGACGGGGTACGGCGACCGATCACTGGTGAACAGTGAAACCGGCGGCGGAATTCCCGGCGACGGCGTACGGACGGCGTACGGTCACCCGTACGGACACTGTACGAATGCGGTGAATAGTTTCGTACAAACGTCAGCAAACGTCCCTGTGCAGCAGCTCGGCCGTTCGAGCTCCGGCGCGGTGGCGGTAGGGCTCCAACGCGGCGACGGTGTTAACCTAGGAGAGGAAAAGAGAGAAAAAGAGAGAGAAAGGGAGAGAGAAAGGGGTCGGACAGAGGCAAGACTGAGGCTAGGGACTGTGGTGGTCGACGGTGGGGCACGGCGGCCGACGGTGGCTCTCCGGTGGCCGGCGGTGTGCTCCAGTGAAGCCAAGCCGAGAGAGAAAATGAGGGAGAGAGAGTGATCGGGAGGAGAGGGAGCTGTTCTGGCCGAATGGGAGGTGAGGAGAGAGAGAGGATTAATTTCTGGTCAAAATAATAGGGGCTAGGGTGCTAAGTGTCGCCAATCCGCACAAAATGACCAAAATGCCCCTAATCCTAAGGTCTTGATTTAATCTTATCCAAAAATGAAGGGTAAAAAGGTCATTGAGTCCAATAATTGAGCTGATAACCCTTAATAATTATCCCAAATATTTTTCCAAAAAATCGGACCAAAAATAGCCCAGGGGCAAAACCGCCATTTTTCCGGTTCCGGGATGAAATTTCAATTTTTGGCTAAATCAACTTCAAATATATGTGGCCAACATAATATGGCATCGGAATAGCGAAAATAGCCTCTTAAGCCCTCGAAAATTGCCTGCAAAGTTTCGAAAATAAAATAATATTATTTTTCACTTTCGAGCCAAAATTTCAATTTTTGTTCAAAACAACTCCAAATATACGTGGCCACCCTAAAATGGCATCGGCCTCGAAAAATAACCTCATACGGCCTCAAAATCAGTGTCGGGGCCCAGAGGGGCAAAATCGTGATTTTTCACCCTCGGACCGAAATTCCAATTTTTACTTGTACTAACTCCAAACATGTGTGGCCAGCGTGATATGACATCAGATTCTCAAAAATAGTCTCTTAAGCTTTCGAAAATCGACATCGAAATCCAAGCCCAATTCCGTGAACAAAACTCGCTAAACTTTCAATTTTAGGGTCTCTCACTAATGGGCGGCTGTTTAGGGATTACGCATATCGACCTAGAGCTATCCGTATCGTAATGGTCTCGATCATTGAGAGAATGAGAAATTATCACTAGTTCCAAAGGTCACGATCGTTCGGTTCAAGTTCAAGACTGGTTGGCCATGTGTACTTTCGGTCTTTCAGAATCACCTGCATCTCTATTGTACATCGTAGGCCTTGGCCAAACCCAATCCATTACCCTTTCCTACGATCGGCCCACGTTGGCCCAAAATATTCCCTCAGTGTTTCTCGTGATCGGCGTCCGTTTCACGATAGGGTCCTCGGTCCACGTATCGTTTTCTAATTAGCCATACCCCATTGGTTAGTATCCCGAGAATGATCAGCTCTGGGCGAGACTTACTAAAATGAAATGCGAAATAATATCAGTTTTATTGATCCCGGAATTACATCGAAATTCGGGCTGTTACCTGTATTCATTGTGATAGTCAAGTGGCAATAGACAGGGCAAGAAATGTCATGTATAATGGAAAGTCCCGACATATACGTCGAAAACACGATACTGTAAGACAACTACTCTCTAATAGAATTATGACAATTGATTATGTGAAGTCAAAAGATAATATCGCAAATCCATTAACAAAAGGCCTAACTAGAGAGTTGGTTATAAAAACATCAAAGGGAATGGGTTTAAGGCCTATAAAATAAGTTATCATAGCGGAAACCCTACCTAGTTGATTGGAGATCCCAAGATCTAGGTTCAAAGGGATAACCAAATTATGCAGGCAGAGTAGTGTACTGTCAACTCTTACTCATTCTCGTATGAAGACAATACTAACATGTGGAGGTTTAGTGTAAGCTTTTAATGATTTTGATGTGGGTATATGATATACCACACAATCAGAAATCATCTATGTGAGTGTGAAGTGAGGGCTGTTTCTATAAAGAATTTGAAAGGCCAAATTCTTCAAAGCACTCATGAAACCAGGCGGTGTTCATGGCCAAAACGAACACAACAGTGAAAACCAACTTTGTTTGAGAGATAATTGTGTGATTTTTATTGTCTTGACTTACATCGAAGGTCGACAGTTCAAAGACATCAAGTCTACTGATTGACCGAGTAAGTCCAATAGGTCTCACTAGGGAAAGTTCAAAGCCTCGGATTACTTATCCCAATGCAATGTTCTCTCATGGAATAATCACATATTTCATCTCATGCATACACGAAGAGTCATGATATCTGAACTTCTCATTCATGTGTGGGATTGTTGGGATTTTTAGTATCCAAAATCCATAAATTGTGAATGAGAAGTGCGGATGGAAATAGTCCCACATTGGATAGAAGTTGTGATGGAAGATGGTTTATTTAGATGAGCCTCTCAAATGGATTTGAGCCCCATGGGGTATTCCACTTTTGTGGAAGGGAGAGGACCTATGCCAAGCTCGGTCAGTCCCCCCAACGCGCGCCGCCGTCGTCCATCCGGCTTGCTCGGCTCGGACCCAGCGCGGGTCCATTCCATCGGTTTTTATTTTTTCCCAAACAAATATGTTTTGTTAGAAATTATTTATTTATTAATTTATTTTGAACAAACAAACATGTCTGCTCATGAGGTTCGGTTCGCTCGAACGAAAAAGCCCGCTCGGATAGGGTCATCGGTTTTATTTTCTCGAACAGACATGTTCGGTTCTTGGAAGTTAATTTTTTCTTCGGACAGACATGTCAGTTTGTGATCGACAACTGTCTGTCAACCGAACGAATTTGTTCGGCTCTTGGCGACTGTTTAATCCCACCTATAACTAAACGGGCTCTTCGTGACTATTCATTTTTCGAACATATATTTTCACATTCTCGGCTTTCTTCATCATTGTCATTCGTGCGATTATTCCGTGAAATTGTGTTCGAAGGTTTCCTTTGAAGAAGTATCGCTTCATTGGAAAGGCAATCCGTTCTATCCTGGAAGGCAATTGTTCAACAATCTTGAGTACCGATAGATGGGACAAATTGTCTTAAGGACACAACGTGAATTCGTTGGGCTCGGATCATTCGTCAAATTCGGATTACTCATTTCAGATTTGTCGAACAACTTTATTTTGCACATACGAACACTTAAATTACGTTCAACAGGAATGTGGTCTTATAAAGAAAGCACACCAGCATCACAATTCTAGGAGACTTTTAGAATCACAAAATTAGGGTTACCTACCACATGCACTACAAAAAAACGTGTTTTTTCCGACGAAATTTCCAACGAAAAATTCTGGAAAACGAATTTTCAACAAATTTTCTAACGAAAAAAAATTCGTGGGTAATTCGTCGTCGGAAAATTTTCCAACAAAAAATTTTAATTTTCGTTGGAAATTTGCGATAAAAATTTTTTCATTGGAAATTTCATTGGAAATTTCGTGGGTAAATTAGTGGCTAAATTCCTTGGAAAGTTCGTTGGAAAATTCGTTGGTAATTATTCGTTGGAAAACTTGTGGCAAAATTCATCGGTAATTATTCGTGGGTAAATTGGTGGATAAATTCGTTGCAAATTTCGTCGCTAATAATTCGTTGGAAAAGTCGTGGGAAACATAATTTCCAACGAAAAAAAAATCGTGGGTAATTCAGCGCGGGAAAATTTTCGGACAATTCCGATGAAATTTCCAACGAAAAATTCTGAACAATTCGTTGGAAAACAAGTTTCCAACCAATTTTCCAACGAAAAAAATTCGTAGGAAACTCGTCGGCGGAAAATTTTCCAACAAAAAATTTCAATTTTCTTTGGAAATTTTCCACGAAAATTTTTCGTTGGAAACTTCGTGAGTAAATTAGTGGCTAAATTCCTAGGAAGTTCGTTGGAAAATTCATGGAAAAATTCGTTGCTAAATTTTCGCCGTGAAATTCGTGGGAAAGATAATTTCCAACGAATTTCCAACGAAAAAAAAATCGTGGCTACATAAAGCGCCGGAAAATTTTTGGGACAGCAAAATCGTGAAAATTTGCGACAAAAATAGATTTGTGGAAAAATTCGTAGATAATGTTGTTGCTAAATTCGTTGGAAAACTTGTCGCTAATTATTCATTGCAAAAATCGTGGCAAATTTTGTCGCTAATTTTCCGTGGGAAAGTTCGTTGGAGAAGGAAATTCCCGCCACAAATTATATTCTCAAAATTTGGCAAAAAAAATTTGAATTTTCGTTGGTAATTTGTGACGAAAGTAAATTCGTTGGTAATAATTCATTGGAAAGTTCATGGGAAATTTCGTTGGTAAAAATTCGTTGAAAAAATTGTTGGAAAAGTCATCCGTACTTTTTGGTTGGAAAATTCGTGGGAGAGAGAATTTCCGACAAAATTAGTGGCAGAAAAAAATTAGATCGCTAATTTTGTTGGAAAATTTGTTGCAAAAATTGTCATTTAATATTCATTGGAAATATTGTGGGAATTGGGAAGAAAAATAATTCGTCCATAATTTCGTTGGAAAATTTGTTGAAAAAATTGTCCATGAATATTCATTGCGAATATCGTCGGAAAACTCGAAAATTTCCGACGAAAAAATTCATTTTCGTTGGTAATTTCCGACGAAAAAATTCGGCGATAATTTCGTTGGAAATTTTGTTGCAAAAATTCTCTTTGAATATTTGTTGCAAATGTCGTGGAAAATCGTGCAATTTTCCGACAAAAAAAATAAATTTCGTTTGTATTTTGAGACGAAAAACATTTCGTTGGAAAATTTGTTGCAAAAGTGTCCGAATAATCGTTGGAAATATCGTTGGAAATCCTTTAAACGTCGGACAAAAAGAATAATTTTCGTACGTAATTTGCGACAAAATAAAATTCGTCGCTAAGTTCGTTGGAAAATTAGTTGCAAAAGTTTTTGCAAAAATTTCGTTCGAAAATTTGTTGCAAATATGTCGTTGGTAAATTCGTGGGAAACCATGAATAATTCGTTGCAAATTATGCCGTTACTTGTTCGTTACAAAATACGTCCGTAATTATTCGTGCAAAAAATTGTTGCTAATTTGCAGCAATATTTTTTTTGATAAATTGCAATGTATTTTTTTTTGGTAGCTAAATTGCGACGAAATATATTCGTGACAAAATTCATCGCTACATTTGCGACGAATTTTGTTTCAGGACAATTTGGATTTGAAATCTAATTAGATATGCAATATTAATTTCTACAATGCATAAATTGCAAAGTCTCACATGATGATATTAGATATTCAATCTCATAATTCATAAAGATAGCTAAGCAAGAATGAACATTAATTAATACATTCAAAACATTGAAAGGACGGGGGACAACCATAAGACATTTACAGCTTCGGTACTGGGCATGACATCAGGAACAATCAGCTGTATCGACACCTGATGAAATATGAAAACATAAATAAAGATATGGAATTTGTCCAAAATATAAAAAAAGCATTTATGCATTGACGTGGAACTAGCTATAAAAAAAATGTTCTTACCTAAGGGGGACTGACAATAAAATCATCAGCATCTTCATCATTAGCGTCATCACCAATCGTAGCATCATCGTGTGGCTCATCAATATGCCCATGATCGGCTACATTAACAGGAGATACAGGAGGAACATCATTGTGATCGATGTCAAGGCGTCGCATGACATATTACAGTTGTGATTGCATAACTCTTATTTGTTCGTCTTTCTGTCCAAGTAAAAGCTTCATTTCTTCGTCCTTCTGTACAAGCAACTGTTTCAATTGGCTCAATTCTTGAGTCATGTGCTCCTCATGTTGTGTCCTCCTTGCAACAGCTGCATTGGAGGATGAAGTTGCAGCAGCCTTCGTTTTGAACATCCTTGACAAGGATCCCATCCCAAATATTTTTCCTCCTTTTATCCCACCTGCTGCCTCCACCCATAATGCCATACTGTCAACCGATGGCTCAGACACAGCAACACCATCACCACCACCAGAACCACTAGCAGTGCTCATCAAAAGTTGATCATATTTTTCCTATATTAACAGTATAGATAAAAATAAAATAAATTCGTATATATTACCATAAATATTAAAAACATGCATGATTTTCATTCTAGTTTCCATAAAATCCTTAGTAGCTTTTGCCCGATCGCCAGTCCATGTCTTATCCTTTTTCTGAAATGTGCGTTCAAATGTAGCTGTAAATGTGGGTTCCGTCCCCAATTCATCCGCCTACAAAAATTTAATAAAAATTAGTCACCATTGAATTAAATGAACTTACAAGTTTAAACAGACTTACCATTCTTCTTCTATGCTTGCCGATGCTGATAGAGCCTCTAGCATATGTGGCTGACGTAGACCCGTCACTGGAACTAGAAGCTTGATTCTTCTTGTTCTGTTCACATCTTTTCTTATGCTTCTCAGTTTCCCAAGTTCTCGTAATTTCTATCCAATCGTCCGCTGTAATGAAATCCGGCTTTTCTTTTGTTCTCTTCGCTTTATTTACCACATAACGCATGTGATCATTGACTTTCTTCTTAAAAATTCTTCTAACCTCAGCCTCTTCCATTTCATCCCACGTGAACTTACGCTACAATCAATAGCAAAATCAACGAAAATTAATTATAATGGTCACAAGTGAGATATCCCTTACAATGCATCAGACAATTCGTGACAAATTTCATGATTGACCATCAGTATGTTACATCGAACTTACGTTGTGAGAAAATGAATAAAAACAACACTAACCTTGAACTCATTCCACCACAAAGTCTTAATTTCTTTAGGAGCGCTGCCGAAAGTTGTAAACTGCCTTATCCAACAGTTATTGACTATTCTATTAAGTTTCCTCACAACATGTGTAGAATCCGTAAATCTGAAAACATGTTATAACAATATAGAGAATAAGACAATCAAGCATATGGAAAATTGCCTACATGGACAATTTTATTTTCATCCATAATTTAAATATACGTACAAAAATAAATTACTTACGAATCTCCGCATGGGCATATAATGAATCGGGTCTCTTCTTCCTTATTTGAGTGTTGCACTGATGAAGAAGGTGGCACCTAAGGAGATGGAACTGAAGTAAAATCAGTTCGCATGTCCCACAGTTCTTTTTGAATATGTTGCTGCGGGTCGGAGGATGGGCCAATGTGTCCATATTGTTGCTGCTCATATGGTAGAACAGGGTTCGATGTCAGGGCGGAGGAAGAGGATAGGGCCGGAGATGAGGATGAGGAAGCGGAGGAGCCTGATCTTCTTTGTGAAGCCCCACCCCGCATGTGACCTCCTCGATTATACTGACAATTAGTACAGAGGTTAGACAAATATTAAAAAAAATATGAACAGGTATTAGGGACAGAAAATGAAATCATTTTCCTTACCATTTTGTATTAGATATCAAGAAATAAATTTAAGAAATTCAAACTAACAGAGTACCGCCTCTGATAAATAGCCAAGTCACTGGTCCTCGTCGGAAGAACCTATTACAATTTTGATCACATCAGATGCCACTAAACTGTATAATGAAACATATTTAATTTGCAAAACGAATTAGAAATCTGAGACCAAATTAAAATTGCGTCCGCGACCCCCCACCCGGCCGAAATCCGGCGGCCGGAATCAGGCCGTAGGAAACCGCCCCCTGCCAGAATCCGGCCGCCAACCCCCCAGAATCTCACGGCGAATCCCCCGGCCGCGATCCCTCCCCCCGGCCATAACCCCCCCACCCGCGCGGCCCCGAAATCCCCCTCCCTCAGCTACAACCCTCCACCCGCGCGGCCGCGACCCCCATTGCCCCCTCGGGGGCGACACCCACCCCACCCGGCCGCAACCCCCCTCCGCGCGACCGCGACCCCCTCCCCCGGCTGCGACCCCCCTCCCCCGGCGGCGACCCTCACCCCACCCGGGCGCAAACCCCCCTCCGCGCGGCCACGATCCCCACCCGCGTGGCCGCGACCCCCTCGGCTGCACCCCCTCCGCGCGGCCGCGACCCCCGACCGCAACACCCCCCCCCCCCCCCGGCGCTGCCGCAACCCCCCTCCTGCAGCCGCAACCCCCTCCGCACGGCCGTGACCCGCCCCCTCGGCCGAGATTGCCCCCGGACGCTACCCCGCGCAACCGCCACACGGCATCCCGGCCGCAACCACCCCAATCCCCGCGGCCACAGCAGTTCAGTTTAGTACTTACCAAAGACGATGACGGCGAGGCGGACGGCGAGGGCAGCGACGGCGAGCAGAGCGAGGTGGACGTCGAAGAGGACGAGGAGAAAGAAATTGTGTTGAGCCAAAAATACTCGGTAGACACAAATGTGTTGTTACTCCAACGAATTTTGCAACGAAAATAGAGAACCGGGTTTTTATTGTTCGATAACAACACATTTCCAATGAATTTTGCAACGAATTAAAATTTCCAACGAATTTCGCAACGAAATTAAAATTTCCAACGAAATTTCCCACAAAATTGAAAAGTGAAAAAATTTCCAACGCTTTTATTTGAAATACCAACAAAATTTCCAACAACTTTCCAAATTCGGTCAATGCCGAATAATTTTATTGGAAATTTCCAACAAAATTGGTACAAATACAATTATTGGACCTAACTTTAAATTTCGTTGCAAAATTCGTTGGATTTTCCAACGAATTTTCCAACAATAATAGTAAAAAGTATCAAAAATTTCAATTCGTTAGAAATTTCGTTGGAAATTTTCAACAAATTTAATTTTAGCGGAAAAACAAAAACTTTTGAAAATTCGTTGGAAAATTCGTGGGAAATTTCCCACGAATTTTCCAACGAAATTAGTTCACATCCACTTAAATTAACCGGATATTCAAATTCGTTGGAAAATTCATCGGAAATTTACAAAGAATTTTCCAACGAACTAAAAAGCATATGATTGATTGACGCAATACAAATTTGTTGGAAAATTCGTGGAAAATTTTCCACGAATTTTCCAACGAATTTAATTTTAGCGGAAAAACAAAAACTTTTGAAAATTCATTGGAAAATTCATGGGAAATTTCCCACGAATTTTCCAACGAATTTTTCCCACGAATTTTCCAATGAAATTAGTTCACATCCACTTAAATTAAACAAAAATTCAAATTAGTTGGAAAATTCGTCGGAAATTTCCAACGAAATTTCCAACGAAGTAAAAAGCATATTATTGTTAAACATAACAGAAATTTGTTGGAAAATTCATGGAAAATTTCCCACGAATTTTCCAATGAATTTAGTTTTAGCTGAAAAACAAAAATTTTTTAAAAATTGTTGGAAAATTCGTGGGAAAATTCCAATGAATTTTCCAACGACTTTAATTTAGTAAATGAAAATTGAATTTTGTTGCAAAATTCGTTGAAAATTTCGAACGAATTTTGCAGTGTTTTTTAAATTAACCAAAAAAAATATTTTTCAATAGGAATTTATTACAAAAGAAAATTAATATACCAAATTGTGAAATTATTGTAATATCAGGCGAATTAGCGACATATTGTCATGCTAACAACAACGAGAACAATAACCACAATAATTACGACAACGGAAATATTAAAAATTACTACAACAACAAAACACACATGTTGCATTACTAGTAATAATTAGACATAATTAGTAAAAAGTCTCAAAAATCATAATCTTCATCTTCATCTACATCTTCACCTTTATCTTCACCTTCTTCTTCTTCTTCGTCTTCATCTTCATCTTCATCTTCATCTTCTTCCTGATCCTCATCTTCATATTCTATCTCCAAATCACATTGTGTACCAACTTGAAAATTTGATTCCCGAATTTCAGTTGGATCTACATCGATCATCGCACTACATGGATCTCGTAAAGTAGGAATGTTATATTCAGCAGTTTCATTCATGTTACGAACTTTCTCTTGTTGATATACCGTGTCCTTCCAGTATTCCTCGATTTTCTTTCTTGCTTTGGTTTTACATACAGCCCACCAATCGGCTTTGTCACGCTTCAAACTAGGATATGATGCATAATAGACTTGAATTGCTTGTTGTGCCAAGACAAATGGTTCATATTTCATATATCTTTTCTTGTGATTTATTTCAATCAAATTAAATTTGGTATGCACATTCATTCCTTTCATGGGGTCGAACCACATGCACTTAAATAAGACAACTCGCATTAACGGTCCATGGTACTTAATCTCTATGATTTCATCCAACAAGCCATAAAAATCACCCTGCGAATTGCCACCATTGGATGACTGAACACACACCCCACTATTCATTGTGGCCTTTCCCATTCCATATTCGCGAGTATGAAAATTATACCCGTTAATGAAATATGCTGGCCAAGTTTGTACTCTTGACTTTGGACCCCACGACAGATGATATAGCATTCCTTGATGTCCAACATGAGCATCAATACTGTGAATCTAAGGTGACACACACGCAATGTCAATAATATATATTTCAAAATATGATGTATAAAAAATTCGAATAAACAGGATTTCGTCCATATTCAACTTACATATGTTTTGAACCATGTTGCAAATTGTTCCTGGCACAAACGGTTAAACTCATTTGGTGATAGTCCATACATAGAATTTCGGAAATTCCTAGTAACAAATACCATTTATGTATTAGCAACGGTTTGACACAATTATTTGACGTATACGTGCAAATGTACACTTACTCGAAGTATGGCTCAACTTCTGGACAGTTCAATAAAATATATGTATGGGCTGCCAGCTTTTCTTCGCCTGTTAAGTGACGAAATTTACATGTGCCGCTAGGTCGACCCAAATAATTGAAAATAGAGAATGATTTGCAATTGGGATCAATGGGACCCTCATCATTTCTTCCAGCTCTCCGCCTCTTGCATTGCACATGCGGCTCAAAATAGTATGATGCAAATGTTGTCACTTCTTCCATAATATATGCATTACAAATTGAAGCTTCGACACATGCCTTATTCTTCACTTTTTTCTTCAAATGATATAAGAACCTAGTTGCAGTAGAAAAAAGTTTATCGTAACAGAATATGATCATGAAGTAATTTCACATTTAATTAAAAAAAATTTACCTCTCAAATGGATACATCCATCGAAATTAGACGGGACCTGCAACTTTGGTCTTATAAGGCAAGTGAACTAAGAGATGCTCCATTGAATCAAAGAATGATGGAGGAAATATCCTTTCTAAGTTGCAAAGAATAATTGGAATATCTCTCTCTAGTTTCTCCATGTGTGATGATTTCAACGTTGTTGAGCAAATATCATGCAGGAAATTACTTAACTCTGTAATAGCGCCCCATACAAAGTTTGGTAGAACTTCCTTGAAGGCTATCGGAAGTAGTCTTTCTAAGAATATGTGACAATCATGACTCTTCATACCTGTCAACTTGCATTCATTCATATCAACGCATCTGCCGAGATTGGAAGCATATCCATTAGGAAATCGCACCGATTTCAACTAGTGACAAACGACCCGTCTCTGCTCATTGTCCAATGTATAAACTGCTTTGGGTTTCGGTCCCTTGCTGCTTGCATCCGCATCTAGTGATGGTCAATCGCAAATATCCCTCATATCTTTTTTTACGTTCAAGTTGTCTTTTATTTTTCCAGTGACATCCATCACAGTATTTATGGCATTGTCGAAAACGTTCTTCTCTATGTGCATGATGTCAAGATTATGATGAATAAGATGGGCATTCCAATATGGTAGATCCCAAAATAAACTGCGTTTAGTCCACTTATGTGTACTTCCGTACGCAAAAGTTGTGTCGTGTGGGTTTTCAACAACAGTTGGAAACTCTTGCACGCGTTCCCATATTTGATGCCCGGTCAACCTCAATGGTAGATGTGTTCTTTCGATCCTATTCTTGATGAACTCTTTTTTATTCCTTCTGAATGTATGATTAAGCGGCAAAAATTGCCTGTGACAATCAAAATAACAGGCCTTCTTATCATGTTTTAATCTGAAAGCCTTCGATCTCTCCATACAAATCGGACATCCTAAGATCCCAGCAGTACTCTATCCAGATAACATTTCATAAGCGGAGAAGTCATTTATCGTCCAAAGAAGCGCAGTCTTCATTACAAATGTTTGGTCAGTAGAAACGTCATACGTAGGGACTCCTTTAACCCATAGCCGTTGTAACTCTTCAATCAATGGTTGCATATAAATATCTATGGCCTTTTTCGGATTTTGCGGGCCAGGCACGATCAATGTCAAAAACATATAAGGTGTCTTTATGCACATACCAGGTGGAAGATTATACGGAGTTAAGATGACTGGCCAACACAAATAACTTTTTCCTGATTTCCCAAACAGGGCAAATCCATCAATACACAGACCTAACATGATGTTTCGAGGCTCTAGCGCAAACTCAGGGTATGTTCTATCAAAATATTGCCATGCCTCTGCATATGAAAGATGACACATTAGATCCTCTTCTGTTTCATGATTTGCATGCCAAGTCATGTGTTCAGCAGTGGCTTGCGATGCATAAAGCCTTTGTAACCTGGGGATTACGGGCAAATAAAACATTTGCTTGCATGGTCTACGCTTCTGATTACGACTCTACCTCCTGTTAATCTTGTACCTGGGTTGGTTACAGAATTTGCAAGATTCTGCATATTCATCATCTCTTCAATATAACATACAACCCATAGCACATATATCAATTCGTACAACTGGAAGATCTAAGTTATCCATCAACTTTTTCATATTGTAAAAGTCATTTGGCATGATGTTATCACGAGGCATTGTTTCTCGCATTACTTCAACAAAAGAGTTGAAGCAATCCATGGACACATTATGCTCTGTCTTGATATTTAACAGTCTTGCTGTCACTGATACCTACGTGCGGTTGTCACAACCTGCCCATAAAGGCTCATCTGCCGTTTTCAACATTTTCTTGGAAATGATTAGATTGAGAAGTTCCGTCACACACATTCTCATCACAACCTGTAACTCCTATGTCTTCCAATTCTGCTCCACTACTAGTTCCCACTTGTTCAGGTGCAGGAGTAAAACTAGTACTTGCATGATTCAATTTTGAATACAAATTATGACCGACTTCATCAAATACCATCCCCTGATATGAGTTCAATTATTTGAAATAGCTACATTCTTCCCTAACTGAAAATTGATCTCTTCTTCGATATCTGTCATCATATATAAATGGTTCACCATGGCTAGTCCAATTATAATAGTTTGGAGTAAATCCAAATCTACAAAGATGTTCTCTAACTTTATCGATGTCTTGAAATTTTCCATTACTGCATTTTTTACATGGAGACCTTAACTTATTTCCGTCTATGAACTCATATTTACTGCTAGCAAAGTTCAAAAATAGTTTCAACCCGATACGAAACTCATCAGTCAAACCTCGCCGTCCAGGTAAGTTCTTATTATACATCCAACCCCTGTCTCTTTGCATTGTATCTGTATAAAAATAAAAAAATTCTCCTAAATTATTCAACATATCATATATATTGTTTAATATTGTTAATTAAAACCATAAAATGCAAAAAATTACAATTATGTTGTTTACGAAACAATTACTTTAAACTTGAAAAATTTGGAAAATTTACCATGTCAAGATGACTTATCAAGTATTTGGCTGAAATCTTTGTAGTAGAAAGTGGACAATTTGATGAGAATTGCAACGTGCAATTTGATTGCGAGACCTTCGAATGGACATGTACCTACAATAAAAAATAATTACATAAGATTCGTCTATTAAATACAATTTATTTTTTCTTTTCTTGTTCTTTTCCTTTTTTTTCCCTTTCTTCTTAGCCGGGTCGGCGACTGACGAGGTCGCCGGCCATGGCGAGCTCACCTAGAACTCTCATAGATATGGCCAAATTTCCAACGAATTTTGCAACGATTTATGCCGAACAATAACGTGTTATTCAATTCGTTCCAAAATTTGTGGGAAATTTCCCACCAATTTTGCTACAAAATGTGTTCAAATCAAAATTAATAAATCGATTTTTTGAATTCGATGCAAAATTCGCTGTAAATTTTCCAACAAATTCAATATACCCGTTATTTTAGGCATGTTTGAAATTCGTTGTGAAATTCGTTGCAAATTTTCAACGAATTTTGCAACGAATTTCCATTAAGTCGAACATATTTGAAATTCGTTGGACAAATAGTTGGAAATTTCTAACGAATTTTCCAACAAATTTAGAATTTGTTCGACATAATGGAAATTCGTTGCAAAATTCGTTGGAAATTACCAACTATTTTTCCAACGAATTTCAAATATGTTCGACCTCATGGAAATTCGTTGCAAAATTCGTTGGAAATTGCCAATGAATTTTGCAATGAATTTCAAAAATGCGGAAAAATCAGGTGTTCTTTGAATTCGTTGCAAAATTCGTTGAAAATTTCCAATGAATTTTGCAACGAATTTCAAAGATACGGAAAAATAAGTTGTGCTACAAATTCGTTGCAAAATTCGTTGGAAATTTCCAACGAATTTTGCAACGAATTTCCATTAAGTCGACCATATTTGAAATTCATTGGAAAAATAGTTCAAAATTTCCAACGAATTTTCCAACGAATTTAGAATTTGTTAGACTTAATAGAAATTTATTGAAAAATTCGTTGGAAATTTCCAACTATGTTTCCAACGAATTTCAAATATGTTTGACTTAATGGAAATTCGTTGCAAAATTCGTTGGAAGTTTCCAATGAATTTTGCAACGAATTTCGAACGTGCCAAAAATAATGTGTTCTTTGAAATCGTTGCAAAATTCGTTGGAAATTTCCAACGAATTTTGCAACAAATTTCCAATATGTAGAAAGATAAGGTGTGCTACATATTCATTGCAAAATTCGTTGGAAATTTCTAACGAATTTTCCAACCAATTTCCATTAAGTCGAACATATTTGAAATTTGTTGGAAAAATAGTTGGAAATTTCCAATTATTTTTCCAACGAATTTTAAATTTGTCGAGTGTGTTCTATGATTTCGTTGCAAAGTTCGTTGGAAAATTCCAACGAATTTTGCAACGAATTTAGCCTACACAGAACAACAAAGTATTTTCGAATTCGTTGCAACATTCGTGGGAAAATTAGAACACAACTAAATTAACGCACCAAAAATTAAACACAACTAAATTAAACTTAAAAAAATTTGCGAAAATTACCATGTCAAGAAGACTTACCAAGTATTGACAATTTGACAATTTGATGAGAATTGCAACGTTCAATTGGATTGGGAGACCTTCGAATGGACACGGACCTAGAGCCGCCACAGGCTCGCCCTCAACGCCCAGGCAGAGCCGCTGGACTCGGTCCCAGCGCTCTTCGTGTAGTTCGATAAGATTACTCGGATCTTGAGATATTTACCGTGGCTGGCAAGGCGGACGGCGAGGGCAGCGACGGCGAGGAGGACCGCGAGGTGGACGACAAAGAGGATGACCAGAAAGAGAGTTTGTTGAGTCAAAAATACTCGGTACACACCAAATGTTTGTTGCCGAACGTATAAACATGTTTTTCCATTTTTTCCAATGAATTTTGCCACGAAAAAGTTGTCGTTGAAAATTTCCAACGAATTTTGCGACGAAAACTTTTTCGTCGCTAATTTTCGAGGAATTTTGCAACAAATTAAAAATTTCCAACGAATTTCACCTTTCTGCCAATAATTGCACTGAGTTATTTTCGTTGGAAAATTCGTCGGAAATTTTCGACGAATTTTCCATCGAAATTCAAAATAATTGCACCGAAAAACGAATTCGTTGGAAATTCCAACGAATTTTGCAACGAAATTTGTACAAACAAAAATTATTGCACCTAAAATCGAAATTCGTTGCAAAATTCGTTAAAAATTACCCACGAATTTTGCAACGAAATTAGTACACACCTAATTTAATGTAACGAAAATTTAAGTAAGTTGCAAAATTCGTTGGCAATTCATTGGAAATTTCCAACGAATTTTGCAACAAATTTTCAATAGGCTGAACAAATACATCTTTTCTAAATTCGTTGCAAAATTCGTTGGAAATTTCTAACGAATTTTGCAACGAATATCGCATACTTCGAAACAATTATTCGTCTTTTTTAATTTATTGCAAAATTCGTTGGAAATTTTCAACGAATTTTGCAACAAATTCCCAATATGACAAACAATTGTTTGTTTTTGATTTTTTTGGAAAGTTCGTTGGAAATTTCCAATGAATTTTTCAACGAAAATTGTACATACTAAAATAATTGCCTGGAAAATTGAAATTTATGGGAAAATTCATTGGAAATTTCCAACGAATTTTTCCACGAATTTAAAAAGCCGAACAATACCGGTTCTTTTGAATTTGTCGCAAAATTCGTTGAAAATTTCCAACGAATTTTCCAACGAAAATTGTACACAGTAAAATAATTACCTGGATAACTGTCTGTCAACCGAACGAATTTGTTCGGCTCTTGGCGACTGTTTAATCCCACCTATAACTAAACGGGCTCTTCGTGACTATTCATTTTTCGAACATATATTTTTGCATTCTCGGCATTCTTCTTCATTGTCATTCGTGCGATTATTCCGCGAAATTGTGTTTGAAGGTTTCTGATGCACTTAGGGGACCGGCGGTCCCGTTATGCGACTAGACGAATCTGCGGGCTTGAAGTCAACGATGTCGGATTGAGCTCAAATTTGGTGGGCTGAAGCAAAACGGCGTGCTGATCAATACCCATGGCCTTTGGCCATGACTAACGATGGATTTTCGCGATTCGAGATTGTTTAGATGGATTTTTCTATGTTTTTTAGTATTTTTTTGGGTTAATTTAATAAAGGGCAGTTTTGTAATTTTGCGTTTTGATGATTACGTTTCCTAATAGAGTTAGATTTTGGTCTATATAAGCTTGTTTTAGGGTTTCCTTTGAGGCAGACTTTGGATATTTTGATTTGATAATTATATTTGGAGGACGAATTGTCTTCTGTCAAATTTTCTTGTTCGGTCAAATTTTCTATCGCGTTTCGGCATCAATTGGTATCAAAGCATAGGTTGCTTGAACTGATGGCTGAACAGAATCGCGGTCGTGGACGGCGGGGTCGTGGTGGCCGAGGGCATGGAGGCTTTCCTGAAGTAGACGACCAATCACGTCTAAGAGATCCGCGAGACGTAGAAATTGAAGAACAGAGAAGACGAATCCATGATTTGGAGCGACAACTTGCAGAGGCGAGGTTGGGCGTTCAATCCGAAGAAGGAGCGGAATCTGAGGATTCATCCGATGATGAAGAAGAAGACGTAAACCCTTTCGGGGTTCTGAACCAGGGGCGGAATCGAGTAGTACGACCTGGAAATCAGCGTTCTTCTCAAAATTTTGGAATGAAGATCGAGATTCCCGAGTTTAATGGTAAGGCTCATCCTGATGAGTTTATTGATTGGTTGCATACGGTAGAACGGATTTTTGATCTTAAAGATCTAACTGAGGGGCAAAAAGTGAAGTTAGTGGTTATTAGGCTGCGAAAACATGCTTCAATTTGGTGGGAACACGTGAAAAAGCAACGCGCTAGAGAGGGGAAGCCGAAGGTGGATCGCTGGGAGAAGATGAAAAAGTTATTGCAGAAAAATTTTTTGCCTACCCATTATAGGCAAGAGGCGTTTATTGAGTATCATAACGTCAAGGGTGATAAAACAGTTGAAGATTTTACTGAAGAATTTGATCGTTTGCGGATGCGTTGTGATGTGGCGGAGGAAGACGAGCAGACGATTGCACGATACCTGGCAGGGCTGCGATATGAGATTTCTGATGTTGTCCAATTACAATAGTATTGGACGTATGAGGATGTGTGCAGACTAGCCCTAAAGGTAGAAGGACAATTTAAAAGAAAGAGCAGTAAGTCCAAGTGGTCTAGCAGCGGTTCTAAGTGGACAAGCAACAGTTCCAAGTGGTCAGATAAAGAATTCCGGGGGAAAGCAGGGAGTTCTTCGTCCCCGGCAGCAGTTAAGGGCGCTGGTTCAAAATCTGCAACAAAAGGAGATCAGGGTAGTGCAGAATCTAGCAGGGGAGGAGCTGCAGGCAAGCGATGTTTTAAGTGTCAAGGATTCGGATATTTTGCTGCTGATTGTCCGAACCGACAGTTTGTGACACTTGTAGATAACCCAACTTTTGATGAAGGCTCAACTTATGATGAATCTGATGGTGAGCAAGCTGATGCGGATCCAGATCCAGAGGACATTGTTTATGCCGATTCTGGTGAGTCTTTAGTTGTGCGTCGGATTTTAAATATTGCTCAAGTAGATGATGAATCGTGGCTCAGGCATAATATCTTTCACACTAGGTGCACTAGTGGGGGAAAGGTGTGTAGTATGATAATTGATGGGGGAAGTTGCGAGAATGTAATATCTACCACTATGGTAGAAAAGTTGGGGTTGAAAACTATCGAACATCCTCAACCATATAAGCTGTCATGGCTTAGGAAGGGGAATGAGGTAAAAGTGAGAAAGAGATGTTTAGTGCAGTTCTCGATTGGGAAGAAATATGTTGATGAAGTGTGGGGTGACGTAGTTCCAATGGATGCTTGTCATATCCTGTTAGGAAGACTTTGGCAGTTTGACAGGAAAACACAGCATGACGGCTTCAAAAATACATACACCTTCAATAAGGATGGCCGGACCATTACTCTAGGTCCTTCAGATTTGAGAAAAGAAGGGAAAAGTAATTTGCTTTCCAAATCAGAGTTCCAGGAGGAGGCGGTGAATGTCCCAGAGCTTTTTGCTGTCGTAGTCGTGGAGCAGAATCTTGATATTCCATAAATTTCAACTCAAGTTCTGCCTATACTTGAGGAATTTGCTTATGTCGTGCCAGAGGAATTACCACCTGGATTGCTACCCATGAGGGACATACAGCATTGTATAGATCTCGTTCCAGGAGCTGCTATTCCTAATAAGGCAGCTTACAGAATGAATCTTAAGGAGCATGAGGAGATGCAGAGGCAAGTATAGGAACTGTTAGAAAAAGGTGCAATTCGAGAGAGCATGAACCCTTGTGCAGTGCCAGCTTTATTGGTTCCTAAGAAAGACGGGTCGTAGAGAATGTGCATGGATAGCAGAGCTATTAACAAGATCACGATCAGGTATCGCTTTCCTATCCCGAGATTTGATGATTTAATTGATTAACTGCATGGAGCGACTATCTTTTCGAAGATAGACTTGAGGAGTGGATATCATCAGATTAGGGTACGTCCTGGAGATGAATGGAAGACCACTTTTAAAACTCGAGATGGTCTGTATGAGTGGACGGTGATGCCTTTCGGGTTATCTAACGCACCTAGCACCTTTATGAGACTGATGAATCAGGTGTTTCGTCCTTTTATTGGCCAGTTTGTCGTCGTATATTTCGATGATATATTGGTTTATAGTGCATCGACTGATCAACACTTGCAGCATTTGAGAAGGGTGTTCGAGACATTGAGGGAGCAGAAATTATATGCTAATACTAAGAAGTGTCACTTCTTGACTGATCATGTGACCTTTTTGGGATATATAGTAACTAAGGAGGGCATTCATATGGACCCAGCTAAGGTTGAGGCTATTACAAGTTGGGAGATTCAGAAAAATATTCATGAGGTACGTAGCTTTCATTGGCTTGCGTCTTTTTATCGGAGGTTTATTCGGGATTTCAGTACTATTATTGCACTTCTGACGGATTGTCTGAAAGAAAGTAAATTTATGTGGACTAAGGAGGCAGAAGCTGCCTTCCAATTGTTAAAGAAGAAGGTGACTGAAGCACATGTTCTCGTGCTTCCTGATTTTAATGAGATTTTTGAGGTGCATTGTGATGCTTCAGGTGTTGGTATTGGGGGTGTCCTAAGTTAAAGATGTAAACCTGTGGCGTTTTTTAGTGAGAAGTTGAACGAGGCGAAAAGGAAATATTTAACTTATGATAAAGAATTTTATGCTATTGTGAGGAGTTTGGAGCATTGGAGGCATTATCTCGTCTCGAAAGAGTTTATTTTATTTTCTGATCATGAAGCCTTGAAATACATCAATGGGCAGCACAAATTGAATGCAAGGCATGCAAAGTGGGTAGAGTTCCTTTAAGTTTTCAGTTTTTCCATCAAGCATAAGGCTGGAGTGCTAAATAGTGTGGCAGATGCATTGAGCAGAAAACACTCTTTGCTGTCTACAATGCAGGTAAAGGTTCTAGGCTTTGATACTTTTAAAGAATTATATGTTGATGACCCTTATTTTGGGGATATCTGGAGGAAGAGCAAAACGGAGCCTTTTCAGCAATTTCAGATCGTGAAAGGTTACCTATTTAAAGGTAACAGATTGTGCATTTCTCAATGTTCTTTGAGGGAATCTATTATTATTGAGCGACATGCAAGTGGTTTAGCTGGGCACTTTGGCGTGGATAAGACGAAGGCCTTATTGAGTGAACATTTTTATTGGCCTCGGATGGAGCGTGACGTGACACGTTTTATAGAGAGGTGCAGGGTATGTCATGTGGCAAAGACCAAGAGTACTAATGCAGGATTGTATATGCCTCTACCTGTTCCAGTTGCACCGTGGGAGGATGTCAGTCTTGATTTTGTCTTGGGTTTGCCAAGAACGCAGCGGAGTAAGGATTCAATAATGGTGGTTGTCGATAGATTCTCAAAGATGGCCCACTTTGTCCCGTGTAGCAAGTCCTATGATGCTTCACAGGTTGCTCGATTATTTCTGCAGGAGATTGTTAAGCTGCATGGAATTCCTAAGTCCATTACCTCAGATCGTAATGTGAAATTTGTGAGTCACTTCTGGCACACTCTTTGGAGGTACATGGGTACAAGTTTGAAGTTTAGTTCATCTCATCATCCTCAGACTGATGGTCAAACCGAAGTTGTCAATCGAAGCTTAGGGAATTTGCTGCGGAGTTTGATTGGAGATAATCCGCAACAATGGGACTTGGCATTGCCTCAGGCAGAATTTGCATATAACAGATCAGAGAACCGAACTACAGGCAAGACTCCTTTTGAAGTGGTTTATGGGCGTAATCCAATTACTCCATTAGATCTCACGCCACTATCAGTTCTCAAGCAATTTAGTTCGAAAGCTGAAGAACATGCAAAACATATCAAAGAGCTGCATTCTCAGGTCCATAATCAGATCAACAGGCAGAACATGAAGTATAAGCAGCGCATGGATATACGCAGAAAAAGAGTCATCTTCAAGGAAGGTGATCTAGTTTGGATTCACCTCAGGAAAGAACGATTTCCAATGGGTAGGTTTGGCAAGCTTCAACCTAAAGCTGATGGACCCTTCAGAGTTTTGGAGCGAATTAGTGACAATGCTTATAAAATCGAATTGCCGGGTAAGTATAATGTATCCGGAACTTTTAATGTAGCGGATTTGTCACCTTACTACCCTGAAGAGAAAGAAGGTCCTAAGGAGATTGATGACGACAATGAAGGTGAAGTATATTCGAGGACGAATCTTTCTCTAGCAGGGGAGGATGATGCACTTAGGGGACCGGCGGTCCCGTTATGCGACTAGACGAACCTGCGGGCTTGAAGTCAACGATGTCGGATTGAGCTCAAATTTGGTGGGCTGAAGCGAAACGGCGTGCTGATCAATACTCACGGCCTTTGGCCGTGACTAACGATGGATTTTCGCGATTTGAGATTGTTTAGATGGATTTTCCTATTTTTTTTAGTATTTTTTTTGGGTTAATTTAATAAAGGGCAGTTTTGTAATTTTGCGTTTTGATGATTACGTTTCCTAATAGGGTTAGATTTTGGTCTATATAAGCTTGTTTTAGGGTTTCCTTTGAGGCAGACTTTGGATATTTTGATTTGATAATCATATTTGGAGGACGAATTGTCTTCTGTCAAATTTTCTTGTTCAGTCAAATTTTTTATCGCGTTTCGGCATCAGTTTCCTTTGAAGAAGTATCGCTTCATTGGAAAGGCAATCTGTTCTATCCTGGAAGGATATTGTTCAACAATCTTGAGTACCGACATATGGGACAAATTGTCTTAAGGACACAACGTGAATTCGTTGGGCTCGGATCATTCGTCAAATTCGAATTACTCATTTCAGATTTGTCGAACAACTTTATTTTGCACATATGAACACTTAAATTACGTTCAACAGGAATGTGGTCTTATAAAGAAAGCACACCAGCATCACAATTCTAGGAGACTTTTAGAATCACAAAATCAGGGTTACCTACCACATGAGCCTCAAATGTAATCTCGATGTGAGCTGCAAGAATGAAGAAAGTAGTATTTTCCATTCGGTCTCTAGCCATCGAAATACACATCATTGTTGGACTGAACCAGGTTTCACCATGTGAAACCTCACATATCGTTGAGCCATGCATAAACAACCTAAACCCAATTGTCGGAAGTGCTATCTCCATTCCTCGAGACCCACTTACTACTCCAAAACAAGAGATACATTCCCCATTGCAAGCGGACCAATGGTTCGTGGATTTATAAAAAGAACCTTGGCACGTTCATTGCCTTCAATTATCAATAGCATTTAATTGCTTTTTACCATTCAACGCCCAACCATCTTTGAATTGCCTTAGAGGTACATTCAGAGAGTTTTCCCTATCAAGCCTCCACATGGGATCACCACGCGCAAGTATGCACAGTCATGCCCCTGATGAACTCAGAAGACAGGTGGATAAGGCAAATATATTATAATGAATAATTTACACAATGCCCTTCAATTGACCCTCTCGTTTCTTGAAGATATATGCTCAACGTTTTCAAAGTGATAGATCTGACCTGTCACTTCAATCTTCTGTGGCTGCTTTCTTTGGCATCTCATTTCTCCTTCTGCCCAACATTATATGCAGGAAAAAGAAAACACAGATATGGAGCTGTGAGTCGTACAATACACTTTTGTTATTTTATAAACCCTTAAAAACAAGCCGCACGGGGATGAGATGAGCTTTACCGGTCAAAAACGATAGAGCAAGAACTGCGATTTAAGTTAGGGTTTCGTGTGCTTCATTGTAGCACCATGGGAATGATAGACCGGAGATCAAAGCAAGGACATGTATATAGAACCTTCTCTTTATTTAAAGGGAAAAAGCCACCAAAAAATCTAAACTATATTTATTATGACACATTTATCCTAAAAATTTTTTTGTGACACAAAATCTTAAATTTGCATCTGTGTGACACGTTTATCCAACTTCAAAGTCCCATAAAATTATTTTTCAACCAAAATAACATTATTTTTATTATACTTAAGCCACGTGGGTTTCAGCCCGCACCTGGATTTGGGTGAGGGCCCGACGTCCTTGCCCGACAACCTCGCCTGAGGGTCGTGCCATGAGCGAGGACACGAAGGCCCTTGCCCAAACCAACCTGTGGCAAGCGATGGTTGGCTGGCGAGGTTGCCAGCTAAGAGGGTAAGGAAAAAGAAGAAAGAAATAAAAGAAAAAAAAGTTTAGAACTAAATTGGTGCAATTGAAATATTTACTACTAAATTTATACCAATGCAATAGGTTTAGGATTTTTTTGGTACTTTTCTATGAAGAATGGCATGCGCACAAATGAGAACAGTTTTTGGATATCTTTGCTTTCTTTCAATACTTTGTATTAACTACCCTATTAGATTAAACTCAAAAGGAAGATTTATGGAAGCACCATTTTTTCTTTCAAAGTGCTTTACTTTCACAATAAACATGTTATAAGAAAGATTTTTTTGCATCATTAAATTACGGTATTTTGGTAAGTCATTTTTGCTAGATTTTTTTTTGTCAAAAGGGGTTTCAATATATCTTATATTACAGTAAGCCTCTCTCCATGTATTGATTTATACTTTAGTAGCAATACTTTCAAATCTGAGTGAATTCTCTCTCTCTCTCTCTCCGCACACTTTTTGAGACGAAGTTTTATCATAACATTTCTTTATATGCAGCGCATAACATTGTCAATATTGCTACTTTCGTAGAAAGTGACCTCTAGCTACCTATATCATTCCATTCTAATTACTTGAGCTGGCCGCCAACGCGTGCTTTGATCATTTCGCCTTTAGGTTTATCATCTTGTGTAATGGTATTAATGTAACGATTGAATTAGAGAAGATATCAATAGAAAAGAGTACATATAAGCCATTTGATAGTGACATATTTTGACCTAAATTCTGCATTAGACTGTTCGTGCGTGAGAAAGTAGGGTTTTCCTGCTCCCACAATGGCCCGCGTGCCTTTCAGTTTAGTATTCAAACCTACAGGTCTCTCTCGAGGCGTTGAAAGTCTCACCAACAATTCTTCACTTGAAAGACCTCTCATCGTCAGCTAGCCATTACGGTTCAGCTTCCCTATAAAATTTGGACTTTTCAATCAGTTTCTTGGATTGAAGAATCTCCGGTCAACTTAAAACAATTCCAACCAAGACCGTACGTGGGATTTCGGTCAAAGTTTGAATGAAACCCAACCTATAAATTCTCGCATCTTATGCAAGACTAAGGCCAAAGAGCTCTCACTCAACACATTTGAAGTTCGATCTCTATCCTCAAGCCCCTCTCTCTCTCTCTCTCTCTCTCTCTCTCTCTCTCTCTCTCTCTCACAGAGACAAAAAAAGAAAAAAAGAGTCCGCCATATCTATGGAAAGGTCAAAGAGTTTGCCGCTCCAGCCTCCAACTTATGGAAACCTCATTACCATTCTCAGTATTGACGGCGGAGGGATAAGAGGGCTTATCCCCGGAACAATCCTCGCCTTCTTAGAGTCTGAGCTTCAGGTTGTTATAAATCAGTTTTCTATCTTTTTAACGCATGAAGAACAAGTTTCAATTATAAGGTTTTACCCGTGCATGCCCCTTGCAACTTCTGATGGCTTTGTGGACTGGTGCAGAAACTAGATGGTGAGGACGCAAGACTCGCAGATTATTTCGATGTTATTTCCGGAACAAGCACAGGTGGTCTCGTCACTGCCATGTTAACTAGCCCCGACGAAAATAACCGTCCCTTATTTGCTGCAAAAGATATTAAGGATTTCTACCTTAATAATTGCCCTAAAATCTTCCCTCAAGACAGGTTAGCCAAGCTAACTCATCATTTCTCTAGGCCATATTGGTAGAACTGTTTGTTCCTCAAATGGCTGTGTACTAACATTATATCTCTTGAAAACCACAGTTGCCCATTTGCTCCTGCTACGAACATGATTAAGGCGGTGACTGGACCAAAATATGATGGAAAATACCTTCATAAGCTCGTCAAAGAGAAACTCGGAAACGCAAGATTGCACCAAACATTGACAAATGTGGTGATCCCAACGTTCGACATCAAGCATCTCCAGCCGACCATCTTTTCTAGCTATGAGGTTTGTCCTTTTTTCAGTCCTTGAAATATAATCCATTCTTTCTTTTTGATATTGTCCAAATGATGATATACAGAAAAATCACTGAACATGTTGCTTTTGTGGGTTAATTGATCGTGACCAGGTCAAGAAAAAGCCAAGCATAAATGCCTTGCTCTCAGACATATGCATTTCAACCTCTGCAGCACCAACTTATCTCCCAGCTCATTATTTTGAAACCATGGACTCCACAGGAAAAGTGAGAGAATTCAACCTCATAGATGGCGGCGTGGCCGCAAACAATCCGGTATGAAAAAAACTATTTCCTGACAGACCTGAACTGACAAAAGGTAATACTATTATTTCTGACTCTTTGTCGTTCATTGTACAGACATTGGTTGCAATGGGAGAAGTGACGAAGGAGATCATGGGAGGAAGCTCAGATTTCTTCCCTATAAAGCCAATGGACTATAGAAGGTTTCTTGTGATATCGCTCGGGACCGGCTCAGCAAAAGTTGAGGGGAAGTATAATGCAAGCGAAGCAGCCAAATGGGGAGTCTTGGGCTGGTTGAGGAGCAACAGCGGGAGCCCATTGGTCGATGTGTTCATGCAAGCAAGCGCAGATATGGTCGACTTCCACCTCTCCGCAGTCTTCCAAGCCCTACATCTTGAGGCCAACTACCTCCGGATTCAGGTATATATACATTATCAATTCCAATTATCTGATTCGTTGAGTTATTATATCATTTTAAAACGTTGGCCTTGAAGTGATGATAAACTAATTTGCTAGCTAGCTTAATTCGGCAAGCTAACCTTAGCCTTTAAACGAAATTTGCAGGATGATACGTTAAGCGGTGCAGTAGCTTCAGTGGATATCGCAACAAAGAAAAATTTGAACGACTTAGTCAGAACCGGGGAAGCATTGTTGAAGAAGCCGGTTTCAAGGGCAAACTTAGAGACTGGCGGATACGAAGCCTGTAATCCAGAAACTAATGAAGAGGCTCTTAAAAGGTATCGAACTATTTGGACGATATCTTAAGTCTTCGTGCACTTAAAAAGTTTAGGGGTTATGCGCATAGTTCAGGTTACTAAATGCAATTGTTTTCTCTCAGGTTTGCAAAACTGCTGTCAAATGAGAGACAACTTCGTCTTGCCAGGTCGCCTCATGGACATAATTCCACAAATTGGAAACAATCCTAGTCATGGAATGCCGCAATTTGTTCAAACAACATACTGCAGCTCGTGAAGATTGATTCTCGGGGAACAAGTCATCCATTCTTTGATTATTTCATTCTTTCCATTCTTCCTGAATAAATTCCAAGCACCAAATTGCTGCGTTGGTTAACAATCTCAATTACCTTATCCTGTGGCTGGATATGTTGCGAAGAACAAGTTAACAGACAATGATGAATGGAACGAGGAAATAAATCGAACACTATAAATTGACTCAGTCAATGTGACCTACTTTACGGAGAGAGCAATATAGATTTCCACCATAGATGAGGCAATATAATGGAAATTACAACCTTACTCAAATACTCCCAATATTTTACAACGTCCAATTACACAAAATAACATACAGTGTTTAGCCTTACACTTTCAAAGAATTAATGTCTCGATCTCATGAAGGAGTTCAGAAACCTTGTACTAACACTCAAATTTGATGGATTCAATTAAAGAAACAAACGTGCAGCAACTCGGACTAATGTCAAACCCATTTTATGGTCCCAAAGCCACGAGAAAACTCCTCTCGACCAAAAGCAAAAGACCCCTCAAACTCAATATATATAAAAATACGCGAGTCCCTTCTTTGATCCAATTGAGGAAACCTCTTTCATGTTAAACTTAGAAGAATTATCCCCCCAACAGGAAGTTGACTTATCGAAATCGGCAACAATTTGCACTTTCCTTTTAAGTTTGCCGCATCTGAGATAGCATAAGCCGTGCCAGATTTTCTATGGAAAAGTACAAAAAAAAGTTCTAAACTTATTGCAATGATACTAATTCAATCCTAAATCCTTCAATTAAATTAATTTAATCATAAATCTTTTCACATTAGTATCAATTCAATTCATCTATGCAATTCAGACCGGAAATTACTAGAGTGAACGAAGGCCATCCTATGTGGACAGCTGGTGCCGACGTGCATTTTTTTTTAATTTTCAGATATTTTTTCAAATTTTCATTAGTTTTTTCTTTTCTTTTTTCTTTTTTTTCATCTCTTTTCCTTATTTTCTTTCTTTTTTTTCTTTCCTTTCTCTCTTCTCTTTCCTTATTACCCTCTACTAGTGGCCAGCTAGTGGAGGTTGCTAGCCTAACAGCGAGAGCGAGGGCAAGCGTCCATGTCAACATCGAACGTGCCACGTAATACGACCGGCGTCCATATCAGCAATTCCGACCTAAATTAGCTGGATGGATTGAATTGGTACTAATATGAAAATTTTTAGGACTAAATTGATCCAATTAAAAGGTTTATGACTGAATTGATACCAATGCAATATGTTTATGACTTTTTGGTACCTTTTTCAATTTTTTATACACTTTGGATCGAATTTCACTCACGAGCTTTATTTGAGACATATTTTGACAATGCATGAGACAAGGGACCAGCAAGACGTCTCCAATCCAAGTTGAAGACCTACTCATAAACCCTTCCTATAAACATAGTTTTTGAATTTTGCTTTCATATGAAGATATTATATTTTATGAAAACTCATTAGATATAGTTCGTAAAATGTTTCTTCTGTAAAAAGAGACCAATTTGCTAATTACAAGCCTTGCAAGAGAGTGAATCAATTAATTTGATTTCTAGTAAATATACACACAACCAGCTAAACAGTTTGAAATTTGCATAGTGCATAGAATAATGCTAGAAATCAATTAAAATGGCAAAGTCTACTTTGAATATCAAAACACATAATGTGGGCTATGCTACTATATGTCAAAATGCCAGACCTAAAAAGTTTAGGGATCGAATTTGATTTATTTCTGAACATAAGATGATAAAGTTGCTGATTATCCATTATGAATGGAACTAAAATAGGAAAATTAGAATGCAGCGGGTATACTTGTGCCGCATAGCTAAATAGGACGTGAGTTAAAATGAACAAACATATGAGGTTTTCTGTCAATATTACTAAGAAAATGCAAAGTAAAAATTATTATATTATACTCCATATTCTCAGTCATCCAAGCATCATAAAATTAAGGCTCCATTTTTTTGCGGAAAATGAATGATTTGAAAAATATTTTATTATAAATGATTGCTTTTATTGCTTGAAATAATTATTTAATGAAAAATAGTTTCATTATCGGCAATATTTTATGCATAAACATTTTCGTGGATGATTGAAAATAGTTTTCATCAATTCATTTTTGTAACAATATAAGCGATCATTTTAGGAAAATGTTATCTAAATCATTCATTTTCCACAAAATAAATGAAGCCCAAGTGACTAGCTCGAAACAGATTCCCTCAA
Organism: Syzygium jambos; assembly: GCA_031216235.1. Classification (NCBI taxonomy): domain Eukaryota; kingdom Viridiplantae; phylum Streptophyta; class Magnoliopsida; order Myrtales; family Myrtaceae; genus Syzygium; species Syzygium jambos. The sequence continues at coordinate 11,415,868 of CM062225.1, read as the reverse complement.
AAAAATTATTTTTTTTTTGGTAAAGCCCTCAAAAAAAATTATTAGTCTCTACTATATCGAAAGTAATATCATCTTTTGTGTCAAGGTTAATACTTTTTTCCATACTGAAAATTACATTAAAGTCTATCTGAATTAATCTAAAGTGGATTGCAATTTTATATCGTATTCAATGGGAAAAAATCTAAATTGATTAGATAAGAACGAAATGTTTCGAATCAAAAAGATACTTTCTCATCCAGAAACTGTAAAAGTGGAAATGGATTTTCTTTGCTGAAATACATGCAAACATTTTGCTTATTTCTTTTTTATTGCACACACATACAAAGTGTGGTCTTTCTTTAATTTCAAGGGATTACAATATAGTTAAATCTAGGATAATTATTTTCCGTATCAGATATACGTAAAAAAATATTTTTAGTTTCTTCTCAAATTTCATTTGTCATGTGTCTTAAAAGGCATTTATTTTCAATGGGGATGTTTCAGAATCTTTGAGCATCCCAATTTATCCCCATCGATGTAGTAGTCTCTCTATCTCACTAATCATCAGAGACATGCAACTTTGTGACCTTCTACAAACGAATGCGCAAGCGTAGGAATTACATAACATTGACTCGATTCTGGCCAAGGCTAATTCTTTCTGCGTTAGTTGAGAGCATAGCCAAAAGAATTATACACAGAAAAATGACGTTCAATGTAGGACTCGAGTTACTTCCTCTCATAATTGATTATCTCATTGATTTGAATAGTAAATACGGCCGAACTAATTGATGTACGTCTATACATAATATTGTCCAAGTAATTAAATATTCAATCATGTTTTCATCTAAGAAGTTCTACTTTGAGATGGATTGATGATGGTTCACCATATAATACCAGAGCAGGATGTGCCATTCGTTCATATCTATCTAGACTATCTAGACTACTCACTTTTCATCGCAACTATTATTGACTTTCATACTACAGTTTTAGGTGGTATCATTCACAACTCTACAAATGTGTGCCTCAAGCAACGTGGGATCCCAAGGGCAAGCTCAATTAGGTAACTTAACGATGAGAAAAAAATGCACAAATAATATACAAACAATGTGGTGGAATGGACCACAAATTTTTTTTTTTTGGTGTAAAATGTCAGTATTATAGAGCGGATAATGTACAATAGCTTAGGGGTATCCCCCATCATTACAAATGGTGCTAATAATTCGAGAAGATGGAGGTAAGAGTCTCTACATAGTAGCCAATACAATATTTGTCGGAAAAGGTCTAATGTTTTGGTAGAGTGAAGCTCTACATCTTACATTTTTATGCACCTTGGCCAAAATAACATGGATATCAGTTGACTTGTTTTGAAACCGTCTTCGATTGCACTCTATCCATATGCCATAATTGGTTCTAGAAAGGATACCTTAAGGAGTCTAGCCTCTAAATCTTTGCTCTTTGTTGCCCTAATCATCCATTAAAGTTCTTCATTCCATCCTCCCAAAGGATGCACAATCCCCTGTTATACAAGGATACTAAACCACAATTATAGTGGAGAAACTGGATGGAAACTCGGTGTTTTTTTAGTGGGATCAGTGTCAAACGCAAAGATTCTTGAAATTTGATTGCCTTGACCTAGTAGACTTAGCCTATGCATACTTACTCACAAAAGATTAGGGGCAAACAGTTTCAGGTTCCTTACAGATTCCACATAAAACTTGGAACCTACCATCGGGTATAGGTTCCCCATTTTTTGGAACCTGGAACTTATCCGTCAAAACTTGAAACCTGGAACCTACCCAGTCATAGGTTCCAAGGTCCAACAGGTTCTTTTTATTTATTGTATTTTAGTTAAACAAAACAAAAATGAACGGACCAATACTGAATAAGCTTGTCATTCATCAAAGAGAATACAAAAGATAAATTTTCCTGACATTTCGGTTCAAAATAAATATAATTAAAATGATAAGTCATTGCGTAAATCGATACTAAGGGCGACCAGTTCTATGTTCCGCATAGGTTCCACCCATGATAATAGGTTCCTTATTTTTTGGAACTTGAAACCTACCCTATCACAAGTTCGAGAGTCGGTTCCAAAGTCAATTCAGATTCCACTTGTATTATTAATTGTACAATTATAGTGAATCATCACCTTTAATAACCACCATTTACTGCTATGATCTACTAATCATAACTTATATTTAGGCCTACGAAGAATATGAAACATTGACAAGTCATAAAATGAAAACTCAGACTAGTGATTCCAGATCATATACTTGTCATCTAATGCCAGGAAACACTGCAGGATCATGAAAAGGCAGGTTCAGGTTCCAAGTTTCACCTGCCTAGAACCTGGAACCTACCCGTCGAAACAGGTTTTCTAATTTTTGGAACCTAGAATCTACTCTGCATACTTTAGAACCTGGAACCTACATGTTCCCATTTGATCAGGTTCTCAGGTTGCAAGGTAGAACCTGGAACCTTGCTCACCCCTACTAAAGATAGGGTACAACTTGGTTTTCATTTTTTGAGATCTACTCATATCTTTTTTCTTTTTAATTTTCACAATTCCTATAGCTAACGGGAAGGAAGTCTCATCAAAGGACATTCGTCACTTTCGTTGCTTTTTTCTCCATAACATTAGATTACCATTAAACTTTTAGCCATCTTTGAATCATCAAAAGCCTCCGCATTGCCCTCTCGTTGCTTGAAGATGAACTTCTTCTCCACCAGGCCGACCCATCATCTCGTGTCACGGCCCGAACCCCACCGGTACGCGACACCCTTACCTAGTCAATTCAAGCGACGTCCCAGGAATGTCGCTGACCTCAAAACGCCATCAGAGATTTACTACCACGGCGGGTAACAACAATTAAACCCGGACAATTAAAAACTGGGGATAATAATCAGAGAGAATACACAAACATCTTTCATTCTCAACTTATAAAATATTCACAACTTACAACCGCCAGATTTTACCACCACCACATATACTTGCACCCTGTGATACAAAACATCGATATACCAAAAAGATCGATGACCTGACATTCTATTCCAAAAATGTTACTCTTCTGAAACCCATCGGAAACTCTGCCACATTGCACTCCATGTGCACTGGTATCCCAAAACGTATTGGCGGCGGTGGTGGAGGGTTCATGGGTCCTGTCGGGGTTCTGAAATTGTTTGGTTGAAAACAACCGTGAGACACTTCTCAGTAAGTACACCCCTAAACCCAACCTAGGCTATCACGTACCTCCAGACAATTTCACAAAACACACAAACATACACACATGCCACATAATCACATAGCAAGCAATTTAATACAACCACGAGCATGCACAATTTTCATGTCACGCACTCCTTCCATTCTCGCACTATTCCATCCACTTTCCTCACCAGTGACCAGCGTACACGCACACGCCTCAGGTACACTGCGACCTCTTTCCACAACACTTCCAGGCCCGCGTTAACGTACATGCCTCAGGCTCAACATCTGCCACCTACTGCGCAATCCGCGTAGAAGTTCACGCCTCAGACTGGCAGTCTTCCGGTAATACCGGGCATCGTCCCGCGTAAAAGTACACGCCTTAGGACGGCACAACTTTCCACAATCTTTCATGTCATGCCACACACCATTCCTTTCTTACTCATGCACACACTCAGCACGCTTTTACCGCGATCAAATTGCCCATTACACGCGGCCCGCACATGCGTTATTTAACTCATGATTCATACTCACTAAACATAGGACATGGCAATATCAATAATTAATTTAATCTAACTCACGAGTACAACCAACAAGCATATATAATCACCCAATTGCACAACAACATGCTCAATTTGTTCACCACCATTTATTTATAATTAACTAAGCATCCAATACGTAAATTCCCATTTTTCTCCGACTAAATGGCGTCGGATTAATTCCGATCCTTCACGGGACTTTCTCGCCATAATTTCTAGGTTCCAAAAATTCAACTCGCATCTCAATCGGACCCTCACAGCCCTGTGAACAGTAATCCACAGCTTGTGAACAGTGTTTCGGGGCATATGAACAGTAAATTCGCAGCCCCTATTTTCTGAATTTTCAATAAATATTATCCGAATTAATTCCTAAAGCCCGCCATAAAATTTTCACTCCCTATTCATACCATTCCGCACCTCATTCCATACTGATTTAGTCCGAAATTACCCGTTGATACCCGAAGTCCTAATTTAGGTTTAGGCGCGACTTACCCGCGTTCTAGACTTCCTCGGCTAGAACCAAAAGCGGCGGCACTTAATCGGGGACGACGGCGACAACGTACAACTTCCGGGTGGCGGCGATCGGCTTGGACGGCGACAGTGTGGCATGCGCGTGGCCGAGGGCCTCACGGCCAAGAGAGAGAGGGAGGGAAACCGAGAGAGAGAGGGATGGCGGGAGGGTGTGATGGTGGCGTACGGTGGCGTGGACGGTGGCTTGAGGGTGGTCCGGTGTGGTGGTGGCGAGCGGCGGTACCGGCGGTGGGGGAGAGAGAGAGCACACGATGGAGGGGGAAAATCTCACGGGGAGGGGAGGAGAAAGAAGAGAGGGAAGAGAGAGAAAGGGGGTCAAGGGTTAAAATATCAATTTTGACTACTTTTTGGCAATTTACCAAAATGCCCTTCTCTCACACAACTAACCCTTTATTAATTCCCAAGGGTAAAATGGTTCAATTCTCCGTTTCTTACCCAAATCGAATTTTTCCGAAGGATTTGAGCACACCAAAAACTCACATGTGTCACGTGCAAGTCCATCCGGTGCGTGATGACCTCGATTGTCATTAAAATCGCGAAGATCAATCACTTGATCCGAGGGGTACGATCGTTCGGTATAATTTCGGAATCATTCGTCAAGTCGTTTCGTGGTCCAACGGAATCACCCGCGATCCACTACTAAGACAGTGGCGAATCGACCTCTAACTATCCTTGGATCGGCCAAAGTGGCTCAAAATATCACTTACGCGATTTAATGGTCAAAATCCATTCACGATCGAATTTTCTTTAGTCGCACGAATTTAATTCCCCTCTTAGCCTTTCCCTAATGGTTAGCATTCCTAGGAATGATCAGTTCCGGACGAGAAATTTACTTCGAGCACACCTCATAAAACTCAATTATTTAATAATATCCAATTGGCGGAAATTTCGGAATGTCACAATCTTCCCCCCTTATGAAATTTTGTCCTCGAAATTTATAGTCTCACTACTACTTAAGATTTACAACCATTACTGCTACTCAAACAACTCGGGGTACTGACGTTGCATCATTTCTTCGCTTTCCCAGGTTGTGCCCTCAGTCCCGTGGTGCTCCCAGATAACCTTAACCATCGGGATTGTCTTGTTCCTCAAAACTCGCTCCTTTCTATCTTCAATTCTAACCGGTCTATCAACATATGACACTTTGTCATCTATTTCAATTTCTTCGAAATTCAATACGTGCGCAGAGTCCGGTTCGTACTTCCTTAACATTGATACGTGGAACACATTGTGCACTTGCGATAAATTTGGCGGTAACACAAGGCGATACGCCAAGTCTCCAATCCTTTCTAGTACTTCAAAGGGTCCCACGTACCTCGGACTCAATTTGCCCTTCTTACCAAACCGGGACAACCCTCGCATGGGCGATACTTTTAAAAACACGTGATCCCCTACTTGGAATTTCAGAGGTCTTTGCCTTCTGTCTGCATAACTCTTTTGACGGCTTTGCGCTGTCTTCAGCCTTTTGCGAATGATCTTTACTGCCTCGATCGATTGTTCCACTAACTCTGGTCCTGTTATAGCTCGTTCTCCCACTTCGTCCCAACACACGGGCGTTCTACAAGTGCGGCCATATAGCGCTTCGAAGGGTGCCATTCCAATACTTTGTTGGAAACTATTATTATAAGCGAACTCCACTAAGGGCAGTTGCTCTTCCTATTTTCCTTGAAAATCCAGCACACATGCCCTGAGCATATCCTCTAGCATCTGAATCATCATCTCAGATTGGCCATCTGTCTGAGGATGATAAGCTGTACTGAACTGCAATTTAGATCCTAATGCCGTATGTAGACTTTTCCAAAAATTGGCGATAAACCTAGGATCACGATCCGATGTTATAGACACTGGTACCTCATGCAAACGAACTATCTGTTGTACGTACAATTCTGCATACCGTTCCAACGCGAAATCCTTTCGCACTGGCAGAAAGTGTGCCGACTTAGTTAATCTGTCGACAATCACCCAAATGGTGTCATGACCTCTTTGACTTCTCGGCAATCCCGATACAAAATCCATGGTTATATGCTCCCATTTCCACTTTGGGATTTCCAACGGTCGTAACAATCCTCTAGGCTTGCAATGTTGCGATTTCACCTGTTGATACGTCAGACATTTAGCTACGTGTTTAGCTATATCCGACTTCATACCATTCCACCAATAAAATTGCCTCAAATTCCTGTACATTTTGATACTGCCTGGGTGTATACTATACTGACTACGATGCGCTTCAGATAAAATTTCTTCCTTAACTCTCGCATCGTCTGGCACACATAACCTTCCATGAAATCTCAATACACCGTCCTCAGATGCCTAAAAATCTGGCTTCCTCCTAGCAACATCCATCCCAATGACCTTCTGTATCTCTGGGTCCGTAGACTGCAAGGTTTTAACTTTAACCTGGATCTCCGGCTCAATCCTTAACGTAGCTAACAGACTCAAGACTTGACTTACTTCAAATTTGAATTCCGAGTCTCGCACATCCTCCAATAGGATCCACTCCTTGACCATTAAATGCACAATACTTGACTTCCGGCTCAACGCGTCCGCTACTCGGTTCGCCTTTCCGGGGTGATATAAAATATCACAATCATAATCTTTCAATAATTCCATCCAGCGTCGTTGCCTCATATTCAACTCTTTTTGTGAAAATAAATACTTGAGACTCTGATGGTCAGTATAAATTTGGAATCTCTCTCCACATAAATAATGTCGCCAAATCTTCAGGGCGAACGCTATTGCGGCTAACTCCAAGTCATGCATCGGATAATTCAATTTATGTGGCCTCAACTGCCTGGATGTGTAGGCTACCACTCGCCCATGTTACATCAGCACACACCCTAATCCCTTCAACGACGCGTCACTATATATTTCATACCCTCCAGGTCCTGATGGAATCGTCAACACTGGTGCCGTCGTCAACCTCTGCTTCAACTCCTGAAAACTTCTTTCACACTTGTCGGTCCACTCAAACTTCATTTCCTTTTTCAACAATTGCGTCAACGGCATTGTTATTGATGAAAATCCTTCTATGAAACGACGATAATACCCTGCTAAACCCAGAAAACTCCGGACTTCCGTTACCGTCGTTGGTCTAGGCCACTTCATCACAGCTTCAACTTTCGATGGATCCACAGAAATCCCTTCTCCGGAAATCACATGCCCCAGAAAATGCTACTCGACTGAGCCAAAATTCACATTTGCTAAGCTTAGCATACAACGCGTTCTCCCTTAAAGTCTGCAAAACCTTTCTCAAATGGAATTCATGTTCCTCAGAACTTTTTGAATACACCAATATATCATCAATAAAAACAATCACGAACTGATCTAAGAATTCCTTAAACACCCGGTTCATCAGATCCATAAAGGCAGCAGGGGCGTTCGTTAATCCGAACGGCATTACCGTAAATTCATAATGTCCGTACCTCGTTCTGAATGCCGTCTTCGGTATATCCTCCTTTCTAATCCTCAACTGGTGATATCCCGTTCTCAAATCAATTTTTGAGAATACCGAAACCCCTTGTAACTGATCAAACAAATCATCAATCCTCGGCAAGGGATACTTATTTTTAACTGTTACCTGATTCAGCTGCCTGTAATCAATACACAACCTCCATGATCCATCTTTCTTTCTAACAAATAACACTGGTGCTCCCCACGGAGACGCACTGGGACGAATAAACCCCTTATCTAACAACTCTTGCATCTGCACCTTTAACTCCTTCAACTCCGACAACGGCATCCTATAGGGTGCTTTCGAGATTGGCTCAGTTCCCGGTGCCAATTCGATCACAAATTTTACTTCTCTTTCTGGTGGTAATCCCGGTAATTCTTGAGGAAAAACATCGGGATATTCACACACTACCATTGTATCCTCAATTCTTGGCTCTTCAGCCGTTGAATCCACTACTGTAGCTAGAAATCCTTGACATCTTTTATTCAACAATTTTGTCATTTCCACCGAGGATATCAACGGAATCGAGGGTCCACCTCGACTTCCCACAAATTTAAATTTCGAATGTCCAACAGGATTAAATTGGATCACCCTGCTATTGCAATCCATCACTGCCCTCTGCTTAAACAACCAATCCATCCCTACTATCACATCAAAGTCATACATATCTAGAACCGCTAGATCAATCAATTTTTACCTATCCTCAATCACAATCTTACAGTTTGGACACCCCAACGAAATCAACATTCTATCATTCAAGGGAGTCGTCACACATAGCACAACATTAAGCAATTGCGGTTCTATCTCAACCAACTCAACAAACTGTTTCGATATAAAGGAATGCGACGCTCCAGGATCAAATAAAGCATATGCAGTATGGTTGCACAGAGAAATCCTACCTGTGACAACCTCTGGTGCGTTCTCAGCCTCTCGTTTGGCCATCCCATAAACTTGTCCTTGCGCTTGAGGCCTATTCGGGTTCGCCGTCTGATTTATTCCAGTCTGATTCCCATTCCGAGGTGGCGGCAATGCAAGCGGTCTACTCTGCCTGGGACTTAGGCAATTCCTGACGTGATGCCCAAATCCTCCGCATCCAAAACATGCTCCACCTCTGTTTGGACATGGCCCGTTTCCATGCCTACCTCCACAGATCCTACACGGACCATTACCAATCCGGACTGACTTCCCAATATTCCTTTTTGCTGGTGGGGTGAAACGCCTATTATCCACCATCGGCCTCTTTCCAGGATTACGATTATTCCAACCCGGGACAAATCTCGATCCAGATGCGGTGGCTCTATCCACCTGATCCCGTTAAAGAATCTGGGCTCTATCAAATATCTGCTCATACGTCCTTAAATTTACCAGTAACAACTGGCTACGAATGTCAGCTCTCAATCCATCCAGAAATCTCCGCGCCTTATCCTCAGGATGTTCCACCATTCTCGGTGCAAACTTAGACAATCTCGCGAATTCCGCCTCATATTGATCTACCGTCATCTGACCTTGGCGGAGCCTCATAAATTCCGCGAGTTTTCTTTCTCTAACACTAGCTGAAAAGTATTTCTCATAAAATCTCTCAGTGAAAACAGCCCAAGTCCTGGCTGTACCCTCAGGAAAAATCCTATCCCTGGTGGCCTTCCACCAATCATTTGCGTTATCCTGCAGCTGATAGATTGCCAAGGTCACCTTCTCATGATCATTACACTCCAGCACCTCAAAAGCCTTCTCCAGTTCCTCTACCTATCTGGGTGCAGCCTCCGGGTCACCTTTCCCAGAAAACTTAGGGGGTTTCAGCTTAATAAACTGCTCCACTAGTTGATGCATGGGTCTATTTGCAACCACCTGTCCTTGATCCTAATTCTCATTATCATTAGCAACAGCAACGGGCTCGGCAGCTTGAGCAATCAGGGCAGCTCACTCCTGAGTCTGCCGTTCCAATATATCACCAATCCGCTCTAGGGTTCTCATGACAGCTTCCATTCTAGGATCTTCAGCAGGTCTGACTCCCACTCTAGGATTCGCTGCTACTCCAGCATCAACTCCTAAATTTTCCATCGCTCCAGCACCCATTCCAAGATCCTCGACGGCTCTAGCTCGAGCACGTCCTCTACCCCGGGGTCCTCTACCAGCGCCCCTTCTTGGGACTCTTCCTATTCCTCTTCCTTCGCTATTCATCGTCTCGATTCTACCACTCTTCTTCCTGCTGTAATTCCACTCAGGAATTAGTAGTCTAAACCAACTAACTCAATCTGATTCTAATCAGTGAATTAACACAAAAGCTCGCTCAACAAACTATTCCATCCTACCAATCATGAAATCACAATCATAAAGGTCTGAACACTTACCTCAGGTCCAGACGCACCTGCAATACTATTATCACACAACAATTTAACTTACTCAATCAATCACAACAAATAATCTGGAGGCACGTATAGCTGACTCTACTCTACACTCCACTAAGATCTCTCCAATTACTATCCCAAGATTTCCGCCCCTTATCACTCCAATTCGACTAATCTTAGATCGAGCTAACCTTGCTCTGATACCAATTCAAACGGGGATGTCACGGCCCGAACCCCACCGGCACGCGACACCCTTACCTGGTCAATTCAAGCGACGTCCCAGGAATGTCGCTGACCTCAAAACGCCATCAGAGATTTACTACCACAGCGGGTAACAACAATTAAACCCGGACAATTAAAAACTAGGGATAATAATCAGAGAGAATACACAAACATCTTTCATTCTCAACTTATAAAATATTCACAACTTACAACCGCCAGATTTTACCACCACCACGTATACTTGCACCCTGTGATACAAAACATCGATATACCAAAAAGATCGATGACCTGACATTCTATTCCAAAAATGGGCAAAAGTACACTACAAGTGCCATAACTTGTGTACGGCGCTCACTTTAGTGCTATAACTTTTTTTTGGATCACTTTAGTGCTAAAATTTTTGAAAAACGATCACTTAAGTGCCAACTCCGGTGCCGTACACAATTTTTCGCCGGAAATCTGACGTGGCATTTTTTTTATTAATTTTTGAAGCTGACTTGGCTCGCCGGAGTCTCGCCGGAGATTGGCACTTAAGTAATCGTTTTTCAAAAATTTTAGCACTTAAATGATCGTTTTTCAAAAATTTTAGCACTTAAGTGATCGTTTTTAAAAAATTTTAGCACTAAAGTGATCCAAAAAAAAGTTATGACACTTAAGTGATCGTTTTTCCTCCGACTTGGCACCAAAGTGATCCGAAAAAAAGTTATGGCACCAAAGTGAGCGCCGTACACAAGTTATGGCACTTATAGTGTACTTTTGCCTCCAAAAATGTTACTCTTCTGAAACCCATCAGAAACTCTGCCACATCGCACTCCATGTGCACTGGTATCCCAAAACGTACTGGCGGCGGTGGTGGAGGGTTCATGAGTCCTGTCGGGGTTATGAAATTATTTGGTTGAAAACAACCGTGAGACACTTCTCAGTAAGTACACCCCTAAACCCAACCTAGGCTATCACGTACCTCCAGACAATTTCGCAAAACACACAAACATACACACATGCCACATAATCACATAGCAAGCAATTTAATACAACCACGAGCATGCACAATTTTCATGTCACGCACTCCTTCCATTCTCGCACTATTCCATCCACTTTCCTCGCCAGTGACCAGCGTACACGCACACGCCTCAGGTACACTGCGACCTCTTTCCACAACACTTCCAGGCCCGCGTAAACGTACACGCCTCAGGCTCAACATCTGCCACCTACTGCGCAATCCGCGTAGAAGTTCACGCCTCAGACTGGCAGTTTTCCGGTAATACCGGGCATCGTCCCGCATAAAAGTATACGCCTCAGGACGGCACAACTTTCCATAATCTTTCATGTCATGCCACACACCATTCCTTTCTTACTCATGCACACACTCAACACGCCTTTACCGCGATCAAATTGCCCATTACACGCGGCCCGCACATGCGTTATTTTACTCATGATTCATACTCACTAAACATAGGACATGGCAATATCAATAATTAATTTAATCTAACTAGCGAGTACACCAACAAGCATATATAATCACCCAATTGCACAACAACATGCTCAATTTGTTCACCACCATTTATTTATAATTAACTAAGCATCCAACACATAAATTCCCATTTTTCTTCAACTAAATGGCGTCGGATTAATTCCGATCCTTCACGGGACTTTCTCGCCATAATTTCTAGGTTCCAAAAATTCAATTCGCATCTCAATCGGACCCTCATAGTCCCGTGAACAGTAATCCACAGCTTGTGAACAGCGTTTCGGGGCATATGACAGTAAATTCGCAGCCCCTATTTTCTGAATTTCTAATAAATATTATCCGAATTAATTCCTAAAGCCTGCCATAAAATTTTCACTCCCTATTCATACCATTCCGCACCTAATTCCATACTGATTTCGTCCGAAATTACCCGTTGATACCCGAAGTCCTAATTTAGGTTTAGGCGCGACTTACCCGCGTTCTAGACTTTTTCGGCTATAACGAAAAGCGGCGGAACTTAATCGGGGACGACGGCGACAACGTACAACTTCCGGATGGTGGCGATCGGCTTGGACGGCGACTGTGTGGCATGCGCGTGGCCGAGGGCCTCACGGCCAAGAGAGAGAGGGAGGGAAACCGAGAGAGAGAGGGACGGCGGGAGGGTGTGATGGTGGCGTATGGAGGCGTGGACGGTGGCTTGAGGGTGGTCCGGTGTGGTGGTGGCGAGCGGCGGTACCGGCGGTGGGGGAGAGAGAGAGCACACGGTGGAGGGGGAAAATCTCACGGGGAGGGGAGGAGAAAGAAGAGAGAGAAGAGAGAGAAAGGGGGTCAAGGGTTAAAATATCAATTTTGACCACTTTTTGGCAATTTACCAAAATGCCCTTCTCTCACACAACTAACCCTTTATTAATTTCCAAGGGTAAAATGGTCCAATTCTCCGTTTCTTACCAAAATCGAATTTTTTCGAAGGATTTGAGCGCACCAAAAATTCACACGTGTCACGTGCAAGTCCATCCGGTGCGTGATGACCTCGATTGTCATTAAAATCGCGAAGATCAATCACTTGATCCGAGGGGTACGATCGTTCGGTATAATTTCGGAATCATTCGTCAAGTCGTTTCGTGGTCCAACGGAATCACCCGCGATCCACTATTAGGACAGCGGCGAATCGACCTCTAACTATCCTTGGATCGGCCAACAGTGACTCAAAATATCACTTACGCGATTTAATGGTCGAAATCCATTCACGATCGAATTTCCTTTAGTCGCTCGAATTTAATTCCCCTATTAGCCTTTCCCTAATGGTTAGCATTCCCAGGAATGATCAGTTCCGAGCGAGAAATTTACTTCAAGCACACCTCATAAAACTCAATTATTTAATAATATCCAATTGGCAGAAATTTCGGAATGTCACATCTCGCATCTATTTGATTCTGCCTAAGAATTCTACCATGAAGTGAGGGGAAAAAAAGAAAACACGACCCAGAAGTAGAGTTTCAAACACGTGATTCAAATCTCGTGTTAAATTAATTAACTAGCTTTGAAAGTATGCGAAGAAACAGGGATGAGCACGAGGTTTACTTTACAGGTCAAAAGCAGAAGAGCACAAACTGTTTTATTTAAAGCTAGGGTTTCCACGTGTTCACGTCATCGCCGGCCATCCTACGTGGCACAACGATGACGGCCGTTGTCCACGTCAGTGATTTCCGATCAAAATTGGCCAAGTGGATTCAACTGGTAAATTGTCGAAAAGTTTAGGACTCAACTGGTAAAAGTGCGCTGCTATAAACAGGCTGGCTTCTTTCTGGGCAGCTAATTGTAGCCTTCATTGGCGCAATCGTTCGTGGTCGGAGCTTATTGTGTGGGCCAGCAAAGTTTGTGGAGGCCCTTCCTTTGCCCATAGAATTGCTCGGTTCTCATTTGGAGCTCTTTGTCATATCATATGGAGTGAGCGTAACAACTCTCTTTTCAGGAACAAGAGTATCTTCATCCCGGGAATACGCAAACACGTTTTCAAACTGGTTAAGGATAAAGCCTTATCCTTGGGACGAATTGCGGACACACCTACAAATAGAAAAATTCAAAGGAGTTGGGACCTTTCTCCTTCCATCTTTTCTTAATTTGTGCAGGATATGGCTTCTCCGGCTGTTCCGGGAGACCGTTGGAGCTTTGTTCGGGGACATGGGCCTTCACCTCCAATTTCGTTTTGCTAATGCTTCCGGCTGATTCGGTGTTGTAGGCCTCCATTCTTCGCTGTTCTGCTGCTGCTTCCGGAGACATGGGCTGGCCTCCAAGCTTCGGATTGGATTGGTTTTCCTTGTATTTCGGTTTTAGCTGTTCTTGTTTTAGCTGGCCTTTTGGCTTGTTTCTTCTAGTTCCTGCTGAACCTTTCTTGACCTTGTCTGGACATCACTATGTCCTAATATGGTCAGGAGTAGGTTTGGGCGTTAGGTTGTATTTGGTGTTTGAAAAGTTATATATACTCTTACCTTTACCAAAAAAAAATGGCAAAAGTGCAATTAGTTTCGGACTTTTAAACAATTTTCCCGTTCATCAAGTGTCGCGACCGACCTCCCAGAGCCTTTGCGAACGATATGCAAAAAGCAGGGAGGCTCGCCTGGTACGTGCTAAGTTTAGGTGCAGGGCTTAACTCGGGCTCTCCCAAGCCCATACCATATCGCGACTTAAGGTTTAAATATTTAACATGCAAATAGTTTATACCAAGGAGTCGTCACTAATCGATTTGAGGTGGGTTGATTAGAAACCCAAATAAGGTGATGGGAGAATCACTCTATTCCTGCGAACCAGAGATTAACTGAATTTGGGGACTTGGTTACATTAGTTGGATAACTAATGCCCTTTCGGTACCTTTCTACCCTGTTCATTCATTTTTTTTAAAACATTTATCAGGCAATTTGGATCGATTTTAGAACCTTTCTCCTAACATGTGTGTTGATCAAGCGAGTGCATAATCAGAAACGATTAGCAGTCAAAAACACAACAATTCATGCAGCCTAAGGTTTTAACCTTAACTAAGTCAGATGACATTTAGAAACACAATAGTTCATGTAATTGTTTTAAAAACATATATAATAATACAACGGTAATAAAAATAACATACAAAATACTACCGCACAATCTCAGGCTTATCTAATTTAAACATGATAAATTATGCAATTATAACAGCATGCATAATAATACAACAATAAATAAAAAAATTTAGATAAACCCCAAAAAAAATAAAAAAATTAAAATTTGTAAATTTTTTCGAAAAAAAATTAAAACCTTTTTTTAAATTTTAAAATTTTTTCAGGAAGAAAAATAAATTTGTTTTAAAATTTTTTAATTAATTTTTTAAGAAAAATGAATACGGAAGAAGAAGAAAAGAAAAAAAATAAATTTTTTTTTCAAAATCTTTTAATTGTTTTTAATTGTTTTTAATTAATTTTTTTAAAAAATAAAATAAAATAATATTATAATAAAAATCGGGTCGGGCGGATCCGGGTCAGAACCGACCCGGGTCAACAGATCTGACCCGGGAGTTGACCCGGGTCAGATCAGTTGATCCGAATCGGGTCGGATCCGACACAGGTCAACGGATCCGACCTGGGTGTTGACCCTGGTCGGATCAAAACCGAACCGATTCAATGGATCCGGCCCGGGCGTTGACCCGGGTCGGATCGGCTGATTCGGGTTAGGTCTGACCCGATTTCACAAATCCGCGGGGGGAGGCGCCGGCGGAGCCAAAGTTGGCCGTCCGCTGGCCGACCCAGACCGGCGCCGCTCCGGATTTGGCCCCTTGGGAACACCACTAAACCTCGCCGCCCACCTGGGTCGTTGTCCGGCTACCGTTTGCCGGCCGGCGATCGAATTAAAAACTGGCATCCACTGAGACATTTTGTCGAACACCGGGCGTGTGCGACCAAAAACAGGAGACTTCAACCTGTTTCGAGGCCTCGCCGTCCTCGGGAAACCTGGTCTTACCTTTGGCGACGATGCACGGACGGCGAGGAACGGCAGTATGGGCCGGGACTCGCACGAAATCGCCGGCGCAGGTCCCGGCCAAATCAGGAGCAAAAACAGGGGAGAACAGAGCAGTTCGGGCCGGGGGACGACTCACCGGTCGACGACGCATCTGGGAGGCTTCGGGCTGCTTCACGGGCGACGGCGACGCTGCTGGTTCTCCCTGTGGCTTCGACGAACGCTCGATCTGCTCTCTCTCTCTCTCTCTCTCTCTCTCTCTCTCTCTCTCTCTCTCTCTCTCTATTTTTCTCTCTCTTCTCTGTTTCTCTCTCTCTCCCAACGGCCGACCCCCCAGACCTCTCTCTCTCTCTGGTTTTATAGCCGACGACGACGGTGGCCCCCCTGCTCCCTTGCGTTTGCATGACGACGGCCTGCACCGGCCTAGGCTGGCCTGTGACTTTTGTGGCCACTTAGGCCGGTACAGAGTAGGGCGAGGCTCTGAGACGGCAGAGCAGGGAAACAGGGGGAAAAGAGAGAGAGAGAGAGAACGGGAAACGGGGAAGACGAGACTGGCCTTAATGGCCAGTCCCTGTGGCGTGTTTCCCCGGCCTTCCCCTGGCCTGATGACGATGGTGACGAGCGGCGCCGCCGTGCGTCACGCTGCCGTCGCGAAACAGAGGCGAATAGGGCAGGGGACAGCGATGGGCGACGAGGAAGAAAGAAGGAGGAGAAGGGCCGAGCCAGGCCCAAGACCGAGCGGGGAAAAGAAGAAAAGAAAAGGAAAGCGGGCTGGGCCCGCAGGGGGGAAGAAAAAAGACGAAAAGGGCCGAGGCCCACGCCAGGGGAAAGAAAAAAAGAAAAGGAAAGGGCCGGGGGAAGAGGCCCATGCGGGGGGGGGAAGAAGAAACGGGCCCCGACTCGGCCGGAGTGGCCCCGACTCGGCCGAACTCGATTTTTTTTTTCTCTTTTCTCTTTTTTTTAATTAATTAATTAATTAAAAAAATTATTATTTTTTTATTATTTTTTTAAAAAAATTTTAGTTTTTTTATTTTTTTATTACTCTAATAGGCCCTACTAATGCGAAATGTGCCTAATTTCTATATGCAATGCATTTAAAATTGAAATATTTTTTTTATTTTTAGAAACTAAAAAATTAATTCCTAAATTTTGTGCACTTAATTTTGGGCAAATTAAAAATAGGTGTCAACATCAAGTATAGCACCAAAAGGAATGCTGATGAGCCATGGCCCGACGAGTGGATGAAGAGGTTACAGATGACATTTACATAAATTAAGTACTTATTTTCCTTCACGCGTAAAACCTGAATTTGAACTCGTCAACCAATTTGCCTTGGACAAGTTACAGCTCAAACCCTAGCCATTATTTTTCAGTCAAAAGTTTAAACATATGCCATTCATTCTGACATAATAAGTGGATGGGTTTGTCCAAAGAAATAACCATGCTGTCTCTTTATCTATTCTAATCGATATACATTTTGATAAAACCCAATATATGTGGGAGAGAAATGAAAGAAAAGAATCACAATTACCTTAACTATTCTAATAGTCATTTTAAATCTTAGTGACCATCTTTCCTCGCCTATATATCTCTAAATTTACCGTAACATTTTCTCCACCAGCGGTATAAAACATTGTCTACACTGCTAGTTTCGTGGAAAGCAACTCCGGATTACCAGAAACATAATTCCAATTCCAAATTCTTGAGCCGCCGCCAACACGTTGATCTTTTCCAATAAGGTTCATCGTCATGTGCTATCAAGCGAGGATGGCTGATTTTAATTTATTGCAGAAGACATGAATTGGAAAGAAACCACTATATGTATAGAAGAATTCAGAAAAACCATTCGAAAGTGACATATTTTGATATACATTCTCACATATTTACTATATGTGCATCACGAATAAATGTTGCTCCCAAAATATGGCCCCAGCAAGCCTTTCTTTGAATTTTCAAACCGACAAATCACTCGAATCTTGAAAATCTCAACAACTATTCTTCACTCAGCAGCGTGACTTGAAAGACCTCTCAGCCATAAGCAGTAACTGTTTAGCATCATCAGCTGTGAAAAGTGGACTTTACAATGTTTTCCAGCGGTCCAACTTATGACGATTTCAAGCAAGATCGTACCTTAAATTTCGGTCGATTTATGAATGAAACATAGCCTATAAGTACGTGCCTCTTACCCACACTAAGGCCATCACAAAACTATCTCATTTCCAGCTTCTCTACAACACAAGCACATTTGCAATTCAATATTTTCCTCAGAGCCCCTTTCTCCGTTTCTCACTCTTGCAAAAAAGAAAAGCACATACTTTGCCTGAATTTAGGTCCACTGGTATCCATTTCTTCACAAATTATCGTAGAGAAGGTGTCCGTTTAGTTAGCAAATACATCCATGGAAAGGGCAGTTAGCTTGCCACTTCAACCTCCGACTTTTGGAAACCTCATTACTATTCTCATTATCGATGGTGGAGGGATAAGAGGGCTTATTCCAGGAACCATTCTCGCTTTCTTAGAGTCTGAGCTTCAGGTTTCTACTTGAACAAAGCCCTCTATTTTTATGCATGCGTGCCCCATGCAATCTGTGATTCCTAACTAGAGAACACATATATCTTTGTGGACTGTGCCGAAACTAGTTGGTGAAAACGCGAGGATCGCAGATTATTTTGATGTTATTGCTGGAACAAGCAATGGAGATCTGGTCACCGCCATGTTAACTAGCCCTGACGAGAACAACCGCCCCTAATTTGCCGCAAAGGATATTAAGGATTTCTACCTTGATAACTGCCCTAAAATCGTCCCTCAAGACAGGTTAGCTTAGCTGGCTGATTCAAAACATATTAGGTGTTGTATTTACAAATGATTGTTTGTCTATGATAATGACTCTTCTTATATAACATCTATCTTTTTCGAAACTACACAGTTGCCCGTTTGCTCCTGCTATGAAGATGATCAAACCCGTTACAGGACCAAAATATGATGGAAAATACCTTCATAAGCTTGTCAAAGAGAAACTAGGAAGCAGAAGATTGCATTAGACATTGACAAAAGATAAGAGAATTTTTCTATAAGAGGTAAGAGAAGTTGGTAAATTAGAATAATAAAAAACATTGGTAAATAACTCAAATAAGAGTTAGATAACGCAGAACTAATTGGTAACTTAACAATAGAACAAGGCCAATATGCATGGCAAGTAAAAGTGGCAACTCAATAAAAAAAAACCGTTAAGTTTACAAAACAAAATGTTAGTAAGCAAATCAAATAAGTAGTTACTAATTAAACCGGGAAAAAGTTGGAAAATCACATTATTAAATGTGTAAGTTTTATGTAATAGCTGGTAATTTGAAGGCAATGATAAGAATGATGAATAAAAGTGGGTAAAAAATAACAATTTTTTTCAGAGATAAGACAAGTTGGTAACTTAGACAAAAAATAAATAAATGTCGGTAACTAACTCAAATCAGACTTAGTAACGAAAACTATTGGGTAACTTGACTGGAAATCACTTGAATTGTGATAATTTCTAAAAAGAATTGATAAATTAAGAAAGTTGGTTAGCAAGGAAAATAAAAGTGGTAAAAAAATAATAAAGTTGGTAAAGTTAAGACAAAACAAATAAACATTGTAAACAACTCATATGGGAGTTAGAAACCTAAAATTAGATAGAAACTCAATTCGCGAAAGTTGGTTAGTCATACAGATAAAGGTTGGTAATTTTATATAGTAATCTACAAATTTAAATCGTTGGTAAGAAATGTAAAAAAATTAATAAGCAATAAGAGAAGTTTTTTTTATCAAAGAAAAGAGAAGTTGGGAATTTAAAAAAAATAAACAAAAATTGATGATTAACTCAAATAAGAGTTGAAATACAAAAGTAGTTAGTAACTTAATTAGGAAAAAGTTGGCAAACACTCTAATTGAGGTTTGTAATTTCTAAAAGAGTTTATAAACTTAAAAAGTTGGTAAGTAAGGCAAATAAAAAAGTGATGACTCAAAAGAAAATTCGGTAATTTAAGAAAAACAAATGAATGTTGGTAATCAACTCGAATAAGTTGGTAACCCAAATTCGATAGTACCTTAATCAAATAAAAGTTGGAAATAAACGATCATAATTTCATATAATATATGATAATTTAAGGCATTAATCAGAAAGCTAAATAAAAGTTTGTAACAAATAAGAGAAGTTCTTTTGTCAAAGTTAAGAAAAGTATTTTATTTAAGAAAAAGCCAAGTAATGGTCACTAACTAACTAAAATAAGCATTGGTAATGTAAAACTAGTTAGTAATTTGATTGGAAGGATTACTCTAATTAAGGTTGCTAATTTCTAAATTGCTAGTATATTTAACGGGTTGAAAAGTAAGGTAATGAAAAGTTGGTGACTTAAAAGGAATGGTGGTACATTTTAAAAATATAAATATGGGTAAATAACTCAAATTAGCGTTGATAAACCAAAATTAGCTACTAACCTAATGGGAGAAAAGCTAGTAAGTCACACGAATAAAGGTTGGTAAGTTAATATAAAAGTCAATAAATTCAAGACACATGTAACAATGACAAATAAAAGTTAGTAAACGATAATAAAATTTGATAAATTAAAGGAAAGCAAATATACATTGGTAAATGAAAAAGAAAAGTGGGTAACCCAAAACTAGTTAGTGGTATATAGTAAAACCAAAAAAAAAAAGATGATAAATCACTCAAATATAATAAATTCATATAAAACTGGTAAATTCAAGGCCGTAATAAGAAAGGCGAGGAAAAGTTGGTAAAAGAAAAAGAAAATTCGATCATTTACAAACTTTCAAAATGGGTTGGTAAGTTCATAAATGTGTCCGTATGTTACCATTAATTTACTGAAGAATCATATGATCGATGACTTTGTTTTTGCAATAACTTTTTGACACAAAAAAAAAAATCCCCTCTTTTCCGAAAATAGAGTAGGAGTATCGTCCACCTGCATTCCATCTTTAATGGAAACAAAAGCTTTTGAATAGAGTTTTGCCAGAGCCACCACCTACAATCATCACGTGCAGGTATGTAAATAAACAGCAAGCTCCTGACGAACTCCCGAAGACTAGCGGATGCAGCGGATATCAAAAAAATAAAAAACCTGCACTACACATTGTTTGACCCTCGTCTTAAACGTTCTTCACCGATAGGATGACCAGACCAGTCCAGCCATCTCAAATCTCCTGCGGCTGCTCCTGCCTCTTCCCGCATCTATTCTGATCCTGCCTAACGCCTTCGTTTTTTCCATCAAGGGGCCAAAGAAAATCCCAGAAGCAAAGTTTAGAAAAGCGATTCAATTCTCGTGTTTTAATTGACCACGCTATTAAGGAGAAAGCATGCAACACTGGGACGATGATGACGAGCTTAAATGGTCAAAGATGGAGGAGCAAGCAGTGCGGCCTTTTAAGATTAGGGTTCCACGTGTTTGTTGTACCACGAAAAAAGCGTGATATTAGGATATGTAGATTATGGGATTAGATCTATTAGATCGAATTGATCATATTACAAAAATCTATTGGACCCACTAAAATATATATTTTTCATGTATTATAATTGATTCTCTCAATCACATTATCTTTAGGTTTAGATTTATAATATATTCTCTCAAGTAACAACGGGAAGATATTTTTCACCATTTTTTATTGGAATTCAACACACCATCTTTTGCTTGTGTGACAAGTAGCTTTGACTATGGTTGGCATTGACAAATCCGCCAACTTATTGCAAACACATTAGTACTATCGATTTCTGGTTGACATCCAAGAACAGCGTTTATGGGTGATTCTTGAAAAAATCACTTAATAAATACTAGGACCAAAACAAAAACAAGATTTTATGTCTGTCTCAGGGAGGTGAATCAGAATATATTTGTCCTTTTATCGTTTCTCTATGCTCAAATAGGCAAAATTTCCATTCCAAAGAAAAAAAAAACAGAAGAGATATATTCATCGTCATTATAAAAGCTAATCCTTGGAACTACCTAGAATTTTTCATCTGAGGTGTCTGGAGCTGTCTAGAGTTTTTCATCTAAGGACTTGGTATGCCTAAGGTCTTGCACTCAGGACATGAAAAGTTTTAAATTATTTAAGGTTTTTCACTTAGAATTTGAACTACCTATGGTTTTGCATTTAGGACTTGAATTGTATAAGGTTTTTCTCTTAGAATTTAAAGATGTCTAGGTTTTCAACTTAGGAGTTGAATTGTCTAAGGTTTTTAACTTAGGAGTTAATTTTTCTAAGGCTTTTCGCTTAGAACTTGAACTACCTAAAGTTTTGCACTTACGGTTTGTGAATACCTAAGACTTTTCACTTAGGGTCTAAGGTCTTTCACGTAGGGTGGCTTGGAGATTCAAGATTATTCGGACGCGTCACAAGACTTCAGAGAGCAACTCGAATGTCAGGTACTAGGAACTCTTTGATCTTCGAGGAAACATTACCTAACAAACACAATTAAAGCACATATGTATGCATTCATAAAAAAGATAGACAATTAAGGCTATTCTAGAATGCACATTTGAAGAATTCATTGAGGTTTTTATCAATTGAATTGAGGTTCATGCATAATGGTTTATCATGCTTACATCACCAAAATTCCACAAGAAAAGTCATCATCGGGACGATCTTTATTCATGATGTGGATTTGCTCAAAATGCCATATGAAAGACTTTCAACCTGAAAGGACTTTTTGCTCACTGTCATCTAGAATGGTATTGTTGTCCTGACCATTGATGTGAGAATAAGAGAATTGCTCAATTATACCATTATCATCGTGTCGATGAGGGTCTGAGTTTTCTCGCAAGCAATACAACCTTACCAATCTAAGGAGTTTTTATCAAGATTGTAATGCAGGTTTCGTCAACAGCTTAGCAAATAAATAATTCATGGCTTAAAAGAAATGTTTTTCATTTGTTTTTGCTAGGTTTACAAGTCAAGAACCTTGCCAATGAGATATAAACAATCATGCACGCACTTCTTCGGGCAATACTTTTTAACATTTGAAGCTTGTACATTAATTTAAGTGCCCTAATCCCAAGAGATTTTATAAGGGACATAACATATACTTGGTTAATGGGATGAGAAACAAAACAGGGATCCAGAGGATTTGGGTGTGCACCTCAACCTGAAACTAGAACTCAGGCTTCCTCTCGGGTCCAACCCGCGGATGAATGGACTGTGGTCAATAGGAAAAAAGGTAGTGCTCCTAATCCCTTGACCTCAGACCAGCGGCAAACCTCCCCTTCTCTTCATCTAGTTCATACCTTGGCTGTTGAGAATCCTCTGCCAGTTGCTGCAATGTCTGTGGTGGATCCAGCTTCGGTGAGAACTACTGCCGAGCCTAACACTACACCAGCCCCAATAGAAATTGACCTGATCAACTCCAAGGAACTAGTGGCAGGACCCAGTTCACCTCTTGCCTTGCGTCCAGCAAGCTCTCTAGTCCAGCAGACTCTGGAACTTCCCCCTGGGGCGAGTTCAGTAGGCACGCCAGTCCATCAAATGCTTGGCTCATCTTCGAAATCTTTGTCTTCTAATGAAGGTTCTTCTGGTTCTCCAACTCAGGTAGACATTCTCAGGGATTCAGAGGTGACAAAGGGGATTGAATCAGGCTATGTCTCCCCTCCCAATACTCGGTCTCGGACCATGGTCTCGTGCGCCACGGAAGGAGTTTCTAATGCTTCACCTGGTGAATTAACCAACCCTGTATGCCCCTCTAAAGCTGCTGGTCCTTCTTCTTCGAAACAAAAACCGAAAAGGAGAAGACCTAAGACTTCTCAAAGGTAATTCGCCCACCTTTACCTATGTTTTTTGGAATCTGGAACATCCGCGGCCTTGTTGCCCCCCTTAGACAAGCTGAGATCCGGACTTTCATTAGGTCTAACCGGCTCTCTTGCATCGGTGTAGTTGAAACTAAGGTCAAAGCCTCCTTTTTTGATGAAGTATCTAGAGGCATAAATAATAGCTGGCGATGGATTTCCAACTATGTTTATTCCCCCCTCGGTAGAATATGGATCGGGTGGGATCCAAATGAGATTGAACTGAGTCTCCTACACTCTTCTTCCCAACTCATGCATACCCAGATTAAGCTGCTGAATATGGGAAAGTCCTGTCTTCTCTCAATAGTCTATGGCGAACATACCTTTGCGAATAGGCGCCCACTGTGGGATGACCTTGTCAGAATTTCTTCTTGTCAACTTCCCTGGATAGTTGCTGGTGATCTCAATGCTATAAGAGACCCTGATGACAGAATGGGTAGCTCAACTCCTTGGATACCAGCCTTTGATGATTGCTGGAACTGTCTTAACCAGGCGGGGCTAGATGATCTCCGTTTTGTGGGTTATAGATACACTTGGTCCCACTCTTCAGGTGCTAATCGCAAATTACGCAAGATTGATCGGGTCCTCGTTAATGACCTTTGGAACCAACAGTTTTCCTTCTCTGAAGCAAATTTCTTGGCGCCAGGCATATCCGATCACTCTCCTATGGTGATTAGAATCCTTCAGCCTCAATGCTCCAGGAAACCATTTAAATTCTTCAACTTTTGGATTTCTCATCCAAAATTCTTGGACATAGTTGCTCAAGTTTGGGATACTGAGTTTTCGGGTTCATCAATGTACCAAATATGTTGCAAACTTAGAAACCTCAAGGCCAAGCTAAAGAGTTTGAATCGTAGTTCTTTCTCGAATATCTCTAACAGGATTGAGCAAGCAAGGGTTGCGCTCTATGCTGTTCAAGCTGCCTTAAAAAACCATCCTTTTGATCAGAACCTTCGTGATTCTGAACTGGATCATATTCGAACCTTCTCGAATTTGCGCCAACAGGAGGAATCTTTCTATAGACAAAAGTCCAGGATCCGTTGGCTCAAGGAGGGAGACCTCAATACGAAGTATTTTCACCACTTTGTAAACAATAGGCGGGTCAAAAATCGTATTCTCTCTGTATCCACTTCTGATGGAGTGCTATTAACTGACCCTACTCATGTTGGGAATCATATTGTAGGCCATTTTCAGCAACTTCTCAATGGCAGCTCAGCGAGTGTCCAGGCTTCTATTGATGAGATTAGCTCTTTCATTGGTACGAGCCTTGATGAGAATCAGGCAAATATCCTAGCTGCCCCAGTCTCGGATATAGAAATCCAATCTACTCTCTTCTCACTTGCCAAAGGCAAGGCTCCTGGACCGGATGGGTTCAATGTTGATTTTTTCAAATCCACCTGGGAGATTACTGGACCCTCAATCATCACGGCGGTAAGGGAATTCTTCCAATCTGGTTGTATCCTTAAGGAGATTAATACTACCATCTTGACTCTGGTGCCAAAGTCTCTAAATGCTTCTGCTATGAATGACTTCCGGCCCATTGCTTGTTGCAATACCCTTTATAAATGCATCTCTAAAATTCTGGCTAGGCGTATTGCACTTGTCTTACCCACTTTGATTGATACTTCGCAAGCGGCCTTCGTTAAAGGACGCGGGATCAGTGATAACATTATGATCGCCCAGGAGCTTTTTGCTGACTTTCATCATGAACCCTATCGTCCAAAATGCGCCATCAAGGTCGACTTTCAGAAAGCTTATGATACGGTTGATTGGAAATTCATTGAGAAGACTCTAATGGCTTTCAAATTTCCTGGCTTCTTTATCAAGATGGTTATGGCTTGTGTCTCAACAGCCAAATTCTCGATATCAATTAATGGGGAATTACAGGGCTTCTTTGCTAGTTCCCGGGGTATTAGACAAGGTGACCCCTTGTCACCTTACCTGTTTATATTGGTAATGGAAGTCCTTTCTGGTTTATTAAGGGCCAAGACTGCTAGCTCGGACTTTCACTGGTTTTGGCGTTGCAAACAAACCCGCTTATCACATTTATTCTTTGATGATGATGTCCTTTTATTCTTAGAAGCGCACGTGAAGTCTGTTGGCCTTCTTAAGGAAGCTCTTGATGTATTTTCTGATTGATCTAGCCTTAGACCAAACAAGGACAAAAGCAATGTGTTTTTATCGGGAGGGACGCCAGGCCTCCATGGGCAAATTCTTCAGTGCCTCGGCTTCCAGCAAGGTATGCTGCCCTTTCGTTACCTAGGCGTTCCTGTTATATCTTCTGGCATTCGGAAAGAGGATTGTAAAATGCTTATTGACAAAATAACTGCTCGAGCCCGTTCTTGGACACATCATTTTCTTTCATTTACTGGTCGGATTCAGCTCATTAAATCCGTCCTCCACTCTATCCATATCTACTGGGCCTCGATCTTTTCCCTTCCAAAGAATGTGCTGTATAGTATCGAGACTATTCTTCGACAGTTTTTATGGAAGGGTCCTGATTTAGGCGTCGGCAGAGCTAGAGTAACGTGGAAGAATGTTTGTCTACCTAAAGAGGAAGGAGGCTTAGGGATTTGGAGACTCACAGAATACAATAGAGCCTTGATTCTTAAACATATCTGGCTCCTATTTTCGGATAAGGAATCCTTGTGGTGTAAGTGGATACACTCAACTTTCTTAAAGAATTTCAACTTCTGGGTTGTATCCAAACCAACATTTTGTTCTTCGACTTAGAAGAAAATCTTAGATATGAGAACCTTTGCTCAGACTACCTTTCGATGGAAGATAGGTAATGGTCGTTCGGTCTCCTTTTGGTTTGATTGGTGGCATGACAAAGGCCCATTCCACCTTCTATTCAGCAACTCCGAAATTTACCAATCGCGGATACCTCGGAATTTATCTGTTCGGGATTTCTTTGATCGTTCTTGGCAACACTCAATCACTCTGATAACCATCCTCAGCTGGATGGACTCAGCACCAATCTTTCAGGAAAATTCTCTGGACAAACCTTTATGGGTCCCTCACCCATCTGGCTCCTTCTCGGTTTCGCTGGCTTGGGACTTCATCAGAACTAAGAGTCGGCCTGTTTCTTGGCACTCTTTCATCTGGAACCATCATTTAGTCCCTCGGCATTCTTTCCTGTTATGGCTAGTGACCCTTAACCGTCTGCCTACACAGGTAATTCTCCTACAAACCCGTAGGATCGACACAGCTCTTTGTCCTTTCTGTGCCACAACACCTGACTCGGTAAACCACCTTTATTTTGAGTGTGCACATACTAGTCGTTTGGCTTCCTTCTGGGCTACAAAATGCAACATTCCATGGCGTAACCGTCCATGGCAAGACAACATCACTTGGCTAGCGAAAATATGTGGAGGCTCTTCTTTTGACCATTGCCTCTCCAGGTATTCTTTTGCGGCCTTATGTCACATAATATGGTCTGAGAGGAACAATTCCTTATTCAGAAACAAGAGTCTTTTCATCCTCGGCATGCGTAAGCACTTGCTCAAAGTGGTGAAGGACAAAGCCCTTTCTTTTGGGCGTATTGCCGATACTTACAGAAATCGAAAAATGCTAAGAAATTGGGGTCTCCCGTCGTCACTCATTAAAGCATCGTCGATAAATTCTTAGGGCCTTTTGAACTCTGTTTGTGGACAAGGGCTTCCTCCCCTTAACTTCGCTAGTGTGCTGCTGCTGCCGACTGTTTTGGAGTCCTATGCCCCTTTTCCTTGCTTTCTGGTGTTACTTCCGGAGCTACGGCTGACCTACAAGCTCAGGATTGGGTTCTGTTGTGGTTCTCCCTGCTCGGTGCGTTCGAGGACATGGGCCTGCACCTCTAACATCTGCTGTTTGTTGCTGCCTCCGGATGGGTCGTTGTCAAGGGCTTTTCTCCGTTGTTCTGCTCCTGCTTCTGTATATAACGGCTGACCTCCAAGCTGTGGTTGGCCTGGCTTGCTGCTCCGGGAAACTTCTTCACCAACCGTGGAATTTGTTCGGTGACATGGCCTCCACCTCCAGATCTCTGCTGTCTGTTGTTGCTTCCGGCAGGTGCAATGACATGGGTATCAATTCCCCGCTTGTTTCCGGCCACCTTTGGAGCTTTACCTGTTTCGTTGCTTCTGCTTGCTGTTTTCGGTGGAGCCCTACCTGTTTTGTTGCTGCCGCTGACTGATTTCGGTGTCTTCGGCATTGGTTTTTTCGCTGTCTTGCTGCTGCTTCCGAAGTCCTGGGCCGTCCACCAAGCTTCGGATTGGTCTTTTCCTTGTATTTCGGTTTTCTTGTTCTTGTTTTAGCTAGGCTTTTGCTTGTTGTATAGCTCCTGCCGAACCTTTCTTGACCTTGTGTGGACAACTTTGTCCTAATAAGGTCAGGTGGTGGTTTGGGCGCTAGGTTGTATTTGGTGTTTGAAAAGTATATATACTCTTACCTTTACCAAAAAAAAAAAAAACAAAAAGATTCATTAGGCTCAAAAAATTTTCACTATAGGTGTCACGCCCTGAGCCCCATCGAGCTTGCGATATCCCTTACTTAGGTCGAATCAATGCGACATCCCAGGAAAACGTCGCCGACCCAAAGATTCCATCAGAGTAAATTTGCGGCGGAAACAAATCATATTATCCCGGACAATAATATTGGAGAACCAGGGAGAAGTAAATTGCTAAACCGCAAAACATAATATTATACTTCCAAAAATATTTACAATATTGATGCAGCCTGATGTAGGCTACTCAAACGTTAGGATCAAGAGAGTGACTTGCACACGCGGAACAGGACGAACAGTAATTACAGTCCTGCGCAAGCTCGGGAAAATGGATGTAACTTCGTCGATAGAGACCGGAATGACCTGATTTCAAAGCCAAATGAACAAAGACTTCTGGATTAACAATTTCTCTGTTTTGAGTTTTCTCAAATAAGCACTATAGGAAGGACGAAATCGGGGTGGGAGTGGACGGATGTAAATGGACAGAATAGAGAAAAAGATAGAACTTCATTGGTTGCTCTTCCAGGCCTCCAAGGAAGTGGATAGGGCACCGATTCTTCTAGATCGATGACTGCAACTCTTCAAGGATGCAGATTTGAAAACCTCTGACTCTTCAAGGACAGAGTGAAAACTCTTCAAGGTTTTCAGGGGTATGAACTCTTCAAGGTTCAAGATAATTGCTTAATGCAAAATTTTCATTAATCAAATTCGTCTGTCGAATACATAAAGTAGATGGTCTTTTATAGCCAAAGAAAAACAAATGAAAAGATTCAAGCAAAAGAAGAGACTAAAGAGCATTAAAGACTCTAGAAGGCATAAAACAATAAAGAACTTAGAAACTAGAAACTAGATAAATGCTCAACGTCTTCTTAATCATCCCAAAGTATCTTTTAGGCTTCCAATATATAGGGAAAGACAAGGACTTTATTGTGGCATGGACTCGCGAATGAGACTCTTGGTCTTCGAATTGCGTCCCTTCGATATCTTCAAGATTGGTCGAGCGACATGTCGAGCTCGGATGCGGGCTAATCTCCTTGGTCAAGTGAGCTCGTCTTCGATGCGGGCGGCATTATCAATCTGGCCTGCATCATCCTCCCCTTCTTTAAAAGAATTCGTCCTCGAATTCATGTCATCATCAGAGGAATCACCATCATAAGGTGTTAAATGCTGAACGTTGAAAACATCATGTGTTTTCATATGAGAAGGAAGCCTTAAGTTATATGCATTGGGATTGATGTGCTCAAGAACTTTAAGAGAACCAAGCTTTCGATCACTAAGCTTGTTATAGCGTCCAACAGGATGACACTCTGGTGGCAAGTAAGCCCAAACAAAATCTCCTGGTTCGAAGATAACTTCACGCCATTGTTTATTGACGTCCTTTTTATATGACTGTCTTGCTTTCTAACCTTTAGCGCACATCTTCATGAATTGCTCTTATCTGAGAAACAATATCTTCAACATTGCCACTCGACTTTTCAGCAAAAGGAATGGGTGCAAGATCAAGAGCAGTGTTCGGCTCTTGTCCATACACGATCATGAAAGGACTATACCCAGTCATATGGTTTATAGCACAATTATATGCAAATTCGCCATGTGACAATCGTGTCTCCCAAGAGCGAGGATTTTCATCAATCATTGTCCTTAATAGATTTCCCAAGGTTCGATTGACGACTTCAGTTTGCCCATTAGTTTGGGGATGAAACACAGTACTATATTGCAGTTTAGTACCGATATTCTTCCACAATTGTCACCAAAAATGATTGAGAAACTTTGTGTCCCGATCAGAAGAAGCAACTTCACCTGCTTTGTAAAGTAAAACATATACAATATGAACCCCTTTTAAAGCATCTTTTATATCCTTCATTGAAAGCAATGTAGGAGATGAAGACTTTTCGACAGCAGAGTTTTTAAAGGCTCCTTACTAGGTGCTAATATAATCTTCTTCCCTCCAAATTCAAAAGAATACGAATTTCGATAACCATCATGAGTAGTCCACCTATCGAATTGCCATGGTCGCCCAAGAATAACATGACTAGCATCCATCGGTAGAACATCGCACCATATCTTGTCGAAATAAATAGAACCAACGGATAGATTAACAAGGCAGCGTTTGGAAACGGTTATCTCGGTGCCTTTCGATAGCCACGACATCTTGTAAGGTGTGGGGTGCGCCTTTAACTCCAACTTTAGTTTGTTCGCTGTCTTTTCAGAAATTATATTCTCACAGCATTCATAGTCAATAATTAATTGACATACCTTCCCCTTAATCATGCAAGCGGAATGAAAAATGTTGGTGCGCAGCCACCCATCTCCGATCTCCTCATGAGGAACTAGAAAGATTTTTCTCACCATCAGAAATTCACCAAAATCAACATGCACTATTTGCTCGTCACCTGCGGATTCTTCGACATCATTCACCTCTTCTTCGAGCGAATCCTCCACATGCTCATCAGAATCGTTATCCACTAAGAAGGCTTTGCCGGCTTGTCGATTCATGTTCTTTTGGCAATTGCTAGCACGATGACCCAACTCACCACAAGTATAGCAATGAATATCAGGCGTAGTTGGTTGCTTAAAAATGTTGGGTTTATTAGGAAACTTACTAGCGATTTGCGTCATAGCCTCAGCAACTTTGGTGGTGCCGGTGGTACTCTTAGCGGGTTGATTGGTCATGATAGAGGATTGTTGCCTCCTTGAGCGAGAACGCTCCACCTTGAGTGCTCGTTGGTGTGCATCTCCTAAGTCCCAAATGTCAAGGACTTCCAGGGCATCTTGAATATGAAGTTGAAGGCCATTCAAGTACTTGCTCACAAGCATTTCCTCCGGATCTTGAATGTTGTTGCGAATCACCAACTCATTGAATTCGTTAGTGTATTGGTCCACCGTTCGTGTACCTTGTCTCAGATTTTGGTACCGTTGATAGAGCTCTCTCTTGTATCTCTTAGGTAGGAAATACTTTCGGATCTTTTCTTCCATCTTCCTCCACAAGGTAATTGGCGCTTTGCCAACGGATTAGAGAGTTTGCTTCTCACGCCTCCACCAAGCGATGGCTTTACCTCTGAATCGCATAGCAATGATCTCGACTCGACGATCCTCCGGAATATTTCGATGCTTAAACATTTCATTAACAAGTGTTAGCCAGTCAACAATTTCTTCAAGAGAATCATTACCTGAGAATTCCTGGATATCCTTTTTAACTTCTTTTTCTCACTTCGGCTCATGAATGTTTTGCTCGTGACATCGAACATTCCTCCGATTGCGAAATGATCGAACATTCTCCGAAGATGAAGAGTCACCATTAGAATCTTCGGTCCAGGAATGGGGTGGTGAATTGTTTCTTTCCACCCTTAGACACTCAACTTCCCGCGTCAACTCATCAATTTGTTGTTGCATATGTTGCTACAAATTGTCAGCGAGCGTATGCACTTCATTCAATGGGATGATTCTGCTTTCACGACATCTAGCTTGTTTTGGCGGCATGGTTCTCTCCTCTAAAGCTCTGATACCAAATGATGCAGCCTGGTGTACGCTACTTGAACGTTAAGATCGGGAGAGTGACTTGCACATGTGGAATAGGACGAACAGTAATTATAGTCCTGCGCAAGCTCGGGAAAATAGATGTAACTTCGTCGATAGAGACCGGAATGACCTGATTCCAAATCCAAATGAACCAAGACTTCTGGATTAACAATTTCTCTGTTTTGAGTTTTCTCAAATAAGCACTATAGGAAGGACGAAATCGGGGTGGGAGTGGACGGATGTAAATGGACAGAATAGAGAAAAAGATAGAACTTCATTGGTTGCTCTTCCAGGCCTCCAAGGAAGTGGATAGGGCACCGATTCTTCTAGATCGATGACTGCAACTCTTCAAGGATGCAGATTTGAAAACCTCTGACTCTTCAAGGACAGAGTGAAAACTCTTCAAGGTTTTCAGGGGTATGAACTCTTCAAGGTTCAAGATAATTGCTTAATGCAAAATTTTCATTAATCAAATTCGTCTGTCGAATACATAAAGTAGATGGTCTTTTATAGCCAAAGAAAAACAAATGAAAAGATTCAAGCAAAAGAAGAGACTAAAGAGCATTAAAGACTCTAGAAGGCATAAAACAATAAAGAACTTAGAAACTAGAAACTAGATAAATGCTCAACGTCTTCTTAATCATCCCAAAGTATCTTTTAGGCTTCCAATGTATAGGGAAAGACAAGGACTTTATTGTGGCATGGACTCGCGGATGAGAGTGGATGGATGTAAATGGACAGAAGAGAGGAAAAGATAGAACTTCGTTGGTTGCTCTTCCAGGCCTCCAAGGAAGTGGATAGGGCACCGATTGTCACGCCCTGTATTCCAACTTAACCTCAACATCCGCGCAAAGGTCGAAGTGAAGTGCGACGCTCCCAGGATTGCGTCACCGACCCGAAACCCAAATCAGAGAAATTACATCGCATGCGGAAACAACGTATATATATACATATATAGTATATATATACATATATAATATATATATACACCCTGACGATTTCCAAAAACGTAACCACAAGTAGCAAGAGAAAATATTTTACAATAGACTGAACCAAATGTACATTCTTTACAACTTATATATATATACACAATCCATTTACAAACCAAAAATACATCAAGGGCCACGACACAAAAAGGGATCGGTGGCCTAGGGTAAAAACTAACTACTAGGGAGAGGCTATGGTCAAAAAGGGGTTAGCCTCTTCTGCTCACATAAGGACCTAGTCTAGGGCTCCCCGTCTGGATCGGATGGCACTACTGACTCCTCAGAGGAGTCCTCCTCAGATCTTATTTCCTCGCCCGACCCAACTTCCGCCACTTCTCCTGCTGCCTCGGCATTCTCACCTATTACTTCCAGATTTAATTCTTCGTCTTCCTCCGGGTTTACATCGACAGCTATAACTTGATGTTCTCCTTGCTCCTCGTCCATGGCCACTGGTCCATCCACTGTCTCGCCTACACTACTCACGCTAAGGGAGGCTGGAGGATCCGAGATTTCACCACTCACCATCTGTGGGATCATAACGCCGTTAACGTCCACTGGAACATCAAAAGTCCGGATCGGGGGTCCAGTCACACCATCCGCTCCCCTATAACACCAGGCTACGTACTCCTGATTGTCGCTATAATCCTCTCCCACATTTACAATCACAACAGAATGATATCTAATGTACGCTGATCCATCTCCACAGGGATGCACACTAAACGATCGCTGAATCCGCTGCGGAAATCAAAAAAGAGGGGCTTTCCTCGGCATTTTATGGACGGGGGTCTGAAAATCGGTTTTACCACAACCGTGAGATAAACTCAGCAAGTAAAATTCCTATTCCTAAACTAGGCTAACGTGCACCTCCAGAAGATAATTAAAAATGCATGAATTACTGAACCAGTAAATAAATCATTATAACTCATAAACAGTTAAATCGATCCGAAGGCCATGACCCTATGGTCATCAACAGTTAAATCGACCCGAAGGCCATGACCCAATGGTCATCACAATTAAATCGACCCGAAGGCCATGACCCAATGGTCATCACAATTAAATCGACCCGAAGGCCATGACCCAATGGTCATCACAATTAAATCGACCCGAAGGCCATGACCCAATGGTCATCACAATTAAATCGACCCGAAGGCCATGACCCAATGATCATAAATCAATCTCAACCATATCAAAACCAAACATGGAAATTCACATGTCATGGAATTCACACCAATTGCCATGCCCCGATGTACCAAGCACATTGAATCACAATTTCAACTCCTACAGAGCATTATTGGCACATCTAACTCATTTCATTATAGTCCATTTACATTCGGCAATTAACCCACAACTCAGCATTACAGAATTCCAGTCCACTTGGGATTTGACATGACCATCCAGTCTCAACTATTAAATCCACAGACATGGCATCATCCCGCAATATTCCAACAAGTCCCAATTGGCCTCTAACATGTCTAATTTCAAGTCATTAGTCAATAGTCCAATTAATATGCTAATTGAACTAATTCGGATCTAATATGGACCACACCCAAAACAGCCATCAAAGGGACTCCGAATCACCATTAAATCATTCCATTAAGCCCCAATTAAGTCCCCTAATCATCCCACACACAATTACACTTAATTAGGCCCTAAATTAGCCTAAATAATCCAAATTTAACCCCTAAACTTGCACAATTAGACTAATTCATGAATTAGGGATTTTACTCGCCTATTATCAATGCGAGGCGACGGAAGCGAGCGGCCGATTACCGACGAGCGGTACAATCGACGGCGGCGCTCCGGGGGCAAACCGGCGGACACGGCGGCGCCGGTGAGGCTCACGGCTACCTCACGGCCAAAACAGGGGAGGCTGAGGTTAGGGGCTGCGGACGGTGGAGAGGGGGACGGTGAGGGTGAGGCTGGTCGGCTGGGACGGTGCACGGCGGCGCGGCACCGGCGAAGCAAGACCGGCGGCGTCCCTGCTCGTCTTGGCTGGAACAGCGGCTGAGGGCGACGGGAGAGGGGGAAAACCGGTCGACGGGGCTGGGGGTGGCGCCTGGGGACGGCACACGGCGGCTGGCGGCCAGCAGCTCCGGCGAGGACGGCTGTTCCGGCGTGACCAGCAGCCGGCGAAGCTGATCGGCGGGGGAGAAGCGGCTGAAGAAGACGATCGGGAGAGAGAGAAGGACATGAGCAGAGAGAGAGAGATCTGAAGAGAGAGAGAGAGGGTCAAGGGTGGTCAACACAATCCTTAGTGGGGTCCACATGTCAAAATCCAAGGGTTTAGGACCAAAATGCCCCTCATCCAAGGGTCCAAAATGCTCCTTATCCAATAATTCAAGGGCAAAATGGTAAAAATCCCTTAACCATGATTAACCAAGTCTAACTAGCCTTAACCAACCCTAGTTAAATTCCAAAATTGTCCCAAAATTCGGAATTAAACAAAAATAGGCTAGGGGCATTTCCGTCATTTTTCGATCCCGAACCGAAATTCCAATTTTTGCCCATACCGGTCCTAAATATTCATAGGAGACATAATCCGGAGTCGGAATCGCGAAATTCACTTTCTAAGTCCTCGAAAATCATCTGCAAAGTTTCCGGGAATAAAATAATATTATTTTCCAATTTTCGTCGAAAATCCACTTTTTGTCCAAAACCACTTTAAATATGCGTGGCTGTCCCAAAATGACCTTGACCGTGAAAAATAACCTCAAACGGCCTCCGAATTCGGCCTCGGTGTCCCCAGGGGCAAAACCGTCCTTTTTCTTAATTTCTGTCAAATTTTCAGTTTCCAACCCTGTTAATCCCAAACATGAGTGGTCACTCCAAAATGACGTCCGTCTTGTAAAATAGTCGTAATTACCCTTGAAATTTTGATATTGAAATTCGAGTCCAATATTGCGATCTAATTTACTCGTTTTGCAGTTTTAGGGTCTCTCACTAACAGGCGGCTGTTTAGGCGTTACACGTATCGACCTAAGATTGTCCGAGTCGTGAGGGTCTCAATTTCGAGAGAATGAGAGGAATTATCACTAGCACCTGAGGTCACGATCGTTTGGATGAAAATCGGGTTTCCTTTGTCAGGCGCACTTTCGGTCATGCGAAATCACTCGCGATCCGATCGTGCGTTACTGACAATATCAACCTGTCATTTTCCTAAGATCGGCCTATATTGGTTCAAAATACTTCCTCGACGTTCGTCGAATTTGGCGCTCCATCACGATTGGGTTCTCGGTCCACGTACCTTATCCTACTTAGCCTTTCCCATTTTGTTAGTATCCCGTGATTGATCAATTCCGGGCGAGACTTACTAAAATTACACGAGAATCAATATACACTTTATTGGTCCCGGTAACGGGTCAAAATTCAGGATGTTACACCGATTCTTCTAGATCGATGACTGCAACTCTTCAAGAATTGCAGATTTGAAAACCTCCGACTCTTCAAGGACGGAGTGAAAACTCTTTAAGGTTTTCAGGGGTATGAACTCTTTAAGGTTCAAGATAATTGCTTAATACAAAATTTTCATTAATCAAATTCTTCTGTCGAATATATAAAGTAGATGGTCTTTTATAGCCAAAGAAAAATAAATGAAAGGACTCAAGCAAAAGAAGAGACTAAAGAGCATTAAAGACTCTAGAAGACATAAAACATTAAAGAACTTAGAAACTAGAAACTAGATAAATGCCCAACGTCTTCTTGATCATCCCAAAGTATTTTTTAGGCTTCCAATGTATAGGGAAAGACAAGGACTTTATTGTGGCATGGACTCGTAGATGAGACTCTTGGTCTTCGAATTGCGTCCGTTCAATATCTTCAAGATTGGTAGAGCGACTTGTCGAGCTCGGATGCGGGCTGATCTCCTTGGTCGAGTGAGCTCGTGTTCGATGCGGGTAGCATTATCAATCTGGCTTGCATCAAATATCTACCATTCAAAATCACAAAATATAATTTACATGCACGCTGAATTTTTAAACTATATACCACCGATATCAAAAAGGATCAGCAGCCTATTAGGTCAGCACTATACCAAAAATGGATCACTACCAACTTTAACGACTAACTCCTACGCCCTCTGCTAGGTGTCCACTCCGACTCACTCTTCTTATCGTCCTCTTCTGAATCCTCCTCATCATCCTCATCAGGCTCGTGCTCGTCCACAGTCTCCGAATTAACATCAATCTCAATGGGGTTATCCTCATCCCCCGACTCAATGTGGACCTCGATCTGCTCCTCCTCAATCGACTGCTCCCTATCCTTCTCTGGCTCGGCTACTAGCTCGACCTCATCCTTCTCCGCCTCAGGCTCCTCCTCATGCTCATCCTCCTCCTCCGGCTTTACCTTGGGTATGACATCCAAATCCATGTCCATTGGATCATATCCCGCCTGGGACTCTTTCGATTCGGGCTCAGGTACTGCTACGGTCGGCTCCGATGCGGCCGAGACATGCTGGTGCCCTGACTAAGCCAGACTAGTCTCCAAACTAGTCATCTCGCCGTCGGGAGGGGGTATGGCAGACGGATCCCAGTCCCTTACTCCATCAAAGGGTACGTCGAATCCTTGGACGGGTCCGAACTCATCTGCCCCGTTCCGGAACATCCAAGTTGTATAGGCATGAGCCTGCCAGAGGGGTAGCCCTATATCTACCTATACTACCAAAGTGTACTTGACCCAAGTATAATTCTCATCTATCGAATACTCTACGACGTCATGATCAGCGTGCATAACTATCCAAAAACACTGCGGCGGCAGCTGTGGTAGATTCATGGCTCAGGCGAGTGCTTTGAAATGGTTTGGTTGAAACAATCATGAGACATTTCTCAATAAGTCACAATCTAAACCCTACTTAGGCTACCACATATTTCAGACAAGTTCAGACACACAAACGAGCAACACGAACCAACACTATTCACGCAATCACACTTACCTGGACTCTTGGCATACTCAGCCTGCACGTTTGTGACATCTCGAATTTTCATGACCAAAGATTAACAGACCCTAATGGATTAAGACTCTCGTCGATGGGAATTAGGAGCAATAAAAAATTGGAAGTTTAACATCACTAATATCGTTTTTGGAATCGCAAATTCGGATTCTAGAGATCATTATCGTTGGGCCAACTAAACCGACGTCGTGTCGTTCGCACGACCCGACTCCGTGCAAACTCGTCGCCGTTATTTTTCCCTTACTCACCGCCGCCCCCTTCTCTCTTTCTTTTCTTCTTTTCTTCCATTTCTTTCCCTTTTCCCTCTTTTTCTTTTCACCGAGAAACCCACGCAGTAGCAGCCCCTTCCTCTTCCTTTCTTTGTCTTCTTTCTCCCCTTGCACTTGGCAGGAGAGAGGTGCCACTTGGCCCCCCTTGCATGCCCATGCATGCAAGGGAGTTAAACAAACGTCAGATAATCTCTTTTTCCCCCTCATCTCACTCATTTCCAGCTCACTTTCTCTCACTCAACTCTCCCTCTCGCCCAGCTCACTCTCACTCTCTCTTGTTTCCCTCAATAGCCGCTTGGAAGACAACCCCTCCACCGACCAGCAAATGCCGCCCTCTACTCTGTCCATGACCAGCAGCAGTAGTCGGCCATTTCGTCTCTGCCTCGGACCAGCAGCTTTGCCTTAGCCATCTTAGCCTTTTCCTCTCAACAGCAAGTACTTTCCATCACCTTATACTAACCACATTAATGGTTGCATGTCGGTTTGGGTTTTGGATGAGGCGTTAAGGTGGCTAGAAGGGCGAAAGGAGAGGGCAATATGTGGTATAGTTTCTGTTTTTGTGTATCTAAACCCCCCTAGAACGGTTTGTCGCGGATCTAGATAGCTAGATTAAGTTGGGAAAGATGTTGCATGTTATTTTAAACTCTTGGGTTGATGTTTTCTTGGCTGGGAAGTGGCAGATCTGAACCTGGAAAAACGTTTCTTGAAGTTGTGTCATGGAATCCAGATTTGACTTTTCTGAACGTTCCCTGATTTCCATTTTTGTAGTGCCTTTTGTGGTCAGAATCTTGCGAAGTGATCTTCATAAAAGTTGTTCAGAAGATCTTGATTTATACATACTTAAATTTCAGATTTTTCTGAGTTCAAATGGGTCATACGAAGGTCCGAATTCGTACCAAATCGGAACTGTTCTTACCGCTAAATCTTGGACCTTCATGCCTTCTCCAATTTTTATAAAATTTTTCACTTCGAATTTGGTCACACTTCCTCTTAAGATTTATTAAGCGAACCCTTGTCTACTACATATAAAAATTTCAGAGTATTTTAAAATGTTTTGATTAGCGAAAACAACATTCTTTGTGACTCAGTTTTCCTGTTTCAATGGACTAATTTTGGGCCATCTTCGAGCTATTAAAAGTGGTCTTTACCTAAGGAATTTGGCATTGTGTTCTTCATGAAAAATAGTTATTAAGCTCTTTTATACTACATACTTAAATTTCATAATTTTTCGAGGTCATTTACTATATTATTGGTTTCGGTTTCTCAAAGTGCTCAAAACTGCCCGATTTCACCAATTGTTAGAAATCTCGAGTTTTCTATTGAAAAACGATGGATATTTGATTTCTGGTCTACTGGAGACAGTAACCACGCTTAATTAGCTTTTCAACGATGCTTATTTGGCCTTGATCCGATGTCGAATGCTTATGTAAATCGAGTAATCTTTGAGAGCACAGAATCTGAAATTTTGGTTGTGAACAGTTTGTGGGCAATAATGAAGTGCCTCATTTGTTGGTTGAGACATGGTATCATTCTATGAGAAAGATGTGCCGAATAAAAATAAAAGGATCGTTTGTGTGTGTGGATTTGTGACTCTGTGAGGCTCGGTATGGGATGGGTCAAAGTGGATCGTTTGCGCATGTGAATATGTGACGAGAGATGATTGATGCCGTCTGTCTACGGACGACGATGCCCCGAGGAGCTTGTCGGGAAAGCGGGATGCCGTGGACCGGTAGTTCACGATGCCTAGGAAGAGCCATGCCCTAGATGCCCAGAGAGTACAAACGGGATGCTGTGGCCAGTGGGACCGTGAAGCCTGCGCGGGCCGTTGAGTAATCTGGCATATACCGCAGCAGTCCGGTCTAGGCACACCGGATCTTGCTAGTCGGGATGTTTCCTCCTTGTGTGGTCAGGGAGCGCACCGGTCATGTGTCTTGGAGTGGTGAATGAAGTCGATTATTGTCACATAACGTATGCAATGTGTGCTCGTATGAGTGGCTGTTCTTGGATAAACGTTCTTTTGCTTGATATTGGCAGTTAGGTGAGAATGAAAAAGGGAATTATGTATGCTATGGCTGGATGTGAATTGGTTTATTTGCCTATCTATTTGACTCTATTGAGATGCATGTTGTTATCTGTTTAGTATGGCGTAATAGAGTTTACTTGGTTGAGCTTTCACTCACTGTTTATCGTTGACACATTTTTTACAGATCTTCGAACATGTCACCGACCCCTTATCCTGATAGTGTCAGTAGTGATGGAGGTGGTGCCGACAAGTAGAGAAGTGGAGTTATGGATGCAGTTGCATTAGGGGAATAGGATCCCATTTTGACCTCCCAGATGAAATTTTGCTATCATGATTGAAGAGGATGTCATCTAAATCACCTTTTGTATATAAATAAAAAGTGAGAAATGAAGATGTGATATTTTGTTGTGGATGTGTCTACTGATCGAGAAATGTTTAATTTGATTGTGTTTTGTCTTCCGCTTGAGCTAAAAGTGAAAAGATTAAGACCGCATTAGTAAGTGGCGTGTTTGGGATGCCACAACGTTAGTTTATAATATCAACATTCAAAACTTGCACGCATTTCAAACTTCACGCACCCCAAAACACATACATTTCCAAGCCAAAAACACACATCGATCACGCACTATCGCATCAATTTCATTTACTTTCCTCGTCGTACCCCACTAGCTCAATCACTTTCTCGGTCCGCGTAAACACGCCTCAGGCCCACACGATCGCGCCCCGAGCATCACACGCCTCGGTCCGATCCCACTTTCTCTTACCATACCACACACCCCGCTCTCAATCACATTCCTCGGCCCGCGTAAACACGTCTCAGGCCTACACGATCGCACCTCGAGCATCACACGCCTCGGTCCGATCCCATTCACACATTCTTTCCTTAGCCTGTGCTAAATGCGAGGCCTACGTGATCGAAACTCGAGCTTATAATGTCTCGGTCCGATCCCAATCTCACCCAAGCTGATCGTGCCTCGGATTGAATCCATTCTCACTTTCTTTCCTCAGCCCGCGCCAAAGCGACGGGCCTACGTGATTGAAACCCGAGCTTATAATGCCTCGGTCCGATCCCATAATCATATCACAACCCGTGTCAACACGCCTTTGGGCCTTTTAGTGATCACACGCACATCGCATGCCATAAATTTCATACATGTGCATACTCAAGCATTAAATACGCGCGCTCAGAGGTGCCCAAATCAATCAAATCAATTCAGCCACATAACAACATACAACAAACACGCAATTTGCCCTTTTTCGACACCAAAACTACGATATCTCACTCTCAGCCTTTCACAGCACTTTCACGAAATTCCAAGCCGGATCTAATGGCACCAAC
Organism: Syzygium jambos; assembly: GCA_031216235.1. Lineage (NCBI taxonomy): Eukaryota > Viridiplantae > Streptophyta > Magnoliopsida > Myrtales > Myrtaceae > Syzygium > Syzygium jambos. The sequence goes on along the minus strand of CM062225.1, from coordinate 11,374,763 downwards.
CACACACCAAACAACATATCACAGCACTCAAAACGGAAATTTCCAGCCATTGATTGGCCTCTAAAAATCCACTAAAATCTTCCGATTTCAATCCTAAGGCTCGCTAATCCAATCAGCCCCTAAGTTTTACCAAATCGCGTCTAAATGGGTCTGATAATACTCGATATACTAGGCGAGGGTTAGATCGCAACTTACCGGACTCTAGACTAACTCGGCTAGAGTGAAACGGGCGGTGATCGGCGGTCCATGCAGCGGCTTGGCGGCTAGAGCGGCTTGGGCCGGTTCCTCACGGCCACGGGAGAGGGAGAGAGAGAGGGACGACAGCGTGAGGCGGTGCGGCGGTGACGAGTGGTGGCCGACAGTGACGGCGCGGCGGTGGCCTACGGTGACGGCGCGGCGGCGAGCGACCAAGGGGGAGAGGCCGATTGGGAGAGAGAGAGGGGAGGGGTTGTCGAGAGATGGGAGAGAGAGAGAGAGAGAGAGAGAGAGAGAGAGAGAGAGAGAGAGAGAGAATTTTGGTCTTAAAAGTCCAATTTTGACCACTTTTGTCAAAATTACCATCTTGCCCTTCTCTAATATTTAATCAACGGCCGAGATTCGATCTTATCTTCGAATCGACGGCCGAGATCGAATCTTTTCCAAAATATCCAAGGGCAATTTGAAAATTTCATAAAATTTCAAGGGCAAAAATGTCCAACCAAAAAGTTAGGGCAAAATGACCAAAATGCCCTTCCCTCTTAAAACTTGCCCTTAACAAATTCCTAGGGGTAAAATGGTCATTTTCCCCATTTCTCGCCAAAATTAAATTTTTTTGAAGGATCCGGGACAATCCTAAGCTGCACGTTCCAACCACAACATCGTCCTAACGTCCCTACGTGACTTCCTAATTTTCCGATGCCCAATTTGATCTCTAATTAATAAATGAATTTTATATAACGTAACTTGAGTGATTCTCAGACTAACGGGTGGCTTTTGGGGAAATTTGCCTATTCAACTCATGATTGATACTAAATCAAGTCACGTGCAAGTCCATTCGGATCGTGACAACCTCGGTTGCTAATATAATCGCGAGGATCGATCGCTAGTTCAGATGTGCACGATCGTTTAGTATAGGTTCTGGATCGTTCATCATTTCATTTCATGGCCAAACGGAATCACCCACGACCCACTTATATGATAGTGATGAATCGGTCCATAACTACCCTAAGATCGGCCTACATTGGCTCAAAATATCACCTCGACGACTTTATAGTCGAAATTCGATTCACGATCAAATTTTTCTTAGTCGCACGAATTTAAATCTCTAATTAGCCTTTCCCTAATGGTTAATATCCCAAGAATGATCAGTTCCGAGCGAGAACTAACTACGAGTACGTTCATAAAATCAAGCATTTCATAAATCTCAAATGGGCAAAATTTAGGATGTCACAATAGGGGTTTGAAGTTGATAATCATCTTGACATCGTGACCAATCTTCTCCTTCATCGGGGATTGTCTTCTTATGTAGATGCTTCATCACCTATGATAGTCCAATGCTGACTATCGAAATTTGCGAAATCTCCGCTTTTTGCTTAGGATGACTTTTACGAACTTGGCCTTCTGCCACATATTTTCATTCATTTCTTCTTTTTTTGATTTTTTTCTTCTTTCTTTTTCTCTTTTTTATTCTTCTTTTGACACATTTCTTGGAGTGTGCTAATAGACCAGCCAAACTTTGGCGTTAGCGGTGCTATTAGCTCTTGAAAATTTCAGCATTTTTGGACTCTCAAGGTCTTCATCTCTAGTGATGATCCAAATCATGCTACCTCAATCTAGTAACTCATCTACCTTGCCCCTAATGTGAGCAATGATCACCAACTTGATTTTAGAAATGAATTTGCAGGCTCAAATAAGCTATAACGTCGGTCGTGCCATGTAGGATAGCCGAGATCTGTGTCAGTAATTTCTGGCCAAAATTGGTACTCAATTGGCTAAACATATAAAGTTTTAGGACTAAATTGACACAAGTGCAATAGGTTAAGATTTTTTTTGTAATTTCCAAGACCTAGTTTAAGATTTTTTTTTTAGGACTAAAGATGGAGTACAACTTGTTTTTCAAATTTTGATCATAATTTCTTCTTATTAAAATTTTTCACATTTCCTATAGCTAACGAGAAAATATTAGGTAGGTTTGTCTTGTCACGTATGTGGTAGGAATCTCCATTCAACGCTTGCCACGTGTCCAGGTGGGCCTCACCAGGTAGTCTATTTGTCTTCTTCACTGTTTCTACCTTTTTTCCCTTTCTTTCCTTTTGGCCTACGGCTATACTTGGCCATGGCCGCTGACCAGTCACAAGTGAATGGTTGCTCTTGTCAAATCTAGTGAGGGCTCGACCCTTGTGACCTAGGCAATGATCGCCCTCATTGAATCTGGCCAGGTTCACCCTTACGGCCTTTGGCTAGGGCGAGGACAAAAAATCAATGAGTGGACAAACAACAAAGGAGGAGCCGCCAATGAAGAGGCAATCAAACAGCTAGGTGGTGTTGAAGGCGTTAGTCGAGACCCAAGCACTGCCCAAGTAGAAACCCACAAGTTCACACTTATCATTCGTGGAATTCAAGGTATATGGCGAAACATTTTATGCCTTGGTTGACACGAGTGCTTCAAATATGTTCTTGTTAAGTGAAGCGGCCAAGAGCTTGAGACTTTACATGGAGTCAACCGATCGTCGATATAAGGCTATCAACTCTGAAGATGTACCGATAGTAGGCGTTGCTTGAGATGTGGAACAAGAAGTCGGTGGATGGAAGGGCAAGCTCTCCTTCGAGGTAATACCCCTCGATGACTATGATCTCATCCTAGGTTTGGAATTCTTTGATAGTGTGAGAGCCATGATTGACATGCAGACCAAATCCATCATCATCATTGACCTGCAATGCCCATCAATGGTACCTATGATTTACGGATTGACGGAAACAAAGAGCATCTCCCTAATCCGACTCGTGGACAATGGGCCAAGAGTTGAGGCCTCCATGATCAAGTCAAGCACAAAGTTGAAGGTAGAACGTCCCCCTCAACACAAAATGCAAATCCATGTGAGCTTTTCGGAAGTGGTGACCTTGCCGAATAACATGGAGGTAGTCAAACCAATGGAGTCAAGTAGCCAACAAGTCGAGAAGCCAAAGACAAAGTAGCATGAGAAGAATCAACAACGTTCCAAGAAACCAACAATCTAGCCCGAGTCGAGAGTACCAAGGATGTTGCTTGAATAGGTGGGGGACAATGTCACAATTCCAAGGTTTCCATGCACCAAGGACCGTGTGCGATCGACAAAGACTGTCCCGAATCTTTAAGAGCTTCTAGAATATTCTTAGGAACGGGTGATACGGTAAATAAATTGTGCTCTAAAGTTCTCCTGCATTAAGTGTCAGTAGTTGGTAAATGGGGAGATGCGATATCCATCACACGATTGAAAGATGATTAACGGTTGTAACGAGAGATCCTCTAGTATAAATAAGGATGCTCTCCCCCTAATTTGTATCATCCAAACAATTGAGCAATACAAGCATTCTCTCCCAAAGCTTTTCTCTCTAAACTTTCTCTCTTTACGATTCGTGCAAGTGAGCGAGTGATTGGTACTCAAGAAGAAGGTTTGGCTTAGGTGCTTCAACGATCCAAGAAAACCTAAATCGTTGCGCGGTCCCAATCCAAAATTATTGGCCCGCGACAATTCCGTCATTGGTTTCTTTTAGTTAACATCTGGCAGAGCCTTTATTTTATTGGACATAACGGAATTTAGCTTTTGATTTGCTTAGAGCACCAAGGTTTTCCATCTCCTCAAGCATTTATTTTTTGCTTTAATTATTGAGTGTTAAATTCTTGCTCGTGCACTTATATGATTACTTATTGCATGTTAGCGGTTTAGGCTTAAAATTTTCTAAGACTAATTGCAAAATATTTTTGAAATAAAGAGAAAATGTACCAAAATGGCATTAAATTTATCTAGTGTAATCAAGTTCCCGATCCATGAGATTTCATGTTTGCAATGTAAGATGTTCACCCACATTTTAATTTCTATTTGGATTTCTAATCGACCCATAATAGTTAGTGGCAACTCCAAAATGAATTGATTAGCATGTTTTCAATGATTTAATAAAAATCCCAAAGTTGCAATCGGTATAGGCTTGGGAGAGTCCTTACTAAGCATTTGCTCAGTAATCTATTAACTTTCTCCTTGTGGTTCACATTTAAAAAGGTCGCGACACTTTTTAATCTCTACAAAAACAAGAGACACATTCCCCATTGCAAGAGGACCAAAGTTTCATAAATTTACTATAGGAAACTTCGCACGTGCATTGCATTTAGTGATCAATAACATTTAATCAACTTTTACCTTTCAACATCCGGCCAACATTGAATTGCTTTAGAGGTACACTCGGAGAGTTTTGCCCATCAAGCATCCACATTGGATCACCGTGTGCAAGTATACGCAGCCAAGCCCCTGATGAACTCAGAAGACTGGTGGATATGGCAAATATATGACAATGATAATTTACACGGTACCCTTCAATTGGCCCTCGTGTTTCTTGAAGATCGATCCCGAACTTTTTCAAAGTGATAGGATCTGACCCTTCACTTCAGTCTCCTGCGGCTGCTTTTTTCTGCAAGTGATTTCTCATTGTGCCTAACATTATGAGGGAAAAAAGAAACCAGAGATAGAGTTGTGAAACGTGCGATTCAACTTTAATGGTTAATAAACAAAGAAAAACATGCAGCACTGGGATGAGATGAGCTTTCCCTGTCTAAAAGGAAGAGCAAGAACTGCGTTTTGAGTTAGGGTTACGTGTGCTTCATTGTAGCACACATGGGAATGACAAGACCGGTCATCAAAGCGAGGATACGTCTATAGCTCATTCTCTTCATTTACATCCCAGTCAATGTTTTTTTTTGCATGTGATAGATAAGGGCAAAAGTACACTACAAGTGCCATAACTTGTGTACGGCGCTCACTTTAGTGCCATAACTTTTTTTTGGATCACTTTAGTGCTAAAATTTTTGAAAAACGATCACTTAAGTGCTAAAATTTTTGAAAAACGATCACTTAAGTGCCAACTCCGGTGCCGTACACAATTTTTCGCCGGAATCTGACGTGGCATTTTTTTTATTAATTTCTGAAACTGACGTGGCTCGCCGGAGTCTCGCCGGAGATTGGCACTTAAGTAATCGTTTTTCAAAAATTTTAGCACTTAAATGATTGTTTTTAAAAAATTTTAGCACTTAAGTAATCGTTTTTCAAAAATTTTAGCACTAAAGTGATCCAAAAAAAAGTTATGACACTTAAGTGATCGTTTTTCCTCCGACTTGGCACCAAAGTGATCCGAAAAAAAGTTATGGCACCAAAGTGAGCGTCGTACACAAGTTATGGCACTTATAGTGTCCTTTTGCCGATAGATAAGTAGTATTGATGTGAAGTTAAATTTTATGTGCGACATGAACTAGTGTTTTCTGTAATTTTTTCAAAAGAAAGGGATAGATTATCACATAATATATCAAAAAACTGCTTTTGAAAATTTCAGCAGCAGAAGAAAAACAAGATATTTGAAAATTTCAGGGCATTAATTTATAGGAGAAATTTTAAGAAGAGTTGGTGAGGCTATTTAATCAAAGAAATTTTCTTTTAAAGAGAAAATTGTCCTTTGGCAACTTTTTTATGCCCAAAAAGGCTCAGTTTCAGGTCAGAAAAAGTAATGTTCATATTCACAATAAAAGCTTTGTGACATTCCGAAATTTCCGCCAATTGGAAATTATGAAATAATTGAGTTTTATGAAATATGCTCGCAGTAAATTCTCGCCCGGAACTGATCAATCCTAGGAATGCTCACCATTAGGGAAAGGCTAATTGGGGAATTAAATTTGCGCGACTAAAGGAAATTCGATCGTGAATGGATTTCGACCATTAAATCGCGGAAGTGATATTTTGAGCCACTGTTGGCCGATCCAAGGATAGTTAGGGGTCAGTTCGCCACTGTCCTAGTAGTGGATCGCGGGTGATTCTGTTGGACCACAAAACGACTTGACGAATGATTCTGAAATTATACCGAACGATCGTACCCCTCGGATCAAGTGATTGATCTTCGCGATTTTAATGACAACCGAGTTTGTCACGCACCGAACGGACTTGCACGTGACTCGATTTAGTATCAGTCATGAGTCGATTTCGCGAATTTTCCCAGCAAGCCTCCCGTTAGCTCGAGAAACGCTCGAGTTGCGTTTAATAGAATTTAATTATTGAATTTTTGCCCAAATTGGACACCGGAAAATTAGGAAGTCACGTCGGAACATTAGGACGACGTTGGACGTGACACGTGCGAATTTTTGGTGCGCTTAAATCCTTCGGAAAAATTCGATTTGGGCAAGAAACAGAGAAAGTGACCAAAATACCCCTATGATTTATTAAAGGGCAAGCTTTAAGGGTAAAGGGCATTTTGGTAATTTTGCCCTAAAATTTTGATTGGACAATTTTACTCTTGGATTTTTGGAAAATTACAAGTATGCCCTTGGATATTTTTATGCAAGAATCGATCTCGGCCGTTGGATCAAGATAAGATAGAATAGGGACCGTCGGATTAAAATTGTGAGACAATGGCATTTTGGTCTTTTCCACCTTGGTCAATTGGACACTATTTGACTCAAAAATGTTGTCTTCCTTCCCATTCTCTTCTCTTCTTCTTCACGATCAGCCCCCCCATTTGTTTTTTTTTTCCTTCTTTCCCCCACCGTGAGCTTCCCTTTGGCCATTCCTCCCTCCACCGCCGGCACCGCCGCTTGCCGCCGCACGCTCGGACCTCCCCCAAGCCGCTGTCCACGCCACCATACGCCGCCACCACCAACCTCAAACCTCACCATCTCTCTCTCTTTCTCTCTCTCTCAAGTGGCTGTGAGCCCCAAATCAAGAGGCCGGACTGCCGCCGCTCAAGCTGGACGTCGCCGTGAGCCGTACGCCGTCGCCGTAGAGTGCCCCCGCCTCCCGTTCTAGCCGATTAAGTCTAGAACTTTGTAAGTCATGCTCTAATCCCGATTTAGGATATTGGGTATCGACGAATAATTTGATTTGGGGTGAAATTGACAATATGCGGGTGCGAAATATTGGGGTTTATGATTGGAAATATTTGGCGGGTCTTGAGGATTATTTTTGAAATTTTTGGAGGACAATTTGAGGTGAATTATAAACTGCGAGTTACTGTTCACAAGCTACGAATTACTATTCATGGGGCTGTGATGATTTGTTCGGGACGCAAGTTGAATTTTTAAAATCATTATTTAATGGCGAGAAAGTGTCGTGAAGGATCGGAATTGATCAGACGCCATTTAGGTGGAGAAAGTTGGCAATTTACGTGTTTTAGGCATGTTTGAATTATTTTGGATGGGGTTGACTTAATTGAGTGCTTATTTGTGTGTTTATATAGTGGACATATGTCTGTTTGGTGCACGCGTGGGCCAGATCGAATTAATTGTTGATATTGGCCATGTGAATTGTTAAGTGAGCTCTGTCCGCGTGTGACTCGATGCGTGTACGGATCGCGTGTGATGGACCAGTTGCGTGTGGTAAATGCGTATCGAGTATGTGCATGAGTAAGGAGAAGTTGTGGTGTGACAAGTGATTGTGGGAAAGTATGCGAAGGTGTGATAGTACGAGAATGGGATCGGGCCGGGTATCGTAAATTTGGGCAGCGATCACGTAGGTCTGTTACATTTGGCGCAGGCTGAGGCTTGAAAAAGCAAGTTTGAAAATCGGTCTGAGGCACGATCAGCTCGGGTGAGATCGGGATTGGATCGAGGCATCATAAACTCAGGTTCCAATCATGTAGGCCTGTCGCATTTGGCGCGGGCTGAGTTAGGATCGGGCCTGGGGCGTGTGATGCTTAGGTCGCGATTGGGGCCTGAGGCATGAATGGGTACGCGGGCCGGATGTGGTGATTGATCGCAGTGTGCCTAAGGCGTGTACTTCAACGCGGGTCACTGACGAGTGTTATGGAAAATGAATGGTCGCAGTGTGCCTAAGGTGTATACTTCAATCTGAGACGTGTACTTCAACGCGGGTCATTGGCGAGTGTTGTGGAAAATGAATGGTCGCAGTATGCCTGAGGCGTGTACTTCAACGCGGGTCACTGACGAGGAATATGAAAGAGGAATGAGAATGGAAGGAACAATGGGATGAGAATGGTACATGCGCGTGTTTACATATGATGTAATTGTGATTGAGTGCGGGTGTGCGCATGATTGAGCCTAACCATATTAATTGATGTGCTTGCTTTGTGATTACTTGATGTATGTGAATGTGTGTGATTGCGTAATTGTCTGGAGGTACGTGATAGCCTAGGTTGGGTTTAGGAGTATACTTGCTGAAATATAATCTCATGGTTGTGTAAACCAATAATTTTCAGAACCCCGACCTGAGCGATGAATCCTCCACCTCCGCCACCAGTACGTTTTGGAGTGCCAGTGCATACAGAATATGAGGTAGCAGAGTTTTCGATGGGAGACGTAATGACCTGGATAAGACATATGACGACCGTGTTTGTAGAAGTGGGAAAGCTTGCCTGGGATGAGAACCATTTTTGAGATAGAACGTCAGGTCATCGACTCCTTTTTGATTTTGGTAATTTAAGTAAAGTGTGCACTGGTAGACAGAGGTTTGTTTTATTGTATATATGGTGGAACAAGTTGAACAAGAAATGGAAATGTATATTCTTCCAATTCTCCCCAGTTTAATTTGTCAGGGTGTTTATGGTTTCCGTTTGCGCGATTAAATCTCTGATGTTTAGTTGAGGTCGGCGATAACCTGGGACGTCGCAACCGTTCAACCTGAAGCGGGATGTCGTAGGCTCGACGGGAGTTTCGAGGCGTGACAAGCTTTGTCTTGGATTGTATCCCCTTGAAGAAAGGACAAAAAGATCCCAACACTTCATGACACGACCAAGGCGAAGATTAAGAATGGCGATTAGATACAACATGATAGGAGCTAAAATTAAAGTAACTTGGTAGTACTATTCACAAATGGATGATGCTCCACCAACAAATACATAAGTTGTTTTCGACGCTTTTAGACACGCGACGTTTGGATGAAAAGTTGATTGAATGACACATACATTAGAAACGATAAAAAAAAAATTTGTACACTCGTCCTCCTTCCTTCCTTTCTTTCTTTTCTCTTGCTGTGCACATTTGGCCACAGTTTTTTGGATATCTTTGCTTTCTTTAAATACTTTGTATTAACTACCCTGTCGGATAAAATTTAAAAGGAAGATTTCTAGAAGCATCATATTTTCTTTCAAAGTACTTTATTTTCACAATAAACATATAATATTGAAAGGGTTTCCCGCATCAATGAATAACGGTATTTTGGTGGGTAATTATTACTAGATTTTTTCTTTGTCGGAAGAGGTTTTGACATGTCTTGTATACATTGAGCATCTATCCACGTATTAATACTTTAGGAGCAATACTTTAAAATCCGAGTGAACTCTCTCTCTCTCCGCCCACTTTTTGAGACGAAATTTTATCGCAACATTCCTCTGTATGCGGCGTATAACATTGTCAATATTGCTACTTTCGTATAAAGTGACCTCTAATCTACCTATATTATTCCCATTCTAAATACTTGAGCTGCCCATCAACGCGTGCTTTGATCTTTTCGCCTTTAGGTTTATCATCTTGCATAATGCTATTAATGTAATTATTGAAATAGAAAAAGAGTACATATAAGCCATGTGATAGTAACAATTGTGACCTAAATTCTCCTTTCTACTGTACGTTCACAAGAAATTAGGGTTTTTCTGTCACGCCCCGAACCCCAAGGCACGCGACATCCTTACCTCGATTGATAAACTGCAACGTCCCAAGAAGCGTCGCCGACCCACGCCCAATAGAGATCAAGCACAAGCGGAAGCATTAAATAAACAAACCCAGGCAACTACAATATGAGCCAAGGATAGCCATACATCAAACACTTATGTAGAAAATAATTACACATTTATATTACTATTAAAAATCATTTGTACAATATTTACAAATACAAATAAAAAGGCACACATGATCAGTAGCCACTTGGTCAAAAAGGGATAAGTGGCTAGGGAGGTCAGGCTAAAACTTAAGAAGAGGGCTACAGTCCAAAAAGTAGCGACCCTCACTACTAGCTAAGGACACTGGACGACCCTATGGCTCCCAGTCAGGATCGGACGACTCGGTGGGATCGTCTGACAACTCCTCGAAGGCGTCCTCACTAGACCCTGACTCCTTCGAATCCATGGCCTGTGCTCGCTCATCCTCGGAGTCCGGCTCCAACTCTGGATCTAAGTAGGGTCCTAACCCGTCATTTACTTCTATTTCCTCATCGGACCCTACCTCAGCGACCTCTCCAATTTCTTCCTCGTAATCTATGTCCATGTCCTTAAACTCCTCTTCTTCGTCTTCGAGCTGATCAGCATCTTCGGCAATTACTTGAGGCTCCCCCTGCATGGGCTCATCCACGCCGTCTACGTCATATACATCCTGAGGATTGATTATCTCACCATCAGCCATTCGTGGAATCATCAATCCATCTTGGTCAATCGGCACATCAAAAGTCCTAAGGGGTCGTCCGAGGTTGCCGTCTGCGTCTCGCAAGCACCAGGCCACATACTCCTGGGTCTGATGAAAATACTCTCCTACTTTTACAAACACCATGGATCTATATCTCACATAGGATTCCCCATTTCCTGCGGTGATGCACCTAAGGGACCCGTTATGCAACTAGACGAATCTGCGGGCTTGAAGTCACTTGAAGTCAACGATGTCGGATTAAGCTCAAATTTGGTGGGCTGAAGCGAAACGGCGTGCTGATCAATACTCACGGCCTTTGGCCGTGATTAACAATGGATTTTCGCGATTCGAGATTGTTTAGATGGATTTTTCTATTTTTTTAGTATTTTTTTATGGGTTAATTTAATAATAGCAATTTCGTAATTTTACGTTTTGATGATTACGTTTCCTAATAGGGTTAGGTTTGGGTCTTTATAAGCTTGTTTTAGGGTTTCCTTTGAGCAGACTTGATATTTTTTTGATTTGATAATCATATTTGGAGGACGAATTGTTCTTCTTTCGAACTTTCTTGTTCAGTCAAATTTTCTATCGCGTTTCGGCATCATGCGGGGTATGTACTGGTATACTGGTGTATCTGTACAGGTATTCTAAAAAGCGACGGATTCGGCATCTTTACAGCTGGGGTTCTGAAAAGTTTCGGTTTACACAACCGTGAGACGAACCTCAATGAGTTCAACCCCTAAACCTAGGCTAGGCTAGCATGCAATCTCCTGACCGGAAACAAACAGTTAAAACCATAATGCAACAATAATCAAACAATTCTCTGATCCTGCAAGTTAGACAGTTTAATATATAATACTCACGACACATACATGGCACACATTATCACACGTACGCCCATCACATGCTCATGCACCGAGTCTCATACACTCGCATGCCAGTCCATGCATGTTCATGCATGCAAATGTCGTCGACATGTCACGTGCATTTCCCGGCCCACTAGCCCACACTGGCACATTGGCAATCGCCCAATTTATTATTTATTATGACTCGAGTCAACAACATTCACGGCCCGGTGCGTCTAGCCTACTTCAAAGTGCATGAGGCGCAGCAACTGATCTGGCCCAGTGTCTCTAGCCTGCTTCAAAGTGCATGAGGCGCAACACTAATTTCTTTACGAACCAGAGCCTGCTTCAAAGTGCATGAGGATGGTCGTCTTCCGGACGTACCGGGCATCGTCCTGCTTCAAAGTGCATGAGGACGGTATCGACCCGAAGGTCACGACCCGAAGGTCCTTAGGTGATCACATAACTCATTATTATCTGAACCCAGCGTAAAACACTTCAGGGTATTTTAGGTGATCACACGCTCATGGCAGGCACACATTCTCGCATAATTTCATCACATGCCTCACTCTTGGCATACACAATGCGTGTCCATGTTATGCAATACAATGCACCACGAGCACCAATATAATTCAAACACTCAATATCACAACACGTGCTCAATTGGCCAAATTAATACCGTGTGGCCTAACATGCAAATCACAAATCAACAATTAATTTCAAACCAATCATTGGCCAATCGCACTCCACATAATTGAGCCACACGACATTCGACATGGCAGTACGAAATCAATCACAATTAAGAACAAATTACGTACAACCAGTCAACCCGGACATACCCGGTAATTTTCCAATGGGCTCCTAAATTGGTCATTTAATCCAATTAATCTCCCCAAATAATTCTCATTAATCCACTAAATTTTCCCGATAATAATTTCTACCGATTAATCCTCAACCCAGTCTGAAATATATACTGATACTACCTAAGCCAGTCTAAAATGCACCGATAATACCTAAACCAGTCTAGAAAAATGTACTATCAGTCTTGATCCGGGTTTAGAAATTTTATGCATTTAATCCAAGGTCACAACGACGAGGAACAGCGGTCGATTACTGGTGAACAGTAGAACCGGCGGCGGCGTTCCTGGCGACGACGTACGGACGACGTACGAACACTGTACGACGGCGGCATACGGTGACGTGCGGACGGCTGGAGGTCACCATGGCAGCAGCTTGGCCGTACGAGCTCCGGCGAGGCGGCAGTGATGACCGAGAGAGAAAAAAGAGAGAGAAAGGGGTCGGACAGGGGCAAGGCCGAGGCTAGGGACTGAGGTGGTCGACGGGGAGGTACGGTGGCCGGCGGCGATGCTCCGGTAGCCGGCAAGGCCCAACCAAGAGATAAAATGAGAGAAAATGAGAGAGGGAGTGATCTACGGGAGGGAGAGGGGCTGTTTTGGCCAGATGAGGGTGAGAGGAGAGAGAGAGAGTCTTATCTTGGTCAAATGTTAGGGGCTAGGGTGCCAAGTGTCAAAGATCTAGCAAAAATGACCATTTACCCCTCATCCAAGGGCTACCATTAAATCTTATCTAATAATTCAAGGGAATTTTGGTCTTTTGCTGCAATAATTAGGATAAGTCCAATTTTAATTAATTTCCTTAATTATCCCCCAAAATTCGGAACCAAAAATAGCCCAGGGGCAAAACCGTCATTTTTCCAGTCCCTGGGCGAAGTTTCATTTTTCACTCGTACCAACCCTCCATGTGCGTGGCCAACATAATGTGGTGTCGGAATCGCGAAATTCATCGCGCAAGCCCTCGAAAATCCACGTCAAAGTTTGAGGGGCAAAATCGTAAATTTTTTCAATTTTTGTCGAAATTTCAATTTTTGGCCATAACCACTCCTGGTATATGTGGCCACCCTAGAATGACGTCGGTTTCTAAAAATAACCTCATTTGGCCTCGAAAAGTAAAGCCGGAGTCCAGAGGGGCAAAATCGTAATTTTTCACCCCGGACCGAAATTCCAATTTTTACTCGTACTAACTCCAAACGTGTGTAGCCAGCGTAATATGACGTCAGATTCCCAAAAATAGTCTCTTAAGCCTTCGAAAATCGATATCGAAATCCGGGCCCAATTCCGTGAACAAAATTCGCTAAACTTTCAATTTCAGGGTCTCTCACTAACGAGCGGCTGTTTAGAGGTTATGCGTATCGACCTAGGGCTATCCGTATCGTGATGGTCTCGATTCTTGAGAGAATGAGAAATCATCACTAGTTCCAGAGGTCACGATCATTCGGTTCAAGTTCAGGACTGATTGGCCACGTGTACTTTCGGTCTTGCAGAATCACCTGCGTCTCTATTGTACATCGTAGGCCTTGGCCAAACCCAATCCATTACTCTTTCCTAAGATCGGCCCATGTTAGTACAAAATATTTCCTCAGCGTCTCTCGTGATCGGTGTCCGTTTCACGATAGGGTCCCCGGTCCACGTACCGTTTTCTAGTTAGTCATACCCCATTGGTTAGTATCCCGAGAGTGATCAGCTCTGGGCGAGACTTACTAAAATGAAATGCGAAATAATATCAGTTTTATTGATCCTGGAATTACATCGAAATTCGAGCTGTGACATTTTTTGCTCCCAAAATGGCCCCGTGCCTTCAGTTTATTATTCAAACCTACATGTCTTTCTCGTGGCGTTGAAATCTCACCAACAATTCTTCACTTGAAAGACCTCTCATCATTAGCTAGCCATCATGGTTCAGCTTCCCTCCAAAATTTGAACTTTTCAATCAGTTTCATGCAATGAAGAATCTCCGGTCAACTTAAAACAATTCCGAGCAAGATCGTACGTCGGATTTCCGTCGAAATTCGAATGAAACGCAACTATAAATGCTCGCATCTTGGCCAAGACTAAGTCCAAACAGCTCTCACTCAACACATTAGAAGTTCGATCTCTCTCCTCAAGTTCTCTCTGACACACATCATAGCCGCCAGTAAGGTTGTTACACTATTTTAAGTATGATCGCTAATGAATTTGTACAATCGAATCATAAAATCTGACAAACTATTACAATGCTAAAATTATCATTCCTCTCATTGTAAGTCATAAATAAATTAAGCAAAATCCTTGTAAATACTACAAATAGGTCTACAACTAGAAAACTTCACTGCAACAAGCATAAACTATGTCATAGTTCTATAGTCCATTTTCACATCAATCAAGCTAACAAATCTAGTGATGGGAGTGCGCAACAGAAACCTGACATCTTCATCCGAAGAGATCGCCAAGAAGAAACCCAAGTTCGAACCCATTGACATATTCAGTTGTGCCCACTTTCACTCAAAAGTTTAAATTAATGAATTACGACCTAATTTGGATATATTAACTACTCCACACCACATCACTTATCCGAAGTGGGATTTTTCTAACACAACTTACACATGCACTTCCACATCTAGGAGTTCAAATCATGACAGAACTCATTCTTTCTTATCTGAAGTCTTATTTGGAATTTTGGACTAAAGGTATATAGGCTGAGCTTTACTAATTCTGGCTCAAATTGAGTTTTTACAGGATAATTTTGTGAATTAACGTGCTGGAATAAAATCTTGCAATGTTGCCGATTTTTTCACAATCTTACCCATCTTACGGAATCTGCAGAAAAGGATAAGATTCTCTATTGTACTTTGAGAAACAAAGGAAGAACTTAAAATGAAATAAAGCATTGTGAGAAAATTCTATGTTATTGAAGTAATATTTATCAGATTGAAGAAATTCATGGATACATGAAGAAAAGTTATTGTTCAAAGCATTGTCTTCAGCCGGGAAGATCGTTCTGGAGAGTCGGCTTTCCCAAAGTGCGAGGAAAGATCCTCCAAACCCTAGAACCAATGGGTTGATCTTTTAGTTTTCCCCTAAGAGATCAACTTGCCTTTTCTAGAGTTCTAGATCGAGAAAAGTCATCCGTCCCAATGAAATGATGAACAAAGTTAGATGAATATTATACATGTCGAATCAAAGAAGTCATCCAACGAAGTAATTAAATGGGATACTTTTTTTTTTTAGGTCGAATAAATGGGATACTTATCTAGCCAAAAATCATTTAAATTGTTCTTACTTCTCCAATCAGTGAAAATATAAACCAATGGGTTTTATATTGTTGACACCTATTTTTTAATTTGCCCAAAATTAATTGCACAAAATTTAGGAATTAATTTTCTTTAATTCCTAAACAAAAAATATATTTCAATTTAAATGCATTGCATATAGAAATTAGGCACATTTCGCATTAATAGAGCCTATTAGAGTTTTGTAAAAATAAATGAATAAATAAATAATAAAAATAAAATAAAATTTCAAAAAAAGAGTTATTAATTAATTAATTAAAAAAAAAGAGAAGAAAAAAATCGCACTGGGCCGGGTCGGGGCCGGGCCGACCCGGCCCCTTTTCTTTTCTTTTCTCTCCTCCTCCCCGCGCGGGCCCCTGGCCCTTTCTCTTTTCCTTTTCTTTTTTCCCCCCTCGCGCGGCCCAGCCCGCCTTCCTTTCTTTCCTTTTCACCTCCGCGCGAGCTGGGCCCGGCCCGGCCCAGCTCCCTTCTCCTTCCTTCTCCCCCACGCGCGACCGTCGCTGTCCACGCCCCTGTCCGCCTCTGCTTCGCGTCGTCACGCCGACGCACGGCGGCGCCGCCCCTCGTCATCGTCGTCATCCGGCCAGAGGAAGGCCGAACGAGCACGACGACGGGACTGGCATTAATTGCCAGTCCCGTCCTCCCCGGGATTCCCGGACCTCCCCCCTCTCTCCTTCCTCTGCTCTGCTCCGTCTGCGCCTACCCCCTGCACCGGCCTAATGGCTGCGAGTCGCGGCCAGAGTAGGCCGGTGCAGGCCGTCGTCACCGCATACGCAACGGAGCAGAGCAGCATCGTCACCATCGTCGCTGCCTATAAAAGCCGAGGAGAGAGAGAGAGGCCGGGTCGGCCATTTTCCAGAAAACAGAGAGGGAGAATAGGGAGAGAAAGAGAGCAAAAGCAGAGAGGAGAGAGGAGCCTGGGAGCGTCTCGCCGGCCCAGCTGGTCTCGCTGTCTCGAGCAAGCCGACCGGCGACCCCTGGAAACACCGCCGGTCGGCCATTTTCACAGAGAGATAGAGAAACAGAGAGATAGAGAAAGAGAGAGCTGAGAAAAGAGAGAGAGACACCCAGCCGTGGTCGTCGGCCGGGGTAGAACCAGAAGCGTCGCCGTCGTCCCACCAGACCAGCCGGAAGCCGCCCAGACGCGCCGTCGACCGGTGAGACCCTCGGGCCGAGAAATCCTCTGTTCTCCCCTGTTTTTTGATGCGATCTGGCCGGGACTCGTGCCGACCTTGTGGCGCGATTCCCGGCCCATACCGCCGTCCCCCGCCGTCTGTGTGTCACCATCGTGAGTGAGGTAAGTCTCCGGAGCCGATCGACTAGCCGGAGGAGGTCAGATTTCCCAGTTTTTTTGTCGCCCCCCACCTGTTCGACACAAGTCCTCAATGAAACCGGTTTTTGTTTTGGTCGCCGGCCGGCAAATGGCGGTCGGACGACGACGCCAGAGGGTGGAGAGGCTTGGTACTGGTGTCAGGGAGCCGATTTGGGGGCGGCGCCGGTCTGAGTCGGCCGGCGGACGGCCGATTTTGGCCCCGCCAGCGTTTCCTTCCCCGCGGGTCTGTGGAAGTCGGGTCAGACCCGACCCGAATCGACCGATCCGACCCGGGTCAACTCCCGGGTTGGATCTGTTGACTCGGGTCGGTTCCGATCCGACCCGGATGATTCGATCCGACCCGGTCAACGATCGGGTCGGATCCGTTGACCCGGGTCAGATCCGACCCGATTCGGATCAACTGATCCGACCCGGTCAACGCCGGGTCGGGACCGTTGACCCGGGTCGGACCAGACCCGATCCGACCCAACCCGGTTTATTATATTTTTTTATTTTTTTTAAAAAAAATTTAAAAAAAATTAAATTTAAAAAAAAAATTAAAAAAATTAAAAAAAAGATTTTATTTTTCTTTTCTTATTTCGTTTTTATTATTATTTTTTTTTTAAAAAAAAATTTCGAAAAAAAAAATTCGAATTTTTTTTTATAACTTACCTGAGTGTTTTAATTTATCGTGGTATCATTATGCATGTTGTTTAAATAATGACATAAATTTTCATGTTTTATTTATACAAGCCTTAGGTCGCATGGTAGTACTTTGCATGTCATTTTTATTACCGTTGTATTAGTCTGCATGTTTTTAATACAATTGCATGAACTGTCATATTTCTGAATGTCATCTGACTTATCTAGGATTAGAACCCTAGGGCCGCATATCTGCATGACTGCTAATCGTTTTTGATTATGCACTCGCTTGATCACCTTACATGTTAGGAGAAAGGTCCTAAAATCAATCCAAACTGCTTGACAAATGTTTCCAAAAAATGAACAGGGTAGAAAGGTACCGAAAGGGCATTAGTTATCCAACTAGTGTAACCAAGTCCCCGAATTCAGTTAATCTCTGGTTCGTAGGAATAGGGTGATTCTCCCGTCACCTTATTTGGATTTCTAATCGACCCACCCCAAATCGATTAGTGGCGACTCCTGCATGTAAATCACCTACATGTTAAAAACTTAAATCCTAAGTCGCAATGTGGTATGGGCTTGGGAGAGCCCGAGTTAAGTCCTAAACCTAGACTTAGGACGTACCAGGCGAGCCCCCCTGCTTTTTGCATATCGTCAAAAAGGGCTCGGGAGTTCAGTCGCGACAGACTGGCGACTCCACTGGGGACTGCATTTTTCTAAAGTGGACTTAAGCCAAAATTTTTACCATGTTCAAAATAATTTTTGGCAGCAAGGATTCCAGGTATGAGCCTGACGTTAAGGTGTTATTTGTTCTTGCAGGTTCAAATTGATTGTTTATAGATTTTTGTGCATGCTTTATTGATTTAGCACTACACTATTGCACACGCAACCACGCTGCCGGACCTGGGCCGCAATAGGACTTTTTAGGATGGTGTTATGAAAGATACAACCTCGAACGCGAGCCCGCGATGTAGAGGTTGCCTTTCTTTTCCCCGAAATTCATTTCTAAAGAAAATCGTAAAGAAATATCTTTAGCCGCTAATCGCGTGACTATAAGATATTCCTTTCGATTTGGCCGAGATTAAAAGGACTTGACACCAACGCGAGGCTGCGACGGTCAGGCACCCTTTTAATTTCACTTTGTCAAGCCAATCTAGATAGAAATCGAACCTCACTCCTCATGTGCATGTCGTTGTGATTGCCATGGTTCAAGGAAAGGTATATATTCTATCCCTTCTCATTTTATTATGCAGCCTATTAATTCAATTGATTTGTTATTATTAGGCCACCCGTTGATTGCATTTTATACACGATGGGAAAAAAATGATGCCCAATTTGTCCCCATTCCTAAGAAAATTTCTGGCACGGTGGGACCGACGAGACGAGGGATACGTTTATTGCGGAGCTTGTCCATGAAAATAAGCAGCTCCGAGAAGACTGTTGTTTTCCCATCGTTTATAAAATGAGCATCCGGGAAGGGCACCCTTTTTGTTAAAAGCCCCTTTTTGTATATTTCCCAGTAATTATGTTTAGGGGCTTTGGTTTTCGTCCTTAAAAGTATTTTTGGGTTGTACTAATGTTAATATAATTCGGGCCGCTTTTTATGCTTTAAATAAAATTTTTTGAGCTTCAATGACACCACTGCGGCCTCCGCCCCAGTGGTATCCGGGATGTAAGCGTCATGGTCCGAGGCGACCGGGGTTCGAACCCCGGGGACGCCGCTTGTAATGTTGATATTAATAAAAACCCTTTTTGCTTATTTTTTCTTTGCAAATAAAGAAAATATGCAATAATATTATGACTAGGTCATAAATGATTCTTTGTTGGACATTATACTCATTTATTTCAACGTTTTCTCAGGTCGTTACAAAAAATGGCCGAAGAAAATGCCCGTCTCAATAACATCGAGATCGAAATGAAGCAGGTCTTTGCCTTTCTTCGACAGCTCTCAAAACAAGTGGAGCATCTGTCAGTCCGCTTAGACCAACTCACCATGACTCCGCTTCGCTATTCAAGACCAGGGGTGATGATTCAAATGGAGCCCTCCAGTGTCAACCAAAAGGATCCTGCCTTTTCTCCTCGAAAAGAGATTGCTTGCTAAAGAGCCAAAACGTGAAAATCCTGGGCGTTTCCCCAACTACGACCCCTCCAAGGCGTGTGATTATCATTTGGGTGAAATAGGACATTCCGTCGATGACTGTGTGGTCCTGAAAAATAAGGTCCAGAAATTGTTGGATGCAAAGATGTTTTCATTCCGCAATGCACCACCCAATCAAGCAGGAGGCGCGGATGTCGTCATTGAGTAAACTGAAGGCTCAATTTTCCTCCCTTAGAATAGATGCATATTTAATAATTTGAATGCTCCTATGTGGGAACTTCTCTTGCTTTCTAAAGTCTGAGCTGTTTTCTAAGATTCCCAGTTTTCTGAATTTGTAATTATGCTTGGAATTTTAGTATTGCAATTTCCATTCCAACAAATGTAATTCACTTGAATTATTCAAAAGAATTACAAATGTTTTGTTTTGAGGGCCTGAGGAAGTATCCCAAACCGGCCCGTTGATGATATCCAGTCATGTAAAGGAAAGTGTTCTGAGGCCCGGGCTTCCTCATGCTTCTTTGTTTCTAAGCTTTTGAAAATAAAACAAACGTTTTATCATTTTTCAAAAGGACCAAAAAAGAACAGTGGTGGAAAAACCTGCATACTCATAGCCTTGTTTGTTTTTCTAACTCACTCATTTCGTGTCTCAGAGCATATTCCTTTTTGATTTGTTATTACAAAAGGGACATTTGGAAATGGCACAAACTGAAGAGTACATCAGACCCTTATGATGCTAGCGGACCAACTCATTTGATAGGGGCATCCGAGCGAGGATCAGCCAACCTTCAAAATGAAATGTGGGGCAAATCTCATCACTTCTAGTGTGAGATATCAATTCCAGAGAGTCAGAGGGAGTGCTGAGCATTCCTTGACACCATGATGAGCGAAACATCATTTCGTACAAAATTCGGGGACAGATCAAGAAAAGATTACCCCTTTTGGAAAGAAAAAGGTACGTCTTATTCCTAAACAAATTTTGAAAATGACATTCCATCCCTTTTCTTTTGCAGATAATGAAATGGGGAATATGCTAGACCCTGACGTGCTAGCAAGCCGGATGGAGCACCAATGTTGGGATCTCTCAAATGAAGCATGACGAAGAAGTGCTTAATTGGAAGAGTAGACTAGGGGGCATACAGTCCCCCAGTCCATCAAAAAGGGTGTATTTCGTTCCTAAAGTTCATCCACTTTAGCATAGAAATGACACATTCTTTCCTTTTATGTAGGACAAATTTGAATACAGATTCTGTACAAGCAGCTGGAAAGGACTTTGCATATGACAAGATAGAGTCAATTCTAGTCCCACCAATCATGGAGGTCTCGATGTCAGTCATGCCCACATCGGTCAAAGACCTTTAAAGTGGAGATTAGCTTTGCTGCGAAGATCCCCATGTAAGCAATTGCACATACCCTGTGCATGTCGGGAATCAGAGGATTTTTCGAGAAATGCCTCAGCATGCCAGAATCGCGTTGGCACAGCATGCGCCGACAATAGGAATTTCCAATTGAAGGCACCCCTAATCATAGGGGATCTCATTCGAGCTTCAAGACCAATAACATGGAGAAGCAGATTGAGACTGAGAAGGCTGGACAAAGTAAAGAGGAGAAAAGACTCTACTAGCTTTGAAGGCAAAATGGAAGAAGGGTAAACTGTATCGTTCTCAATTTACCCTCAATCATCTCACTTCTAACATAAGCTCATGTTTTTGTCAGAATAGAATCACTGACATCCGAGAAAACTCAAGGAGTTGTCAGTCAAATCTCAAATGAAAGGAATCACGAAGGGTAATGTTGTATCGTTCCCAATTCCTGTTTTTCAAAGAACCGTTCATTAACACGGTCTTTCCTATTGCCTTGCAGATTTACCTCACCATAGCAATATAGGTAAGTATCTCTGTCTGTAAAAACTTTTCTCCTAAAAATACAAAGAAGCAAAGAAAGAGAAAACATGTTAAAGCAAATGAATGCTTAACCTTTCTCCAAGTGCATTACATATCTTTTGGAAAGAATTTTGCATGGTAATTTTACCTGTTTAATTCACCAATTCCTTGTAAAAATCTTGACAACTCGACGAATGGTGTCGAATTACTCCGATGTATTGAACGAGGTGTGTCAGGATGATGAGAGGCAACCCTTAATCTATACACGTTCTCAAGCACTAAACACTTGCAAGATGAGTGAGAAGGTTTCATTTCTACAAGGTGAAGGGATTTCTCGCATAAGGTACGGCAGTCAAAGTGACGAGAGGCAATTCATTTCTCTAACCCATACACTGTCATTAATCATTTGCTTAACCCTTTTTGAGTCCACACACTCGAAGGTTCCTTTCAAATTATCCCTGTCAAGAACCACCCCACATTGGGGCAGCTTGAAGTAACTCAGCATTACAGGGAGGACTCAAATTCAGAGGAAGCAAGAAAAGCCTCCCTCCGTTTTGATCACTGCCCCCGTGGCTTCGACATCCTCGTTGTCACGGAGCCAGTGATCCTCGGCAGAGTCTTCCAAGGCAAGCACACCATTAATGGCCGGACAGTCGAGGCTAAGAGGGCTTTGTCAAGAGAGAAGCAGCAAACTAATGCTTGTCCAAAATGTCAATATCTTATTGATAACAGTGATGTTTTCACTAAGCAAGACAAGCAGAATGAGGAGTTTGTAATATCTAAAATTTTCTATGATCATCAGCTGCAACAGCTCACACAAGGTGAAAAAGATGAATAGAAATTTTCTTGCTCTCACTTGCATTAATCTTTGAGTGTTTTTATTGCAGATGAACTCTCATGATAATTTAAGTGCCCTAGGATGACGAAGAGCAGTTCTTCTTCTATCCCATACACTTATACCCCTTGCTAGCCCAATTGAGCAGGCAATTTCATTTCGCACGAACCCAATTGGTGATCATCCCCCACACCGGGGCAAGGCAAAAGTCACCACAGTTTGAGCATCACGGTCTCAAGTACCGAATGAAGATGAAGACTCCAAGAGCCTAAAAACATTGTTATGTTCAACTTTGTTTAGGCTAGTCATGACAACATCAAAAGAACAGCAAAAAAAGAAGCTGAAAAATAGGGGCATGAAAAAGCAGTGTGCCTGGTAAAAGCAAGGCCAATGCCCATGAATGGAGATCTATGGGCGTGATGAAAGCGCTCTCAAATATCTCAAAGACATTAAGTGGTGTAGAATAGACAACCCCAAAGGGTCGAAACTTGAGTTCTTCTTTGATATAAATTCTTACTTTAAGAACTCTGTCTTGATAAAGATCTGCCACATGATAAAGAAAGACGAATCTATTCTTGAGAAAGCATTTGGGACAGAGATAGAATGGTATCCAGGAAAATGCTTGACGCGAAAGCTCCTCAAGAAAAAGTTGTCAAAGAAGCTAAAACACGGGATTACCCAAGAAGTCTTCCAGAAGGATCTTGACAGTGGAGAAGAAGACCGGTGACAATGCTAGATGATCACCAATTCTTACCCTCACACACATTTTTGAGCCTAACGATCATTTCGTTCCTCAACCCGTAAACCAAGCCCATGTTACATCCCTCGTGAAGTCTCTTCTGACTGGGGCATTTGAATTAACACGGGATTTCAAATGTTTATAAACAACGCTCGAGGAAGTGCGAGCAAGACTATTTTCTATCTCTTTTGCAGGGTTCTTGACTTGTAAACCCGGAGATAATTGCAGAGTATTTTCTTTCATGGCCTTGACTCGGACAGTCTCCTTTGTTAAGCCATTGACCAAGCCTACATTACGACCCTGAAGAAGACCTCTCAGATTGGCAGTGTCGTACCGCTTGCGAGAAAACTCATACCCTTGTTGATGTGATAGCGGTCAGACTGAGTGTTTTCGATGTTCCCGCATTAATGGACGGGACAAACAACCCTTTTCAGTGAGAGCGAGTGAAAGTCATTTCTGACTGAAAGTCTCTCGTTCATCATCTCGAGAAAGTTCACCTTGCGAAAAAGTTGTCTTGATTGACCCTCGGTGGATTTTTGGTGATGCAAACATGGCAAAATCATCATGCATGAACTGTCAAATACACATTCTGGAATAGCTCAGCTTGTCTATCCTTGATGAATACATGCATGTTTGCGCTAATCGTCTTCGATGGCTCAGAATTCTAATCCTCAGTGATAGAATACAAAATTTCGGGCGTTGGAGAAGCCCTCATCATCATCCCAAGGGAGATGCCCCGAAAAAGGTCGGTTATTCAGCAGATGATGCATCAAACCTCCGGGAACGTGCCCAGGTAAGTA
Organism: Syzygium jambos; assembly: GCA_031216235.1. Lineage (NCBI taxonomy): Eukaryota > Viridiplantae > Streptophyta > Magnoliopsida > Myrtales > Myrtaceae > Syzygium > Syzygium jambos. Next base: position 11,350,925 of record CM062225.1, on the reverse strand, counting down.
CATTCTACCCTTTGCCCGGTCCCGAAATCATCAGATTTCTTTTCAAACTACCCAGAAGGTAAACCTGGTGTTTCTTTGAAAATGAAATGCATCTTGACCTGGTCAAGATATTTCGTACAATATTTGAGAATAGCCTCAGTTGTCTATTTCTCCAATGAATGCATATGTGTTTGCACAAAGAAAAACTTGTCTGACAGGAGACATGCCCTTAAGAGGCAGGAACGCGTCCAGGTAAGTATATTTTACCCATGCCTGTTTCCAAAAAGCCATGTACCTATAATTGTTATGGTACCCTTTGAACATTGGACTGACCCCTCTGTTTACCCTTTGAACATTGGACTGACCCCTCTGTTCACCCTTTTGAGCACGGAACTGACTCCCTCTGTTCACATCAAATCCTTGGGCGAGGACCCCGAGGTGCTCATCGTTTGAGCTTTCCAAGACCTGCTGGCGATGACCCACCAGACAAATCATCAAATCCTCGGGCGAGGACCCCCAGGTGCTCATCGTTTGAGCCTTTTCAAGACCTGCTGGCGAGGACCCACCAGGCAAATCATCAAATCCTCGGGCGAGGACCCCCAGGTGCTCATCGTTTGAGCCTTTTCAAGACCTGCTGCCAGAAGCCCAGTAGGCAAACCATCAAATCCTTGGGCGAGGACCCTGAGGTGCTCAGCATTTGAGGTGCTCATCGTTTGAGTTTCCAAGACCTGCTGCCAGAAGCCCAGCAGGCAAACCATCAAATCCTTGGGCGAGGACCCTGAGGTGCTCAGCGTTTGAGGTGCTCATCGTTTGAGTTTCCAAGACCTGCTGCCAGAAGCCCAGCAGGCAAACCATCAAATCCTTGGGCGAGGACCCTGAGGTGCTCAGCGTTTGAGGTGCTCATCGTTTGAGTTTCCAAGACCTGCTGCCAGAAGCCCAGCAGGCAAACCATCAAATCCTTGGGCGAGGACCCTGAGGTGCTCAGCGTTTGAGGTGCTCATCGTTTGAGTTTCCAAGACCTGCTGCCAGGAGCCCAGCAGGCAAGCCGTCAAACCCTTGGGCGAGAACACCCAGGTAATTTGACAATCAAAATCCTCTCGTCAAGGCGACCGAAGAAAGGTTCGGGTCCTAGACAATCAAATTCTCCCGTCAAGGCGACCGAAAAAAGGTTCGGGTCCTCGACACACAATATCAATCATCTGGAATTACTCTACCCTTCGGCAAGGTAAGTAGTACCAGGTATGTTTTTATTTGCTTTAGCACGCATCATTTTATCGCATTATAAAAATGAGACTCACAGTCTCGCCAAAAATAACATTCATTGAGCATGCATGGGCCAAATTTAGGTGTCATTTTATCTTTGAACGTAACCTCTGCGAGCTCAAACTCTGCGAGCTCACCTTCAAAGAGGGGCAGCTGTTGACACCTATTTTTTAATTTGCCCAAAATTAATTGCACAAAATTTAGGAATTAATTTTCTTTAATTCCTAAACAAAAAATATATTTCAATTTAAATGCATTGCATATAGAAATTAGGCACATTTCGCATTAATAGAGCCTATTAGAGTTTTGTAAAAATAAATGAATAAATAAATAATAAAAATAAATAAAATTTCAAAAAAAGAGTTATTAATTAATTAATTAAAAAAAAAGAGAAGAAAAAAATCGCACTGGGCCGGGTCGGGGCCGGGCCGACCCGACCCCTTTTCTTTTCTTTTCTCTCCTCCTCCCCCGCGCGGGCCCCTGGCCCTTTCTCTTTTCCTTTTCTTTTTTCCCCTCCTCGCGCGGCCCAGCCCGCCTTCCTTTCTTTCCTTTTCACCTCCGCGCGAGATAGGCCCGGCCCGGCCCAGCTCCCTTCTCCTTCCTTCTCCCCCACGCGCGACCGTCGCTGTCCACGCCCCTGTCCGCCTCTGCTTCGCGTCGTCACGCCGACGCACGGCGGCGCCGCCCCTCGTCATCGTCGTCATCCGGCCAGAGGAAGGCCGAACGAGCACGACGACGGGACTGGCATTAATTGCCAGTCCCGTCCTCCCCGGGATTCCCGGACCTCCCCCCTCTCTCCTTCCTCTGCTCTGCTCCGTCTGCGCCTACCCCCTGCACCGGCCTAATGGCTGCGAGTCGCGGCCAGAGTAGGCCGGTGCAGGCCGTCGTCACCGCATACGCAACGGAGCAGAGCAGCATCGTCACCGTCGTCGCTGCCTATAAAAGCCGAGGAGAGAGAGAGAGGCCGGGTCGGCCATTTTCCAGAAAACAGAGAGGGAGAATAGGGAGAGAAAGAGAGCAAAAGCAGAGAGGAGAGAGGAGCCTGGGAGCGTCTCGCCGGCCCAGCTGGTCTCGCTGTCTCGAGCAAGCCGACCGGCGACCCCTGGAAACACCGCCGGTCGGCCATTTTCACAGAGAGATAGAGAAACAGAGAGATAGAGAAAGAGAGAGCTGAGAAAAGAGAGAGAGACACCCAGCCGTGGTCGTCGGCCGGGGTAGAACCAGAAGCGTCGCCGTCGTCCCACCAGACCAGCCGGAAGCCGCCCAAACGCGCCGTCGACCGGTGAGACCCTCGGGCCGAGAAATCCTCTGTTCTCCCCTGTTTTTTGATGCGATCTGGCCGGGACTCGTGCCGACCTTGTGGCGCGATTCCCGGCCCATACCGCCGTCCCCCGCCGTCTGTGTGTCACCATCGTGAGTGAGGTAAGTCTCCGGAGCCGATCGACTAGCCGGAGGAGGTCAGATTTCCCAGTTTTTTTGTCGCCCCCCACCTGTTCGACACAAGTCCTCAATGAAACCGGTTTTTGTTTTGGTCGCCGGCCGGCAAATGGCGGTCGGACGACGACGCCGGAGGGTGGAGAGGCTTGGTACTGGTGTCAGGGAGCCGATTTGGGGGCGGCGCCGGTCTGGGTCGGCCGGCGGACGGCCGATTTTGGCCCCGTCGGCGTTTCCTTCCCCGCGGGTTTGTGGAAGTCGGGTCAGACCCGACCCGAATCGACCGATCCGACCCGGGTCAACTCCCGGGTCGGATCTGTTGACTCGGGTCGGTTCCGATCCGACCCGGATGATTCGATCCGACCCGGTCAACGATCGGGTCGGATCCGTTGACCCGGGTCAGATCCGACCCGATTCGGATCAACTGATCCGACCCGGTCAACGCCGGGTCGGGACCGTTGACCCGGGTCGGACCAGACCCGATCTGACCCGACCCGGTTTATTATATTTTTTTATTTTTTTTTTAAAAAAATTTAAAAAAATTTTAAAAAATTAAATTTTAAAAAAAATTTTAAAAAAATTAAAAAAAAAAAGATTTTATTTTTCTTTTCTTATTTCGTTTTTATTATTATTATTTTTTTAAAAAAAAATTTCGAAAAAAAAAAATTCGAATTTTTTTTTATAACTTATCTGAGTGTTTTAATTTATCGTGGTATCATTATGCATGTTGTTTAAATAATGACATAAATTTTCATGTTTAAATTAGACAAGCCTTAGGTCGCACGGTAGTACTTTGCATGTCATTTTTATTACCGTTGTATTAGTCTGCATGTTTTTAATACAATTGTATGAACTGTCATATTTCTGAATGTCATCTGACTTATCTAGGATTAGAACCCTAGGGCCGCATATCTGCATGACTGCTAATCGTTTTTGATTATGCACTCGCTTGATCACCTTACATGTTAGGAGAAAGGTCCTAAAATCAATCCAAACTGCTTGACAAATGTTTCCAAAAAATGAACAGGGTAGAAAGGTACCGAAAGGGCATTAGTTATCCAACTAGTGTAACCAAGTCCCCGAATTCAGTTAATCTCTGTTTCGTAGGAATAGGGTGATTCTCCCGTCACCTTATTTGGGTTTCTAATCGACCCACCCCAAATCGATTAGTGGCGACTCCTGCATGTAAATCACCTACATGTTAAAAACTTAAACCCTAAGTCGCGATGTGGTATGGGCTTGGGAGAGCCCGAGTTAAGTCCTAAACCTAGACTTAGGACGTACCAGGCGAGCCCCCCTGCTTTTTGCATATCGTCAAAAAGGGCTCGGGAGTTCGGTCGCGACATATATTATTTATAAAGCATTACCTATACATAGTACAAGTACAGTCGGTGACTTTAGATATTGTATATTTTCTTCCACTATCATGACTACTGCTCTAAATAAGATTAATTCCGTGTGCTTGGGAGTTAGGAAATAATAAATTTGAAGAGGAATTGGTATTTCTAAGTTTCTCCTCTTTTCCTTTCGCAAAAAGTCATAACAAGAGAGGATCAAATAGGGTTTTCATTGATGTTTGAGTTGCACACTGGGCTTTGTCTCCCATCATACTGTGTCCATGAGTATAACGAGATAATTTGTGTACTCGTTGTTCGTTCATCGACCTAATCTGAGGTCCATATTAAAAAAGAAAACTAGCTATTAGCTATTACGCACTGCAGATTAATTTAATCTATCTTAAAAAGTTTATTATGAGAACATAATGATACAAATTGGGGATTTTCCAGAAAGAAGAATACCCGCATATTGTTTTGAATAGTTCCATCTTTTTTACTTTGACATATTTTTACCGATGAGCCGCAAATCCTACAATTAATGTTATTACTACAATATGGAGACAAACTAATCGAAAATAAAATTCAATGCCTCTTCTCTTGATTTCCCTCTCATCTTTAATGTTTACGGAAATTTGAATACTTGGCTCGCAATTTGATTGGGGCTGACCAGTTCTCACCTCTTGAAATTTCAATGGCAAACCATTTCAATGCCGCCTTTATCAATCGATCTCCGATGGTTTCCCAATTCAGATGGGTGAATTGAACTCATGAATGGTCTGGGGCCTTCGTCGAAACAACTGTGGATTCGCCGCCTTTTGCGAACCTTTGATTAAATTAAAACTGTAGTTAGAATTGTCTTACCATGTGGTCCATTTGAGCAATGCACCAAACATTGTGCATGCAGCGTCCATTTAATCTTGTGAAGAAGACAAAGCTAACCCCAAGAACAAGTCAAATAGATAGCGTAAAAAAATTAATTAAATTGAGCCCTTGGTTATGAGTCTTATGACACATAGCTGGTCGATCGCTAGTCACTATCATGGCCAAGTACAAGTTTACTCTACTATACGGCTCTCAAGCTGTGTTCAAACCTGCGAGTCTCCTAAAAGTCTCACCAGAAATTCTCTGAATGCATGTGACTGAAGACTGCTCAAAGAATGACCTAATTGCGATGCTCACCGAAAGCCATTCCATTACAATGTTGACGAAGCCCTTTGAATTTGGACTTTTCAACATGATCTCCATGCGTGAAGAATGTAGGGTCCAACTTAACCAATTCCAAGCAACTTCATGCGATTCCGGTCAACTTTGAATCGTAGCGTTTCGTAAAACACAGTGAAAAAGGTGGGGGAATGAGAGACTATAAATTTGCATGGCTCATCCATTGTAAAGCCATCACGCAAACTAGCTCTTTCTCCAAACTTGATACACTTGTTCAAAACATTTCCTCTTTTCCCTCTCTGACAACTCTCAAAGGCACCAAGATCACATACTTGTTAGTACTTTCTTTCCTTCCGTTTCATTCAACTTGACTTGCAAATGGAAAAAGCAACGAGTTTACCCCTTCAGCCTCCAACTTATGGAAATTCGATCACCATTCTGAGCATTGATGGTGGTGGGATAAGAGGGCTTATCCCTGGAACCATTCTTAATTTTCTAGAGTCGGAGCTTCAAGTGAGCACGCTATATATAATTTTTTGCCGCATCTGTTTTCAATATATTTCACCAATCTTATTAGCATATTAGCATTCTTCAAAACCTTTACAAATTTGTGCAAAGAGATATTGTTAACATAAATATATATCAATTTCAGTGAGCAAAACAATTTTCATTAGATTTGTATAAACCTAGACGATTGGCATGTAGTTCTCGTAATGCATGCGTGCATGTAAAAGGTTTTATGCATGCATGTCCTAAGCAAACTTTAAAAGGACAAGACTGTTTTCTGTATATATATAAAATACATGCAACCAATCTTTATGTAACTTATATTTGATCCACCAATCTCGATCTAAATATGTTTTACGAATTTTGTAGAAACTAGATGGTGAAGACGCAAGAATCGCGGACTACTTCGACGTTATTTCTGGAACAAGCACTGGCGGCCTCGTTACTGCCATCCTAACCACTCCCAATGAAAACAACCGCCCTGTATTCACTGCAAAAGACATCAAAGACTTCTACCTCAGTCACTGCCCTCAAATCTTTCCCCAAGACAGGTAAGAAAATACATAAAGGAGTTGCTAATCTCTTTTCTGGTTTGATTATCTCTTAACTTATCGAAATTAATAAATGTCCCTAAAACTTTGCAGTTTCCCTTTCACACCGGTTACGAAGATGATCAAAGCCATGGCGGGACCCAAATACGATGGAAAATACCTTCACAATGTCGTGAGGGAGGAGCTTGGAGACAAAAGATTGCACCAAACATTGACAAACGTTGTGATACCGACGTTCGACATCAAGAGCCTTCAGCCAACTATTTTCTCTAGCTATCAGGTCATTCATCTCTTCATCATCTTCTTGAAATTTAAGAATAGCTCTAAGGTTTTGAGGATATGTAGACAATAAACTCTTACAAAGATTATCAACATTATTCTCGTCAAATTGTCGCTAGGTGAAGAAAGATCCGAGCGTGGATGCCTTGCTCTCGGACATATGCATTTCGACCTCGGCGGCACCAACTTACCTCCCGGCCCATCAGTTTGAAACCAAGGACTCCGCAGGCAAAGTGAGAGAATTTAACCTCATCGATGGTGGCGTAGCCGCAAATAATCCGATAATATAATCATATAGGCCTCCTTGTATATGAAATCTTAAACATGAATTTCCTCCCATGACATCGTACTTGAATATTGAGAGTTTGTTTTTAAATAACGTTTGACAATAACTAATTACATGTGATATACCCATTGTGTAGACATTGGTTGCGACGTGAGAGGTGACCAAGGCAATTATTGGAGGAAGTTCAGACTTCTTCCCTATAAAACCAATGGATTACCGGAGGTTCTTGGTGATCTCACTCGGGACAGGAACAAGGAAGACTGAGGGGAAATACACTGCACACGAAGCAGCCAAGTGGGGAGTGCTGGGTTGGTTGACCAGCGGCGGTTCGCCATTGATCGACGTCTTCAATCAAGCCAGCGCAGACATGGTCGACTACCATCTCTCCGCTGTGTTTCAAGCGCTACAACTCCATGACAATTATCTTAGGATACAGGTATATCTAATATCTGTCACGCCCCGAACCCTAACGGGCACGCGACATCCGCCTCTGGTCGATTCAAGCGACGTCCCAGGAATGTCGCTGACCTCAAAACGCCATCAGAGATTTACTGCCACAGCGGATATCAACAAATAAACCCGGACAATTAAGACTGGGGAATCAATCAGGGAGAGTGAACATATTCGTTCCCATTTACCCAAACTTACACCAAAATATTACAATATCCATTATTATTACAAGCACACCGAACCGGTAACTATTAACTTCCAAAATACAAAAAGGATCAGCATTCTAGATCAGCATTATCCAAAAATGGGGCATTCTCAAATTATTGCCTCGCTCCCAGAGCTAGTCCCTACGCCCTCTCGGAGACGTCCACTCTGACTCACTGTCCTCGGCATCACCACATGAATCCTCCTCTGCTGTTTATTCACTCGATGGTTCCGAGTCGGCCTCAATATGATCATGGCTCAGGCGGGGGCTCTGAAATTGTCGGTTGAAATAACCGTGAGACACTTCTCAGTAAGCTCACCCCTAAACCCAACTTAGGCTATCACGTACCTCCAGACAATTACGCAATCACACACATTCACGTACATCAAGTAATCACAAAGCAGGCATATCAATTAATGTTGTCAGACTCAACCTCGCATGCGTCCACACTCAAACGCAATCACGTTATAGGCAAACACACGCATATTCCATTTTCATTCCTACTACTCCCTTCCATTCTCAATTCCTCTTTCACACTCCTCGCCAGTGACCCGCATAAACGTACCCGCTTCAGGTACACTGCGACCACTTGTCACTTCCCACATCACTCGCCAGTGACCCGCGTAAACGTACACGCCTCAGGTACACTGCGATCGTTCATCACCACACTTTCGGCCCGCGTACTCGTTCACGCCTCAGGCCGCGATCGCAATCTGAGCATCACACGCCTCAGGCCCGATCCCAGCTCAGCCCGCGCTAAATGCGAGAGGCCTACATGATTGAAACCCGAGCTTAAGATGTCTTAGTCCAATCCCGGTCTCACCCGAGCTAATCGTGCCTCGGACCGACTCTCATATTTGCTTTTTCAAGCCTCAGTCTATGCCAAATGCATCAGACCTACGTGATCGCTGCCCGAGTTTATGATACTCGGCCCGATCCCAACCTCGCACTTTCACTCTTTCACATACTTTTTACAATCACTTGCCACACCGCAAATTTCCCTTCTATTCAAGTCCATGCTCAACACACGTTTACCACACGCAACTGGCCCAACACACGGGGTTCGTGAACACATCATTTCACACATAAAACATGCTCACTCAGCAATTCACACAACCAATGTCAATAAATAATTCAGTTTAGCTCACGTGTGCACCAAACAAGCATATATAATCACCCAATTGCACAACAACATGCTCAATTTGTTCACCACCATTTATTTATAATTAACTAAGCATCCAACATGTAAATCCCCATTTTTCTCCGACTAAATGGCGTCGGATTAATTCCGATCCTTCACGGGACTTTCTCGCCATAATTTCTAGGTTCCAAAAATTCAACTCACGTCTCGATCGGACCCTCATAGCCCCGTGAACAGTAATCCACAGCTTGTGAACAGTGTTTCGCAGCCAATGAACAGTAAATTCGCAGCCCCTATTTCTGAATTTCCAATAATTATTATCCGAATTAATTTCTAAGGCCCGCCATAAAATTTCCACTCCCTATTCATACCATTCCGCACCTAATTCCATACTGATTTCGTCCGAAAATTTCCGTCGATACCCAAAGTCCTAAATTGGGTTTAGGCGCGACTTACCCGCGTTGGCTAACTCAGCATATCATATGGTCAATTGAACCCAAACGTGCACGAATCAAACATATTTACACCAGCCCATTGCACAAATGCACACACAATTCTACCACCACAACTCAATTATAATTAAAACACACATAAAACACATAAATTTCTATTTTTCTCCCACCAAACGACGTCAAATTGCTTCCGGTCCTTCATGGGACTTTCTCGCCATTAAATACCGATTCTAAAAATCCAACTTGCGTCCCGAACCGAGCATCACAGCCTCGTGAACAGTGATTCTTAGCTTAAAATTCCCTCAAATCGTCCTCCAATAATTCCAAATTAATTCCTTAAGGCCCGCCATACATTCCCGGTCTAAAGCCCCAACATTTCGCACCCGCACAAGTCCAATTTCACCCAAAATCAAATTGTTCGGCGATACCCAAAATCCTAAATCGGGATTAGAGTATGACTTACCGCGTTCTAGACTAAAACGGCTAGAACGGAAAGCGGCGGCCCTTAATCAGGAACGGCGACGACGACGTAAGGCTCCCGGGTGGCGGCGATCGGCTTGGGTGGCGACGGCGCGGCTTGGGCGATGGCCAGTGGGGCTCACGGCCAAAGGGAGACCGAGAGAGAGAGAAAGAACGGCGGTTTAGGGGGGCGTGAGGCTCGGCGTTGGCGCGCGGCGATCCGACGGGCGTTACCGGCGGCGATGATGGCACGGCGGCGATGGCAAAGGGAGAGAGAGAGAGAATGGGTCCACGGTGGGGGCTTCACGGTGAAAAAAGGAGGGGGGGAAATTTCACGATGGGGAAGGAGGAAGAAGAGAGAGAGGAGAGAGAGAAAGGTCTTCTTGACCTAAATAATAATTTTTGACCCCCTTTTGGCATTTTACCAAAATGCCATTTACTCTTAAAGCTACCCCTTTAATAAATCCTAGGGGTATTTTGGTCACTTTCTCCGTTTCTTGTCCAAATTGAATTTTTCCGAAGGAATTAAGCGCACCAAAAATTGACACGTGTCATGTGCGACGTCATCCTAACGTTCCGTCGTGACTTCCTAATTTTCCGGTGTCCAATTTGGGCAAAATTTCAATAATTAAATTCTATTAAACGCAACTCGAGCGTTTCTCGAGCTAACGGGCGGCTTGCTGGGAAATTCGCTGAATCGACTCATGACTGATACTGAATCGAGTCATGTGCAAGTCCATTCGGTGCGTGACGACCTCAGTTGTCATTAAAATCGCGAAGATCAATCACTTGATCCGAGGGGTACGATCGTTCGGTATAATTTCGGAGTCATTTGTCAAGTCATTTCGTGGTCCAACGGAATCACCCGCGATCTACTACTAGGACAGTGACGAACTGACCCCTAGCTATCCTTGGATCGGCCAATAGTGGCTCAAAATATCACTTTCGCGATTTAATGGTCGAAATCCATTCACGATCGAATTTCCTTTAGTCGCGCGAATTTAATTCTCCTATTAGCCTTTCCCTAATGGTTAGCATTCCCAGGAATGATCAGTTCCGAGCGAGAATTTGCTACGAGCACATCTCATAAAACTCAATTATTCAATAAATTCCAATTGGTGGAATTTCGGAATGTCACAATATCTACAGATATTCGCGTGAAAGATTCCCGGACGAAGATTATTTCCACAAAATATCGTCACACATAGGCCTGTTTTGTGCTGATCATTGCCTCTTTATGGCTTGATTTTTCAGGATGATACATTGAGTGGTGTTTTATCATCAGTGGATGTGGCCACGAAAAAGAACTCGAACGACCTGGTCAAAACTGGTGAGGCATTATTGAAGAAGCCGGTCTCCTGGGTTAATTTGGAGACCGGGGCGTGCGAGCCCACGTCCAACCAAGAGACCAACGAAGAGGCCTTGATAAGGTATGTGCATTAGAAATCACAAATAATTAATTCGGGGATTCATGATTCATTACTTTTTGCATTTTTAGGTTGATTTGACTAATATAGCTTCCTTTGACATATACTGTAGGTTTGCTAAATTACTCTCCCAAGAGAGACAGCTTCGCCTTGCAAGGTCGCCTCATGGACATGCCAATACACCGAAGTGATTATAATCCAGAGGGCTAGCGATCTTCTTGCATAATTTTGTGGATTTTTAATTTCAAGACGGGGACAAAGTATTTGTCTTTTTAAAAAAGAATTCCTTAAGATTCTTTTATTCTTGAATAAACCCTTTGGGGGATAGGACTAAGATTTTCTGCAATTCTTTTTATATTGTTTGATCAGTCGTTACACGAATGATTGTAAGCTAATTCTCTATGGAATAAAATTCTCATTACCGCCACGACTTCTTATTGTAATTATTTTTTTGTGTTCAGAGTCATAGACGGGTGCATTAATTCACATCTTCCATCTTGTCGTATAGAAAATGGCACATCAGCTATAAACTTAATTGACATGGGAAGATGCGCTTTTGTGATTTTACACGTTTTCCGGCCAATATGCGACTATGATATATTGGTCTTTTTAACATAAGTCCAAAAGTATGACCAAACAACTGAGAAATGCTAATCTATCTAAAAAAAATAACTCTAGTTAAACTTATTTTTCATGTTAGGAAATTAGGATAATGAAGTTAATAATTAGCCATTGGCTGTGGAACTAAAAAAGGAAAACTAGAACAAAGCCATCCGAATGAAGCATGTACAGCTATATAAGACAAACAAGACAAGACAAGCAGCTGAGATATTTGCAACCCTAACAAGAATTATATAAACTAACATACTGGCTAATGTCCTTTATGAAGATAATTGAAGTGAAGAAAACAAGCGGAGTACATGTCATCTTTTTTAAGCTCCATTCTATTTCTCACTAGTTCTTATACCACAATATCTCAACTTTTGCTTCAATATATACCAAAAGACACATGATGATTGGAATGTGGTCTTCAAAAGAAAGCACACCAGTATCACAATTCTAGGAGACTTTTAGAATCACAAAATCAGGGTTACCTACCACACGAGCCTCAAATGTAATCTCGATGAGAGCAGCAAGAATGAAGAAAGTAGTATTTTCCATTTGGTTTCTAGCCATCAAGGGACACATCATTGTTGGACTGAACCATGGGAAACCTCACGTCGTTGTGCCATGCATAAACAACCTAGACCCAATTGTAAGAAGTGGGGAAAAGTGCCAAAAAAGTCCTAAACCTTTTACATTAGTGCCAATTTAGTCCTAAACCTTTTTTTGGTGTCAATTCAGTCCTAAACCTTTTGCATTGGTGCCAATTTAGTCCTAAACCTTTTTTTGGTGCCAATTTAGTCCTAAACCTTTTAAATTGGTCCCAATTCAGTCCTAAACCTTTTGTTTTTGTGCCAATTTAGTCCTTCCGATCAATTTTGATCGGAATTTGCTGACGTGGACGCCGGCCGGCCGGCGACCGGTCACCGGCGCCGACGTGGAGCTGACGTGGACAATTAAATAATATTTTAAATTTTTTTTTGAATTTTTCTTTTTTTTTCCTTTTTTTTCTTTTTTTTTCCTTTTTTTTTGGTCTTCTTCTGGCCGGTCGCCGGTCCGGCGACCGGCCAGAGGCCAGAGGCCGGCGAGGTCGCCCTCGCCGGCCATTGGCGAGGGCGCCCTCGTCGGCCTCTGGCGAGGTCGGGCCTCGCCGGCGGCTGGGCAAGGCTCGACCTCGCCAGATCCGGCGAGGTCGGGCCTCGCCCGACCATGGCGAGGCTCGAGCCCTCGCCGGCGAGCCTCGCCCGACCAAGGCGAGGCCCGACCTCGCCGGCGAGCCTCGCCCGACCAAGGCGAGGCCCGACCTCGCCCCAGCGGCCGGGCGAGGCTCGCCGGCGAGGGGTCGAGCCTCGCCATGGTCGGGCGAGGCCCGACCTCGCCGAATCTGGCGAGGTCGAGCCTCGCCCGGCCAAGGCGAGGCTCGACTTCGCCCCGGCGGCTGGGCGAGGCCCGACCTCGCCAGAGGCCGGCGAGGGCGCCCTCGCCAGTGGCCGGCGAGGGCGACCTCGCCGGCCTCTGGCCTCTGGCCGGTCGCCGGACCGGCGACCGGCCAGAAGAAGACCAAAAAAAAAAGGAAAAAAAAAGAAAAAAAAGAAAAATTCAAAAAAAATTAAAAATATTATTTAATTGTCCACGTCGGCGCCGGTGACCGGTCGCCGGCCGGCCGGCGTCCACGTCAGCAAATTCCGATCAAAATTGACCGGAAGGACTAAATTGGCACAAAAACAAAAGGTTTAGGACTGAATTGGCACCAATTTAAAAGGTTTAGGACTAAATTGGCACCAAAAAAGGTTTAGGACTAAATTGGCACCAATGCAAAAGGTTTAGGACTGAATTGGCACCAAAAAAGGTTTAGGACTAAATTGGCACTAATGCAAAAGGTTTAGGACTTTTTTGGCACTTTTCCCGTAAGAAGTGCTATCTCCATTCCTCGTGACCCATTTACTAACTTCTCCAAAACAAGAGATACATTCCCCATTGCAAGCGGACCAATGGTTCGTGGATTCAACAAAAGAACCTTTGCACGTTCATTGCCTTCAATTATCAATAGCATTTAATTGCTTTCTACCATTCAACGCCCAACCATCTTTGAATTGCCTTAGAGGTACATTCAGAGAGTTTTCCCCATCGAGCCTCCACATAGGATCACCACGCGCAAGTATGCACAGTCATGCCCCTGATGAACTCAGAAGACTGGTGGATATGGCAAATATATTATAATGAATAATTTACACAATACCCTTCAATTGACCTCTCGCTTCTTGAAGATCAATCCTAAACGTTTTCAAAGTGATAAATCTGACCTGTCACTTCCATCTTCTGTGGCTGCTTTCTTTGGCATCTCATTTCTCCTTCTGCCCAACATTATATGCAGGAAAAAGAAAACACAGATATGGAGCTGCGAGTCGTGCAATACACTTTTGTTATTTTATAAACCCTAAAAAACATGCCGCACGGGGATGAGATGAGCTTTGCCGGTCAAAAACGATAGAGCAAGAACTGCGATTTAAGTTAGGGTTTCGTGCGCTTCATTTTAGCACCATGGGAATGATAGGCCGGAGATCAAAGCAAGGACATGTATATAGAACCTTCTCTTTATTTATAGGGAAAAATCCACCAAAAAATCTAAACTATACTTATTGTGATACATTTATCCTAAACGTTTTTTGGTGACGCAAAAAATTTCAAACTTACACATGTGTAACACGTTTATCCTCCTTCAAAATTCCATAAAATTATTTTTCAACCAAAATAACATTGTTTTTATTATACTTAAGCCACGTGGGTTTCGGCCCTCGCCTGGATTTGGGCAAGGGCCCGACGGCCTCGCCCAACAACCTCGCCTGAGGGTCGTGCCACTAGTGAGGGCACAAAGGCCCTTGCCCAAACCAACCTGTGGCAGGCAATGGTCGGCCGGCGAGGTTGTCGGCTAAGAGGGTAAGGAAAAAGAAGAAAGAAATAAAAGAAAAGAGAAAAAGAAAAAAAATTTTAGGACTAAATTGATGCGATTAAAATGTTTATTACTGAATTGATACCAATACAATAGGTTTATGACTTTTTTGATACTTTTCCCATTAAAGAATGGCATGCGCACAATTGAGAATAGTTTTTGGATATCTTTGCTTTCTTTCAATACTTTGTATTAACTACCCTATTAGATTAAACTCAAAAGGAGGATTTATGGAAGCACCATATTTTCTTTCAAAGTGCTTTACTTTCACAATGAACTTGTTATACAGAAAGGTTTTTCTTGCATCATTAAATTACGAGGTTTCGGTAAGTCATTTTTACTAGTTTTTTTTTTATCAAAAGGCGTTTCAATATATCTTCTATTACATTAAGCCTCTCTCCATGTATTAATTTATACTTTAGTGGCAATACTTTCAAATTCGAGTGAATTCTCTCTCTCTCTCTCTCTCTCTCTCTCTCTCTCTCTCTCTCTCTCTCTCTCTCTCTCTCTCCGCCCACTCTTTGAGACGAAGTTTTATCATAACATTTCTCTATATGCAGTGCATAACATTGTCAATATTGCTACTTTCGTAGAGACTAACCTCTAGTCTACCTATATCATTCCCATTCTAATTACTTGAGCTGGCTGCCAACGTCGTGCTTTGATCATTTTGCCTTTAGGTTTATCATCTTGTGTAATGCTATTAATGTAATGATTGAATTACATAAGATATCAATAGAAAAGAGTACATATAAGCCATTTGATAGTGACATATTTTGACCCAAATTCTGCATTATACTGTTCGTGCATGAGAAAGTAGGGTCTCCGCCCATTTTTTGAGACGAAATTTTATCATAACATTTCTCTATATGCAGTGCATAACATTGTCAATATTGCTACTTTCGTAGAAACTAACCTCTAGTCTACCTATATCATTCCCATTCTAATTACTTGAGCTGGCAGCCAACGCGTGCTTTGATCAATTCGCCTTTAGGTTTATCATCTTGTGTAATGCTATTAATGTAATGCTTGAATTACAGAAGATATCAATAGAAAAGATTACATATAAGCCCTTTGATAGTGACATATTTTGACCTAAATTCTGCATTATACTGTTCGTGCAAGAGAAAGTAGGGTTTTCCTGCTCCCACAATGGCCCCCGTGCCTCTCAGTTTAGTATTCAAACCTACAGGTCTCTCTCGAGGCGTTGAAAGTCTCACCAACAATTCTTCACTTGGAAGACCTCTCATCCTCAGCTAGCCATTACGGTTCCGCTTCCCTATAAAATTTGGACTTTTCAATCAGTTTCTTGGATCGAAGAATCTCCGGTCAACTTAAAACAATTCCGACCAAGACCGTACGTGGGATTTCGGTCAAAGTTTGAATGAAACCCAACCTATAAATTCTCGCATCTTATGCAAGACTAAGGCCAAAGAGCTCTCACTCAACACTTTTGAAGTTCGATCTCTCTCCTCAAGCCCCTCTCTCTCTCTCTCTCTCTCTCTCTCTCTCTCACAGAGACAAAAAAAGAAAAAAAGAGTCCGCCATATCTATGGAAAGGTCAAAGAGTTTGCCGCTTCAGCCTCCAACTTATGGAAACCTCATTACCATTCTCAGTATTGACGGCGGAGGGATAAGAGGGCTTATCCCCGGAACAATCCTCGCCTTCTTAGAGTCTGAGCTTCAGGTTGTTATAAATCAGTTTTCTATCTTTTTAATGCATGAAGAACAAGTTTCAAGTATAAGGTTTTACCCGTGCATGCCCCTTGCAACTTCTGATGGCTTTGTGGACTGGTGCAGAAACTAGATGGTGAGGACGCAAGACTCGCAGATTATTTCGATGTTATTTCCGGAACAAGCACAGGTGGTCTCGTCACTGCCATGTTAACTAGCCCCAACGAAAATAACCGTCCCTTATTTGCTGCAAAAGATATTAAGGATTTCTACCTTAATAATTGCCCTAAAATCTTCCCTCAAGACAGGTTAGCCAAGCTAACTCATTATTTCTCTAGGCCATATTGGTAGAACTGTTTGTTCCTCAAATGGCTGTGTACTGACATTATATCTCTTGAAAACCACAGTTGCCCATTTGCTCCTGCTACGAACATGATTAAGGCGGTGACTGGACCAAAATATGATGGAAAATACCTTCATAAGCTCGTCAAAGAGAAACTCGGAAACGCAAGATTGCACCAAACATTGACAAATGTGGTGATCCCGACGTTCGACATCAAGCATCTCCAGCCGACCATCTTTTCTAGCTATGAGGTTTGTCCTTTTTTCAGTCCTTGAAATATAATCCATTCTTTCTTTTTGATATTGTCCAAATGATGATATACGGAAAAATCACTGCACATGTTGCTTTTGTGGGTTAATTGATCGTGACCAGGTCAAGAAAAAGCCAAGCATAAATGCCTTGCTCTCAGACATATGCATTTCAACCTCTGCAGCACCAACTTATCTACCAGCTCATTATTTTGAAACCCAGGACCCCACAGGAAAAGTGAGAGAATTCAACCTCATCGATGGCGGCGTGGCCGCAAACAATCCAGTATGATAAAAACTATTTCCTAACAGACCTGACCTAACAAAAGGTAATACTATTATTTCCGACTCTTTATCGTTCTATTGTACAGACATTGGTTGCAATGGGAGAAGTGACGAAGGAGATCATGGGAGGGAGCTCAGATTTCTTCCCTATAAAGCCAATGGACTATAGAAGGTTTCTTGTGATATCGCTCGGGACCGGTTCAGCAAAAGTTGAAGGGAAGTATAATGCAAGTGAAGCGGCCAAATGGGGAGTCTTGGGCTGGTTGAGCAGCAACGGCGGGAGCCCATTGGTCGATGTGTTCATGCAAGCGAGTGCAGATATGGTCGACTTCCACCTCTCCGCAGTCTTCCAAGCCCTACATCTTGAGGCCAACTACCTCCGGATTCAGGTATATATACATCATCATTTCGAATTATCTGATTCGTTGCCATATTATATCATTTCAAAACATTGGCCTTGAAGTGATGATAAACTAATTTGCTAGCTAGCTTAATTCGGCAAGCTAACCTTAGCCTTTAAACGAAATTTGCAGGATGATTCGTTAAGTGGTGCAGTAGCTTCAGTGGATATTGCAACAAAGAAAAATTTGAACGACTTATTCAGAACCGGGGAAGCATTGTTGAAGAAGCCGGTTTCAAGGGCAAACTTAGAGACTGGCGGATACGAAGCCTGTAATCCAGAGACAAATGAAGAGGCTCTTAAAAGGTATCGAACTATTTGGACGATATCTTAAGTCTTCGTGCACATAAAAAGTTTAGGGGTTATGCGCACAGTTCAGGTTACTAAATGCAATTGTTTTCTCTCAGGTTTGCAAAACTGCTGTCAAATGAGAGACAACTTCGTCTTGCCAGGTCGCCTCATGGACATAATTCCACAAATTGGAAACAATCCTAGTCATGGAATGCCGCAATTTGTTCAAACAACATACTGCAGTTCGTGAAGATTGATTCTCAGGGAACAAGTCATCCATTCTTTGATTATTTTCATTCTTTCCTTTCTTCCTGAATAAATTCCAAGCACCAAATTGCTGCGTTGGTTGTAACCTTTTAATCTAATTCTTCCTGATTATTGTTTTGTACGTATTATATGGCTAGTCTGAGCTTGTAAAACACGATCGAATTGTGAATAACAATCTCAATTACCTTATCCTGTGGCTGGATATGTTGCGAAGAACAAGTTAACAGACAATGATGAATGGAACGAGGAAATAAATTGAACACTATAAATTGACTTAGTCAATATGACCTACTTCACGGAGAGAGCAACATAGATTTCCACCATAGATCAGGCGAAATAGCGGAAATTATAACTTCACTCAAATATTCTCAATATTTTACAACCTCCAATTACACAAAATAACCCATACACTGTTTTTTTTTTTTTGATAACCAAGGGAACCCCCGCACGGCCGACAGCCGGGGAGTAAACTCTGGGGGCAACACGTGCTAGCCACCACACACGTGTCACTAGTTAAGTCACCCTGCGGCGCCCGGGATTCGAACACTCAACCTTTTGCGAGAGGAAGAGTGCGCGCTCCAGCAGCGCCACCCATTGCAGGATGGTAATAACCCATGCACTGTTTAGTCTTACACTTTTAAAGAATTAGTGTCTTGCTCTCATAAAGGAGTTCAGAAATCTTGTACTATCACTCAAATTCGATGGATTCAAATAAAGAAACAAACGTGCAGCATCTCGGACTAATGTCAGACCCATTTTATGGTCCCAAAGCCACGAGAAAAGTCCTCTCGACCAAGAACCAAAGACCCCTACAAACTCAATATATATAAAAATATGTGAGTCCCTTCTTTGATCCAATTGAGGAAACCTCTTTCATGTTAAACTTGGAAGAATTGGCCCCCCAACAGGAAGTTGAATAATCGAAATCGGCAACAGTTTGCACTTCCCTTTTAAGTTTGCCACATCCGAGATAGCATAAACCGTTCCAGATTTTCTATGGAAAAAGTAAAAAAAAAAGTTCTAAACTTATTGCAATTACGCTAATTCAATCCTAAATTCTTCAATTGAATCAATTGAATCATAAATCTTTGCATATTGGTACTAATTCAGTTCATCTGTGTAATTTAGACTGGAAATTACTGGAGTGAATGACGGCCATCCTATGTGGACGGCTAGTGCTGACGTGGATTTTTTTTAATTTTAAGATATTTTTTCAAATTTTAATTCTTTTTTCACCTCTATTCCTTCTTTTCTTTCTTTTTTATCTTTCCTTTCTCTCTTCTTTTTTCCTTATTGCCCTTTGTCAGTGGCCAGCTAGCGGAGGTCGCCAGCCTACCAGCGAGAGCAAGGCCAAGCGTTCACGTCAACACTGACCGTGTCATGTAATATGACCGGCGTCCACAACAACAATTCCGACCTAAATTAACTGAATTGACTGAATTAGTACTAATATGAAATGTTTAGGACTAAATTGGTCCAATTGGAAGGTTTAGGACTGAATTGATATCAATGCAATATGTTTAGGACTTTTTGGTACTTTTTTCAATTTTTTATACACTTTGGATCGAATTTCGTTCACGAGGTTAAATTCGAGACATATTTTGACAATGCATGAGACAAGGGATCAACAAGACGTCTCCAATCCAAGTTGAAGACCTACTCATAAGCCCTTTCTATAAACATAGTTTTTGAATTGTACTTTCATATGAAGATATTATATTTTATGAAAAATCATTAGATATAGTTCGTAAAATGTTTCTTCTGTAAAAAGAGATCAATTTGCTAATTACAAGCCTCGCAAGAGAGTGAATCAATTAATTCGATTTCTAGTAAATATACACACAATCAGCTAAAAATTTTGAAATTTGCATAGTGCATAGAATAATGCTAGAAATCAATTAAAATGGCAAAGTCTATATTGAACATCAAAACACATAATGTGGGCTAAGCGACTATAAGTCAAAATGCCAGACCTAAAAAGTTTAGGGATCGAATTTGATTTATTTCCGAACATAGGATGATAAAGTTGCTGATTATCCATTCTGAATGGAACAAAAATAGGAAAATTAGAATGCAGCGGGTATATCGGTGCCGCATAGCAAAATAGGGCGTGAGTTAAAATGGACAAACATATGAGGTTTTCTGTCAATATTACTAAGAAAATGCAAAGTAAAAATTATGATATTATACTCAATATTCTCAGTCAACCAAGCATCATAAACATTAAAGCTCCATTTGTTTCGTGGAAAATAAATAATTTGGAAAACATTTTATTATAAATAATCGTTTGTATTGCTTGAAATAATTATTCAATAAAAGATATTTTCATTATTAATAATATTTTATGCCTAAACATTTCCATGGACGATTGAAAACAGTTTTCATTCATTCATTTTTGTAATGATATAAACGATCATTTTTAGGAAAATGTTATCCAAATCATTCATTTTCCACAAAACAAACGGAGTCTAAGTGACTAGCTCAAAATAGATTCCCTCAAAAAAATTGTTTTTTTTTTTTTGATGACCGAGGTGTCCGCGCGGCCGGCGAGCTTGCGCTCAAACCAGCGGTGAAGCCCGACTAGTCCTCGGGGGGCTAGCGCAGCATCCCACCGCCACGACCCTCCACTTAAATCACCGGCACTTACGAGTTTTGAACCCAGGACCTCTCGTGAAAGGAACTGAGCGTAAACCATCGCAGCCACCGATGGGTGGGTCCCTCCAAAAAATTGTTAGTCTCTACTATATCGAAAGTAATCTCATCTTTCCCTACCAAAAAAAAAAAGTAATCTCATCTTTTGTGTCAAGTTTAATACTTTTTTCTATACTGAAAATTACATTAAAGTCTATCTGAATTAATCTAAAGTGGATTGCGATTTCATATCGTGTTCAATGAGCAAAAATCTAAATTGATTAGATAAGAATAAAATGTCTCGAATCAAAAAGATACTTTCTCATCCAGAAAGTGTAAAAGTCGAAACTGATTTTCTTGGTCGAAATACATGCAAACATTTTGTTTATTTCTTTTTTATTTCACACACATAGAAAGTATGGTCTTTCTTTAATTTCAAGTGGATTACAATATAGTTATATCTAGGATAATTGTTTTCCGTATCAGATATACGTAAAAAACTATTTTTAGTTTCTTCTCAAATTTCATTTGTCATGTGTCTTAAAAGGCATTTATTTACAATGGGGATGTTTGAGAATCTTTGAGCATCCCGATATATCCCCATCGATATAGTAGTCTCTCTGTCTCACTAATCATCAGAGACGCAACTTTGTGAACTTCTACAAACGAATGCGCAAGCGTAGGAATTACATAACATTGACTCGATTCTGGCCAAGGCTAATTCTTTCTGTGTTAGTTGAGAGGATAGCCAAAAGAATTATACACAGAAAAATGACGTTCAATGTAGGACACGAGTTACTTCCTCTCATAATTGATTGTCTCATTGATTTGAATAGTAAATATGGCCGATCTAATTGACGTACATCTATACGTAATACTGTCTGAGTAATCAAATATTCGATCATGTTTTCATCTAAGAAGTTCTACATTGAGATAGATTGATGATGGTTCACCATATAATACCAGAGCAGGATGTGCCATTCCTTCATATCTATCTAGACTACTCATTTTTCATCGCAACTATCAGTGACTTTCATACTACAGTTTTAGGTAGTATCATTCACAATTCTACAAATGTGTGCCTCAAGCAACGTGGGATCCCAATGGCAAGCTCTATTAGGTAACTTAAAGATGAGAAAAATTGCACAGATAATATACGAACAATGTGGTGGAATGAACCACAAATTTTTTTTTTGGGTGTAAAATGTCAGTATTATAGAGCAGATGAAGTACAACAGCTTAGGGGTATCCCCAACATTACAAATAGTGATAATAATTCGAGAAGATGGACGTAGAAAGTCTCCACATAGTATCCAATACAATATTTGTCTGAGAAGGTCTAATGTTTGGGTAGAATATAGATCTCACTCCACCTCTTACATTTTTACGCACCTTGGCCAAAATAATATGAATATCAATTGACTTGTTTTGAAACCGTCTTCGGTTAAGCTCCATCCATATGCCATAAATGGTTGCTAGAAATGACACCTTAAGAAGTCTAGCTGCCAAATCTTTGTCCTTTGTTGCCCTAATCATCCATTAAAATCTCTCGTTCCATCCTCCCAAAGGATGCCTAATCCCTTGTTGTGCAAGGATACTAAACCACAATTCTAGTGGAGAAACTGAATGGAAACTTGGTGTTTTTTTAAGCGAGATCGGTGTCAAACGCAAAGATTCTTGAAATTTGATTGCCTTGACCTAGTATGTCACGCCCCGAACCCTATCGAGCTCGCAACATCCTTACCTGGTCGATAAGTGCGACGTCCCAGGTTGTCGCCGACCTCACTTACGAACTTCAGAGATTTAATCCGCTCAACGGAAACCATTTACACCCAGACAAATAAAAACTTGGGAAGAATAGGGAGAATGCACATAACTATTTTATTTCCTTCTTATACCAAATATTTACATCCTTACAACAACATCCAACATAAACATGCACACCGTCTTACAATAAACCAACACACCGTAAGTCGATGACCTGGACCCGTTCGAAGCCAAAAATGGTGCTCCTCAAAAAGTTAATTCGTTCACTCATACTTTAACCCCTACGCCCCTTGCTATGCGTCTATTCTGAGTCTGATTTCCCCGTCCTCTGAGTCTGAGTCCCCTTGTACTGTCCCATCGGAAACTCTAAAACTTCTAACTCGGTGTGCACTGGGACTCCAAATTGTTCCGGTGGCGGCGGTGGAATATTCATGGATCCAGTTGGGGTTCTGAAATTGTTGGTTGAAATAACCATGAGACACTTCTCAGTAAGTACACCCCCTAAATCACATCTAGGCTATCACGTACCTCCAGACAATTTCACACATCACAATCACACACATACGTCAATTCATCACATAGCAGGCACATTAATTAATTACCTGAGCCTATCCTGGTTGCGCCCTGCACATTAGTCACAATTACATAACATGCAATCACACGCATGATCAATTCTCATTTTCTCGCATTCGATCTGGTCCAACCTCATCCTCTTTCACACTCTCGCTAGTGACCCGCGTTACAATACACGCCTCAGGTCCACTGCGACTATCTCATCACAACACTCTAGGCCCGCGTACCCGTATACGCCTTAGGCCATGTTTTTTGCTCACGTAACGTACACGCCTCATGCTCAACACCTACCACCTACTGCGTAACCCGCGTTGAAGTACACGCCTCAAGCTGGCAGTCTTCCGGTAAAATCGAGCATCGTCTTGCGTAAACTTACACGCCTCAAGACGGCACAATTTTCACGATCGCATATATGCCATGTCGCACACAATTTTCACGAACACGAATCATACCACATTTCTTTCTCACTCAAGCACACGCCCAATATTCACTTGTCACACACAATTGGCCCGTCACACGCGGCCCGTGCATACAATAATTCACACGTAATTCATGCTCATCGAACAATTGACACAGCCAATTTTATTAATTAACTCAATCTGGCCCAACGTGCACCCAACAAGCATTTTCAATCAGCGAAATTGCACAAATGCACACTCAAATCCACCACCACAACTAAATTATTTTCCAAACGCACATTAAACACAGAAATCGCTATTTTTCTCCCATCAAACGATGCCAAATTGATTCCGGTCTTTCACGAAACTTTCTTGCCATAAATTCTCGGTTCCAAAAATCCAACTTGCGACCTGATCGGCCCATCACAGCCTCATGAACAGTAATTCACAGCCTACTGTTATTCTGAATTTTCCAATAAAAATTTTTCGGTTTCAATTCTAAGGCCCGTCACCTAATTCCACTCCTAAATCATGCAATTCCGCATCTACCCTATGCCCGGTTTCTCCTAAAATCGCTTGTCGATACTCGAAATCCTAAGTTGGGTTTAGATTGCGACTTACCCACGTTCTAGACTATCGCGGCTAGAACGGAGAGCGGCGGCACTCAATCGGGGACGGTGGCGAATGGCGGCGCGGCTTGATGATGGCGATCGGCGAGCGGCGCCTTGAGTGGCGATCGGCAAAGAGAGAGAGAGAGAGAGAGAGAGAGAGAGAGAGAGAGAGAGAGAGAGAGAGAGAGAGAGAGTGTATGGTGGGGGAGGGTGTTCACGGCAAAAAGGGGGGGATTTCACGATGGGGGAGAGAGGAAATGAGGGGAGAGAAAAGGTTGGTCTTGACTTGAATAGTGAACTTGGACCAAAGTGGCAAATGACCAAAATGCCCCTCTCTCACATTTTTTATCCAACGGTCGAGATTCAATCTTATCTTGATCCGACGGCCGAGATTGAGTCTCATCCAAAAATATCCAAGGGTATACTTGTAATTTCTCAAAAAGTCCAAGGGCAAAATTGCCCAATCAAAATTTTAGGGAAAAATTACCAAAATGCCCTTTACCCTTGAAGCTTGCCCTTTAATAAATCCTAGGGGTATTTTGGTCACTTTCTCCGTTTCTTGCCCAAATCGAATTTTTCCAAAGGATTTAAGCGCACCAAAAATTGACACGTTGTTGACACCTAATTTTTAGCCGATGCGTCATTAAAAATAAAAAATTCGAGATTATGGTTTCCGATCGCGACGGAGCCTATTTCTTGAGCAAAAAGTGTCGTTTTTTAATTCCGTCTGTTGGTTTAGCTTTTATAAGTGATTTTCTATTCATTTCATACAAAAACCCAAAAAGTCAAATGGTTGACTTTGGCGTTGACTTTTGGTCAACCCTTTGACCAAAAGTCAACCCCAGGTCAAATTGGGGCTTTTTGTTTGAAAAGATTCCTTTCAAGTTCAATTTCACTTTAGAAGTGGAAATTTTAGAAAAATTCAAAGATTTGATCATAAAATCAAGCTCCTAGTGAAAAGTCAACTAGGGTTTGACTTTTGGTCAAACCTTTGACCAAAAAAATTGAAAAATTCAAAAATCCCAAATCATCTTATTTTACTTTCAATTTACCTTTGGCATTAGAAATTTTACAAAAATCGATTTTGAATCAACTTTTTCCCAAATTGCGGAAATTGATTCAAATCGGCCAAAAATGAAATTACTTCATTTCTAGTTATTTTTTAGATTAGTTTTCTTCACGACATTTGATCTAGAGGTCATTTTATAGCCAATTTTTGAACCAATTTTGTGATTCCAAGCCAAACACAAAAACCCCCAATTTTAGCCCTGATCAGTGATTTTGATCGATTCTTCATGATGTGTGCAATTGAGACACGAATGAGCCTAATTTCTTATATGAAACCCAAATTCAAAATCAATTTTGGAAGAATCATATGAATTCGGGTCAATTTGATCAATTTAGTGATCCAATGATTAGGAAGTCTAAGAGTGATTGGTCTAATTAGTGCAATTCAACTTGACCCACTCTAGACTAATATTCAATTTGATGAATTGAGACTCAATTTGGTTAATTAGACTTCAATTAAACTTGTTAGTCTAGCTTGATCATGCGATTACTCAAAATTCAGTGCTAATTGACTCAAATCGGTTTAATTCAAATTGAACCAATCCGATCGAACTAGTCATTTTTCGAGTCGAAAATTTTGATAATTGATAACCCGGTCGGACCAACCAAGGTCAGTCACATCCTCTTGAGTACAAAAATGACAAAATGCCCTTAATCAAAAATGACAAAAATCCCCTTGATTAAGAATGACCAAAATACCCTTCTTCAAGGATTAAACAAATTAATTAGGGGATTAGCAAATCAATCATGGCCATTCATCTAAAATTGATCATGACCATCCATGATGCCATGTCATCAATCCTTAGCTATTAAGGAATATTCTTAATCATTAAGGATCCATTTTGAGCCATTTGATTGATCTAAGGGCTAAAATTCAAAGTTGGGGGAGGTATATAGCATTTTTCCCTCCAAAAATTAGGGGGGATGCTCATTTTCAGATCTGGAATTTCTCTCTCCTCTCTCTCACTCTCTCTCTCTCTCTTTCTCTCTCTCACGAACTCTCTCTCTCGCCACTCCCTCTCGGCCGCCGGCCATCCGGCGCCTTGCCGGCCTCTTCCCGGCGAGCCGCCGCCACACCGGCGTCCCCCACGGCGGCACAAGGCTGGTCGCAACACCAGCCACCTCAGCTGGTGGCCGGAGCTCCCCCCTCCGGCGAGTTCTTCATCTCGGCATCATCACCGGCAATACCGCCGGTGATGTGACCAGCAGCTTCAACCGGTTGATCCGGCCTTCCGGCGACCTCCTCCGGCGATCCAGCCTCACCGACTACCTTCCTCGACGTCCTCACAGCACTGTGGTGGCTGGCCTCGCACCGAACAGCCACCGGATCACATCATTTTCCTCAACTTTTACTGATTCGTTCATTTGATTGAAGACGAGTTGATTCTCACATTATTTCTTGCAATCTATTGTCATAGATCGGACGAGCTTTCCGAGGTGTCTCCGTGCCATTCCAGGTCTGAATACGGAGACCGGATCGCTCGCTTGAGCGTTGGATCATCGTGAGACAAGGTAAGAACGTTTGAACTCAACTCTGTAATTCGTGTCCAGTAAAATCCTGATTGCTTGAGATGCTGTTTTGAGCTAGTTAACGTCGAAATCTGATGAAGTGATAAACTAGAGAGTCGTAGTACTCGTCTTAAGCTTCGATTTGATATATCATATGCCTCGATCGGACTTCATTTGCCATGTCAAAACACATTTAGAAGTTAGGATCAGAATCTGGAATATTCTGTTCATGTCTGTTCTGATGATTCCCTGACTGACGTTGTGCTGTTCGATGAATTTTATGATTTTCTACATTCATTTTCTGGAAAAACTTCCTTCATGAGAATTGTAAAGAACATCTAGATCTGTTCACTGTAAAATTTTCAAAAATTTCTGAGCATGATAGCCTAGTACGATTTGCAACGTCATATGCATGTGAATCTGGGTTCATGTTGATTTCAGTCGACCTTCGTGTGTTCTTCGATTTTCATAAATTCGTGTGTTCGAGATATGAAAAAATTTTCTTCACGAAAGTTCTTCCTGAGATCAAGATCTTTCAATTGATACTAATTTCATTAAAATCGGAGATCATTTGAATTTTCAAAAGGAATTCTCACAATTTGATCAGAATCTGTGTTCAGATCTGATTTTCATTCCTTTGAAGTTCAAAAGATGTTTCTCCGAATTTGATGAAGTTAGGGTCCTTTTTTGCAAAAATTCAAAACTTCAAAGTTGTTCATTGGGGTCTCATTATGTCAACTGAACATTTTGAGGACCTAATTGCAAATTTTGGAGGGCTGATTTGCTTAAAAAATCTTCTCGGGCTAAAATTTCATTTGCAATTGAGTCCCTCGCGAAAATCGAATTTTATAAAAATTTGGAGGGCTTTTTAGCGAAAACTCAAAACATGAAAGTTGTTGCACACAGGGAGTTCTAACGGTACAAAAATTTTCGCGCTGTTTTGATAATGTCTGTTATTTTTCCCGCTTTTATTTTGAAATTCATAACTGAACCTAGTCCAGCCTGTCACTGAAATTTAATTGTGCATTTTCGGGAAAATTGGCTAGGATTTAGGAAAAATGGTCTTCATGACTTTTGTTCCTCATGTTATAAGCTTTCTAATGACACCTGATTCACTTCATTTGAACGTCATTAGGATAGTTAATCATGCTTGAACAGAATTGATCCGAATTAGATGTTAATTGAATAAGTGGTCTTTCTCATAAAGCCCACTTCCCCTTGCTTGATTGGTTTTGAAATAAGGCCCATGGGCTTGAATGCATGCTCATTTATGATCAAGCATGTGTTTGTTAGATGAATGTTAGGCCCGATGCATGTTCGGCGGGTAGCCCATTCATTATCATTAGAACCCGACTTTAGGGGTTAATTGATATGAGTTACCGTTTTGTGAATACAAATGGTAGCTCATTATCATTAACCATTAATCAAACAATGTTAAATGATTAGATGGGTGATGAATCGAATCGCATGAAAAACAAAGGCCGATCCCGAGGCCCGTGCTTAATTAGTGATTTGATTGCATCTTTGTTCTTTCATATGTCATTATGAATGAATGTTATGGATGTAAACATCGACACCCGAGAGGCGGTCCAAGGAAGAATAATCCGAAATAGAAGATCAAGGTGGTTGACCGATGTCCAATCCGGTCTCAATTTGTACTCATTTGACGATGATTCTAAACCGATGTCCAATCCGGTTTCAATTTGTACTTAATTCATTCATCCCCGACCATGTCTCGGGATTTCAATTCGTATTGTAATAAACACCCGACGAGTTGCGGGTTCTTACTTTTTATTTTCTCGCACTTAGAATTAGCTCGTCCTTTCAATACTTCGAGTGTTTACTTTACGTAAGGTCTTTCAATAAAATTGATTGTTTCTTTCTTTTTCTAGACTAAGATAGGATTAGTTTAGAATCTTAAATGAAAATGCAAAAACAAGATGCATGATCACCTAGTGGACTAAGACTTTGGCATGAAAATGGTAAAAAACAAATGCATGACGATTTAGATAACAACCATGTTAAGTTTAGCGGTACCGAAAGGGCGTTAATAGAAATATTAACGTAAGCTAGTCCCCGAACCTTTGATCTCTGGTTTTCGTAGAAACCGAAACGAAATTCCCGCGTTTCGGTTGGGTTTTCTAGCCGACCCCCGATCTAGGCTAGTGGCGACTCCTTAAAAAATAAAAATCAATCCGCTGTCACGCGAGATATGGATTTAGGGAAAATCCACGTTCATGATCAATGGATCATATGGCTAAAAAAGAGATTTACACTTCAGTAAAAATCATTTTTTTAAGATGCCATATGAAACATCTCATGAACACTTATCTCTAAACCCGCCTCATCCGAGCTCGGACCCTCGAGGGGCAGGTCGCGACACACGTGTCACGTGCAACGTCGTTCTAACGTTCCGTCGTGACTTCCTAATTTTTCGGTGCCCAATTTGGGCTAAATTCAATAATTGAATTTTTATTAAACGCAACTAGAGCGTTTCTCGAGCTAACGGGCGGCTTGTTGGGGAAATTCGTAGAATCGACTCATGACTGATACTGAATTAAGTCACGTGCAAGTCCATTCGGTGCGTGACGACCTCGATTGTCATTAAAATCGCGAAGATCAATCACTTGATCCGAGGAGTACGATCGTTCGGTATAATTTCAAAATCATTCGTCAAGTCGTTTCGTGGCCCAACGGAATCGCCTACGATCCACTACTAAGACAGTGGCGAACTGACCCCTAATTATCCTTGGATCGGCCAACAGTGGCTCAAAATATCACTTCCGCGATTTAATGATCGAAGTCCATTCACGATCGAATTTTCTTTGGTCGCGCGAATTTAATTTCCCCTATTAGCCTTTCCCTAATGATTAGCATTCCCAGGAATGATCAGTTCCAGACGAGAATTTATTGCGAGCATATTTCATAAAAGTCAGTTATTTAATAAATTCCAATTGGTGGAATTTCGGAATGTCACATAGTAGACTTAGCCTATGCGTACTTACTCACAAAAGATTAGGAGTGAACGGTTCCAAGCTCCTTGCAAGTTTCACATGGAACCTGAAACCTACCCTCGGGTACAAGTTTTCCATTTTTTAGAAACTAGATTCTACTTGTTGGAACTTAAAACCTGGAACCTAGAACTTACCCTATCACAAGTTCCAGGGTCCAACAGGTTCTTTTTTTTTATTCCTGCATTTTTAGTTAAATAAAACAAAAATGATCCCAACAATCCTGAATAAGCTTGTCATTCATCAAAGAAAATATAAAAGACTAGTTTTCCCGGCATTACGATTCAAATAAATATAACTAAAATAAGAAATCATTGCGTAAATCGATACTAGGGATGAGCAGTTCCATGTTCCGTATAGTTTTCACCCATGATAATAGGTTCCTCATTTTTTGAAGCTTGGAACCTAACCTAGAGGGTCAGTTACAAAATCTACTCAGATTTTGCCTATATTATTAATTGAACAATTACAGTGAATCATCACCTTTAATAATCACCATTGATTGCCATGATCTACTGACCATAAATTATATTTAGACATACGAAAAATATTAAACATTAACAAGTCATAAAATAAAAGCTCAAACTAATTGTTCAAGATCATACATTCGTCATCTAATGCTAGAAAATATCACAGGATCACGAGAAGGCAGGTTCGGGTTCCAAGTTCCACCTACCTAAAACTTGGAACCTACTCATCAAAACAGGTTTCTCAATTTTTTGAATCTAGAATCTACTTTGCATACTTTAAAACCTAGAACCTATAAGTTCCCATTGGTCAGGTTCTTAGGTTCTAGGGTAGAATCCGGAACCATGCTCACCCATACAAAAGATGGTATACAACTTGGTTTCCATATTTTGAGATCTACTCATATCTTTTTTCTTTTTAATTTTCACAATTCCTATAGCTAACGGGAAGGAAATCTCATCAAAGGACATATATCACTTTCGTTGCTTTTTTATCCATGACATTAGATTACCATTAAACTTTCAGCCATCTTTGAATCACCAAAAGCCTTCACATCTACCCTCTCGTTGCTTGAAGATGAACAAGTTCTTCACTAGGCTGACCCGTCATCTCGCATCTATTTGATTCTGCCTAGCAATTCTACCATGAAATGAGGGGAAAAAAAAACACGACCCAGAAGCAGAGTTTCAAACACGTGATTCAAATTTCGTGTTAAATTAATTAACTAGCTTTGAAAGTATGCAAAGAAACAGAGATGAGCACAAGGTTCGCTTTACAGGTCAAAAGCAAAAGAGCACAAACTGCTTTATTTAAAGCTAGGTTTTCGACGTGTTCATGTCATCGCTGAACATCCTACGTGGCATGGCCGGCGCCCACATCAGTGATTTCCGGCCAAAATTGGCCGAGTGGATTCAACTGATAAATTGTTAAAAAGTTTAGGACTCAATTGGCAAAAGTGCAATAGGTTTTGGACTTTTTGAACAATTTTACCGTTCATCAAGTATAGCACCAAGAGGAATGCCGATGAGCCGTGGCTTGACGAGTTGTTGACACCTAAATTTCGACGCATCATTTAGTGGTTAATTGCATAAAAATTAGGGATCGGTCTCAGTCCCTAGAAAAAATTATTTAGTTAAACTGCATATAAATTTTAGGAGCATTTATAGTAATAAGCTCACATAATAGCATTTGCATTAAATCAATGGCGAATGGACTTAGTTAAAAGCCCACGAATAGAAATTTTCGCCAAACTCATTCATTATCATAGGTGGAATTTTCGCACGTGAGATATGAAGAATTTTCGGAATATATGCATGATTCTCGGTCAATATATTTTTGGTTGGGCATTTGTGCAGAAATATTTTTCATGATTTCCTGAAGATGTCCACGATTTCACAGACTTTGATTTTTGGATATTTACGGAAATATGCAATATATCTTTCTCAAAACAAGAAAGAATATGCTGCCTAGAAGATCTCCTCGCGCCCATAATCGGAAAGAGAATAAAAGAGTGAAAGTCTCGGTCAACAAAAAGGAAAGAAAATATTCACTAGTCCCGCAAGGAGTCAGTGAAGAAATATACACTCTGGACGTTTACATGCAGAGGGGGGCCCTGACGTCTTTAGGGAAAGAAAACTCAAAGAAGGAAAAAAAAAGGAATAAAAGGAAGGGAGAGGGGTCTGTTCAGAGGGGGCTGGAATTCACGAAAACAGAATACACGGCCACCGTCGAGAGAGAAAGGAGAGTACGTTCGTGAAGGGAGTTGTCTTTCTCCCCAATAGTTGTCGCCCACTGGAGGCTACACAGTTCTGCACATACAGAGAAGTCAAGAGAGTAAACGCCAATAAAGGAGAAAGACGAGAAAAAGCTCAGGCCAGATCTGTTGATCTTATTTGCTCCCGCCGCATCGCCAACGCAACGAGCGAGCAACCAACGTTCTTTGCCGTCACGTTTAATTTTCTTTGCAGGTTGTGTTCCAACTTAGCGAGCCTCCACGACGGTTTCAGGCTTCCCGTGATCCCGGCGAGAGCCCCAATCCGACTTCTTCTCTTTGCTGTGTGTCCGAGGCTCCCTAGACCCAGCTACTTGTAGCAACCGTGGAGTCCAGGCACGCCTTTGCTCAGCCCCACCGTGAGCTGCACCTTCATCGCAGCAAACCTACCGCACAGCTCCAACGATTGACGACAACCCAAACGATCTCAGTAGCCGTGCTTCCAACATCACTGTTGTTTCGGTCCAGCACCATAAGAACGGCGACGTCCCAAGGCCAATCACTGAGTGCAATACTTTTTACTGCTCGTTCAAACAGTATAATATTCTCATAAGTACAAGCGGTGGATTTGTTTTCTTTGGGATTTTGTCCAGATTTGACGATGATATTGACACTCGAGTGTCTTCGCGTTACCAACGAAGATTAGTAGACAGCACCAGCTGAGAGCTTCGCGAGTCAAATCAGTGAAGAGCCGCGCCTTGCCGTGAGGACCACTGAGCTGAGAACCTGTCACGCCCCGTACCCCACGTAGCCCAACATCCCGTCAACAGTCGATTTTTACTGCGACGTCCCAGGAAGCGTCGCCGACCCACACCCATACAGAGATCAAGCACAAGCGGAAGTATAAAATAAACAAACCCAGACAACTTCAAATAGAACCAAGGATAGCCGTACAACAACACATTTATAGAAAATAATTATACATTGATATTTCTATTAGAACCATTTGTACAATATTTGTAAGTACAGCAAAAGATACAACGAGTCAGCAGCCGCCTGATCAAAAAGGGACGAGTGGCTAGGGAGGTCAGACTAAACTAGGGGAGAGGGCGACAGTCCAAAAAGTTTCAGCCCTCGACTCTAGCTAAGGACACGAGACGATCCTATGGCTCCCAGTCGGGGTCGGATGACTCAGTGGGATCGTCTGACAACTCCTCAGAGATGTCCTCGCTAGACTCGGAGTCCTCGGAATCCATCGCCTGGGCTCGCTCATCCTCGGAGTCTGGCTCCAACTCCGGGTCAAGGTAAAGCTCGAACCCTTCCTCATCTGATCCCAACTCCGCCATCTCTCCGTCCTCCTCTTCATCCTGCTCCATGGCCTCAGGTTCGTCATCCTCCTCCTCATCCATAGGCTCGGGGTCCTCTGTTAGTACGTTGGGCTCCTCAGGCACCTCCTCCTCCTCCATCATTTCCTCGGGTATGACCTCAGGGTCTATCACCTCACCAGCAGCTATAATTGGTTGCATCAGCCCAGTATTATCGATAGGGACATCAAAGGTTCTAAGGGGCTCTCCCTCGTTTCCATTGGCACCCCGATGGCACCACGCCACATATTCTTGTTTCTGATAGTAATCTACACCTATATTCACAACTACTTCAGACCGATACCTCACAAAAGCCTCCCCATTTCCTGAAGGGTAGGTAGTAGTATACGTCCGGATCTGCAGAGGGATCCCAAAAAGAGGCGGTGGTGTCACGCCCCGTACCCCACGAAGGCTGAACATCCGCGCAAAGGTCGAAGTGAAGTGCGACGCTCCCAGGATTGCGTCACCGACCCGTATCAAACCAATCAAAGAGAATTTATCGCATGCGGAAACGACGTATATAAAATATATATATACACCCAGACAAAAAATTTAGTAACCATGAATAGTAAGAGATAACAAATTACGATAGATTATACCAAAATATACATTCGATTACAGACTTATATACAATATCCCTTTGACAACAAAAAGGTACGCCAAAAGGGCCACGGTAACTGCCTGCTCTGGAATAGGATCCACAATCTCCGGCTCAAAAACTACCCCACCTAGTTCCTCATGCTCTACCTCATCCTCCACGATCTCATACCCAACATCCGAGTCCTGGAAATTCATGGCCGGGGATCTGAAAATTCGGTTTTACCACAACCGTGAGATAAACTCAGCAAGTAATAATCTCTAATCCTAAATTAGGCCTAAGTGTACCTCCAGAAGATAAATAAAACACATAATTCAATGAACCAGATATATATCAATCAATTTAAATTCACCAGGCCCATAGCCCAATTCAATACTCCGCCTTGCAGGTTAAACTTTTAATATCATATAATCATATGCCATTGCATCGACCCGAAAGCCATGACCCAATGGTCATCAACATTTAAATCGACCCGAAGGCCATGACCCAATGGTCATCAATAATTAAATCGACCCGAAGGCCATGACCCAATGATCATCCACATTTAAATCGACCCGAAGGCCATGACCCAATGGTCATCAACATTTAAATCGACCCGAAGGCCATGACCCAATGGTCATCAACATTTAAATCGACCCGAAGGCCATGACCCAATGGTCATTCACATTTAAATCGACCCGAAGGCCATGACCCAATGGTCATCAACAGTTAAATCGACCCGAAGGCCATGACCCAATGGTCATCCACATTTAAATCGACCCGAAGGCCCGATTTACAAGGTTCGTCACGCATACCAATGCACTTTATTCGGCTAATAGCAAGCATAAATGCCGTTCACATACTCGGGAATTCAAAGTCAATTATCCATGCCAAGAAGCCAAATAAAATTATGCACAAATTTGTCCATTTCAACGCATTAATGGCATGTTCAATCTTTTCCATTTTACCCCTAATAACCGGCACTTATTTCACACACTTGCTCCAATTCAATACAAAACACCCAAAGCCCGCCATGTCCAAATCAAACTTAGTCATTCGACCCTCAAACATGGCGCATCCATTATACTTCCAACAAGTCCTAATTGGCCTCTAAAATGCCAAGTTTTCGAGCCATTATCCAATAGGCCAATTGACGCTCAAATTAGGCAAATTAATGCAATTTCGGACTTCCATGACCAATGCTCGACATCATGCAAATTTCCAGCTTTAAATCTACTCTAAACAACCTTATTTAGTCCCAATTAAGCATTGGATCACCCGGTTTAGACAATCACATCAAGAATCCAATTAATCCCAACTTAGGCAAATTTTCCAAATTCGGATCTGCTGTGAACAGTGTTCATACAGCCCTCAAACAGCCACCAAATCACACTTAAACAACCCTATTAAGACCCAATTAAGTCCCTAGATCAGCCCACACACATATGCACCCATGTAGGCCCCAATTAAGCTTGATTAACCCTAACATTTACCCCTAAATTGCACAATTAGGCTAATTAGGGGTTTAGAAATTTTTACTCGCCTAAATTCGACTCGAGGCGACGGGAGCGGGCGGTCGATTACCGACTCGCGGTGAGAATCGACGGCGGCGCTCCGTCGGCAAGCCGGCGGTCACGGCGGCTCCGGCGGGCTCAAGGCTAATCTCGGCCAAAACAAGGGAGGGCTGAGGTGAGGGGGCTGAGGACGGGAAGAGAGGGGCTGAGGAGGCGAGGCGGTCGCCGGGGCTGGGGCGAAGCAACGGCGGCGGACGGCGGCGCGGCACCGGCGAGGCGGAACCGGCGACGCTGCTCTCTCTCTCGCCTGGAACAGAACAGCGGCTGGGGCGGCGGAACAGAGGGGAAACGGTGGTCGACGGAGCTGGGGCGGCGCCAGAGGGCCGGCGGGCGGCGGACGAGCCCAGCAGCTCCGGCGTCGCGGCCGTCTCCGGCGTGAACAGCAGCCCGACGAGCAGACCCAGAACCGGCGAAGGGGGAAACGTGAAATGGAAGCCAATTGGGGAG
This sequence comes from Syzygium jambos, assembly GCA_031216235.1. Taxonomy (NCBI): domain Eukaryota; kingdom Viridiplantae; phylum Streptophyta; class Magnoliopsida; order Myrtales; family Myrtaceae; genus Syzygium; species Syzygium jambos. The sequence continues at coordinate 11,315,224 of CM062225.1, read as the reverse complement.
AGAGAGAGTCTGAAGAGAGGAGAGAGAGAATGGGTCAAAAAGGTGGTCAAAGAGGGTGAGTGGATTCCACATGTCAACCATCCAAGGCCTAGGACACTCTACCCTTTGATCCAAGGGCTCAAATTCAAAATCCACTAATAAAGCAAGGGTAAAATGGTCAAATGCCCCCTAACCATGGCTGACCAGGTCTGGTTAGTCCCAACTAACCCTAGCTAGGCCCCAAAAATTCGGAATTAAATAAAACACTATAGGGGCATTTTCGTAATTTTTCGCCCCCGGACCGAAATTTCAATTTTTGCCCATACCGGTCCTAAATATTCATGGGAAACATAATATGGCGTCGGATTCGAAAAATTCACGTTCTAAGCCCTCGGAAATCGTCCGCGAAGTCCCGGGAATAAAATAATATTATTTTCCAATTTTTGTCGAAATTCCACTTTTTGTCCAAAACCACTCTAAACGCACTTGGCTACCCCAAAATGACATTGGCCGCGAAAAATAACCTCAAACGGCCTCCGAATTCGGCCTCGGTGTCCACAGGGGCAAAACCGTCCTTTTCTCAATTTCTGTCGAATTTTCAGTTTTCAACCGTACTAGTCCCAAACATGAATGGCCACTCAAAAATGACGTCCGTCCTACAAAATAATCGTAAATACCCTTGAAATTTTGATATCAAAGTTCGGGTCCAATATTGCGATCTAATTTACTCGTTTTGCAGTTTTAGGGTCTCTTACTAACGGGCGGCTGTTTAGGCGTTACGCGTATCGACCTAAGATTGTCCGAGTCGTGAGAGTCTCAATTTCGAGAGAACGAGAGGAATTATCACTAGCACCTGAGGTCACGATCGTTTGGATTAAAATTGGGTTTCCTTTGTCAGGCGCACTTTCGGTAATGCGAAATCACTCGCGATCCGATCGTGCGTTACTGACAATATCAACCTGTCATTTTCCTAGGATCGGCCTATATTGGTTCAAAATACTTCCTCGACGTTCGTCGAATTTGGCGCTCCATCACGATTGGGTTCTCGGTCCACGTACCTTATCCTACTTAGCCTTTCCCATATGGTTAGTATCCCGTGATTGATCAATTCCGAGCGAGACTTACTAAAATTACACAAGAATCAATATACACTTTATTGGTCTCGGTAACGGGTCAAAATTCAGGATGTTACAACTCTTCCCCCCTTACAAAAATTTCGTCCTCAAAATTTGCACTTCAAACTTGCTCTTCGAACAACTGGGGGTGTTGACGTCGCATGGCTTCCTCACTTTCCCAAGTAGCGCCTTCTGTCCCGTGGTGCTCCCAAACTACCTTAACCATCGGGATTGTCTTATTCCGAAGTACTCGATCTTTCCGATCCTCAATTCTGACTGGTCTCTCCACGTACGACACCCTGTCGTCCACATCTATTTCCTCGTATCTTAGAACGTGTGTCGGGTCCGGTTCATACTTCCTTAACATTGACACGTGGAAGACATTATGTACCTGGGACAAATTTGGTGGCAGGGCAAGCCTGTACGCCATATCGCCAATCTTTTCCAAAATCTCAAACGGCCCAACAAACCTCAGACTTAATTTCCCTTTCTTGCCAAATCGGGATAACCCTTTCATAGGCGACACCTTGAGAAACACATGATCTCCAAGTTGAAATTCCAAAGGTCGTCCTCTCCGATCGGCATAGCTTTTCTGTCGACTCTGTGCTGCCCTTAACCTCTCTCGAATAATCTCAACAGCTTCCACTGTTTGCTGTACCAACTCTGGGCCTGTAATGCTTCGTTCTCCCACTTCATCCCAACACACGGGAGTCCTACACGCTCTACCATATAAAGCTTCAAATGGGGCCATCTGGATACTCTGTTGATAACTGTTATTATATGCAAATTCTATCAAATGCAGCTGTACTTCCCATTTACCTTGAAAATCCAGTACACAAGCCCTCAACATATCTTCGAGGGTCTGTATCGTTCTTTCTGATTGACCGCTAGTCTGTGGATGATAAGCTGTACTGAACTGCACCTTTGTCCCTAAGGCCGTCTGCAGACTTTTCCAGAAATTCGCTGTAAACCTTGGGTCACGATCTGATGTAATTGTTACTGGCACTCCATGCAGTCTAACGATCTGTCTCACGTACAGCTCAGCGTACCTTTCTAGCTCAAAATCCTTTCGTACTGCTAAGAAATGTGCCGACTTCGTAAGTCGATCCACAATCACCCAAATGGAATCATGCCCTCTCTGGCTTCTCGGTAAACCGGTTATAAAGTCCATGGTGATGTGTTCCCATTTCCACTCGGGAATTTCCAACGGTCGCAGCAGTCCTCCAGGTTTACAGTGTTGAGCCTTTACCTGTTGACACGTCAAACACTTAGCCACATACCTGGCCACATCCGTTTTCATTCCGTTCCACCAGTAATATTGCCGTAGATTCTGATACATTTTCGTGCTACCCGGGTGTATACTGTAATTGCTGCGATGAGCTTCTCTTAGTATCTCTTCCTTAAGCTCATTATCATCAGGTACACACCATCGTCCTCTAAATTTCAGTATTCCATCCTCTGACACTTGGAAATCTGACTTCCTTGTAGTGGCATCCATTTCCACAATTTTCTGAATCTCTTGATCCATGGATTGCAGAGCCTTCATCTTGGTTTGAATCTCCCGCTCGATTCTTAAAGTAGCCAGCAGATTCGACACATGACTCAATTCCAATTTAAATTCTAAGTCTCGGAGCTTTTCCAATAACGCCCACTCCTTGATCATCAAGTGCGCCATACTTGATTTGCGACTTAGCGCATCTGCTACTCGATTTGCCTTCCTAGGGTGGTACATGATGTCGCAATCATAATCTTTTAGAAGTTCCATCCATCTACGCTGCCTCATGTTCAACTCTTTCTGTGAGAACAGGTATTTGAGACTCTGGTGATCCGTATAAATCTGAAACTTTTCCCCACATAAATAATGTCTCCAAATTTTGAGTGCAAAAACAATGGCAGCCAACTCTAAGTCATGCGTCGGATAGTTCAACTCGTGTGGCCTCAACTGACGCGACGCGTAAGCAACTACTTTCCCATGTTGCATTAACACATAACCAAGTCCTTTGAGCGAAGCATCACCGTACACCTCGAATCCACCAGGTCCGGATGGAATAGTTAAGACTGGAGCTGTTGTCAGTCTATGCTTAAGCTCTTGAAAACTTCGTTCGCACTTATCGTCCCATTCAAACTTAGTCTCCTTTTTCAGTAATCGCGTTAATGACGTGGCTATCGACGAAAATCCTTCCACGAAGCGTCGATAATAGCCAGCCAATCCTAAGAAACTCCTGATTTCCGTCACTGATGTCGGCCTGTACTACTTAAGCACTGCTTCAATCTTAGTCGGATCCACAGATATCCCTTCTCCCGATACAATGTGTCCAAGGAAGGCTACCTTGCTAAGCCAAAACTCGCATTTACTGAACTTCGCGTAAAGTGCATGCTCCCTTAATGTCCGTAGTACTTCAGTCAAGTGCACTTCATGTTCTTCTTGACTCTTCGAGTAAACCAGAATATCATCAATGAATACAATGACGAACTGATCCAGAAATTCTTTAAAAACTCTGTTCATCAGATCCATGAAAGCTGCGGGGGCATTCGTTAAATCGAAGGGCATGACTGTAAACTCATAATGTCCGTACCTCGTCCTAAATGCAGTCTTGGGTATATCCTCTTTCCGAATCCTTAACTGGTGATACCCTATCCGTAGATCAATCTTGGAGAACACTGACCACCCTTGCAATTGATCGAACAAGTCGTCGATCCTTGGCAGTGGATACTTATTCTTTATAGTGACTTAATTCAACTGCCGATAATCTATACATAACCTTAACGTCCCGTCCTTTTTCCTCACAAACAGGACTGGCGCTCCCCATGGAGACGCACTAGGACAAATAAATCCTTTGTCTAATAACTCCTGCATCTGGACTTTCAGCTCCTTCAGTTCCGACAAAGACATCCGATAAGGGGCCTTAGAAATTGGCTCTGTACCTGGGGCCAATTTTATCACGAATTCCACTTCCCGTTCTGGCGGCAAGCCCGGTAACTCTTGAGGAAAGACCTCGGGGAAATTGCATACTACAGGGATTTCTTCCAACTTAAGTTCTACCAATGTCGGGTCCTTAACATTAACCAAATATCTCTCACAACCTTCTTCAAGCATCTCAGTTGCCTCTACTGAGGAAATCCAAGGGATCGAGGTTCCTCCTCGATTTCCCTGAAATTCAAACCTAGGACGTCCAATCGGATTGAATTGGATCATCCTACTGCCGCAATCCATAACGGCTTTCTGTTTAGTCAGCCAATCCATACCAATGATCACATCGAAGTCATACATGGCCAACACAGCTAAATCAATCCTTTCCTCAACATTTCCAATCACAATTTTACAATCCAAGCACCCCAATGATACTAACACCCTATCAAGCAGTGGGGTTGTCACACATAACATGATTTCAAGTAAAACAGGCTCCAGACCAACCAATCTAACAAACTGTTCTGAATAAACCTTGAACCCGATGCTGCTGTCCTTTCCATCTGGTCTCGCTCCATCGTTTGGGCTCGCTCATACAATTCTCTGTAATCTCTAATATTCAGCAAAAGCATCTGAGTGCGAAGATCCGGCTTCAGTCCATCCCGGAATCTTCGAGCCTTATCCAATGGATTCTCAACCATCCTTGGGGCAAATCTGGACAATCTTACGAACTCTGCTTCGTACTGAACTACTGTCATCGACCCCTGACTAAGCCTCATGAACTCTGCCATCTTCTTCTCTTGGGCGCTCTCTGAGAAATACTGTCCATAAAAATGCTCGACAAATATTGCCCAAGTCTGTTCCATATACTCCGGAAACACCCTATCCTTAACTGCCTTCCACCAATCGTGGGCATTATCTTGCAGCTGGTAAGTCGCCAACGAAATCTTTTCAGCCTCAGTACACCCCAACAAGTCAAACGCTTTCTCCAGCTCCTCCACCCAACGTGGGGCGGTTTCTAGGTCACCTCTGCTCGTGAACTTGGGCGGTTTTAGCTTAAGGAACTGCTCTACCAACTAGTGCATTGGCCTAGGTGCCACCATTGGTTGAGCTTGAACTTGCTGGACTTGGGCTTGATTCTCATGGATGGCAGCAACTGCTGCAGCCTCAGCAGCCTGAGCGGTCGCATTTTCTCTTTCCTGAGCTTGTCTATCCATCACATTACCAATCCTCTCTAGTGCTCTGAGGACTCCTTCCATACGCGGATCTTCCGCATGTCTAACATCAGCTCTGGGGTCCACTGCAGCCCCAACACCAACTCTAGGGTTCTCTTCCTCTCTAGCACCCGCATCAATGTTTTCTATCGCTCTCGCTCGAGCACGACTTCCACCTCTAGTTCCTCTTCCTGATCCCCTCCTTGGGACTCTTCCCACACTTCCTCTTTCACTGTTCATCCTAAAACTCTGAGTGCTCAACTACCTGATATAATTCCATCCAGGAATTAGAGACCTAAACCAACTAACCGGTCTAAGTCCTAGGCAGGTAATAACACAAAAGCATTTAAACACTCAGCACGCAGCTAACACAACGGCACGTAATTTCACCCAAGAACTCGCACACTAACCTTGGGTCCTGCCGCACCTGCATAATACTGGTTCAAATAATCATCATAACATTCAAACACAAACAATCTGGAGGTACACTTAGCACACTAAGTCACCCTATAGCTACCCATAGTCACTCCTCCTTATTACTCCAGGGCTCAACTAGATTAAACAGAGCTGTCCTTGCTCTGATACCAATTCGAACGGGGATGTCACGCCCCGTACCCCACGAAGGCTGAACATCCGCGCAAAGGTCGAAGTGAAGTGCGACGCTCCCAGGATTGCGTCACCGACCCGTATCAAACCAATCAGAGAGAATTTATCGCATGCGGAAACGACGTATATAAAATATATATACACCCAGACAAAATATTTAGTAACCATGAATAGTAAGAGATAACAAATTACGATAGATTATACCAAAATATACATTCGATTACAGACTTATATACAATATCCCTTTGACAACAAAAAGGTACGCCAAAAGGGCCACGGTAACTGCCTGCTCTGGAATAGGATCCACAATCTCCGGCTCAAAAACTACCCCACCTAGTTCCTCATGCTCTACCTCATCCTCCACGATCTCATACCCAACATCCGAGTCCTGGAAATTCATGGCCGGGGATCTGAAAATTCGGTTTTACCACAACCGTGAGATAAACTCAGCAAGTAATAATCTCTAATCCTAAATTAGGCCTAAGTGTACCTCCAGAAGATAAATAAAACACATAATTCAATGAACCAGATATATATCAATCAATTTAAATTCACCAGGCCCATAGCCCAATTCAATACTCTGCCTTGCAGGTTAAACTTTTAATATCATATAATCATATGCCATTGCATCGACCCGAAGGCCACAAATTAAATCGACCCGAAGGCCCGACCCGAAGGCCACAAATTAAATCGACCCGAAGGCCATGACCCAATGGTCATCAACATTTAAATCGACCCGAAGGCCATGACCCAATGGTCATCAATAATTAAATCGACCCGAAGGCCATGACCCAATGGTCATCCACATTTAAATCGACCCGAAGGCCATGACCCAATGGTCATCAACATTTAAATCGACCCGAAGGCCATGACCCAATGGTCATCAATAATTAAATCGACCCGAAGGCCATGACCCAATGGTCATTCACATTTAAATCGACCCGAAGGCCATGACCCAATGGTCATCAACAGTTAAATCGACCCGAAGGCAATGACCCAATGGTCATCAATAATTAAATCGACCCGAAGGCCATGACCCAATGGTCATCCACATTTAAATCGACCCGAAGGCCCGATTTACAAGGTTTGTCACGCATACCAATGCACTTTATTCGGCTAATAGCAAGCATAAATGCCGTTCACATACTCGGGAATTCAAAGTCAATTATCCATGCCAAGAAGCCAAATAAAATTATGCACAAATTTGTCCATTTCAACGCATTAATGGCATGTTCAATCTTTTCCATTTTACCCCTAATAACCGGCACTTATTTCACACACTTGCTCCAATTCAATACAAAACACCCAAAGCCCGCCATGTCCAAATCAAACTTAGTCATTCGACCCTCAAACATGGCGCATCCATTATACTTCCAACAAGTCCTAATTGGCCTCTAAAATGCCAAGTTTTCGAGCCATTATCCAATAGGCCAATTGACGCTCAAATTAGGCAAATTAATGCAATTTCGGACTTCCATGACCAATGCTCGACATCATGCAAATTTCCAGCTTTAAATCTACTCTAAACAACCTTATTTAGTCCCAATTAAGCATTGGATCACCCGGTTTAGACAATCACATCAAGAATCCAATTAATCCCAACTTAGGCAAATTTTCCAAATTCGGATCTGCTGTGAACAGTGTTCATACAGCCCTCAAACAGCCACCAAATCACACTTAAACAACCCTATTAAGACCCAATTAAGTCCCTAGATCAGCCCACACACATATGCACCCATGTAGGCCCCAATTAAGCTTGATTAACCCTAACATTTACCCCTAAATTGCACAATTAGGCTAATTAGGGGTTTAGAAATTTTTACTCGCCTAAATTCGACTCGAGGCGACGGGAGCGGGCGGTCGATTACCGACTCGCGGTGAGAATCGACGGCGGCGCTCCGTCGGCAAGCCGGCGGTCACGGCGGCTACGACGGGCTCAAGGCTAATCTCGGCCAAAACAGGGGAGGGCTGAGGTGAGGGGGCTGAGGACGGGAAGAGAGGGGCTGAGGAGGCGAGGCGGTCGCCGGGGCTGGGGCGACGCACGGCGGCGGACGGCGGCGCGGCACCGGCGAGGCGGAACCGGCGACGCTGCTCTCTCTCTCGCCTGGAACAGAACAGCGACTGGGGCGGCGAAACAGAGGGGAAACGGTGGTCGACGGAGCTGGGGCGGCGCCAGAGGGCCGGCGGGCGGCGGACGAGCCCAGCAGCTCCGGCGTCGCGGCCGTCTCCGGCGTGAACAGCAGCCCGGCGAGCAGAACCAGAACCGGCGAAGGGGGAAACGTGAAGGGGAAGCCAATTGGGGAGAGAGAGAGGCTGAAGAGAGAGAGTCTGAAGAGAGGAGAGAGAGAATGGGTCAAAAAGGTGGTCAAAGAGGGTGAGTGGATTCCACATGTCAACCATCCAAGGCCTAGGACACTCTACCCTTTGATCCAAGGGCTCAAATTCAAAATCCACTAATAAAGCAAGGATAAAATGGTCAAATGCCCCCTAACCATGGCTGACCAGGTCTGGTTAGTCCCAACTAACCCTAGCTAGGCCCCAAAAATTCGGAATTAAATAAAACACTATAGGGGCATTTTCGTAATTTTCCGCCCCCGGACCGAAATTTCAATTTTTGCCCATACCGGTCCTAAATATTCATGGGAAACATAATATGGCGTCGGATTCGAAAAATTCACGTTCTAAGCCCTCGGAAATCGTCCGCGAAGTCCCGGGAATAAAATAATATTATTTTCCAATTTTTGTCGAAATTCCACTTTTTGTCCAAAACCACTCTAAACGCACTTGGCTACCCCAAAATGACATTGGCCGCGAAAAATAACCTCAAACGGCCTCCGAATTCGGCCTCGGTGTCCACAGGGGCAAAACCGTCCTTTTCTCAATTTCTGTCGAATTTTCAGTTTTCAACCGTACTAGTCCCAAACATGAATGGCCACTCAAAAATGACGTCCGTCCTACAAAATAATCGTAAATACCCTTGAAATTTTGATATCGAAGTTCGGGTCCAATATTGCGATCTAATTTACTCGTTTTGCAGTTTTAGGGTCTCTTACTAACGGGCGGCTGTTTAGGCGTTACGCGTATCGACCTAAGATTGTCCGAGTCGTGAGAGTCTCAATTTCGAGAGAACGAGAGGAATTATCACTAGCACCTGAGGTCACGATCGTTTGGATTAAAATTGGGTTTCCTTTGTCAGGCGCACTTTCGGTAATGCGAAATCACTCGCGATCCGATCGTGCATTAGTGACAATATCAACCTGTCATTTTCCTAGGATCGGCCTATATTGGTTCAAAATACTTCCTCGACGTTCGTCGAATTTGGCGCTCCATCACGATTGGGTTCTCGGTCCACGTACCTTATCCTACTTAGCTTTTCCCATATGGTTAGTATCCCGTGATTGATCAATTCCGGGCGAGACTTACTAAAATTACACGAGAATCAATATACACTTTGTTGGTCCCGGTAACGGTCAAAATTCAGGATGTTACAGGTGGTCTCTCCATCCTCATGGCGGGGGGTCTGAAATGTTTCGGTTTACACAACCGTGAGATAAATCTCAGTGAGTTTAACCCCTAAACCTAGGCTAGGCTAACATGCAATCTCCTGACCGGAAAGTAATTATTAAATTACAAATTAACAATAACCAAATTGATCTTAGACCCTGCAGGTTAAACAGATCAACGTATAATAATCACAGCACATACGTGACACTCATAATCACACGTATGCCAATCACATGCTCATGCACCGAGTCTCACCCACTTGCATGCTAATCAATGCATGTCTATGCGTGCAAATGCTATTGACATGTCATACGCATTTCTTTGGCCCAACAGCCCACACCGGCACACTTGCTTAATTCATTGCTACTACGACTCGAGTCATTAATTTTTCACGGCCCTGTGCGTCTAGCCTGCTTCAAAGTGCATGAGGCACAGCATCCGATCTGGCCCAGTGTCTCTAGCCTGCTTCAAAGTGCAGGAGGCGCAACACTGTTCTCCTTGCGAACCAGAGCCTGCTGCAAAGTGCATGAGGATGGTCGCCTTCCGGACGTACCGGGCATCGTCCTGCTTCAAAGTGCATGAGGACGGTATCGACCCGAAGGTCCTCAGGTGATCACACAATTCATTATTATTATCTGAACCCAGCGTATAACGCTTCAGGGTATTTTAGGTGATCACACACTCATGGCAGACACGCATTCTCGCACAATTTTCACAACATGCCACACTCTAGGCATACATAATGCGTGTTTATGTTATGTAGTACAATGCCCCATGAGCACCAATGAAATCTAATCACAATTAAGCACAATTTACGAACAATCAATTATTTCCGAGCACGCCTAGTGATTTTCCCACGAACATCTATATTGACCAACTAATCCAATTAATCACCGCAATTTATTCTCATTAGCCTACACAATTTTTCCGATAACAATTCCTATCAATTAGTCCTCAACCAATCGGAAATACACGCCGATACCATCTAAGCCCATCCGAACGTACCGATAACACCTAAACCAGTCCAGAAAAAATGCATTATCAATCCTAATCCGGGTTTAGGAATTATACTCACCTAATCAAGTGTCACGACGACGGGGAATGGCGGCCGATCACTGGTGAACAGTGAACCGACGGCGAATTCCTGGCGACGGTACGGACTGGGTGAACAGTACCAGTGAACAGTACCGGTGAACGGTACCGGTGAACAGTGTTTTCGTACGGAATTGTACGGACAGGGCCGGGGAGGTCGCCGGCGAGGTGCCGGTCACGGCGGCGACGGTCCGTACGGTCGGTGAGCAGTAATCCGTACGGACACTGTACGGATAGGGTGCGACGGCGATGTATGAGGGTGCTGAGTAGCCGGGTGTCGACGGAACGGCGATTGGAGCTCCGGCGAAGCTCCGGCGACACTGTTTGCAAAGTTGGAAAATGAGAAAAACAGAGAAAAACAGAGAAAAACAGAGCTGTTTTTGGACTAAAACCTAGGCTATGGTGGCTGCACAGAGGTGGAAAGGGTTGCTGGTGGTGCTGGCTTGGCGGGGATTGCTCCGGCCGGTACTGTTCCGGCGTGAACAGTACCGAAAATGCAGAAACGGAAATGGAAACGTGAGGAAACGTGAGGAAAAAAAGAGAAAAATTTTGGGGAAATGGCTGAATGGTCTGCACGTGAGAGAGAGAGAGAGAGACTAAACTAGTCAAATAGGTCAAAGTTAATCCTAGTGGGATCCAAGTGTCATTATCTTAGGCTATTTGACACTTTTGCCCCTAATCCAAAGGCCCTAATTTGATCTAATCGAATAATTCAAGGGCATTTTGGTCATTTGTCCTTAACCATGGTTGACCAGACCTGGTTTAGCCCTAACTAACCTTGGTTAACCCCAAAATTAAATCCAAAATTCGGAATTAATCAAAAAGGGCCTAGGGGTATTTTGGTCATTTTTCGATCCCGAACCGAAATTTCAATTTTCATCCATACCGGTCCTATATATTCATGGTAGACATAATCCGGTGTCGGAATCGAAAAATTCATCCTTTAAGCCCTCGAAAATCGACTGCGAAGTTCTGGGAATAAAATAATATTATTTTTTCAATTTTTGTCGGAATTCCAGTTTTTGTCCGTAATGACTCCCGGTATGCGTGGCCACTCAAAAATGGCGTCGACTCCGAAAAATAACCTCGATTGACATCGAAAAGCGACGCTGGCGTCCCGAGGGGCAAAATCGTCATTTTTCACCTCTGGACTAAAATTCCAATTTTTACACGTACTAACTTCAAACGTGTGTGGCCAGCGTAATATGACGTCAGATTTCCAAAGATAGTCCCTTAAGCCTTCGAAAATCAACATCGAAATCCGAGCTCAATTTCGCGAATAAACTCACTAAACTTTCAATTTCATGGTCTCTCACTAACGGGCGGCTATTTAGAAATTACGCGTATCGACCTAGGGCTATCCATGTCGTGATGGTCTCGATTATTGAGAGAATGAGAAATTATCACTAGTTCCAGAGGTCACGATCGTTCGGTTCAGGTTCAGGACGGGTTGGCCACGTGTACTTTCGGTCTTGCAGAATCACTTGCGTCCCTATTATACATCGTTGGCCTTGGCCAAACCCAATCCATTACCCTTTCCTACGATCGGCCCACGGTGGCCCAAAATATTCCCTCAGCGTCTCTCGTAATCGGCATCCGTTTCACGATAGGGTCCCCGGTCCACGTACTGTTTTCTAGTTAGCCATACCCCATTGGTTAGTATCCCGAGAGTGATCAGCTCTGGGCGAGACTTACTAAAATGAAATGCGAATTAATATCAGTTTCATTGATCCCAGAAATTACATCAAAATTCGGGCTGTTACAGAACCTACCGTGAGCGTCTACATCCCCGACGTGCTTGGCCGACACACCACTACCACCACGAGCTGAGCCGCTCCCTGTCGACGCACCGCCAGTCATCTGATCCGCGCGATTCAAATTTGGAAAGTTATTTACGCATTCAGGTAAATATCTTTTCCTGATTTGATTTAAATATTTTGTTGCTTAATTCATGCTTATTGATATCTAACTTTACATATTTAAATAATAGGCATTATCTCAATTAGGATTTATTTCCTTTTTTCTGAAATCCTGGATATCTGTTATTTATCAAGTTCGGATAGAATTTAGAATTTTCAAAATCCTTTGAATATATCCAAGATATTTGAGATATCTAAATCTTTTCAAGATGTGATTGATTAGGAAAATTTCCTAATCCGCAACCACACACGTGGAAATAAATCTATCTATCAGGCTTTAGATAGAGTTATTTCCATAGCGGGTATTTCGAATTTTAGGATCGATCTGTCAGGCTTCAGATCGAAACTTAATTCAAAAGATTTAGCCTTTTTTTTTACGTGATTGTAATTTCGAATTTCGATTAAAAAAATACCAAAAATATTAATCTAGAATAGGTTAATTTCTTTAGTTTAAAATTGCATGTTTAGATAATTAGCATTTTTAATTCCGAATTTCATTAAAAAAATACAAAAAATAATATGCCCGTCATTAGAAATAGGTCACGTCGTCGCATGACATATAGTTTGCATGTTAGGTTGCATTAATCGCATGTCAATTTTTGCACGTCATTACATATAGGTTAGCTTTCATTTAAATAAGCAAAAAATCAAAAAGAAATTTCTGCACCTTTGAACTCTAAGTCAGGATTTTTCAAATTTGTCAAATTGAGTATTTTTCTCGAAATTGGTACCGAAAGGGCGTTAGGGAATCTAGCGTAACTAAGTCCCCGAATTCATAATTTCTGGTTCGTAGAAATAAAATAGTACTCCCGCTATTTTATTTAGGTTTCTAATCAACCTACCCTAAATGATTAGTGGCGACTCCCGTTGAAAATATTTGCATGCACACAATTGGACCTAAGTTGCGATTTGGTAGAGTTTGGGAGAACTCGAACTAGGTTAGTTAATTTAATTGATCTAGTAATCCATTAGCCTAAGATCGGAAAACCCGATTTTTTAGGTCGCGACACGAGTGGATGAAGAGGTTACAAATGACACTTACATTAATTAAGTACTTATTTTCCTTCACGCGTAAAACCTGAATTTGGAGTCGTCAACCAATTTGCCTTGGACAAGTTACAGCTCAAACCCTAGCCATTATTTTTCAGTCAAAAGTTTAAACATATGCCATTCATTCTGACATAACAAGTAGATGGGCTTGTTCAAAGAAATAACCATGCTATCTCTTAATCTATTCTAATCGATATACATTTTGATAAAACCCAATATATGTGGGAGAGAAATGAAAGAAAAGAATCACAATTACCTTAACTATACTAATAGTCATTTTAAATCTTAGTGACCACCTTTCGTCCCCTATATTTTTAAATTTACCGTAACATATCTCCACCCGCGGTATAAAACATTGTCTACATTGCTAGTTTCGTGGAAAGCATCTCCGGATTACCAGAAACATAATTCCAATTCCAAATTTTTGAGCCGCCGCCAACACGATGATCTTTTCCAATAAGGTTCATCGTCATGTGCTATCAAGCGAAGATGGCTGATTTTAATTTATTGCGGAAGACATGAATTGGAAAGAAGCCACTATATGTATAGAAGAATTCAGAAAAACCATTCGAAAGAAGACATATTTTGATATACATTCTCACATATTTACTATATGTGCATCACGAATAAATGTTGCTCCCAAAATATGGCCCCAGCAAGCCTTTCTTTGAATTGTCAAACCTACAAGTCTCTCGAATGTTGAAAATCTCAACAACTATTCTTCACTCAGCAGGGTGACTTGAAAGACCTCTCCGCTATAAGCAGTAACTGTTTAGCATCATCAGCTTTGAAAAGTGGACTTTACAATGTTTTCCAGCGGTCCAACTTATAACGATTTTAAGCAAGATCGTACCTTAAATTTCGGTCGATTTATGAATGAAACATAGCCTATTAATACGTGCCTCTTATCCAGACTATGGCCATCATAAACTATCTCATTTCCAGCTTCTCTACAACACAAGCACATTTGCAATTCAATATTTTCCTCAGAGCCCCTCTCTCTGTTTCTCACTCTAGCAAAAAAGAAAAGCCCATACTTTGTCTGAATTTAGGTCCGCGGGTATCCATTTCTTCGCAAATTATCGCAGAGAAGGTGTCCGTTTAGTTAGCAAATACATCCATGGAAAGGTCAGTTAGCTTGCCGCTTCAACCTCCAACTTTTGGAAACCTCATTACTATTCTCAGTATCGATGGTGGAGGGATAAGAGGGCTTATTCCAGGAACCATTCTCGCTTTCTTAGAGGCTGAGCTTCAGGTTTCTACTTGAACAAAGCTCTCTATTTTTATGCATGCGTGCCCCATGCAACCTGTGATTCCTAACTAGAGAACACATATATCTTTGAGGACTGTGCAGAAACTAGATGGTGAAAACGCGAGGATCGCAGATTATTTTGATGTTATTGCTGGAACAAGCACCGGAGGTCTCGTCACCGCCATGTTAACTAGCCCCGACGAGAACAACCGCCCCTTATTTGCCGCAAAGGATATTAAGGATTTCTACCTCGATAACTGCCCTAAAATCTTCCCTCAAGACAGGTTAGCTTAGCTGGCTGATTCAAAACATATTAGGTGTTGTATTTACAAATGATTGTTTGTCTATGATAATGACTCTTCTTATATAACATCTATCTTATTCGAAACTACACAGTTGCCCGTTTGCACCTGCTACGAAGATGATCAAAGCCGTGACAGGACCAAAATATGATGGAAAATACCTTCATAAGCTTGTCAAAGAGAAACTTGGAAACAGAAGATTGCACCAGACATTGACAAATGTTGTGATCCCAACATTCGACATCAATCATCTTCAGCCAACCATATTTTCTAGCTACGAGGTTCATCTTTCTTGCCTTTGAAATATAATTCAGATTTTTTAATATTGTTTCTTGCGGGTTACATGTAGAAAAGTAACTACATATATAGATGTGTTCGTTTCCTGCATAAATGAGCAGGTAAAGAGAAAGCCGAGCATAAACACCTTGCTATCGGACATTTGCATCTCAACCTCAGCAGCACCAACTTATCTTCCAGCTTATCACTTCGAAACCCAGGACTCCACAGGAAAAGTGAGAGAATTCAACCTCATAGATGGTGGCGTGGCTGCAAACAACCCAGTAAGCAAGGCTAATTTTCCCTATTGTTGTTTTATGTGGATCGTGAGTTGACGACTCATAATATCAAATCACTTATTTGACGTTGTTCAAAATAGACCTTGCTTGCGATGGGGGAAGTGACAAAGGAGATCATTGGACAAAGCTCAGATTTTTTCGCCATAAAGCCCATGGATTACAGAAGGTTTCTGGTGATATCACTCGGGACCGGCTCGCAAAAAGTCCAAAGGAAGCTCGATGCAAGTGAAGCTGCCAAATGGGGCGTGTTGGGCTGGTTGAGCAGCAAGGGTGGGAGCCCGTTGGTCGATGCGTTCATGCAAGCGAGCACCGATATGGTCGATTTCCACCTCTCCGCGGTCTTCCAGGCACTACATCTTGAAGCCAACTACCTCCGAATCCAGGTATAATAGATTTAAATTTCTCAAATTTCACTTGCATAACATTGACCTTGATGTCTTTATCAAGGATTTCCTAGCTTTAGTCGACACGCTGTATATTGATTCTCGTAAATGAAATCCGCAGGACGACACACTAAGCGGTGAAGTGGCATCTGTCGATATCGCGACGAAGAAAAACCTGAACGACTTAGTCAAAACCGGTGAGGCGCTATTGAAGAAGCCAGTTTCGAGGGTAGACTTGGAGACGGGTCTATGCGAGGCGTCTAAACCAGAGACTAATGAAGAGGCTCTTAGAAGGTAATGAACTATTAGAACGATGAAATTAAATTCTTTAGTGTATTTAAAGGTTTAGGGTTTATTAGTTGTACGTCTGAGGTTACTTAAGTGCAATTATCCAATTTGGTTTCAGGTTCGCCAAGCTACTTTCAAATGAGAGAAAACTTCGACATGCGAGGTCGCCACATGGACATAATTCCACGAATTTGAAACGATGCTAGTTGTGTATAGGCATTCTTCGAACTTCTTTTATTCTTTCCATTCTCCTCCATTAAAATTCCGAGGGGAAGCTTAATGCACCATTGGATGTAAACTTTTTTCAATATAGGACTTTCAGATGAATTTTCTGTACGTGTTTTACTAGTATGAGCTTATAGCATAATCAAATGAATAAAAGTTCTCATTGCCTCAAGCTTGAAATCTAGTACGACAAAGTTATCAAGTCGTCTCCAATCGATTCTTTGTAAATTCAAGACATTGGAAAGAAATGTAAATAAAAGTTTGTAAAAGATAAGAGAATTTTTCTATCAGAGGTAAGAGAAGTTGGTAAATTAGAATAATGAAAAACATTAGTAAATAACTCAAATAAGAGTTAGATAACGCAGAACTAATTGGTAACTTAATAGTAGAAAATGTGAAGACTTACAAACAGAAAAAAAAAAGAAACAATGAGAAAAGAAATAGAGTTTTGGAATTACTTCTCTCTCTCTGAATACAAGTAAAGTTTCTATCAACAAGAATAAACCATCTCGTGTGCTCTATTCACTTTTTATATTACACGATCTGATGATGAAGAACCACCAAAGGTGGTTTTACAGCTCACCAAATGAAGATAACAAACAAACAGAATAACAGAAGAAGAAAATAAAGCTGTTCATTCAGTTAAATGCACAAAACAGAATAACGATTCTGCAGTGGGACAGTTCCAGTCATAGTTGAACACGTAAAGCTGGAAGTTTTATTGTTGACTTCATCTCTTGCCTTCCTGGTTGAATCAACATCTTCATTTCTTTTCTTTGTCGAAACAGAGTTTGTTGAAACAGAGTGTGAGTGTGCGTTCTTAACATCCCCCCACAAATTAGGAAGGGGGCAAAAGCACATACCCAATTTGGTTCTGATAGTAGAGTGAGCTAAGCGTGACAATGATTTGGTAAAAATATTAGCAAGTTGATGAGCACTGGGAACATAACGCACACTGAGAGAACCTGAGGAAACTTTCTCCCGAACAAGATGGAAGTCAACTTCAATGTGTTTGGTGCGAGCATGTAGGATAGGATTGGCAGTAAGAGAAATGGCAGACTGATTATCACAAAACAAAAGTGTTGGTGAGGAGAGACATAAACCAATGTCACATAGAACAAAGCTGATCCACGTAAGATCAGCAGTAGTAGATGCAAGTGCTCGATATTCAGCTTCTATGGAGGAACAAGACACAGTAGGTTGCTTCTTAGCTGCCCACGAAATGAGATTAGAACCAAGATAGGTGCAGAAACTAGTGGTTGATCGTCTGGTGTCAACACAACTAGCCCAATCAGCATCGGAGAATCCATATAAAGTCATTGAACTATGAGAATGAAAAACAATACCAAGATGAATTGTTCCTTTGACATAGCGAAGAACCCTTTTCAACTTATGAAAATCTCCAACCGTTGGCTGCTGCATCTTCTGACATAATAGGTTTGTTGCATAAGCAAGATCAGGGCGAGTTATTGTTAGATATTTGAAGACCACCAACTAGACTTCTGTATTCAAGTGGATTGGCAAGTGGGAGCGCATCGTTTGTCATGATGACTGATCTTAGTGACAGAGGAGTTGAGACAGGTTTACATTCTGTCATGTTAGCTTTTGTTAGAAGATCAAGAGTATACTTGGTTCGACATAGGAAAAGATCATTAGTGTTGCGTTTGGCTTCAATTCCTAAGAAGTAATGAAGATACCCGAGATTTTTCATGTGAAAGTGAAGGCTTAGTGATTGAATCAGTTTAGTAAGTAGCTGATCTGAGCTTCTAGTCAATATAATATCATCTACATAGAGCAACAGAAGCACTATGTTTGGTCCATCATGAAGCACAAAGAGTGAGGGATCAGTTGTGCTACAGAAAAAACTAGCTTCAAGGAGGAAGTTGCTAAACTTGTCAAACCAAGCACGTAGTGCTTGACGAAGACCATATAAGGACTTTTGGAGAAGACATACAAAGTGAGATTTCTGAGGATGTGTAAAACCAAGTGGCTGCTCTATATAGACTGTCTCATTTAATATTCCATGTAAGAAAGCATTTTTAACATCAAGTTGATGTATTGGCCAGTGCTTCATCATTGCCACTGAGAGCACTATACGGATGGTGGCATGTTTGACAATAGGACTAAATGTTTCTATAAAATCAACTCCCTCTTCTTGGTGAAACCCCTTAGCCGCTAACCGAGCCTTTAATCTATCAAGGCTTCCATCAGATGCTAGCTTAGTTTTAAACACCCATTTATATCCTATGACATTCATTTGGTTAGTTTGAGGAACTAATATCCATGTCTGATTTTCATGCAGAGCATCCATTTCATCCTGCATTGCTTTATGCCAGCCTTCATCCGCTAAGGCTGATTTAACTGATTGTGGTTCAAGAGGAACTTTGTATTCAGCCAGACATGCATATCTGGCATTTGGCTTGAAAATGCCAGATTTTAGTTGAGTTTGCATAGAATGGGTAGAAAGTGTACCTTGCGAAGTAGGTGGAGGATTTTGCTGAGTTTGGTCGATAATGATTTCATCTTATGTCTCAACTGTGTGAGGAAGAACTTCTTGTTCAGCAGGAACTGAGTCAGACTGCAATTGTAAGGTAGATGAATTTGATGACATTACAGCAGGATGAGATGTATGTAAGTGACCAACTTCCAAGATTCCATTATCGTGTAAATGTCCTAGATGTCCATTTGAACGATATTTCACCTGTTCTGCACTTGTAGAATCTAGAAGATGTTATCTTCTACCCATTGTCGATACAGAGTAGTATACTGATTATACTCTGTTGTTATTTTCTTAGTGTAAGGAAAGAAACTTTCGTCAAACAACACATGTCGACTAATATATATACGACCATCAGTAGGCACAAGACATCGATATCCTTTATGACGTTCACTATATCCCAAAAATACACATGTGAGTGATCGTGGATCAAATTTATGTTGTGCATATGGTCTGAGACAGGGATAATAGACACATCCAAAGACTCTTAGATGTTCATAACTGGGCTCTTGTTGATAAAGTTTGCTATAGGGTGAGTGTAGTCGTAACTTTGGTGTAGGAAGTATATTGACAATGTAGTTAGCTGTCATGAATGCATCAACCCAGTATTTTAATGGAATTCTAGCATGATAGAGCATAGCTAGACCCAATTCAACCACATGGCGATGTTTTCTTTTAGAAATCCCATTCTGTTCTGGTGTATAAGGACAAGAAATACATTGTTTGATGCCACAATTCTGTAAATGAAGCTGAAATTTGTTGCTAGTGAATTCTCCTCCACCATCACATTGAAAAATTTTGATTCTACGATCAAATTGATTCACTACTTGTTTCTGAAACATGACAAAGATGTCATAGAAGTCTGACTTCAATGTCATTGGATAAATCCAACTATAACGGGAAAAGTTGTCCACAAAGATGACATAGTATTTGAAATTTTGAAAGGAATTGACTGGTGATGGACCCCAAATATCACAATGAATCTTTTCTAAAGGAATAGTAGACGCAAATTCTGATAAAGGAAATGGTAGTATGAGCAGTCAGATTCTGATAACACAGCATCACCAATATAGTCAATAGATAGACATGAGCCATTCCCTATCATAACTGTATCAGTCCCATTGTACTTAGAGGGGTTATGAAGAATACCCGAATCTGCAGTGATATGAGCAGTCACACCAGTGTCTGGATACCACTCACTACCTTTAGAATCTTCAAGATGCATTGCTGCTAAGGCTATTGGAATCTCCTCAGCCTGGTATGAATTGTCAAGCCGATACCAGCAATGAAGGGCATCATGTCATAGATGTTTACAGATTTGACACTCCAACCGAATAGCATCTATTATTTTCTCAGCCTGCAAATGTTTGTTAGATGTTAAATTTGGGGAGGGATATGATTTGGTATCTTGGTACCTTTGTGAAGAACCTGCATATGAGCGAAATCCTTGACCAGAGCTAGAAAAGTTGTTGAATTGCTTAAAATGTTGATCCTCCTGATTTAGATTCAAGCTATTTGGCCTGTAACTCTAATTTCTTCCAAAATATCCAAAACTGTGATTTCAACGGTTAAATGGACATCCTTTGCCATAACTACGTCCTCCGCGATTACTACCTCTTTGACCTCTAAAACCAAAGTTTTGCTGAGCTTTAGATTCCACCTTTTGCTGAACTTCAGATTTTCTTTGTCCATGGTAGGCTAGATGAGAATTGTACTGGCTTGAGGAATAGCTCTGTAATCTTGTTTCGAACCT
The DNA here is from genome assembly GCA_031216235.1 of Syzygium jambos. Taxonomy (NCBI): domain Eukaryota; kingdom Viridiplantae; phylum Streptophyta; class Magnoliopsida; order Myrtales; family Myrtaceae; genus Syzygium; species Syzygium jambos. The sequence continues at coordinate 11,294,562 of CM062225.1, read as the reverse complement.
TTCTAACTGTGATATTACTTCATCATACTCTGGTTGAGGTTTCAAGCAATACATGGTAGTTTTGAAATTCTCATATTCAGATCCTAATCCCTCATGAACACCAAACATCTTAGTTATCTCATCTACAGGCTTCCCAATTGCATTTAGCTGATCACAGATTGATTTGTATTCTCTAAGATAAACAGACAATGCTCGATCCCGTTTCTGACAAGCTTGAAGCTTCCCTCTTAGTTCAAATTCTCTAGCTACAGACTTCTGTGTGAATTGATTAAGCAAAGTTTGCCATACCTCATATGAAGTTTCCAAACCAATGATCAGACTCAGGATATTCTCAGATACAGCTCCACTGATCCATGATGATACAAGTTGATATGTTCTTACCCAATCTATATAATTGGGATTTACAACTTCAGCTTCATTACCTTCAACTTCAACCTGTAATGTTTGAGTAGGTGATGGAATTTCACCACTAACGAATCCAAATAGTTCTTGGCTTTGCAAGAATTTGTGGAACTGTGCTTGCCAAAGAAGAAAGTTGTCTTCAGCTAGCTTGATTGTGACGAAGTTGGAGATGTTAACATGGATTGGAAAAGGATATTTCTGCGTTCTTGCTGCCATTATTGTGCTCTCAGACGAGGCTCTGATACCATGTGAAGACTTACAAACAAAAAAAAAAGAAACAATGAGAAAAGAAATGGAGTTTTGGAATTACTTCTCTCTCTCTGAATACAAGTTTCTATCAACAAGAGTAAACCATCTTGTGTGCTCTATTCACTTTTTATATTACACGACCTACTGATGAAGAACCACCAAAGGTGGTTTTACAACTCACCTAATGAAGATAACAAACTAACATAATAACAGAAGAAGAAAATAAAGCTATTCATTTAGTTAAATGCACAAAACAGAATAACGATTCTGCAGTGGGAGAGTTCCAGTCATAGTTGAACACGTAAAACTGGAAGTTTTATTGTTGACTTCATCTCTTGCCTTCCTGGTTGAATCAGCAACATCTTCATTTCTTTTCTTTGTTGAAACAGAGTTTGTTGAAACAGAGTGTGAGTGTGCGTTCTTAACAGAAAAAGGCCAATATGCATGGCAAGTAAAAGTGGCAACTCAATTAAAAAAAACCTGGTAACTTTACAAAACAAAATGTTAGTAAGCAAATCAAATAAGTAGTTAGTAATTAAACCGGGAAAAAGTTGGTAAATCACATTATTAAATTTGTAAGTTTTATGTAATAGCTGGTAATTTGAAGGCATTGATAAGAATGATGAATAAAAGTGGGCAAAAAATAACGTTTTTTTTTTCAGAGATAAGACAAGTTGGTAACTTAGAAAAAATAAATAAATGTCGGTAACTAACTCAAATAAGACTTAGTAACAAAAACTATTGGGTAACTTGACCGGAATTCACTTGAATTGTGATAATTTCTAAAAAGAATTGATAAATTAAGAAAGTTGGTTAGCAAGGAAAATAAAAGTGGTAACTAAATAATAAAGTTGGTAAAGTTAAGACAAAACAAATAAACATTGGTAAACAACTCAAAGGGGAGTTAGAAACCTAAAATTAGATAGAAACTCAATTCACGAAAGTTGGTTAGTCATACAGATAAAGGTTGGTAATTTTATATAGTAATCTACAAATTTAAATCGTTGGTAAGAAATGTAAAAAAATTAATAAACAATAAGAGAAGTTTTTTTTATCAAAGAAAAGAGAAGTTGGGAATTTAAAAAAAAATAAACAAAAATTGATGATTAACTCAAATAAGAGTTGGAATATAAAAGTAGTTAGTAACTTAATCGGAAAAAAGTTTGTAAACACTCTAATTGAGGTTGGTATTTCTAAAAGAGTTTATAAACTTAAAAATTGGTAAGTAAGGCAAATAAAAAAGTGATGACTCAAAAGAAAAGTCGGTAATTTAAGAAAAACAAATGAATGTCGGTAATCAACTTGAATAAGAGTTGGTAACCCAAAATTTGGTAGTACCTTAATCGAATAAATGTTGGAAATAAATGCTCATGATTTCATATAATATATGATAAATTAAGGAATTAATCAGAAAGCTAAATAAAAGTTTGTAACAAATAAGAGAAGTTCTTTTGTCAAAGTTAAGAAAAGTATTTTATTTAAGAAAAAGCCAAATAATGGCCAATAACTAACTAAAATAAGCATTGGTAATGTAAAACTAGTTAGTAATTTGATCGGATTACTCTAATTAAGGTTGCTAATTTCTAAATTGCTAGTATATTTAACGGGTTGAAAAGTAAGGTAATGAAAAGTTGGTTACTTAAAAGGAATGGTGGTACATTTTAAAAATATAAATATGGGTAAATAACTCAAATTAGAGTTGATAAACCAAAATTAGCTACTAACCTAATGGTAGAAAAGCTAGTAAGTCACACGAATAAAGGTTGGTAAGTTCATATAAAAGTCGATAAATTCAAGACACATGTAACAATGACAAATAAAAGTTAGTAAACGATAATAAAATTTGATAAATTAAAGGAAAGCAAATATACATTGGTAAATGAAAAATAAGAGTGGGTAACCCAAAACTAGTTAGTGGTATATAGTAAAACCAAAAAAAAAAAGATGATAAATCACTCAAATATAATAAATTCATATAAAACTGGTAAATTCAAGGCCGTAATAAGAAAGGCGAGGAAAAGTTGGTAAAAGAAAAAGAAAATTCGATCATTTACAAACTTTCAAAAAGGGTTGGTAAGTTCATAAATGTGTCCGTATGTTACCATTAATTTACTGAAGAATCATATGATCGATGACTTTGTTTTTGCAATAACTTTTTGACACAAAAAAAAAAATCCGCTCTTTTCCGAAAATAGAGTAGGAGTATCGTCCACTTGCATTCCATCTTTAATGGAAACAAAAGCTTTTGAATAGGGTTTTGCCAGAGCCACCACCTACAATCATCACGTGCATATATGTAAATAAACAGTCAAGCTCCTGACGAACTCCCGAAGACTAGCGGATGCAGCGGATATCAAAAATATAAAAAACCTGCACTACACATTGTTTGACCCTCGTCTTAAACGTTCTTCACCGATAGGATGACCAGACCAGACCAGCCACCTCAAATCTCCTGCGGCTGCTCCTGCCTCTTCCCGCATCTATTCTGATCCTGCCTAACGCCTTCGTTTTTTCCATTAAGGGGGCAAAGAAAATCCCAGAAGCAAAGTGTAGAAACGCGATTCAATTCTCGTGTTTTCATTGACTACGCTATTAAGGAGAAAGCATGCAACGCTGGGACGATGACGACGAGAGTAAATGGTCAAAGATGGAGGAGCAAGCAGTGCTGCCTTTCAAGATTAGGGTTCCACGTGTTCGTTGTACCACGAAAAAAGAGTGATATTAGGATATGTAGATTACGGGATTAGAACTATTAGATCGAATTGATCATATTACAAAAATCTATTGGACCTACTAAAATATATATTTTTCATGTATCATAATTGATTCTCTCAATCACATTATCTTTAGGTTTAGATTTTGTTTCGTCGGAAATGTCTTTATGACGAAATATAATTCACCGAAAGTCGTTCTTCGGCTTTTAATAAGAAGAGACTGAGTTCTAGATCTAATTCCGGACAGGAACAATCCATGCGTAAATAAGGAACTTGATTTTTACATAAGATCTAGACAAATCCACCCACCTGCTGGTAGCGTCCAAACTTTATAAAGATTCTAAACAACTATAGCTAAGGAAACTGAAAGTGCGAAATTGAAACGTAAAGACAATTATCAAAGCTGATAGTGCGAACTTGGAAGTAAAGATAAAAGACAGCATTTGTTTTGTTCATAACATGTGTGTCGGGTTTTTTTCTCTGTTGATAATCGGCCGCTATTTATATTGCAGACTTGGTAACCATTTTTGGTGTTTTATCCATCCTCTACCGTTGATTTCATTTTCACCGTTCATGTAATGACACCTGTTCATTAACTGTTATCGATATTATCTTTTGTATGAAATGATAACCGCTTTTGAGCCCATTTAGTCTCTGAGAACGACAACCATCATCGAGCCCATTGGTTTTCTAAGGCAACAACCATCATCGAACTTTTTTCCGCTTAACACCTGTCATGGTAACTGTTATCGAGTTTTCTCCGTTTAACACCTGTCTTTTGGAAGGATAACCGTCATCGAACCTCTCTTTTACTTGACATCTGTCTCTAGGGATGATAACCATGATCGAGTCTTTCCTCCGCTTGACATCTATCTTTCGAGATGATAACCGTCATCGAACTTTTCCTCCGTTTGACACCTATCTTTCTAGATGATAACCATCATCGAACTTTTCCTCCGTTTGACATTTGTCTTTCGGGATGATAACCGTCATCGAACTTTTCCTCCGTTTGACACCTATCTTTCGAAAATGAGGACCTTCGCCAAGCCTTTCTGACTTAATATCCATCACCCTTTTCATCGATTTCATCGATGAGAAGCACTTTAGCACTTGGACATCTGTCTTTTGGAACAAAGGTTTTCATCGAATCTTCGATTGGAAAGTCTTGCAAAGACCTTCATAGCTTAATATTCATTTCTCCTCTTGTCGATATCTTCGATGAAACTACCTTCAGTATTTTTTATCCCCCTCTATCTGAATTTCAAATTCCCCGCTTATGACTGTCCATACCTACCAGCTGTCATTTTAGTACAGGTGATGTCATCTCTTATCCTTTTATTCATATATTCTCACGACGAAATCTCTAATTAATTTCGGGTGTCAACATATGCCCCCTTTTAAAAGAATTAATTCTTTTTTTAATTCTTTTAAAATAAATTTTGACCTGAATAATCTTACCCTTAATACCTTATAACTTATATTTGCCCATTCTTCCTGAAACGCTGCGCCTTTTTCTGACACGTCATCCCGATCATTTATGACCTAGTAAATCTTCATGATAGCGCATCACTTGAACCGTCATATCCTGGCGAAAAATCACATCTTTTGACCTCCATCTTCTTCTTCGGTTCTTGGTTTTCCTCTCAGTCTTTCACTTCTTCGTTTTCCATTCAGATTTTTCACTCAATCTGTACACTCATGGCCCGCAAATACTCTCCCAAGTCATATATTGAGAAATTTGATCAACTACGTCACGACCAAGCATCCTCGAACTGTGACTTTCGACTATTACACTTGGTCGATGAGGAATCCCCCAACCAACTCATTTTAGGTCCTTGCTTTCATGATCATCAATAGATTCCCGCATCTCTTCGCTCCAGTTTTCCAAAGAGGATAGGAGAATTGCTTCCTATTCAATAGTCATCAGCTGCAGACATTTGATTTCCAGAAACCTCACAATTTCGAGGGTTTCCTTCTCTTGAGGTGGGTTTTCATCGCTGGTACGTAAAACTGAAGGGAGATATAACTGCTCGCCTTGCCTGGATAAGAGCTAGCATTGATACCCCTTTGGAAGTCAGTATGTTGTCGTATGATTTAAATCTAGGGCTTATGGGTGCTGCCATCAATTTCTGGTCCCCTTCGATTAATTGTTTCTTTTTTCCCTGGGCCCTATGTTTGTTACTCTTTTGGATAGGCAAAAGTACACCACAAGTGCCATAACTTGTGTACGGCGATCACTTTGGTGCCATAACTTTTTTTCGGATCACTTTGGTGCCAAAATCGGAGAAAAAAGATCACTTTAGTGCCAATTTGGCCGGAAATCCGACGTGGCATTTTTTATTAATTTTTTACGCCGACGTGGCTCGCCGGAGGCTGAGTCAGCGTGTACAGTCAGCATTTTTTATTTTAAATAATTTTTTTCAACGTGTACAGTCAGCATTTTTAATTTTAAATATTTTTTTCTTTTTTTTCCTTTTTCTTTCTTTTTCTTTTCTTTTCTTTTCTTTTCTTTTCTTTTTTTTTTCTCCCCGTCGGCCGGTGGCCGGCGAAGCCCGACAAGGGCTGGGCGAGGGCGGCCTTGCCCATGGCCAGCGAGGGGCGGCCGACCTCGCCGGCGTCGGGCGAGGCCGGCCCTCGCCGGCCCAGGCGAGGGTCGCCCTCGCCGGCCCAGGCGAGGGCTGCCCTCGCTCGACGCCGGCGAGGGTCGCCCTCGCCGGGTCGCCCGCGCTCGACTCAGGCGAGGGCGACCCTCGCCGGCCCAGGCGAGGGCTGCCCTCGCCCGCGCCCGACTCAGGCGAGGGTTGCCCTCGCCGGATTTGGCGAGGGCGACCCTCGCCGGCGTCGGGCGAGGGTCGCCCGCGCCCGACTCAGGCGAGGGCGACCCTCGCCGGCCCAGGCGAGGGCTGCCCTCGCCCGACGCCGGCGAGGGTCGCCCTCGCCCGACGCCGGCGAGGGTCGCCCTCGCCTGAGTCGGGCGCGGGCGACCCTCGCCCGACGCCGGCGAGGGCAGCCCTCGCCTGGGCCGGCGAGGGTCGCCCTCGCCTGAGTCGGGCGCGGGCGACCCTCGCCCGACGCCGGCGAGGGTCGCCCTCGCCGGATCTGGCGAGGGCGACCCTCGCCCAACGCCGGCGAGGGTCGCCCTCGCCGGATCTGGCGAGGGCGACCCTCGCCCGACGCCGGCGAGGGCGACCCTCGCCCGACGCCGGCGAGGGTCGGCCGCCCCTCGCCGGCCATGGGCAAGGCCACCCTCGCCCAGCCCTTGTCGGGCTTCGCCGGCCGGCGGGGAGAAAAAAAAAAGAAAAGAAAAGAAAAGAAAAGAAAAAGAAAGAAAAAGGAAAAAAAAGAAAAAAATATTTAAAATTAAAAATGCTGACTGTACACGTTGAAAAAAATTATTTAAAATAAAAAATGCTGACTGTACACGCTGACTCAGCCTCCGGCGAGCCACGTCGGCGTAAAAAATTAATAAAAAATGCCACGTCGGATTTCCGGCCAAATTGGCACTAAAGTGATCCGAAAAAAAGTTATGGCACCAAAGTGATCGCCGTACACAAGTTATGGCACTTGTGGTGTACTTTTGCCCTTTTGGATATATATGTCATTACTAATTTTCCTCCGATTGGGACCCCCATAAGTGACATGGCTTCAATACCAGTACCCGTTATTCCTGAGGCACATCTTGCTTATGGCAAATTCTTGGAAATATATTCTCTCAGTACTGAGCCAATAACTCTTGATGAGCGTACCTGTTTTCTCCTCTTTTGGCTATCTAAATATGTTTTTCTTGCGCCCACACTAAAAATTTGCAAAGATTTCTTACTGCTTGCAGCCAATCTTGCTGTCGGTAAAACACTTGCATTAGCACCACTAATGTTAGCCACTTTGTATCGAAGAATAACTCATGCATCTTTATCGATGACGTCTAAAGAGGAAGGTACCTTATTTGGACTATTCTGGATTCTTCAATGCTAGATGGTGCACTATTTTCCTTTTCTTTCCATCCATAGTCCTCGCACCTTTCGTCATCACTCTATCCAGAATCCCAGCCACCAACACCCCTTCCCTTCGGATGTCGTTTACTCAGTTATTTCTTGTTAAGTATTTCAGAGAATCTTTCTCCTTTTACCTTTTATCTTCATAAACTCCTGACAGTCCACTCAAATGAAATTGAATTTTTTGCTTATGATGCAAATGAGTTCAATTACTTATTTGATTTGATAGCTCGTCTCAACTTAATTGACTTTTGGCTATATGTCCTTACTCCTGTGGACCTTCCTTTAAGGCTATCCCAAAAAGGAAAATTTTATCATGGCTTTGAGATTTACTCTCCTCAATACTGCGCTAGGCAGTTTGGTTTAGTTCAAACTATTCCCATGCCAATTCCTTATTCTCTTGAATTCCCGAGCATGGTGAAACAAAAATATCCTTTCAAGAATGATGCCCCCTTCGCGTGCTGTGCCGAAATCACTCTACTTATGTATGCCAGATTTTCCCCTGATGTTGATGACTTTGAGCCTAAACTTGGATGCACTCCTGCATGGACTTCATGGTGGCTTTCTTTCTGTCTCAAAAGCCCTTATAAGGAGGCTACTCAAGCCTGTGACATCCTGATTCTAGCTCGTCTATTTTAATGCGCAGAGAATAACATTTGGTTATGCTATTTCGCTTTAGCTATCGAAGAATAATCCTCGAGTGATTAATTCATGATTTAATTACGTTTCTTCTGTGAATTATCGGTTTTGCGATAATTGTGATTTTGAGGTGTATGAGCTTTAAATGATTTTTGTTGATGTGGTGTGTGATCTAAAGGGCCTAGTGATGGTGGCGCCTTACATTTTTAGCTCATGTTGTCTATTAGCTTGTTATCAACTCGGTGGCAATATCGTACTTTTCAGAAACTTCAGGGGTATTTCGGGAAAGAGGCCATTTATACGTGAAATTTGATTTTCTTTTGGAATTCATTGACCCCCCTCTCTCTCCTCGTCACTTAATAAACTTCCTTGGATATTATTAGAGTCCAATTATTTGGATAGTAATGATGAAATTGTCAAGAAAGTCACCCTCTTTCTCTCTCTTCTCTCCTTTCTTCGGCAGAACCATCCCTTCCCCTTCAATGTTCTTGTCTTGTAGCAATTGATATATTACATTGATTAAAAATTTGATGATGAGAATTGACTTTGGGGACTCTCTTCTTCTTATCCTTCTTCTTCTCTCTCTCTTGCTTCTTCATTTTCTTTGCTTCATCACCGAACACCAGTCCCCTCACTCAGCCGTGCTCTCCCCTTGCTCTCATTCCTCATCATTTTTGCTTCTTGCGATCTCGTCCGTTTCCTCTCCGTCGAAGCTTGGATTCCGGTGTACCGCGAGGAAGACGGAGGTCGTAGTTGCGTTTGTGTCTAAGGCGAGTATTCTCGCCATTTCTCTTCTTTTCAACCTTTTATGTTATGGTTAGAGGTGGAATTTGGGTTGTGTGATATGTGTGGAGCTGACCGGTAGTCGTACGGAACTCGCGATTGATGGTGGAAGCTTCGAAATGAAGTGGTTCGTGATAATGGGATGGTTTGTTTTAGAAATGATGGATAGATGTGTTATTCGGTCAATTCGGAAATTCCGTTGGCAGCCGTCCATATCGATGTTGCGCTGGTGTTTATTTTGAAGATGAGAAAATACTCGTTTCATGGTTAAATTGGCACGATAAGATCATTTAGTGGTTATGTGCGTGAAGGGCGAACGTGAATTGCTTGCATGGTTAGCTTTCATTGTTTACATGTTTTTACAATATTCTATATGTATTGTGAGCTAATTGTGATGATCACAATGATGTGATTAATATTAGAATTTGTCAGTGATATTGGAATTGAGATGGTACGGTTAGTAGTATAGCCGTAGATGTTCTGATTGATGGTTATTTCGACTAGAGTCGAGCATTGAAATTGGCATTTTACATTTCCATCATTTCATACACAAACATTACATGGTGAGGATTACGGTAAGGACCATCGGACGGAGAACCGATGATGCCCCGTGGGAGCCAGTGAGGGAAATCGGGAAGCTCAAGGTCGTATACCTTGAGGCCGTGCTTCGTGGTCTCGGTGGCAGATGCGCAAGTAAGTCGCATAACCTCGGAGTAGAGGCGAGATGCCTGCTGCTGTGTGGTCTGCAGAAGATCAGTTCTTAAAACTGATGGTTACTAAGGGAGTGGCATTCGCGGGGAATTCATGGGCATATCACATGCATATTATCATTATTCATATTATTATGGGAATCGATGATCTCGTAGTAGACTCTTTAATCATGATATAACTGTTTGAATAGAATAGTCATGGCTTGATTTACTTGCTGAGTTTATTTCACTGTTGTTGCTTTCCATTTTTTTTCAGATCGTTAGCATGGCTTCCTTTCCGCCGACTAGACCTATCGCCACTTATGGTTTAGTTTTAGATATCGAGGTATCGTTTGTCGAGTGTCCCGATCCCGTTGTTCCCGGTGTGGTGTGGGAGCGCTATTCGACCACTGTTTGGGTCGATTGCTTTACTCCTATGGGTCGTTTGCCGTATCGCTTTGTAGCAGACTACTTTCGCTTGGCTGGTCGCATGTTTGGACCTATACCCTTCCCATGCGAGAGTATGAGGGGGTTCGCAGCTGGTGTTTGATCAGGCTAGGTGTTGGTGCAGCAATCCCTTTTTGTTTAAGCTGCATCATGGCCGCTAGTTGGTAGTCTCCTAGAACTTTTAGTGTGACAGCTTCAAGTCAGGCGTGGATGTGACCTTTTGTAGCTGGTAGAAGGAGTAGACTGAACCTCATTCCCAGTTGTCATTTCCTTTGCGTTGTAATTATGCTTATCGCCTAAAGAAAAAGATAAATAAAAAGCTGTCCATTATGTTCTTCTGATATCTCTATTTGTATTGTTGTCTTTCGCTTACGTTTTTAATCAAACCTGATAAATAAGCCGAATAGTTTTTACGACGGCCTGGGACGTCACGGCTCGAGTTGGTATCGTCACATTTTATGGTACCAGAGCCATAGGTAGTCATAAGTCTACCTAGAGTGATAAGGTGCGTTAAAGATTGGAGAATTTGATAGATATGCGCGCGTATGTGTGTTTTTTTTTAATATATATATTGTGCACGTGTTTGTGTCTGCTGCTTGTGATAGTAACTTTGGTAATTTCTTATTCAATTCTTTTGCTTGCTTTGTTGTATTGTTCAAGTGACATTATGTCACTTATAGAACTAGGTCTCTCGGTCATTAATAGTTATGACCGATTTGCAGAAGCCTTGTTAACACAAGATGAGAAGGGGTAGGCCTGCAAGAGCGGCTCCACTTGTCGGAGCAGATCCACGAGTGGATGGGATTTTGGAGGCGTTAGGAGAATTAATAGACCAACGAGCTCAATTACCGACTGAGGCAGAAGAAAATGGTCGCCATATGCAGGGGTTAGTTGAGAAATTTCTAAAACTGAAACCATCTCGTTTTGCTGGACTTGGAGATACAGAGGAGGCCGAACAATGGATCAAGGGGATGGAAAGGATCTTCAAACTTTTGAATTGTAACGATGTTGACAAGATTTCTTTAGCTGAGTATCAATTGGATGGTAATGCTTTATACTGGTGGGACGCATCTCGAGGATTGATATTTCCCAAAGGTATGGTAGTTACTTGGAAAGGTTTTACAGATGCATTCAATGAGAAATATTTTTCTGATTGTGCCAAGGACAGAAAGATGGAGGAGTTTATGCTGTTGACTCAAAAGGATTTATCTGTGGATCAATATGAAGCCAAGTTTGCAGAATTATCCAGGTACGCTCCTCGACTGATTGCAGATCAGGAGGATAGGGCAAAAAGATTTCTAAAAGGTCTAAGGACCGATATTAGGAAACAGTTGGTGCCTATGGAAATTAGCGATTACAAACAACTTTACCGACGTGCCCAATTGGTTGAGCAAGAGCTAGCACGGGAGAGAACCGAAACAGTGTCACAGGTGAGGTCAGGACACCCAGTCGGAAATTTTAGGCGTGACAAAAGGCCTATGCGTTTTGGCGGGACATCAATGACGTCCAATAAGAGAGGAAGATTTCCAAGTAATGGAAATTTTGGTAACAATCGCATGATGAGCCAGGGACAGAATCTCGGCGAGGCGTGTCGGCAATGCGGTAGAACACATGGAAACACACCATGTTTTGGACCGAGAGTATGCTTTGGTTGTGGACAACCAGGTCATATACGTAGAGACTGCCCTCGTGAAACACAACAATCGCGTGCTGGTATGATACACCAACCTCAACTAATTTCTTCAAGTGTAGTTCCGCGTCAAGGAAATTTTGAAAGACCCCCGGCACGAGGAAGGGTATATACGGTGACTCAGGAGGGAGCTGAGGCTTCCAAAACTGTCATATCAGGCACACTTCCTATATGTGGTCATAAAGCTTATGCATTATTTGATACTGGTGCAACGCATTCATTCGTGTCTTCGCAATTTGTTCAACTATATGGATTAAAGTCTGAATTGCTTGAGATACCTCTTAGTGTGGCTACGCCCCTTAAGGATGAAATTCTGGTCACTTTAGTGTGTCGGAAATGTGAGATTGACGTAGGGGGATTAAGTCAAGAGATTGACTTAATAGTGCTGCCTATGCATGACTTTGATGTTATCATAGGAATGGATTGGTTGGGTGAACAAAGAGCCAGTATGAATTGCCATGAAAAGTTGATCCAATTTAATCCTCTTGGACAACCTAGCTTTGAATTCTGTGGGAATGAAACTAAGCTTTCCCCAGCTGTTATACCTGCCATCGAAGCACATCGACTTCTTGGGAATGGGTGTCAAGGGTTCTTAGCAACAGTAAAGGATCTTTCTAAAGTGGAAGCAGAGCTTGCGAGAATCCCTGTAATCCGAGATTTTCCCGATGTCTTTCCCGAAGAATTACCAGGATTACCACCAGAACGAGAGATTGAATTTGTGATAGAACTTGCTCCTGAAACAGAACCTATCTCAAAGACTCCTTACAGGATGGCCCCAACAGAATTAAAGGAATTGAAGGTACAATTACAAGAATTGCTTGATAAAGGATTCATTCGACCAAGTGCATCGCCATGGGGAGCACCAGTGTTATTTGTCAAGAAAAAGGATGGATCTATGCGTTTATGCATTGATTATAGGCAACTAAACCAAGTTACGGTTAAGAATAAGTATCCGCTGCCTAGGATAGATGATCTATTCGATCAATTGCAAGGGGCATCAGTGTTTTCGAAGATTGATCTAAGATCGGGTTATCATCAATTAAGGATTAGGAAGGAAGACATTCCTAAGACTGCTTTCCGGACTCGGTATGGACATTATGAGTTTTCGGTTATGCCATTTGGATTGACAAATGCACCTGCGGCATTCATGGACTTAATGAACCGAGTATTCAAGCCATTCTTGGATCATTTTGTCATAGTCTTCATTGATGATATCCTAATATACTCGAAGGAATTGGAGGAACATGAAAGACATTTAAGATTAGTGCTTCAAACACTCCGTGATCATTCATTGTATGCAAAATTTAGTAAATGTGAATTTTGGTTGGATCGAGTGATATTTTTGGGACATGTAGTGACAGGCGAAGGAATCTCGGTAGATTCAGCTAAAATTGAAGCTGTGGTTAACTGGACGAGACCTAAGACAGTCATAGAGATTCGCAGTTTCTTGGGGCTGGCAGGTTATTATCGAAGGTTCGTGGAGGGATTTTCCCATTTGGCTGGACCTTTGACTAAATTAACAAGAAAGGATGTAAAATTTGATTGGAGTGAAGAATGTGAACTTAGTTTTCAAGAACTGAAGCGGAAATTGACAACTGCTCCGATTTTAACGATACCGTCTGGAAGCGGAGGATTCGTAATTTATAGTGATGCTTCTCATAAAGGACTCGGGTGTGTCCTAATGCAACATGGAAAAGTGATTGCTTATGCATCAAGACAATTAAAACCATATGAGAAGAATTATCCGACGCACGATTTGGAACTTGCAGCTATTGTCTTTGCGTTGAAAATATGGAGGCATTATCTGTATGGTGAGAAGTTTGAAATTTATACGGACCACAAAAGTCTCAAGTACTTATTTTCGCAAAAGGAATTAAACATGCGACAGAGGAGATGGATGGAATTATTAAAGGACTATGATTGTGAGATTTTGTATCATCCAGGAAAGGCAAACAAGGTTGCCGACGCTCTGAGTCGAAAGTCTGCCATGGTAGTAAGCATGAGGATTAAGGAGTGGAAATTATTGACCGAGGCATCAAACTCTGAATTTAAACTTGAAGTCGATAATCAGATGAGACTTCTGGCAACTCTTAGGGTCGAACCTGATCTCATGCAAAGGATTAAGGAACTTCAACAGACTGACCCTGAACTCATGAAAATTCGCGGAGCAGCTTTGGAAGGCAAGAAGCCAGACTTTCAAGTATCTGATGATGGGATTGTCAAGTTTCACGGACGATTGTGTGTACCGAACAATGAAGAATTGAGAAAGGAGATTTTAACAGAAGCTCATCGAAGTAGTTACAGCATTCATCCTGGAAACACAAAGATGTATCGGAATCTTCGTCAATATTATTGGTGGAATGGATTGAAGGCTGACATAGCTAAGTATGTTACGAGCTGTCTAACATGTCAACAAGTTAAAGCAGAACATCAAAAACCGGCAGGAATGTTGAAGCCATTAGAAATTCCCGAGTGGAAATGGGAACATATCACAATGGATTTCGTGCAAGGTTTGCCAAGGACGTTCAGAAATCACGACTCTGTTTGGGTAATAGTGGATCGTCTAACTAAATCGGCTCATTTTCTGGCCGTACGAGTGGACTATACTTTGGATAAGTATGCAGATTTATATGTTAAGGAGGTAGTACGACTACATGGGATTCCAGTGACCATCACATCGGATCGAGACTCAAGATTCACCTCAAACTTCTGGAAGAGTCTGCAGATGACGTTAGGAACGAAACTTCAATATAGTACAGCATTTCATCCACAAACAGATGGACAGTCAGAAAGGGTAATTCAAGTATTAGAGGATATGCTACGGGCTTGCGTTATTGACTTTAAAGGCAATTGGGATGAAAAGTTATCTCTTGTGGAGTTTGCTTATAACAATAGCTATCAACAGAGTATTGGTATGACACCATTCGAAGCCTTATACGGAAGAACTTGCAGAACTCCGATTTGTTGGAACGAAGTTGGAGAAAGAAGCTTAATTGGACCAGAATTAGTACAAGTTACGACCGACGCTGTGAAGATTATTAGAGATAGACTCAAGACTGCTCAAAGTCGACAAAAGAGTTATGCAGATAAACGTCGAAGACCTTTGGAATTTCAAGTAGGCGATCATGTGTTTCTCAAAGTATCGCCCATGAAAGGTGTATCAAGGTTCGGAGAAAAAGGAAAGTTAAGTCCAAGATTCGTCGGACCATTCGAGATATTGGAAAAAGTGGGGAATCTAGCATATCGATTAGCTTTACCGCCGAGGTTAGCCAATGTCCACAATGTATTCCATGTATCGATGCTACGAAAATATCATCCAGATCCTAGTCACATTTTGAATTTTGAGACGTTGGAAGTGGATGAGCGAGTTAAGTATGTAGAAAGGCCAGTGAAGATATTGGATCGAAAGGAACATGTGCTTAGGAACAAGGTCATTGGCTTAGTAAAAATTTTATGGCAAAATCATGATACGGAAGAGGCCACCTGGGAAAATGAGGAAATTATGAAACAACAGCATCCTCAACTTTTTGAGTTATCAGAAAAGATCTAAATTTCGAGGACGAAATTTTCTAAGGTGGGGAGATTTGTGACATCCTGATTCTAGCTCGTCTATTTTAATGCGCAGAGAATAACATTTGGTTATGCTATTTCGCTTTAGCTATCGAAGAATAATCCTCGAGTGATTAATTCATGATTTAATTACGTTTCTTCTGTGAATTATCGGTTTTGCGATAATTGTGATTTTGAGGTGTATGAGCTTTAAATGATTTTTGTTGATGTGGTGTGTGATCTAAAGGGCCTAGTGATGGTGGCGCCTTACATTTTTAGCTCATGTTGTCTATTAGCTTGTTATCAACTCGGTGGCAATATCGTACTTTTCAGAAACTTCAGGGGTATTTCGGGAAAGAGGCCATTTATACGTGAAATTTGATTTTCTTTTGGAATTCATTGACCCCCCTCTCTCTCCTCGTCACTTAATAAACTTCCTTGGATATTATTAGAGTCCAATTATTTGGATAGTAATGATGAAATTGTCAAGAAAGTCACCCTCTTTCTCTCTCTTCTCTCCTTTCTTCGGCAGAACCATCCCTTCCCCTTCAATGTTCTTGTCTTGTAGCAATTGATATATTACATTGATTAAAAATTTGATGATGAGAATTGACTTTGGGGACTCTCTTCTTCTTATCCTTCTTCTTCTCTCTCTCTTGCTTCTTCATTTTCTTTGCTTCATCACCGAACACCAGTCCCCTCACTCAGCCGTGCTCTCCCCTTGCTCTCATTCCTCATCATTTTTGCTTCTTGCGATCTCGTCCGTTTCCTCTCCGTCGAAGCTTGGATTCCGGTGTACCGCGAGGAAGACGGAGGTCGTAGTTGCGTTTGTGTCTAAGGCGAGTATTCTCGCCATTTCTCTTCTTTTCAACCTTTTATGTTATGGTTAGAGGTGGAATTTGGGTTGTGTGATATGTGTGGAGCTGACCGGTAGTCGTACGGAACTCGCGATTGATGGTGGAAGCTTCGAAATGAAGTGGTTCGTGATAATGGGATGGTTTGTTTTAGAAATGATGGATAGATGTGTTATTCGGTCAATTCGGAAATTCCGTTGGCAGCCGTCCATATCGATGTTGCGCTGGTGTTTATTTTGAAGATGAGAAAATACTCGTTTCATGGTTAAATTGGCACGATAAGATCATTTAGTGGTTATGTGCGTGAAGGGCGAACGTGAATTGCTTGCATGGTTAGCTTTCATTGTTTACATGTTTTTACAATATTCTATATGTATTGTGAGCTAATTGTGATGATCACAATGATGTGATTAATATTAGAATTTGTCAGTGATATTGGAATTGAGATGGTACGGTTAGTAGTATAGCCGTAGATGTTCTGATTGATGGTTATTTCGACTAGAGTCGAGCATTGAAATTGGCATTTTACATTTCCATCATTTCATACACAAACATTACATGGTGAGGATTACGGTAAGGACCATCGGACGGAGAACCGATGATGCCCCGTGGGAGCCAGTGAGGGAAATCGGGAAGCTCAAGGTCGTATACCTTGAGGCCGTGCTTCGTGGTCTCGGTGGCAGATGCGCAAGTAAGTCGCATAACCTCGGAGTAGAGGCGAGATGCCTGCTGCTGTGTGGTCTGCAGAAGATCAGTTCTTAAAACTGATGGTTACTAAGGGAGTGGCATTCGCGGGGAATTCATGGGCATATCACATGCATATTATCATTATTCATATTATTATGGGAATCGATGATCTCGTAGTAGACTCTTTAATCATGATATAACTGTTTGAATAGAATAGTCATGGCTTGATTTACTTGCTGAGTTTATTTCACTGTTGTTGCTTTCCATTTTTTTTCAGATCGTTAGCATGGCTTCCTTTCCGCCGACTAGACCTATCGCCACTTATGGTTTAGTTTTAGATATCGAGGTATCGTTTGTCGAGTGTCCCGATCCCGTTGTTCCCGGTGTGGTGTGGGAGCGCTATTCGACCACTGTTTGGGTCGATTGCTTTACTCCTATGGGTCGTTTGCCGTATCGCTTTGTAGCAGACTACTTTCGCTTGGCTGGTCGCATGTTTGGACCTATACCCTTCCCATGCGAGAGTATGAGGGGGTTCGCAGCTGGTGTTTGATCAGGCTAGGTGTTGGTGCAGCAATCCCTTTTTGTTTAAGCTGCATCATGGCCGCTAGTTGGTAGTCTCCTAGAACTTTTAGTGTGACAGCTTCAAGTCAGGCGTGGATGTGACCTTTTGTAGCTGGTAGAAGGAGTAGACTGAACCTCATTCCCAGTTGTCATTTCCTTTGCGTTGTAATTATGCTTATCGCCTAAAGAAAAAGATAAATAAAAAGCTGTCCATTATGTTCTTCTGATATCTCTATTTGTATTGTTGTCTTTCGCTTACGTTTTTAATCAAACCTGATAAATAAGCCGAATAGTTTTTACGACGGCCTGGGACGTCACGGCTCGAGTTGGTATCGTCACATTTTATGGTACCAGAGCCATAGGTAGTCATAAGTCTACCTAGAGTGATAAGGTGCGTTAAAGATTGGAGAATTTGATAGATATGCGCGCGTATGTGTGTTTTTTTTTAATATATATATTGTGCACGTGTTTGTGTCTGCTGCTTGTGATAGTAACTTTGGTAATTTCTTATTCAATTCTTTTGCTTGCTTTGTTGTATTGTTCAAGTGACATTATGTCACTTATAGAACTAGGTCTCTCGGTCATTAATAGTTATGACCGATTTGCAGAAGCCTTGTTAACACAAGATGAGAAGGGGTAGGCCTGCAAGAGCGGCTCCACTTGTCGGAGCAGATCCACGAGTGGATGGGATTTTGGAGGCGTTAGGAGAATTAATAGACCAACGAGCTCAATTACCGACTGAGGCAGAAGAAAATGGTCGCCATATGCAGGGGTTAGTTGAGAAATTTCTAAAACTGAAACCATCTCGTTTTGCTGGACTTGGAGATACAGAGGAGGCCGAACAATGGATCAAGGGGATGGAAAGGATCTTCAAACTTTTGAATTGTAACGATGTTGACAAGATTTCTTTAGCTGAGTATCAATTGGATGGTAATGCTTTATACTGGTGGGACGCATCTCGAGGATTGATATTTCCCAAAGGTATGGTAGTTACTTGGAAAGGTTTTACAGATGCATTCAATGAGAAATATTTTTCTGATTGTGCCAAGGACAGAAAGATGGAGGAGTTTATGCTGTTGACTCAAAAGGATTTATCTGTGGATCAATATGAAGCCAAGTTTGCAGAATTATCCAGGTACGCTCCTCGACTGATTGCAGATCAGGAGGATAGGGCAAAAAGATTTCTAAAAGGTCTAAGGACCGATATTAGGAAACAGTTGGTGCCTATGGAAATTAGCGATTACAAACAACTTTACCGACGTGCCCAATTGGTTGAGCAAGAGCTAGCACGGGAGAGAACCGAAACAGTGTCACAGGTGAGGTCAGGACACCCAGTCGGAAATTTTAGGCGTGACAAAAGGCCTATGCGTTTTGGCGGGACATCAATGACGTCCAATAAGAGAGGAAGATTTCCAAGTAATGGAAATTTTGGTAACAATCGCATGATGAGCCAGGGACAGAATCTCGGCGAGGCGTGTCGGCAATGCGGTAGAACACATGGAAACACACCATGTTTTGGACCGAGAGTATGCTTTGGTTGTGGACAACCAGGTCATATACGTAGAGACTGCCCTCGTGAAACACAACAATCGCGTGCTGGTATGATACACCAACCTCAACTAATTTCTTCAAGTGTAGTTCCGCGTCAAGGAAATTTTGAAAGACCCCCGGCACGAGGAAGGGTATATACGGTGACTCAGGAGGGAGCTGAGGCTTCCAAAACTGTCATATCAGGCACACTTCCTATATGTGGTCATAAAGCTTATGCATTATTTGATACTGGTGCAACGCATTCATTCGTGTCTTCGCAATTTGTTCAACTATATGGATTAAAGTCTGAATTGCTTGAGATACCTCTTAGTGTGGCTACGCCCCTTAAGGATGAAATTCTGGTCACTTTAGTGTGTCGGAAATGTGAGATTGACGTAGGGGGATTAAGTCAAGAGATTGACTTAATAGTGCTGCCTATGCATGACTTTGATGTTATCATAGGAATGGATTGGTTGGGTGAACAAAGAGCCAGTATGAATTGCCATGAAAAGTTGATCCAATTTAATCCTCTTGGACAACCTAGCTTTGAATTCTGTGGGAATGAAACTAAGCTTTCCCCAGCTGTTATACCTGCCATCGAAGCACATCGACTTCTTGGGAATGGGTGTCAAGGGTTCTTAGCAACAGTAAAGGATCTTTCTAAAGTGGAAGCAGAGCTTGCGAGAATCCCTGTAATCCGAGATTTTCCCGATGTCTTTCCCGAAGAATTACCAGGATTACCACCAGAACGAGAGATTGAATTTGTGATAGAACTTGCTCCTGAAACAGAACCTATCTCAAAGACTCCTTACAGGATGGCCCCAACAGAATTAAAGGAATTGAAGGTACAATTACAAGAATTGCTTGATAAAGGATTCATTCGACCAAGTGCATCGCCATGGGGAGCACCAGTGTTATTTGTCAAGAAAAAGGATGGATCTATGCGTTTATGCATTGATTATAGGCAACTAAACCAAGTTACGGTTAAGAATAAGTATCCGCTGCCTAGGATAGATGATCTATTCGATCAATTGCAAGGGGCATCAGTGTTTTCGAAGATTGATCTAAGATCGGGTTATCATCAATTAAGGATTAGGAAGGAAGACATTCCTAAGACTGCTTTCCGGACTCGGTATGGACATTATGAGTTTTCGGTTATGCCATTTGGATTGACAAATGCACCTGCGGCATTCATGGACTTAATGAACCGAGTATTCAAGCCATTCTTGGATCATTTTGTCATAGTCTTCATTGATGATATCCTAATATACTCGAAGGAATTGGAGGAACATGAAAGACATTTAAGATTAGTGCTTCAAACACTCCGTGATCATTCATTGTATGCAAAATTTAGTAAATGTGAATTTTGGTTGGATCGAGTGATATTTTTGGGACATGTAGTGACAGGCGAAGGAATCTCGGTAGATTCAGCTAAAATTGAAGCTGTGGTTAACTGGACGAGACCTAAGACAGTCATAGAGATTCGCAGTTTCTTGGGGCTGGCAGGTTATTATCGAAGGTTCGTGGAGGGATTTTCCCATTTGGCTGGACCTTTGACTAAATTAACAAGAAAGGATGTAAAATTTGATTGGAGTGAAGAATGTGAACTTAGTTTTCAAGAACTGAAGCGGAAATTGACAACTGCTCCGATTTTAACGATACCGTCTGGAAGCGGAGGATTCGTAATTTATAGTGATGCTTCTCATAAAGGACTCGGGTGTGTCCTAATGCAACATGGAAAAGTGATTGCTTATGCATCAAGACAATTAAAACCATATGAGAAGAATTATCCGACGCACGATTTGGAACTTGCAGCTATTGTCTTTGCGTTGAAAATATGGAGGCATTATCTGTATGGTGAGAAGTTTGAAATTTATACGGACCACAAAAGTCTCAAGTACTTATTTTCGCAAAAGGAATTAAACATGCGACAGAGGAGATGGATGGAATTATTAAAGGACTATGATTGTGAGATTTTGTATCATCCAGGAAAGGCAAACAAGGTTGCCGACGCTCTGAGTCGAAAGTCTGCCATGGTAGTAAGCATGAGGATTAAGGAGTGGAAATTATTGACCGAGGCATCAAACTCTGAATTTAAACTTGAAGTCGATAATCAGATGAGACTTCTGGCAACTCTTAGGGTCGAACCTGATCTCATGCAAAGGATTAAGGAACTTCAACAGACTGACCCTGAACTCATGAAAATTCGCGGAGCAGCTTTGGAAGGCAAGAAGCCAGACTTTCAAGTATCTGATGATGGGATTGTCAAGTTTCACGGACGATTGTGTGTACCGAACAATGAAGAATTGAGAAAGGAGATTTTAACAGAAGCTCATCGAAGTAGTTACAGCATTCATCCTGGAAACACAAAGATGTATCGGAATCTTCGTCAATATTATTGGTGGAATGGATTGAAGGCTGACATAGCTAAGTATGTTACGAGCTGTCTAACATGTCAACAAGTTAAAGCAGAACATCAAAAACCGGCAGGAATGTTGAAGCCATTAGAAATTCCCGAGTGGAAATGGGAACATATCACAATGGATTTCGTGCAAGGTTTGCCAAGGACGTTCAGAAATCACGACTCTGTTTGGGTAATAGTGGATCGTCTAACTAAATCGGCTCATTTTCTGGCCGTACGAGTGGACTATACTTTGGATAAGTATGCAGATTTATATGTTAAGGAGGTAGTACGACTACATGGGATTCCAGTGACCATCACATCGGATCGAGACTCAAGATTCACCTCAAACTTCTGGAAGAGTCTGCAGATGACGTTAGGAACGAAACTTCAATATAGTACAGCATTTCATCCACAAACAGATGGACAGTCAGAAAGGGTAATTCAAGTATTAGAGGATATGCTACGGGCTTGCGTTATTGACTTTAAAGGCAATTGGGATGAAAAGTTATCTCTTGTGGAGTTTGCTTATAACAATAGCTATCAACAGAGTATTGGTATGACACCATTCGAAGCCTTATACGGAAGAACTTGCAGAACTCCGATTTGTTGGAACGAAGTTGGAGAAAGAAGCTTAATTGGACCAGAATTAGTACAAGTTACGACCGACGCTGTGAAGATTATTAGAGATAGACTCAAGACTGCTCAAAGTCGACAAAAGAGTTATGCAGATAAACGTCGAAGACCTTTGGAATTTCAAGTAGGCGATCATGTGTTTCTCAAAGTATCGCCCATGAAAGGTGTATCAAGGTTCGGAGAAAAAGGAAAGTTAAGTCCAAGATTCGTCGGACCATTCGAGATATTGGAAAAAGTGGGGAATCTAGCATATCGATTAGCTTTACCGCCGAGGTTAGCCAATGTCCACAATGTATTCCATGTATCGATGCTACGAAAATATCATCCAGATCCTAGTCACATTTTGAATTTTGAGACGTTGGAAGTGGATGAGCGAGTTAAGTATGTAGAAAGGCCAGTGAAGATATTGGATCGAAAGGAACATGTGCTTAGGAACAAGGTCATTGGCTTAGTAAAAATTTTATGGCAAAATCATGATACGGAAGAGGCCACCTGGGAAAATGAGGAAATTATGAAACAACAGCATCCTCAACTTTTTGAGTTATCAGAAAAGATCTAAATTTCGAGGACGAAATTTTCTAAGGTGGGGAGATTTGTGACATCCTGATTCTAGCTCGTCTATTTTAATGCGCAGAGAATAACATTTGGTTATGCTATTTCGCTTTAGCTATCGAAGAATAATCCTCGAGTGATTAATTCATGATTTAATTACGTTTCTTCTGTGAATTATCGGTTTTGCGATAATTGTGATTTTGAGGTGTATGAGCTTTAAATGATTTTTGTTGATGTGGTGTGTGATCTAAAGGGCCTAGTGATGGTGGCGCCTTACATTTTTAGCTCATGTTGTCTATTAGCTTGTTATCAACTCGGTGGCAATATCGTACTTTTCAGAAACTTCAGGGGTATTTCGGGAAAGAGGCCATTTATACGTGAAATTTGATTTTCTTTTGGAATTCATTGACCCCCCTCTCTCTCCTCGTCACTTAATAAACTTCCTTGGATATTATTAGAGTCCAATTATTTGGATAGTAATGATGAAATTGTCAAGAAAGTCACCCTCTTTCTCTCTCTTCTCTCCTTTCTTCGGCAGAACCATCCCTTCCCCTTCAATGTTCTTGTCTTGTAGCAATTGATATATTACATTGATTAAAAATTTGATGATGAGAATTGACTTTGGGGACTCTCTTCTTCTTATCCTTCTTCTTCTCTCTCTCTTGCTTCTTCATTTTCTTTGCTTCATCACCGAACACCAGTCCCCTCACTCAGCCGTGCTCTCCCCTTGCTCTCATTCCTCATCATTTTTGCTTCTTGCGATCTCGTCCGTTTCCTCTCCGTCGAAGCTTGGATTCCGGTGTACCGCGAGGAAGACGGAGGTCGTAGTTGCGTTTGTGTCTAAGGCGAGTATTCTCGCCATTTCTCTTCTTTTCAACCTTTTATGTTATGGTTAGAGGTGGAATTTGGGTTGTGTGATATGTGTGGAGCTGACCGGTAGTCGTACGGAACTCGCGATTGATGGTGGAAGCTTCGAAATGAAGTGGTTCGTGATAATGGGATGGTTTGTTTTAGAAATGATGGATAGATGTGTTATTCGGTCAATTCGGAAATTCCGTTGGCAGCCGTCCATATCGATGTTGCGCTGGTGTTTATTTTGAAGATGAGAAAATACTCGTTTCATGGTTAAATTGGCACGATAAGATCATTTAGTGGTTATGTGCGTGAAGGGCGAACGTGAATTGCTTGCATGGTTAGCTTTCATTGTTTACATGTTTTTACAATATTCTATATGTATTGTGAGCTAATTGTGATGATCACAATGATGTGATTAATATTAGAATTTGTCAGTGATATTGGAATTGAGATGGTACGGTTAGTAGTATAGCCGTAGATGTTCTGATTGATGGTTATTTCGACTAGAGTCGAGCATTGAAATTGGCATTTTACATTTCCATCATTTCATACACAAACATTACATGGTGAGGATTACGGTAAGGACCATCGGACGGAGAACCGATGATGCCCCGTGGGAGCCAGTGAGGGAAATCGGGAAGCTCAAGGTCGTATACCTTGAGGCCGTGCTTCGTGGTCTCGGTGGCAGATGCGCAAGTAAGTCGCATAACCTCGGAGTAGAGGCGAGATGCCTGCTGCTGTGTGGTCTGCAGAAGATCAGTTCTTAAAACTGATGGTTACTAAGGGAGTGGCATTCGCGGGGAATTCATGGGCATATCACATGCATATTATCATTATTCATATTATTATGGGAATCGATGATCTCGTAGTAGACTCTTTAATCATGATATAACTGTTTGAATAGAATAGTCATGGCTTGATTTACTTGCTGAGTTTATTTCACTGTTGTTGCTTTCCATTTTTTTTCAGATCGTTAGCATGGCTTCCTTTCCGCCGACTAGACCTATCGCCACTTATGGTTTAGTTTTAGATATCGAGGTATCGTTTGTCGAGTGTCCCGATCCCGTTGTTCCCGGTGTGGTGTGGGAGCGCTATTCGACCACTGTTTGGGTCGATTGCTTTACTCCTATGGGTCGTTTGCCGTATCGCTTTGTAGCAGACTACTTTCGCTTGGCTGGTCGCATGTTTGGACCTATACCCTTCCCATGCGAGAGTATGAGGGGGTTCGCAGCTGGTGTTTGATCAGGCTAGGTGTTGGTGCAGCAATCCCTTTTTGTTTAAGCTGCATCATGGCCGCTAGTTGGTAGTCTCCTAGAACTTTTAGTGTGACAGCTTCAAGTCAGGCGTGGATGTGACCTTTTGTAGCTGGTAGAAGGAGTAGACTGAACCTCATTCCCAGTTGTCATTTCCTTTGCGTTGTAATTATGCTTATCGCCTAAAGAAAAAGATAAATAAAAAGCTGTCCATTATGTTCTTCTGATATCTCTATTTGTATTGTTGTCTTTCGCTTACGTTTTTAATCAAACCTGATAAATAAGCCGAATAGTTTTTACGACGGCCTGGGACGTCACGGCTCGAGTTGGTATCGTCACATTTTATGGTACCAGAGCCATAGGTAGTCATAGGTCTACCTAGAGTGATAAGGTGCGTTAAAGATTGGAGAATTTGATAGATATGCGCGCGTATGTGTGTTTTTTTTTAATATATATATTGTGCACGTGTTTGTGTCTGCTGCTTGTGATAGTAACTTTGGTAATTTCTTATTCAATTCTTTTGCTTGCTTTGTTGTATTGTTCAAGTGACATTATGTCACTTATAGAACTAGGTCTCTCGGTCATTAATAGTTATGACCGATTTGCAGAAGCCTTGTTAACACAAGATGAGAAGGGGTAGGCCTGCAAGAGCGGCTCCACTTGTCGGAGCAGATCCACGAGTGGATGGGATTTTGGAGGCGTTAGGAGAATTAATAGACCAACGAGCTCAATTACCGACTGAGGCAGAAGAAAATGGTCGCCATATGCAGGGGTTAGTTGAGAAATTTCTAAAACTGAAACCATCTCGTTTTGTTGGACTTGGAGATACAGAGGAGGCCGAACAATGGATCAAGGGGATGGAAAGGATCTTCAAACTTTTGAATTGTAACGATGTTGACAAGATTTCTTTAGCTGAGTATCAATTGGATGGTAATGCTTTATACTGGTGGGACGCATCTCGAGGATTGATATTTCCCAAAGGTATGGTAGTTACTTGGAAAGGTTTTACAGATGCATTCAATGAGAAATATTTTTCTGATTGTGCCAAGGACAGAAAGATGGAGGAGTTTATGCTGTTGACTCAAAAGGATTTATCTGTGGATCAATATGAAGCCAAGTTTGCAGAATTATCCAGGTACGCTCCTCGACTGATTGCAGATCAGGAGGATAGGGCAAAAAGATTTCTAAAAGGTCTAAGGACCGATATTAGGAAACAGTTGGTGCCTATGGAAATTAGCGATTACAAACAACTTTACCGACGTGCCCAATTGGTTGAGCAAGAGCTAGCACGGGAGAGAACCGAAACAGTGTCACAGGTGAGGTCAGGACACCCAGTCGGAAATTTTAGGCGTGACAAAAGGCCTATGCGTTTTGGCGGGACATCAATGACGTCCAATAAGAGAGGAAGATTTCCAAGTAATGGAAATTTTGGTAACAATCGCATGATGAGCCAGGGACAGAATCTCGGCGAGGCGTGTCGGCAATGCGGTAGAACACATGGAAACACACCATGTTTTGGACCGAGAGTATGCTTTGGTTGTGGACAACCAGGTCATATACGTAGAGACTGCCCTCGTGAAACACAACAATCGCGTGCTGGTATGATACACCAACCTCAACTAATTTCTTCAAGTGTAGTTCCGCGTCAAGGAAATTTTGAAAGACCCCCGGCACGAGGAAGGGTATATACGGTGACTCAGGAGGGAGCTGAGGCTTCCAAAACTGTCATATCAGGCACACTTCCTATATGTGGTCATAAAGCTTATGCATTATTTGATACTGGTGCAACGCATTCATTCGTGTCTTCGCAATTTGTTCAACTATATGGATTAAAGTCTGAATTGCTTGAGATACCTCTTAGTGTGGCTACGCCCCTTAAGGATGAAATTCTGGTCACTTTAGTGTGTCGGAAATGTGAGATTGACGTAGGGGGATTAAGTCAAGAGATTGACTTAATAGTGCTGCCTATGCATGACTTTGATGTTATCATAGGAATGGATTGGTTGGGTGAACAAAGAGCCAGTATGAATTGCCATGAAAAGTTGATCCAATTTAATCCTCTTGGACAACCTAGCTTTGAATTCTGTGGGAATGAAACTAAGCTTTCCCCAGCTGTTATACCTGCCATCGAAGCACATCGACTTCTTGGGAATGGGTGTCAAGGGTTCTTAGCAACAGTAAAGGATCTTTCTAAAGTGGAAGCAGAGCTTGCGAGAATCCCTGTAATCCGAGATTTTCCCGATGTCTTTCCCGAAGAATTACCAGGATTACCACCAGAACGAGAGATTGAATTTGTGATAGAACTTGCTCCTGAAACAGAACCTATCTCAAAGACTCCTTACAGGATGGCCCCAACAGAATTAAAGGAATTGAAGGTACAATTACAAGAATTGCTTGATAAAGGATTCATTCGACCAAGTGCATCGCCATGGGGAGCACCAGTGTTATTTGTCAAGAAAAAGGATGGATCTATGCGTTTATGCATTGATTATAGGCAACTAAACCAAGTTACGGTTAAGAATAAGTATCCGCTGCCTAGGATAGATGATCTATTCGATCAATTGCAAGGGGCATCAGTGTTTTCGAAGATTGATCTAAGATCGGGTTATCATCAATTAAGGATTAGGAAGGAAGACATTCCTAAGACTGCTTTCCGGACTCGGTATGGACATTATGAGTTTTCGGTTATGCCATTTGGATTGACAAATGCACCTGCGGCATTCATGGACTTAATGAACCGAGTATTCAAGCCATTCTTGGATCATTTTGTCATAGTCTTCATTGATGATATCCTAATATACTCGAAGGAATTGGAGGAACATGAAAGACATTTAAGATTAGTGCTTCAAACACTCCGTGATCATTCATTGTATGCAAAATTTAGTAAATGTGAATTTTGGTTGGATCGAGTGATATTTTTGGGACATGTAGTGACAGGCGAAGGAATCTCGGTAGATTCAGCTAAAATTGAAGCTGTGGTTAACTGGACGAGACCTAAGACAGTCATAGAGATTCGCAGTTTCTTGGGGCTGGCAGGTTATTATCGAAGGTTCGTGGAGGGATTTTCCCATTTGGCTGGACCTTTGACTAAATTAACAAGAAAGGATGTAAAATTTGATTGGAGTGAAGAATGTGAACTTAGTTTTCAAGAACTGAAGCGGAAATTGACAACTGCTCCGATTTTAACGATACCGTCTGGAAGCGGAGGATTCGTAATTTATAGTGATGCTTCTCATAAAGGACTCGGGTGTGTCCTAATGCAACATGGAAAAGTGATTGCTTATGCATCAAGACAATTAAAACCATATGAGAAGAATTATCCGACGCACGATTTGGAACTTGCAGCTATTGTCTTTGCGTTGAAAATATGGAGGCATTATCTGTATGGTGAGAAGTTTGAAATTTATACGGACCACAAAAGTCTCAAGTACTTATTTTCGCAAAAGGAATTAAACATGCGACAGAGGAGATGGATGGAATTATTAAAGGACTATGATTGTGAGATTTTGTATCATCCAGGAAAGGCAAACAAGGTTGCCGACGCTCTGAGTCGAAAGTCTGCCATGGTAGTAAGCATGAGGATTAAGGAGTGGAAATTATTGACCGAGGCATCAAACTCTGAATTTAAACTTGAAGTCGATAATCAGATGAGACTTCTGGCAACTCTTAGGGTCGAACCTGATCTCATGCAAAGGATTAAGGAACTTCAACAGACTGACCCTGAACTCATGAAAATTCGCGGAGCAGCTTTGGAAGGCAAGAAGCCAGACTTTCAAGTATCTGATGATGGGATTGTCAAGTTTCACGGACGATTGTGTGTACCGAACAATGAAGAATTGAGAAAGGAGATTTTAACAGAAGCTCATCGAAGTAGTTACAGCATTCATCCTGGAAACACAAAGATGTATCAGAATCTTCGTCAATATTATTGGTGGAATGGATTGAAGGCTGACATAGCTAAGTATGTTACGAGCTGTCTAACATGTCAACAAGTTAAAGCAGAACATCAAAAACCGGCAGGAATGTTGAAGCCATTAGAAATTCCCGAGTGGAAATGGGAACATATCACAATGGATTTCGTGCAAGGTTTGCCAAGGACGTTCAGAAATCACGACTCTGTTTGGGTAATAGTGGATCGTCTAACTAAATCGGCTCATTTTCTGGCCGTACGAGTGGACTATACTTTGGATAAGTATGCAGATTTATATGTTAAGGAGGTAGTACGACTACATGGGATTCCAGTGACCATCACATCGGATCGAGACTCAAGATTCACCTCAAACTTCTGGAAGAGTCTGCAGATGACGTTAGGAACGAAACTTCAATATAGTACAGCATTTCATCCACAAACAGATGGACAGTCAGAAAGGGTAATTCAAGTATTAGAGGATATGCTACGGGCTTGCGTTATTGACTTTAAAGGCAATTGGGATGAAAAGTTATCTCTTGTGGAGTTTGCTTATAACAATAGCTATCAACAGAGTATTGGTATGACACCATTCGAAGCCTTATACGGAAGAACTTGCAGAACTCCGATTTGTTGGAACGAAGTTGGAGAAAGAAGCTTAATTGGACCAGAATTAGTACAAGTTACGACCGACGCTGTGAAGATTATTAGAGATAGACTCAAGACTGCTCAAAGTCGACAAAAGAGTTATGCAGATAAACGTCGAAGACCTTTGGAATTTCAAGTAGGCGATCATGTGTTTCTCAAAGTATCGCCCATGAAAGGTGTATCAAGGTTCGGAGAAAAAGGAAAGTTAAGTCCAAGATTCGTCGGACCATTCGAGATATTGGAAAAAGTGGGGAATCTAGCATATCGATTAGCTTTACCGCCGAGGTTAGCCAATGTCCACAATGTATTCCATGTATCGATGCTACGAAAATATCATCCAGATCCTAGTCACATTTTGAATTTTGAGACGTTGGAAGTGGATGAGCGAGTTAAGTATGTAGAAAGGCCAGTGAAGATATTGGATCGAAAGGAACATGTGCTTAGGAACAAGGTCATTGGCTTAGTAAAAATTTTATGGCAAAATCATGATACGGAAGAGGCCACCTGGGAAAATGAGGAAATTATGAAACAACAGCATCCTCAACTTTTTGAGTTATCAGAAAAGATCTAAATTTCGAGGACGAAATTTTCTAAGGTGGGGAGATTTGTGACATCCTGATTCTAGCTCGTCTATTTTAATGCGCAGAGAATAACATTTGGTTATGCTATTTCGCTTTAGCTATCGAAGAATAATCCTCGAGTGATTAATTCATGATTTAATTACGTTTCTTCTGTGAATTATCGGTTTTGCGATAATTGTGATTTTGAGGTGTATGAGCTTTAAATGATTTTTGTTGATGTGGTGTGTGATCTAAAGGGCCTAGTGATGGTGGCGCCTTACATTTTTAGCTCATGTTGTCTATTAGCTTGTTATCAACTCGGTGGCAATATCGTACTTTTCAGAAACTTCAGGGGTATTTCGGGAAAGAGGCCATTTATACGTGAAATTTGATTTTCTTTTGGAATTCATTGACCCCCCTCTCTCTCCTCGTCACTTAATAAACTTCCTTGGATATTATTAGAGTCCAATTATTTGGATAGTAATGATGAAATTGTCAAGAAAGTCACCCTCTTTCTCTCTCTTCTCTCCTTTCTTCGGCAGAACCATCCCTTCCCCTTCAATGTTCTTGTCTTGTAGCAATTGATATATTACATTGATTAAAAATTTGATGATGAGAATTGACTTTGGGGACTCTCTTCTTCTTATCCTTCTTCTTCTCTCTCTCTTGCTTCTTCATTTTCTTTGCTTCATCACCGAACACCAGTCCCCTCACTCAGCCGTGCTCTCCCCTTGCTCTCATTCCTCATCATTTTTGCTTCTTGCGATCTCGTCCATTTCCTCTCCGTCGAAGCTTGGATTCCGGTGTACCGCGAGGAAGACGGAGGTCGTAGTTGCGTTTGTGTCTAAGGCGAGTATTCTCGCCATTTCTCTTCTTTTCAACCTTTTATGTTATGGTTAGAGGTGGAATTTGGGTTGTGTGATATGTGTGGAGCTGACCGGTAGTCGTACGGAACTCGCGATTGATGGTGGAAGCTTCGAAATGAAGTGGTTCGTGATAATGGGATGGTTTGTTTTAGAAATGATGGATAGATGTGTTATTCGGTCAATTCGGAAATTCCGTTGGCAGCCGTCCATATCGATGTTGCGCTGGTGTTTATTTTGAAGATGAGAAAATACTCGTTTCATGGTTAAATTGGCACGATAAGATCATTTAGTGGTTATGTGCGTGAAGGGCGAACGTGAATTGCTTGCATGGTTAGCTTTCATTGTTTACATGTTTTTACAATATTCTATATGTATTGTGAGCTAATTGTGATGATCACAATGATGTGATTAATATTAGAATTTGTCAGTGATATTGGAATTGAGATGGTACGGTTAGTAGTATAGCCGTAGATGTTCTGATTGATGGTTATTTCGACTAGAGTCGAGCATTGAAATTGGCATTTTACATTTCCATCATTTCATACACAAACATTACATGGTGAGGATTACGGTAAGGACCATCGGACGGAGAACCGATGATGCCCCGTGGGAGCCAGTGAGGGAAATCGGGAAGCTCAAGGTCGTATACCTTGAGGCCGTGCTTCGTGGTCTCGGTGGCAGATGCGCAAGTAAGTCGCATAACCTCGGAGTAGAGGCGAGATGCCTGCTGCTGTGTGGTCTGCAGAAGATCAGTTCTTAAAACTGATGGTTACTAAGGGAGTGGCATTCGCGGGGAATTCATGGGCATATCACATGCATATTATCATTATTCATATTATTATGGGAATCGATGATCTCGTAGTAGACTCTTTAATCATGATATAACTGTTTGAATAGAATAGTCATGGCTTGATTTACTTGCTGAGTTTATTTCACTGTTGTTGCTTTCCATTTTTTTTCAGATCGTTAGCATGGCTTCCTTTCCGCCGACTAGACCTATCGCCA
Organism: Syzygium jambos; assembly: GCA_031216235.1. Taxonomy (NCBI): domain Eukaryota; kingdom Viridiplantae; phylum Streptophyta; class Magnoliopsida; order Myrtales; family Myrtaceae; genus Syzygium; species Syzygium jambos. Next base: position 11,263,093 of record CM062225.1, on the reverse strand, counting down.
CTTATGGTTTAGTTTTAGATATCGAGGTATCGTTTGTCGAGTGTCCCGATCCCGTTGTTCCCGGTGTGGTGTGGGAGCGCTATTCGACCACTGTTTGGGTCGATTGCTTTACTCCTATGGGTCGTTTGCCGTATCGCTTTGTAGCAGACTACTTTCGCTTGGCTGGTCGCATGTTTGGACCTATACCCTTCCCATGCGAGAGTATGAGGGGGTTCGCAGCTGGTGTTTGATCAGGCTAGGTGTTGGTGCAGCAATCCCTTTTTGTTTAAGCTGCATCATGGCCGCTAGTTGGTAGTCTCCTAGAACTTTTAGTGTGACAGCTTCAAGTCAGGCGTGGATGTGACATTTTGTAGCTGGTAGAAGGAGTAGACTGAACCTCATTCCCAGTTGTCATTTCCTTTGCGTTGTAATTATGCTTATCGCCTAAAGAAAAAGATAAATAAAAAGCTGTCCATTATGTTCTTCTGATATCTCTATTTGTATTGTTGTCTTTCGCTTACGTTTTTAATCAAACCTGATAAATAAGCCGAATAGTTTTTATGACGGCCTGGGACGTCACGGCTCGAGTTGGTATCGTCATAAAGCCATGTTGTCTCGAATAACAGCAGATGCATTTAAGCCAAGAAGCAAGGGCAAGAAGGGTAAAAAAAGCATTTCCATAGGACGGGATGCTTCAAATCCTGAATCAGAACCATTGCAGATAACTCAGGGGGCACAAATTAAGACTCCTAAGGCCAAGTCGTCAATTCCTTATAAAAAAATGGTTCCTCCAAGAAGTGCCCCTATTCGAACCAGATTGTATTGTGCTACTGCAATGGATCAACCCCAAGTTGATGACAACACACCTCTCTTTAAGAGGAAATCCGATTCGATTCAAGGTATTCTTTTATTGCAGTCTTTCTTGTTTCATATGATCCCCATGTCATCTTTTAACCTTAATATTTATTCTTTTAGGGTCCCCATCATCTAGTCAATCTATTGAGAATGCAGACGAAGAACTGATTGCGACATTGCTCAAAAGAAAACGTCACAACCCTTCATCTACATCAACTTCTTCTTCTATGGCCACTGTCAATCCTGTAGAGACTTCAAATTCTCAAGCCAATCCCACCCATTCTGAAGACAATTCAAATGGTATATCTTTGTTGTGCCCTTCTTTACTTGTTCTTTCTATTCGATACAAAGTAATTAATCATTTGGCAATTCATTACTGACAATCTATGTATGTAGGACTCTTTGTTGATCCGGCTCTTGACGTCGCTATTGTTGATCTGCCTATATTACTTTTCACAACGCCAGAGCAAGGTATTTGTGTAATTATGTCACAATTCATATCCTATCTCAATAACTGATTTCTCTCTATTTCCAGGACCTTCGAATGATTCGGTACCACCAATTCAAGCAATTTCAGACCTTGAAATAATTGCCAGTACTGCACCTGTCAACAGCCACATCATTTTTTATTTTCCTGTCCATTCTACTAAACATAATCCTTCTAGTTCAGCTTCTGCCCTGGACATTGCTCTTGTCCTAGTACAAAGTGATGCTGCTTCTTTGACACAGCCTTCTTCGAGTGATTCAATTCCTTCTGCCAAAGAACTAAGTTCACCAGAATCTCTCTTGAAGATTAGGCGCATGCTAGATGAAGCTTCTCACATACTGAGTTTTCCTTGGAAGCACCTTCCTCGAGGCAGATGGACATCGAAAAGGTCAGAGATAAGCTATTACGACTTCTAGACCTTTCTAGTGGAGGTTTTCCTATTCTTTTATGTAATCAGACAGCTTTTGATCGACTGAAACTTCTGCTCGATGAGCTATGTGGTGTTGTACCTAATGAACTACTGCCCCCTGAGCTGAAGGTCAAACTTGATGATTTTTCAAAGGCTTTTGGCAATAGGATAGAATCTTATCGACGTAATTATGACCTAATTACGTCTTTAACTCTTTCTGATCAACCTCTTGCCAACAATAATCAAGCCATAAACGAGCTCAGTCATACTGTAAAGGAAAAGCAGACTAACCTTCATGCCCTCGTTGAAAAAATATCTGGACTTGACAAGGAAGAGCTTTATCTCGAAAAGCAGAAGGCAGCAATTGAGCAGAAATTGGTCTTTCTCCTAGACAAATAGAAACTCAAGCACACAGAGAGGCTCCAACTGGAGACGGACTTCGACAAAGACATTGCCATTCTCAAAGACCTCAAGCAAACTGAGCATCGACGTCGACTAGCAATTGAAACGGAAGATCGACGGACCAAGAACAAGTGTATAACTGATAATGGTCAATTTGACCGTAGTATGTTGTCCCTTCAAATTGATGTAAAGAAATTATTGTTCCCCAAGAGAAATCAATAAAGTGATTTCCATTTATTTTGAATTTATCTTAATATTTCTTTTGATAACTTCTTTCCAGCAGGAACTTTTTCATTCAAACTTCTCCACTTTTCTGATCGTGGGTGAAGTCGATTACAATATTGGATCTATTTATACCCTTCGATCTCCATTTTTACTTCATCCGGCTCAAACATGACATTCAACTTTCCTTTCTTTTCTCATGTCTCACCTTCTATGCTCTTGAATCGTCTTGATGATCTTCAAGTGTACGAAACAAAAGGCAGTATCTCTTTGTCCTTCATGGACCATAATACCAACAATGATCACATTATACTGGTCCTTATCTCAAATCTATTCCAGCCCCTCCTATGTTCACTGAATGTTTTCCTCGCCATTATCAAGAAATTCTTCCCATTAATAATAGCCGTATTCATGCTCATGCTTGGTTGACCTCCAATTATAGGTTCAATTCTTATCCCGATTTTGACAAGAGGTTTTTCCAATGGTATAAATGCTTGTGTAGTGTGATGAAGTCCAAATGGCAATCAACTCATATTGACACAGCTATGATGTTTTGTTGCATGTCTATCAATCCAATGGAGTATGGCCTTATTAGCAGTCTCTGTACCTTCTGGTCACCTTATTCGCATTGTTTTTTCCTTCCTTGTGGTCGAGTAACCATCACTCTTTTGGATATTTGGGCCTTAACAGGCCTTTCACCTTTTGTTGAATTCTGAGGTCAAGAGGTCCTTGAATGTTTGCCTTTTCAAAACTCGACATCTCTTAATCTTTCTTATGATGAATTTATGGATCAATTTACTGAATCTGAAGGGGAAATTTACTCTAATGAACATGTTGCATTCTTTCTATGTTGGTTGTCACGGTACATTTTTTGTACACCAACTTTATCAATTTCTTCTGAATTCCTCGACATTGCTCAGATGCTTTCCCATGGTATTGATGTTGGTCTTGGTCGAATTGTTCTCGCTGTTCTTTATCGATCTCTTACAAATGCTCAGACCTCTTTCTCTAACACACATCCTGATCCTTTCTTTGGTCCTCTATGGATGGTGCACGGATGATGTCGTATGTATTTTCTTGATCTTTTCTTTGATGTAGGAATACCTCCCGTTTACTGGTCAGAGGCTCATCTTCCTCCTATCGAAATGGAATTTGGTCTTTGGAGACTTTATCGTCCTCTTTATTAACCTTTAATAGGAATGTCCTTGTTCGAAGGTTTCCTACAATATTTGTTATCATCGAGAAACTTTGTCTTCTATCGAATTTGTGTCGATGTTCTTGAGGCTAGCTCATCTAATAATCAATCTGATGCCTGCATTTTTTGGAAAAGCATTCTCACCCCTTGCGATCTAACTGTGGACTTCTCAATGAAAGGCTAATTTTTCCCAAGATTTAAGGTATATAATTCGCACTACTGTTCTCGTCAATTCGGTCTTATCCAAGGTATTCCAGCTCCTATTGTTGGCTCTATGGAATATCCTTTTTCTTATACTAGTAGTCATTGTTTCATTAATAAAGGAAGTATTCTTGCTGCAATGAAATTACTCATACTATTGTTGGGAGATTTAATTACATACATTTTGCCAGAGATCCTCATAGTACCGATGTCTTTGATGAATGATGGGTAGAATATTGATCATATGTTTTTTCCTCACATGTCGATATGGTGATATCTAAAGTCACTCACTATCTTCCTGGACTGAATCACCCATTCGAAAGGCCATGTGACTTATCATTTAACTATGATGATTTTTCCTCAGAATCAGAATATTCGTCCGATAAAGGTATAACCTTTAATTTTCAGCTCACATAAGGCTCATCTCTTGCTTCATTTTCTATTATTTCTTGTCTTGCAGACATGAGCGTTAAGTCTTATAAACGAGAAGTTGAGACTTACATTGGCACACCTATCAAAGTCCATTCTGATGCCTATATTCCAATTTCTAATGACACCCCATGTTCATCGAAGCGAACTTTTGGTAAATCGTCCCTGACTTGGGGACAAGACGAGTTCCGACCCAAATGGATTTGACTTCTTCATTTACTATCACCTAGTTTATCTCATATTTCTAATAATGTTTCCATGGAGACAAAAAATTAAATCTCTTCTGACTGAGTTATCCGCTTTACCTTGTCCTTTGGATTGTCTAGCTATGGAGTATGCTGTCGAAAAGTTAGCTCAATCTTTTAACTTAGCTTTGGAATCTCACAAGTTTCGATAGGATCATATCGATACCTTCGACCAGATGGAGAAATCATATCTGAACAGGCAAGAGTATTTGGAGCGAGCACGCACTGTCCTTGCACATTATCAAACAGTTGATGATATCCCACTAAAGCGCTTGGCTGATCAGCTTAAACAGGTTGAATAATTGGAAATTGAATGCAGGACTATGGAAGACAAACTTCAAGAAATCACCCCCGAGAAAGATCAATTCTTCGAGGCCAATTGTGATCTAGAAATTTGCTTACGTAAGTTCTGCCTGGGAATTGAGCAGCACTTCATGTAACTATAGATCCAATTTGCCTTGTAAATATTTAATGTACATATTAGGATCTTTATCTTATTTGTGTTTCAGTGTACTCTTAATCCTTGAATATATGTACTTTCCTTTCCCTAAACATGCGTGATCGATGAGCTTTACTTCCCTTCTGGTATCCTTTATCTAACCAGCATTATATCAACTTCAGACGTCAAATATGCCCAAATTTATAGCTGGTCATAATGATCCATTTCCCTGGCAGATGAAGCATATAATTACAACCCTTCATATTCCTGTACATGGCAGATATAGATCTTAAATATCCATTAATTCTGATAGGCTGCTCCTACCCTTTCTTCGTAAAGGCTGCGGATGGATTCACTGCACACGTTTTCTCGTACTCCCACTATGCTTTGATGACAATAATACCCTGACACGTCTATTTGAAGAGCCTGTCAGTTATATCTATTTCCACTTTGCTTGATTTCCATACGACCCTTTGGTGTTATTGGGTCTTGATTCATTATACCTACCTTTTCTTGCAAAAAATTGCCGGCGGACACGATCCCCTATGTGACCCTATCTTATCGCTCCATTTCTACCAACATTAATAACTCATCGCGACGTGATCTTGCTCACTAGTTCAAAGCACCTGTCAGTTACACTCATTACTCACGTCGCTCAAGTCCCTTAGACTTCCTATCGTTTCTATCTGCTTTAGCTGTCCATTTAAACCACTGCCTTGGTTTTCTATTTAACCCATCTTCGTAGTCTTGATAACTTACCACCTTCATCTGATCATCCCAAATTTCAGATTAGTTTTGCCATGGCCAACTCCTCATCTTCCTCTTCACATGCTCCACTTTTTACTGAGGAGTTTATCTCCTTATGGAACGACATCTTATGTCGTTTGTCCTTCACATATACCTATCTGTCCATCGAATCCCGTGCTGTGGAAGAAATTTTTACTTTTCTCAAAGAAATTGAACCCAAATTCCTTCCGCCCAACCATCCTTTCATATTTGACTTCAATGAATTTTGTAGTGTTTTTCCTTATGGTCTTCAAGCCTTCTCTGACAATAGAACGATAATCGAACAGCATGCAATCACAGAAGGTGATTATTTCAACAAGGTTAACCTTGTTACCCTAGTTGAGAAAGTGTACTTTGACCGGCTCAAAGTTCTGGAGCCTGCTCGTGCAGGATTAAGTAGCTTGATCCGTGCAAAAGAAGCAAAAACCGACCTACTGAAGATCACCAACCGTCGACTTAGAGGCAAACTGACATCTAAAGAGAGAGCAGCAGAAGAGATAGAGAAGAAGGGGTTGATTGAACTGCTGGCCCAGATAGACGAGGACATCAACTCCTGCAGGTTGTTGGTGGATCACTTGGACAAGTAGGCCAACGTATACTTCGTCAGACTCACAGAAGTAGAAACAGAGTGTAACCAAGCCTATTCGGCTAGGAACACCAGTTCTTCTGCCTGCTTCGGTGCTGAAGAGGAGAATCATCAGCTGGAGAATCGTCTGTGTAGCTTTATAAACAAGTTTAGGCGTCATATCGGTGTAAACTGATCATGTAATGATGCCTAAACTATTTCTGTAAATCTGACCTCAAAATGTAGCTAGCTCAACCCCTTCGACCAACCTATTTGTCGGCCCGTTTCATGGACTCTTTGGACGACTAATATTATATTGAATGAATCTCAGTTTCTTGATGTTCCTTCATGTCCCACATGGTAGGATAATATTTCTTTAAATATTTTCCATTGATTGATCTAGGCATTTCTCCAAATCCATCAATATCCATAAGATGATAAGCATTTCCACTTAAAATTTGTGTAACTAAATATGTACCTTCCCAATTTGGTGACCACTTTCCGAACTTTTCATTATTCAAACCCACTAGCAAAATAGTCTTCCAAACTAAATCACTAACATCAAATCGTTTTTCCTTCACATGTTTGTTATATGCTTTAACAACTCTATTCTTCTGGGCAATTAATTTCTCTAAAGTTGTAACCCTATTTTCTCCCAATTCATTGATGTTTCCATACATCAATTCATCATATTCTTCCTTGGACATGCCCCCTTGTAATTTTACCCTTAATGATTGTACTGTAATTTCTACAGGTAGTATAGCTTCCTGGCCATAGGTTAACATGAATGGGCTTACTCCCGTACTTAATCTCCTCGATATTCTATAGGCCCATAATACCGTCGATAAGAGTGAATCCTATTCTCTAGGGTTTTCTTCCAAATGCTTTTTAATAAGGTTAATAATAACTTTATTAGATGCCTCCGCTTGCCCATTCGCTTGAGCGTAATAAGGAATTGAATGAAGCATCTTAATCCCCTTGGATCTAGTAAACCCCAGAACTTCCTGACCAGTAAATACAGTACCCTGATCTGTTGTTATTGTTTCTGGTATTCCATATCGATGAATAATTTTTTCCTCTATAAATTTCTTTACTACTTTCTGAGTTATGTTTTTATACGAAGTAGCTTCGACCCACTTGATAAAATAATCCGTAGCAACCAATATGAAACTATGTTTTTTAGATGATGGAGGATATATTTTTCCAATTATGTCCACTGCCCATTCTCGAAATGGCCATGGTTTGATAATGGGTTGCATAATGGCTGCAGGGGCATGTTGCAGTGGTCCATGCTTTTGACATGTCTCACACCCTTTAGCATACTCAATACAATCTTGAGTCATTGTTGGTCAAAAGAAACCATGGCGCCTTAATAACCATTTCATTTTGATACCTGCTTGATGCGCACCACATATTCCTTCATGTACTTCTGCCATTGCTATAAATGACTCTTTTTTGCTTAAGCCTCTAAGCAAAACATCATTGATGGTCTTCCGATATAATTCTCCGTCCATCAACAAGTATTTCAACACTTGTCTCTTAAACGCTTTATCATCATAAGCAAGGTTCTCTAGATATTGAATGAACAGTTTTCTCCAATCTTCTTCATTGACATGTTCCTTATTGAACTGTACCATCATAATTCGATTATCTATCGATGGTAAAGTTTTTGTTTGCGTAACAATAAATTTTGCTAATTCTTTTGATATCTTATATCCAGATTGCATTTGAGCTAACTCATTGGCTTCCGAGTTATCATTTCTTTTTATATGCTCCAGTTCATAATCAAAGAACTCATTCAACAAAACTTTTGCCATATCGAAGTATCGAACAATACTTTCATTGAAGCATTGATAATCTCCCGATAACTGATTGATCACTAATTAAGAATCCCATTTTATACTTACAAACTTAACGTTCATGTCAGCCAATATATTAAGGCCAACAATTAACGCTTCATATTCTGCTTGATTATTGGAACAATCGAAATCAAGTCGACACATAAGCTTTGTTTGATGTTCCTGAGGGGATACGATCATGATTCCAATACCAGATGTTGTTGTCGTGCTTGATCCATCGAAATACAATGTCCATGGTACCACCTGTATCGACCCTTCGACATTCTCCTCTTCTAAATGTACACATGGATATTCTATAATAAAGTCAACAACCGCCTGACCTTTAACTGCTTTAAGCGGCACGTAGATCAAATGTATTTCAGACAAAGCAAAGGCCCACTTGGCAATTCTTCCTCGAACAATCGGGCGACTTAACATATATTTGATAATATCCATCTTACAAATCACCCGAACTGTTGTCGGCAACATGTAATGACTTAATTTTGTACAAGCAAAGAATAATGACAAGCATAATTTCTCGACCAAAGTATATCTTTTTTCTGCATTATTCAATATCCGGCTAAGATAATATATTGCTTGCTCTTTTCCATTGTCATTTTCCTGTACCAACATGCTTCCAATGGTATTGTTAGCTGCTGACAAGTAAAGCTTTAATGGTCTACCTGGCTTGGGTGGCATCAAAACTGGTGGATTGATCAAATATTTTTTAATCTGCTCAAAAGCAATTTGATGCTCTTTTTCCCAAACGAATTGATCTTGATTCTTAAGTTTAAGCAACGGAGAAAATATTTCTATCTTACCGGACAAATTAGCAATAAATAAACGTAAGAAATTTATCTTCCCTATGATCATCTGGAATTGTTTCTTACTTACGGGTGGTGGCAATTCTAGAATAGCTTTAGCTTTATTCTTATCTATTTTTATTCCTCTCTGATTAACCATAAACCCTAAAAAATTACCAACCTTTATCCCGAAAGCACATTTAAAAGGATTCATTTTCAATTTAAATTTCTGCATCCTTATAAAAGCACGTTCAAGATAAGTTAGATGACTTACCTGGTCCGATTTGATGATGATATCATCGATGTAAACTTCCATGAAGTCCCCAATCATATCATGGAAAACAAATTCATAGCCCTCTGATAAGTTGCTCCAGCATTTTTTAACCCAAATGGCATCACTAACCATTCGAACGTCCCAATAGCTCCTAGACATCGAAATGCCACTTTATGCACATCTTCTTCTGATATGAATATCTAATTATACCCTGAATAACCATCCATTAATGACATGATCTCATTGCCAGATGCTGCGTCAATTAACATATCTGTCATTGGCATTTGATACTCATCTTTTGGGGTTGCCGCATTGAGATCTCAAAAATCTATACACACCCGTATCTTCCTATTCTTCTTTTTAACTGGCACGACATTTGATAACCATTCGACGTATCTTGCAGTTCTAATAAAGTCTGCTGCCAATAAGCGTTCAACTTCCTCTTTGACCTTCTGCACGATTTCTGGTGCAAACCTTCTTGGTGGTTGTTTGTGTGGTTAAAAGCCTTTCTTAATTGGCAATCTATGCTCCACTATATCTTGTCCTAATCCTGGCATTTCATAATAATCCCATACAAAGCAACCTTTATATTTTTATAATAACTTAATCAACTGGGCTTTTACAACTTCATCTAATAGTGCACTGATGAAAATTGATCAATGATGTTGGGCATCTCCAATGTCAACTTCTATTAGCGGATCTTCAGCTTCAATAAATTTATTGTCTTCTTTAAGGGGCGATTCTTCAAATTCCATAATACAGTCATCCAGATCTTGCCTACTTACTTCGGCCTTGTAGGCCGTATACCTCTTATTGAGGTCGCCTAATAATATAAGGTTCTCCATGAACAACCTTGTCTAAACATCCCGCTAGATCAGTCTTGAGAATCCAATAAACATTTCCCTTGTCAAACCGGCAGAATGCAACATCCCTTGAATCAATTTTTGGTGGTTCGATAACACATGAACTATCTTCTGGCATGTTCTTTAACTCTCGATCAGTTCCTAAAGCATGTGCCCATGACACATGAGCCTTACTGTTAGCTTTAACATATTCAATTTTGCTTCCGTTCCAAAAAGCTAACATATGATGAAGAGTCAATGGTACACACTGATTTCCATGGATCCAATCTCTTCCTAATAACACGTTGTATGAACCATCTGCCTTGACAACACAGAATGCTATTCTAGAAGTTTTAGATCCTACGGTCAGGTCAGCTACAAATACTCCTTTGACCTTTGTTACTTCTCCTGTAAAATCCGACAATTGTATGTTCGATGGGATAATTTCTTTATCTTTTTTTCTTATCTTTTTGAAGAATCTATATGAAACCAGATTTAAAGTAGAGCCTCCATCGACAAGAATCTTGGAAACCGGTCGGCCATCTATCCTAGTATTTATATTAAGTGTCCTCAGATGTTTGGATCCTTCATAAGAGGGTTTCTCAAACTCCATTAATTCTTTTTTATTTTCAAATTGAAATTTTTCCTTGTCTTCCTTATTAATAATTGAACCCCCATTAGTTGTTAAGCCTACAGATGTCACTCTATATTGCAACAGAAGTCTAGCTTAAACCATGCATGAACTTAAAGGTGAAACAGATCTAGATAATACGGCGGGTCTAAGTACAACTTTGTCATTAGCCTTACCCTTTTTCTGATCATTATTTTGCTTATCCTGACTAGACTCCCCAGGATTCCTTTTCCATACTAAATTCCTAGCTCGGAATTTCTTAGGTTTATAAGGCATTGATGGCATTTGAGTAAAATGAATCTGATTAACCTATCTTTGTAGTTCATACATCTTCTTTTTTCTTTGTAACCTTCTTTTCTGAGTCCTTGTTACATTGCCCCCTAAACCCTGAACTTCTCCTGATTCGAATCATTCATCGTCTGATGGATCACTTGGTACTTTTAAAGTCCTAGTTCGGGGAGGTGTCAGAATCGCCTTGGTCTCTCTTTTAGGTGGATCATCAAATTTCTCACCCCATCCAGTTGCAACTACCTCCTCTGAATGTACAGGAGGTGGACCATAGTCAACATAGTAGTCGAATTTACCACTAGGCTCTCTCAATGTTCCAATCCTAGGGTCACCTTCTTCATAGCGCTGCTTAAAAGACTTCCGTTTTGTTGGGTATGTTGTCAAATTATCGATAACCTGGGGATGTCGCTCCTGATTCGAACGTCTATTACTATCTTGAACATTTCGGGAACGACCCCAATACTCAGTCTTTCTGTTATAATTTTGGTATCCAAATCCATCTCAAAAAGTCTGTTCCTGTGACACATCCTGTTTAGAAGAATGCTCTCTTCGTCGATCACAATTGATTTCTTCTTCACACCGAGCACATAGGTGTGGCTGTATCATTTTACCTTTAGATGTTAGTGACACCATTCCAGTCATCACGGGAAATAGATCAACATCCACCTCCATAGGAGCCTTTTCTTTGTCATCTGCAAATTTGATCTTGCCTTGTCGAATCGCTTCTTGAATATTCTTTCTTAATACAATACAATCAACTGTATTGTGACTCCATGAGTGATACCACTTATAGTATTTCTTTCATCTCATATCTTTTGGACTCGGTATAACTTGGCCTTCGGTAAGCTTGATTTGCCCATTAGCCAAAAGAAAATCAAATATCCCATCGACTTTGTTTATGTCGAAAGAATAATACTGGACCTCCTTTGACTTGACCATGACAGAACCCTTTTTCCTTTGTTTTGGCTGGTTTCAAAGCAGGATAAGTGTATGGCTTTTCTATTATCATCTTAGCAATTGCTACCTCAGCGTACTCTGACTCATCTCCATCGACTAGTGTTTCATCGACAAAATTTATCTCATGTCTCGTATGCTTTCTATCCTTTTCTTTCATAAAGTTTTCATGCTTCATAGCAATGGTAGTCAACGAAAACAAATTATAATAAGCCTGACCTATCATTCTTTCTCTAATGGCAAACTTTAAAACATTAAAGGCAAATTCAATAAACGTTCTCTCGGGTAATGGTACAAGGCATCTATTTCTTGCCTTTCTAAATCGAAACATGAACTGATCAATTGACTCATTATTATACTATTTCATTGCTGATAAATCTGCCACAAACATGTTCGGCACTGCTCTTTGAAATTGACTATGAAACATCATTTCCATTTGATCCCAAGAGGTTACAGAATGAGGTGGTAGAGATGTGTATCAGGTAAAAGCAATTTTGGATAATGACAATGGGAATAAATGCAACTTCTAATGATCTCCATACGTAGCATCTCCACTTAAAGTAGTGAATCGATTAATATGCTACTGTGTTGACTGCTCGTCTTCGCCAGTAAACAAGCTAAATTCCGGCATCTTAAGCCCTCTTAGGTATGGAACAGTATCCATTCATTTTGGGTAAGGCTTCCTATACACTTGTTTAAAAAACTCCTGGTTCAACATCGAATCAACTATGTGATGATTTTGTCATGTTGGGATTACAATTGGTAGTGCATTTTGTTGCAGAAGCTGATGCATATGATACTAAGGTATTGGCGCTTGTGGGATTGGTTGTAGTAATGAATATTATGCCACTGGCTATGGATGCTGTGGAGCTTGATTTTGCAGTGGTGGTGGTGGATATTGTGGAATTGTGTTTTGCAACGGTGATTATGGATATTATGGAATTATGTTCTGTGGTAAAGGTTGTAGTGGTCATGGCATTTGGTAATGTGGTACTGGCTGCGGTGTTGCTATATTCCTCCCTGGATTATCTATATTAACGTTTGGCCTGAATAACCTTGAGGAACGCTTGGTTGAGCAGCAAAACCACTAGATAACACGTTGTCATGCAATTGATACTGAGCAGTATGCTGAGGAACCATATTTGTGGCAATCACATTTGTTTGAACTAAACCAGGCAAATTTGTTCCATTGACTGTTACTTGGCCTGTATTAATATTCTCATTTCGATGTGTCGAAATAACCATATTACCTTTACTTGTCGACAACTGGCCATAAGTTTGACTTGTCAATAGATTTTCTCCTCTCTGAAGAATTCTTACTGGTGTAAGAGGTATAAGTTGCCATGTTGTTACACTGCCAGAAGTTGTAACTATGGGTTATCCAAGACCTCCTACTAGACCTGAAGGTACCACTAGGATAGTCAGTGGTTGAGATGAATTCGTTGATGAATTCGGCCTTCCAGTGATTTCCTAAACCGTATTGATAAATAATAGCCTGACAGTATCAGCCACGCATCTAGTGACTAAATTAGCCAAATCATTATGTTGTTATTCCATGATCCTTGTCATAATAGTAAGTGTAACTGGATTTGGTTCCAGTTGCCTTCTTTGCTCTTCAGTAAGGTATCTAGGAATGTCTACCTCCCTTACCTGACCCTGCTCTGTAATTGTTCGCCCGTTTGAAGATTCTGTGCGTGTCACTCGTTCTACAGTAGGATTCGAGGATACATTGCTCCCTAGAATACTATTATTCTGGTCTAATTGACTCTAACTTCTCGTTCGTGCCATTGTTACTCCTCCAATTGATCTAAGAGGTCCCACCAGGCGTGCCAAAATTATGTTTCGTCGGAAATGTCTTCACGACGAAATATAATTTACCGAAAGTCGTTTTTTAGCTTTTAATGAGAGGAGACTGAGTTCTAGATCTAATTCCAGACATGAGCAATCCAGGCGTAAATAAGGAACTTGATTTTCATAGAAGATCTAGACAAATCCACCCACCTGTTGGTGGCGTCTAAACTTTACAAAGATTCTAAACAATTGTAGCTAAGGAAACTGAAAGTGCGAAACTGGAACGTAAAGACAATTATGAAAGCTGAAAGTGCGAACTTGGAAGTAAAGATAAAAGACAACATTTATTTTGTTCATGTGTGTCGGGTTTTTTTCTCTATTGATAATCGGCCGCTATTTATAGTGCAGACTTGGTAACCGTTCTTGGTATTTTATCCCGCCTTTACCGTTGATTTCATCTTCACCATTCATGTAATGACACCTGTTCATTAACTGTTGTCGATCTTATCTTCTGTATGAAATGATAACCGTTTTTTAGCCCATTTAGTCTCTAAGAACGACAACTGTCATCAAGCCCATTGATTTTCTAAGGCAACAACCATCATCGAACTTTTCTCCGCTTAACACCTGTCATTGTAACTGTTATCGAGTTTTCTCCCTTTAACACTTGTTTTTTTGGGATGATAACCATCATCGAACCTCTCTTCTACTTGACATCTGCCTCTTGGGATGATAACCGTGATCGAGTCTTTCCTGCGCTTGATATCTGTCTTTCAGGATGATAACCGTCATCGAACCTTTCTTCTGTTTGACACCTGTCTTTCGGGATGATAACCGTCATCGAACTTTTCCTCCGTTTAACACCTATCTTTCGGGATGATAACCGTCATCGAACTTTTCCTCCGTTTGACACCTGTCTTTCGGAAATAAGGACTTTCGTCGAGCCTTTCTGACTTAATATCCATCACCCTTTTCATCGATTTCATCGATGAGAAGCACTTTAGCACTTGGACATCTGTCTTTTGAAACAAAGGTTTTCATCGAATCTTCGATTGGAAAGTCTTGCAAAAACCTTCATAGCTTAATATTTATTTCTCCTCTTGTCGATATCTTCCATGAAACTACCTTCAGTATTTTTGATCCCCCTCTATCTGAATTTGAAATTTCCCGCTTATGACTGCCCGTACCTACCAGCTGTCATTTTAGTACAGATGATGTCATCTCTTGTTCTTTTATTCATATATTCTCATGACGAAATCTCTAATTAATTTTGGGTGTCAACAGATTTATAATATATTCTCTCAAGTAACAACGGGAAGATATTTTTCATCATTTTTTATTGGAATTCAACACGCCATCTTTTGCTTGTGTGACAAGTAGTTTTGACTATTGTTGGCATTGACAAATCCGCCAACTTATTGCAAACACATTAGTACTATCAATTTCTGGTTGACATCCAAGAATAGTGATTATGGGTGCTTATTGAAAAAATCACTTAATAAATTCTAGGACCAACACAAAAACAAGATTTTAGGTCTGTCTCAGGGAGATGCATAAGAATATATTTGTTCTTTTACCGTTTCTCTGTGCTCAAATAAGCTAAGTTTCCATCCCAAAGAATAAAAAAAAAGAGATGTATTCATCTTCATTATAAAAGCTAATCCTTGGAACTACCTAGAGTTTTTCATCTTAGGTGTCTAAAGCTGTCTAGAGTTTTTTATCGAAGGACTTGGTATGCCTAAGGTCCTGCACTCAGGACATGAAAAGTCTTGAATTATTTAAGGTTTTCACTTACAATTTGAACTACCTATGGTTTTGCATTTAGGACTTGAATTGTATAAGTTTTTTGTCACGCCTCGGACCCCGCCGAGCTCGCGACATCCCTCAATGGTCGATCATTGAGTGCGATGTCACAGACACGTCGCCGACCCAACCCAAACATTAGAGATTAGGCACGTGCGGAAACAAATAGAAACAACCCGGACAATTAATAATGATAAGGGGTAACAATAGCACAAAACAATAACTGTAATTCCTACACTTGGCAGATACATACGATGTCCACAAAAGACAATCCCTAAGCTAGGCCACAACAACAGAACCACATTCCTCAAAAAGGACAAAGGTTTGCAAACCTAACTCCTCTACAAAGGGGGACTCAAAATACCAAGTACTTGACCCGTCCTCGATCTCCGAGATACCCTTGCAGCGTCTCCAATCACTCATGGTCGTGGATCTGAAATGGTTATATAATAATCGTGAGAACAAGTCTCAATAAGCAATCCCCTATACCCCACGTAGGCCAATGCGTACCCAGACAAGTAATACATGCAATCTACCCCATAACATATAGAATTCGCATCATTGTACTCACCTTGCCATCAAGCCCATGTAAACTCTGCACATTAATCGTCATGTGATAATGCAATAATGGTAATTAAATAACACATCATAATCGCTCCATTACCAACCACACTTACACTCAATCAACCCAACTAATTTAACCAGCCAATTCAATCACACGCTCAACTAGTCAATTCAATCACACGCTCAACCAGCCAATTCAATCACACGCTCAATCAGCCAATTCAATCACATGCTTAACCAGCCAATTCAATCACACGCTCAACCAGCCAATTCAGTCACACTCAAATCGCATGCGTGTCTGAACATCTTTCTCACGACCCGCGCCACTGTGCCTCAGATCCATTCTCATTGCCCGCGCCACTGCGCCTCAGGCCTATCTGGTACACCGGCCATTCATACTTTCACACGGACCGCCGTCAACACGTCCTAAGTCCATAGCCCTCCGATCAATCCGGGCTCAATTTTCAATGACCGACGTAAACACGTCCCGGTCTAACACACCTTTAACGGGCCACCGTCAACACGTCTCAAGCCTGCATCCATTTGGCACACCAGCCATTCATGCCTTCACACGGACCGCCGTCAACACATCTCAAGTCCGTAGCCCTCCAATCGATCCGGGCTTAAAATCGACAGGCAAGCACACACCATTCAATTCAATCAATTTCACGTAAATTGCATCAAACAACCCATGTTCACAACTCAGTCCAATACACAATTTGCCAGCTCAATCCACAAACCCAACGTTCAAGTCGGCCACGCACAAACACCTAATTAAACATATTAATTAATCCAATTCAAGTAGCACAAATTATATCATAATAAAATTAAATTAAAACACACCCTAGCAGTTCTAAACCCGAGACAAGTCAGTAAAGTACCCAAAATACTAAGTAGGGTTTAGGGAGTCACTTACCAAGTTTTGGCCCGGGAAAAATTGGCTCGGGCCCAAAATGGCCCGGGTGAACAGTGCCGAGCTAGGCGCAGGCGCGGGCCAACGGGCGCGCTGGCCGGCCAAAGTGGGCACAATGGTCGATCGGCGTGCCTGGCGCGCGGGCGCGGGGACGTGCGGCGTGCCCGGGGCACACGGGCGAGCGGATGGGCAACACGCCCGGGCGACGGGCCGGCTGAACGGGCAATCGGACAAGCGACTTGCCCAGGCGACGAGTCGACTGAATGGGCAACGCGCCTAGGCGTCGGGCAAGGCATCGGGCTGGATGAGCAAGGCGCCGGGCAGTGGGCGAGCGGCTGGGACGGATGGGTCATAGCTCGGCCACGACTCGGGCAACGACGGGCACGGTTCGGGAAGCTCGGCCACGGCCGAGCTGGCTGGCTGGCCGGCTAACTGGCGAGCTGGTCGGCCAGCTGGCTAGCTGACCGGCGACGGCAACGAGTGGCGAAGGCTCGGCCATGACCGGGACAGTCCGGCCAAGGCTAAGCTAGGCTGCGTTAGGCGGACCAGGCGGGCACGATGGTTGTAGGGGACTGGGCAGGGTGGCTGAGGGCTGAGTGGTGGCGGATGGAGCAGCAGCGGCAGTCGAGATGACGGCGCGCGGTGGTGGTGGAGTCGGGGAGTCGAAACAGGGGATAGGCCGGGGAGGAGAGAAATAGGGGGAGGGAACGGTCGCACGGCGGTCAGAGGTGGCATGGCGGCGTTGCAGGCGACGGGGGCGAGGCCGGACGAACTGGTCGGCGGCTCGGTAGAGCTTGGCCGCTTCGGACGCGGCGGTGAGCCGAGCTGGGCAAGGGCGGACTCGGCCCGGCGAAGGAAACAAGGAAGGAGAAGGAGAGTGAGGGGGGGCTTGTGGCGGTGACGGCGTGGCGGCTGGCGGAGCGGCGGCGCCAGGCAGGCGGCAATGGTCGAGCGGCGGTCGGACGAGCAGGACCGAAGCGGTGCAGAACCAGCCGCGGGAGGAAGAAGACGATCCGGGAAGACGAAGAAAGGAAAAGGAGAAAAGAAAAGAAAAAGGAGAGAGAGAGAGAGAGAGAGAGAGAGAGAGAGTTGCATGGGGTGGGGTCTGACATGCAAGAGGAGGGGGCGTGCGCGGCCAGAGGGGAAAGAGAAGGGAAAAGAGAGAGAGAGAGAGAGAGAGAGAGAGAGAGAGGGAGAGAGACATGCGTGAGGGGACGTTGCACGGGAGTGGGTGGCGCGGTACAGAGGAGAGAGGAGAGAGAGAGAAAGAAAAAGCTAATTTCTGTCTTCGAGCGCGATCTAACGGATACGGTTCAAACTAAAAATCGATTTAACAGTCACGATTCAAATTCGAAAAAAGATCTAACAGTCCACGAAAAATTCCAAATAATAATATAGAACAAAGGGCCAAAATAAAATAACTCAAAACACACTACGAGGGAGGTCTACTAGCCCAAATCCGTCCCCGGTCCAAAATTCTACTTTCTCACTATTCCTTGTAATCTCGATGCTGGCAACAATAATATCGACACCGTCCAATTTATTTCATCTTGAAACTCCCGGAAATCAACTGCCAAGTTCGGGGTCTAAATAACGGCCAAATTCGATCGAGTGCGATTCTAGTAAAATCTCTATTTTAAAAACAATAACCGGGAGTGATCAATTCCCGGGCGAGATTTTACTACAAGCACACTGACGAATTACACGTTTACTAAATCCTAAAATTGAGTCAAAATCCGGGATGTCACAGTTTTTCTCTTAGAATTTAAAGATGTTTAGGTTTTTAACGTAGGAGTTGAATTGTCTAAGGTTTTTCACTTAGAATCTAATTTGTCTAAGGCTTTTCACTTAGAACTTGAACTACCTAAAGTTTTGCACTTACGGTTTGAAAATACCTAAGACTTTTCACTTAGGGTCTAAGGTCTTTCACGTAGGGTGGCTTGGAGATTCAAGATTATTCGGACGCAACACAAGTTTTCGAGATAGCAACTTGAACATCGGGTACTAGGAACTCCTTGCTCTTCGAGGAAACATTACCTAACAAACACGATTAAAGCACGTATGTATGCATTCATAAAAAAAAGATAGACAATTAAGGCTATTCTAGAATGCACATTTCAAGAATTCATTGAGGTTTTTATCAATTGAATTGAGGTTCATGCATAATGGTTTATCATGCTTACATCACCAAATTTCCACAGGAAAAGTCATCATCGGAACGATCTTTATTCATGACGTGGATTTGCTCAAAATGCCATATGAAAAACTTTCAACCTGAAAGGACTTTTTGGTCACTATCATCTAGACTGGTATTATTGTCCTGACAATTGATGTGAGAATAAGAGAATCGCTCAATTATACCATTATCATCGTGTCAATAAGGATCCAAGTTTTGTCGCAAGCAATACAACCTTATCAATCTAAGGAGTTTTTTATCAAGATTATAATGCAGGTATCATCAACAGCTTAGCAAATAAATAATTCATGGCTTAAAAGAAATGTTTTTCATTCGTTTCTGCCATGTTTACAAGTCAAGAACCTTGCCAATGAGATATAAACAATCATGAATGCACTTCTTCGAGCGATACTTTTTAACATTTGAAGCTCGTACATTAATTTAAGTGCCCTAATCTCAAGAGATTTTGTAAGGGATGTTACATATACTTGGTTAATGGGATGAGAAACAAAAAGATTCATTAGGCTCAAAGATTTTTCACTATAGGGGTTTGAAATTGGTAATCATCTTGACATCATGACCGATCTTTTCCTTCATTGGGGATTGTCTTCTCATGTAGATGCTTCATCAGCCAGATAGTCCAATGCTGACTATTGAAATTTGCGAAATCACCACTTTTTGCTTAGGATGACTTTTACAAACTTGGCCTTCTGCCACATATTTTCACTCATTTTTTCTTCTGTTTTTGATTTTTTTTTCTTCTTCTTTTTCTCTTTGCTATTCTTCTTTTGACACATTTCTTGGAGGGTGCTAATAGACCAACCAAACTTTGGCTTTTGCGGTGCTATTAGCTCTTGAACATTTCAGCATTTTTGGACTCTCAAGGTCTTCATCTCTAGTTGATGTTCCAGATCATGCTACCTCAATCTAGTAACTCATCTACCTTGCCCCCAATGTGAGAAATGATCACCAACTTGATTTTAGAAATGAATTTGCAAGCTCAAATGGGCTATGCCGCCGGTCGTGCCATGTAGGACGGCCGGGTCTGTGTTAGTAATTTCTAGCCAAAATTGATCGAATGCACTCAATTAGCTAAACATGTAAAGTTTTAAAGACTAAATTGGCACAAGTGCAATAGGTTTAAGATTTTTTTTGTAATTCCCAAGACCTAGTTTAAGATTTTTTTTTAGTACTAAAGATGGAGTACAACTTGTTTTTCAAAATTTGAAATCTACTCATAACTTCTTCTTATTAAAAGTTTCCACATTTCCTGTAGCTAATGAGAAAATATTAGGTAGGTTAGTCTTGTCACATATGTGGTAGGAATCTCCATTCAGCGCTTACCACGTGTCCAGGTGGGCCTCACTAATTAGTCTCTGTCTTCTTCACTTTTTCTACCTTTTTTTACTTTCTTTCCTTTTGGCCTAGGGCTGTACTTGGCCATGGCCGCCGACCGGTAACAAGTGAGGGTTGCTCTTGCCAGATATAGTGAGGGCTCGACCCTTGCGACCTAGGCGATGGTCGCCCTCGTTGAATTTGCGAGGTTCACCCTTACGGCCTTTGGCTAGGGCGAGGACGAAAAATCAATGAGTGGACAAACAACAAAGGAGGAGCCGCAAATGAAGAGGCAATCAAACAGCCATGTGGTGTTGAAGGCGTCGGTGGAGTTGGTGGCGGAGCTGCAATCGATGTGGAAACAAATGTTGCCTACGCGGAGAAGAAGAAGCGAATAGGAGGCGGAGGAGGCAAGAGGGAGAGAGAAGAGGAGAGAGATGAAGAGACGAAATCTGAAACATGGGCCTTCACTCAAGCACGTGGCGATTAATTAGTGGAGTGTCCTACCGTTTACGTGGCAACACTGACCTACCTAATATTATCTCATAGCTAGCAGGAAGGAAGTCTCATCAAAGGACATTCGTCACTTTCGTTGCTTTTTTATCCATAACATTTAATTGCCCTTAAACTTTCAGCCATCTTTGAATCACCAAAAGCCTCCACGTCGCAAGCAACATAATAAAGAAGATAGGAGACATTATGACAAAAGCAAAAATTATTCGGAAGCGAAATTAGTTGAAGCTCATTAACAACGAATAGAGCAGCTGTTGGAGCCCTTTCGACATGTCGCGGTGATGAAAAAGGTGATGAAATGACATGTAAATCAGACAGGATGTAAGATGATGCACTGCCTTCCTCCTTTATTGCCACCTTCAAGTTCAAAGGCGTGAATTGAACTTATCAGCCTCGGTTCGAAACCTCTTAACGTCATTTTCAATCTTTCGGTCAGTTCTCGCTTCGTCCTCTCGTTATATGTCAAACGAGAGTTCACCATAGCTTTTCGCAGTTTGCGACCCATGACATTGTCAATATTTCGATTTTCCTAGAAAGCATCCTCTGAGAGGCGCGTTGATCTTTTCACTCTCGGCTCGAATTTTCACCGGCGGTCTCCCATATCACTTCGAGAATTAATTTCATGGCACCAGTTCGCTCCTCTTGTTTACTGTGTATGACGCGTCAGAACTTCGGGTTAGCTGCTTCCAAAATGGCCCCCCGTGCCTTTCGTTTACTTTTCAAACCTATGAGTCTCACTCGGGGCGTTGAAAGTCTCAACAACGGTTCTCACTTGCATGGTGACAGCTCAAACTCATCATCGGCTAGGTGCTTCCCTAGAAGCAATTTAGGATTCAGCCCTTTGAAATTTGGACTTTTCAATGGTTTTTTTTTTGGATTGAAGAATCAGCGGTCCAACTTAAAACAATTCTGAGCAAGATCTTACGCGCGATTTCGGTCAAATTTTGAATCAAGCAGAGCTTGTAAGTACTTGCTTCTTATCCAGACCAAGGCCAAAGAGCTCGCACTTCGAGCTTTCTCCGCAAACATCATACTTGGAATTCAACAGAGTTGCAATTCGATCTTTTTCCTTAAAGCCTCTCTCTCTCTCTCTCTCTCTCTCTCTCTCTCTCTCTCCAGTAACATGATCGTGTCCATGGAAAGGACGAGGCGCTTGCCACTTCAACCTCCGACTTATGGAAACCTCATTACGATTCTCAGTATTGATGGTGGAGGGATAAGAGGGCTTATCCCAGGAACCATCCTCGCTTTCTTAGAGTCTGAACTTCAGGTATAATTACATATAAATCAGTCACTTGCTAAGGCTTTTGTACGTTCTTTGTAAGAAACACTTTGCTGCGTGCTATAATCACTTGAAGTTCGCCTTTTCATGCATGCATGTCCCTTGCAAATTTTGATTCCTAACTGGAGAACATATCTTTGTGGACTGGTGCAGAAACTAGATGGGGAAGATGCAAGAATCACGGCCATGTTAACCACCCCGGATGAAAACAATCGCCCCTTGTTCGCTGCGAAAGACATTAAGGATTTTTACTTTAATAATTGCCCTAACATCTTTCGTCAAGACAGGTGACCCTAAATTTTAAAGCCTATATAGGTGTAACATTTACAAAGTAATGCTTTCTAACATATAATGTCTTTATAAATTGAAAACTACAGTTGTCCTTTCGCGCCCGCAATGAAGATGATTAAAGCTGTGACTGGCCCAAAATATGATGGAAAATACCTGCACAAGCTCGTGAAAGAGAAGCTCGGGAGCACAAGATTGCACCAGACATTGACTAACATTGTTATCCCAACGTTCGACGTCAAGCGTCTTCAGCCAACGATCTTTTCTAGCTACGAGGTTCATTTTCTTGTCCCTAACATGCATATAATTTCTTTCCTTACTTATATTATTCCCTTAGTTTTCTATCTATTATGATATATATAAATAATCAATTAACTATTTTGTTTTCGGGAAAATGAGTAGGTGAAGAAAACGCCGACCATAAATGCCTTGCTCTCAGACATATGCATCTCGACCTCAGCAGCACCAACTTATCTCCCGGCTCATTATTTCGAAACCCAAGACTCCACAGGAAAACTGAGGGAATTCAACCTCATAGATGGTGGCATAGCCGCAAACAATCCGGTATGAAATAACTATATTTTGGCGGACCTGACTTAACAAAAAGTGTTTCTATAATTTCTAACTTTACATCGTTCATCATGCAGACGTTAGTCGCAATGGGCAAAGTGACGAAGGCAATCATGGGAGGAAGCTCGGATTTCTTCCCTATAAAGCCGATGGATTACAGAAGATTTCTGGTGATATCACTCGGGACAGGTTCACAAAAATCAGAAGGGAAGTACGATGCAAGTGAAGCGGCCAAATAGGGAGTGTTGAACTGGTTGAGCTGCAACGGCAGGAACCCGTCGATCTGTTCATGCAAGCAAGTGTCGATATGGTCGACTTCCACCTCTCCGCAGCCTTCCAGGCCCTGCACCTTGAAGCCAACTACCTCCGGATTCAGGTATACTTATTGCACCTTGAATCATTTAAGAAAACTAACACCTCGAAGAACTTGAGTTGACACGCTAATCGAATATGGAATGGCAGGACGACAACTTAAGTGGGGTCCTGGCATCTGTTGATATCGCGACGAAGAAGAACTTGAACTACTTAGTCAGAACCGGTGAAGCACTATTGAAGAAGCCGGTTTCAAAGGTAGACCTAGAGACGGGTGGATGCAAGGCGTGTAATACGGAGACTAATGAAGAGGCTCTCGGAAGGTAAAGAACCATCTGAACGATGTCTCTGAGTTCTTAAATTATTTAAGAGTTTCAGGGCACTGTATAATCATCGAGGTTACTAAACGCAATTCTAAACTGCGGTTTCAGGTTTGCAAAATTGCTCTCGAACGAGAGACAACTTCGTCTTCTTAGGTCGCCTCATGGACATAACTCCGCAAATTTGAAGCGATCTAATCTGCACAGTCAACAGACGGCAATTTGTGAAGATTGAATCTTAGGGGATAACTCATTTATTCTTTGATTGTTTCATACTTTCCATTCTTCTTGAATGAAATTCCAAGCGCCAATTTCCGCATTGGGTTAAAATTAATCTAATTCTCCTTGATGATTAGTGTTGTATGAATTAACTGGTGCGATAGGTTGTGAACACCATCTATGTGAATAATAAAACCTCATTATTATGGGCTGTGGATGGAAAATATAGGCATAACTTGCCTATATAAAGCATGGTTCTTGAATTTTGTTTTTTTTTTCATATGAAAAGTTTAGGAGGAGGGGAGGTTATCCCGTGCAAAGGTCAGGGCATATCACAAACTTATAAGATCTTCTAGTGGATTTACAGATTGCCTACCAAAGGGCAGAAGGATTCGAATCTGGACATGGTGTGCGGAGAGTTCAAACATTATCAGTAGAGCCAACCCGCTTTGGCATGGTTTTTGAATTCTATAATCACACTAACACATTTATATTGGCAAAAAGACATTATAAGTGCCATAAGTTGAGTACGAAGGTCACTTTGGTGCCATAACTTTTTTTCGGATCATTTTGATGCCAACTTTTTTGAAAACGATCACTTTAGTGTCAATACTGACATGGCTTGCCGGAAATCTGACGTGACTCTTTTTTATTAGGGTTAATACCACGAAAATCCTAAACTAGTACATCTGTGACAATTTTACCCTGAACTATTTTTTTGACCACTAAAAATCCCAAACTGGTACACTTATAATATTTTTACCCCGAACTATTTCTTTGACCACCAAAAACCCCCACACTAGTACATCTATGATAATTTTACCCCCGAACTAATTTTTTGACCACTAAAAACTCCAAACTGGTACATTTGTGACAAATTTACCCTCTGTTAGTATCCATTAAATTATATTAATATCACAAAAATCACAAAATTGGTAAACTTATGACAAACAAAGGGGTAAAACCCAAAACCGGTACATATGTTAATTACCACGTGTCATTAAACTTAGTAATTTGACTGTAAAATTTAACGAAAACTAACGGAGGGTAAATTTGTCACGGGTGTACCAGTTTGAGGTTTTTAGTAGCCAAAAAATTAGTTCGGAGGTAAAATTATTACAGGTATACCAGTGTGGGGTTTTTATGATTAAAAAAATAGTTCGGGGTAAAATTGTCACAAGTGTACCAGTTTAGGGTTTTTTGTGGTCAAAAAAATAGTTTGGGATAAATTTATCACAAATTTACTAGTTTAGGGTTTTTCATGGTAGTAATCCTTTTTATTAATATCCGATGCTGACGTGGTTGGCCAGTCAGCCCTTATAGCGAAAATGATGTCGTTCAACCTTTCTCCACCTAATATAAGAACCCTAAATCGGCTAATTGGACATATTCCCCAATTGCAAACCCTAACCGGCCATATTATTTCCCTGTTTTCCCCGAAATTGACAGCAGGTTGCAAATGGATGGCAGGAGCTTCACTAGCGGCTCAAATTCGTTTGAACGAAGCGAAGAAGAAGGTCAGTTCTTCTGCTATTGTGGATTACCAAGTCCAAGAAGAATATCTTGGACTTGATTGAACACCGAGAGAAGATTCCATGAATGCGCCAAGCATAGAGAAGTCTCGAAGTGCAAATTCTTCAAGTAAGTTGATGCGAAATTTTCAGATCGAGCAACAGAGATGATAGTGAAGTTACTTGAAGCTCAACATCAACCTCCACCTACATTAATAGACGAGTTGGACGATGTCGACTCATTGCAAGCTAAAATGAAGGCTTTAGTATCTTTGGCCAACCATTTGAAGAAGGAAGTTCGAAGGATGAAAATTGAAAGAAAGTGTTATTGATTGTTGATTGTGTTATTGATATTTTTTATAGCCTATTTTATGGTCAAATGTAATGTCAGTGATGAGCAAAAGTTTCTTAGTTTACTATAATTTAAGATAGGCTTGTACTATGTACTTGTATTCGGCAATTTGTAGCTACGGTTGTGTTATTAGTTTGCTGTAATATATGACAAATGGAATATTGGAATTTATTGGTTCTCAATCTTGAGTTGCTTAGTATTTTATTGTTGCATATTTTGATGTAGTTTTGCCTCATTGGCAACATATTTTGCTGCATATTTTTGCGCATTTGTTGCACTTCCTCATTTGTTGCATATTTTTACTCATTTGCTGTCATTTGCTGCACTTCCTCATTTGCTGCATATTTTTTGCTCATTTGCTACACTTCCTCATTTGCTACATATTTTTGCTCATTTGCTGCACTTCCTCATTTGCTACATACTCACTTGTTCATTTGTTGCATTTTTTCATCTGGTTAGATGGTTATATATTATGGAGTAAGGCTCACTACGAAAAATAAGGTATTGTAAGTACTGCAACTCTGCGTAGCAGCAAATCATGGAGTCGTCACAAGTTCAATAGTTGACATTTTAGTGCTAAATATTTATAATCGTGATTACTTAAGTGTCAGTCATGATTTAAAAATGATAACTTAAGTGCCAATCGTGGTTCAAAAGTGATCACTTAAGCTCCGGTTGTGATTCAAAAGTGATCACTTAAGTGCCAATTGTGGCCGAAAGTGGATCACTTAAGTGTGATACCATGTGTTTCTTTGAAAAAGGGAGACTTTGATTCCAACAAACCAATCTTTAAATCATATCATTCCAGGACCAAAGCAATAACTATACCAGCACCAAACCGCCCCAAACCATACTCATAAATTGATTCAAACAGCTCCCAAACCATATTCAATCACTAGCACGAAATAGCCCCCAAACCATTTCAAAAAACAGATTCAAAATGCTTGCATCAGCACATGCTGGTGTACTGGTGCAAGCACCATACTGCACTCCCAAACATGACAAAATCAGTAACTACCATACTGCACTCCCAAATAGTACAAAATCAGCAGTTTGTGCAAACACCATACTATACTTCCAAACAGCACAAAATCAGCAGCTGGTGCAAGCACCATATTGCAACCGAAAATAGCACAAAAAACCAACACTAGAAGCACCAATTCCCACCATCCTCACTAACTGCATTTCAATGTCAAACAGCACATACTGAACCAGTTTCTTTGAATATTAACTTACTGATACAACTTGCAAGCACCCCACTACACCAGTACTATACTAAAACAGAATAAACACGTATGCAAAAATATGAAAATCACAATCACCTTAACCATGATAAACATCAAATTTAGTCTTTATGTACAACAACCTATTAGTCAATAAAATTCTAGGACCACAAAAAATCTACCTCCCATTAGTCAATATGGTAAACCTCCATAATTTCCCAAAAACTAATAACAACCTCAACACCCTCCTATTAGTCAATAGTGATAAGTCCACCCTTTCCTTTTCCTTTCGACGGCTTCTTGAATTGGTTCATAATTCTTTTACTCTTTCAAACTGGAGAAGCTGCAGGTTGTTCTTCTGAAGATGCAGGTTCTTCAATAGCTGGAGCTGCTTCTTCTTGAACTACTAGAGCTGCTTCTTCTTGAAATGCTTGAGCTGCATCTTCTTCAATAGCTAGAGCTGCTTTTTCTTGAAATGCTCCAACTGCATTTTTTTCAACTGCCAAACCAGCAAGTTGTTCTACTTGCCTTCTTGCTCAAGATTTCTTTTTTAGCGCAGCAATTATCTTCCTCTTACTGGTGTTGGTGGCTATTTTAGAGCTGTCAGCATGTACTGGTTGATCAAGAACTCGTGTTAGGTTCTTTGTTAGTAGCTGTTTACAAACGCTCTTCTTTGCAGCCACCCTTCCTCTCTTTGGACCAGCCGCTTGCAACGTTTGTTGGATTCTTTTTGGTACAGTCCTTGACTCTTGGCTTCGGCCAACTTGAGATATGAAAACCTCTAAACTTTTCCCAGGCTATAACAACATAATCATGGATGAGAAGAAGCAATATTGTCATGAAAGTGAAAAACTCAAAAATGAAAGGCATGAGATGTACAAAATTTACATGCAAAATAGTTATTCCCGTATTGAAGTCCATATAAATTACATAACCATATTGCCTTAATCTTCTGCCGAGGACCCCTCTTGTTTGATATGGTGCCTCACTTTGAGAAACATGAGCTGCTTGTTCAGTTGGCCTTCTTCTCACTTGATAAGGACAAAATAATGTCAACTAAAGCCAAAATCTGCTCACCAAAGATTAATACAAATACATATACTATATAGCTTACTAGATATTTGCTCCTAGCCTATGCAACAGTGAAGGAGAAGGTTGCTCTTGAACCTAGGCCTCTGGTTGGCTCTTCAGCTGGTTCTTAAACTTGGCCTTTAACAGGCCCTTCAGCTAGACAATCAGCATACCTATCAGTTGGCCCCCTAACAGGCATTTCAGCAACCCCTTCAGTAGGCCCTTCAGTTGGTTCTTGTGCTGACGCTGCACTTGATCCAATTTAAGTCCCTCTACTTGGCTATTGAAGTAACATCAATTGCTTCTTCAAATGACAATCACTTTTGTTGTGACCTTCCTCACGACAATATGAACATCTCACCTTTGCACCTGACCTACTCATCTTCTTACTTCCAAGCTCTCCTTTTCACTTTCCCTATCTCCTTTTAGGCCTTCCTATTTGCTTCTTAAGTAGCAAAGGATGAGGCGTTTCATGATTTGTCGGCTCCCAGAATTTTGTACTTCTAATAAGTTGCATCATGTACTAGTATGTAGCAAGATATGTACTTATGTGATAGCAACCATGCAGATTTTCCTTGGGATTTTGGTACTTCGCTTGGATGGCACAAATGGCATGTGCGCAGAGAATTCCAGAAAGTTGCCAAGCCCAATATGAGCATTTTCTTTTGTCCAATTGGACAAGATACTTGTCTGTCTTTTCCATGACCTCATAGCCATCACCTCCATTCCAAATAGAATGACAGAACCTACTACTCGCCAAATTGTCATCAAATCTTTTAGCAAT
The DNA here is from genome assembly GCA_031216235.1 of Syzygium jambos. Taxonomy (NCBI): domain Eukaryota; kingdom Viridiplantae; phylum Streptophyta; class Magnoliopsida; order Myrtales; family Myrtaceae; genus Syzygium; species Syzygium jambos. The sequence goes on along the minus strand of CM062225.1, from coordinate 11,234,222 downwards.
CCTAGGACCACACTATCTAGTCCACTTTGTAGCCTCATCTCTCTGTTTTTGTAGCCTTGTCATGACTATCACTCGAATATCCTTAAGCATGCTGATGATTGGTTTGCACCGCGCCTCTAAAATTCTGCCATTGAAGGCTTCACTAAGATTATTATCGATGATATCACTCTTGAATTCTTTACTGAAGAAGGCCTTGCACCAATACTTGGGTTCAGTTTGGAAAAATACTTCATAACTGTCCTTCGTCAAATCAAGTAGCTAATATTTGTGAATTCTAAAATCAGCCATGTTAGTGCTCTTAGCTATCATCCAAAATTGCTTCTGTAGTTTCTCCACTTTGTAGATCTTTGCCCAGTTTGCATATATGTACCTCGCACACATTCTATGTTCAGCAAATGGCATCAACTCAGCTAAAGCAAGAAGAAGTCCCTACAAGAATTCATATATTAAGGCATTAATAAAGGCATGTGCAAGATAAAATATGTCATAAATATTGTTTATGCAGTTGCACCAGCATTACCTTTTGTTGGTCGCTCATGAATGTCCAATCTCCTCCATTAGTGATCTCAAGGTCCGCCATCAAATTTTTCAGGAACCACGACCAAGTGTCCTTGCTCTCTACCTTCACAATAGCCCAAGCAATTGGAAATATCTAATTATTACCATCCCTCCCAATGGTAGCCAATAATTCTCCCTTACATACGCCCTTCAACAAACATCCATCTAACCCTATGACTCGTCTACAACCAGCAGCAAATCCCCGCTTGCATGCATCAAAGCAAATATAAATTCGATTAAAATTAGTCCCATGGTTAGGTAGTGGCTGCTCCACAACCTTAATATAAACTCGACTAGCGGGGTTTTGCACCCTACATTCTCCAGCATATTTCCAAATTTGACCATATTCTTTTTTGTACCTCCCTAGAAGTATTTTCATCACCTTCTGCTTAGCGTTTTTACACTGATTGAGTGACACATTAATCCCTACCTGCTCCCTCACCAATTGCTTCAGCTGAGGACACTTCAAATCAGGCATCACTTTGATGGTATTGAAGAAGAGCTTTGACAACCAAGCACTCGTTACACTTTTATTATCAAACATGATGAAACAAGTTTGTTCCTCTTGAAGTGACCTAATTTGGAATAACCCGTCCCTTTTTGAACGTGCGTCATATATCTTCCACGAACAACTAGGTTGAGAACACTTTGCTCTAACATAGTCCTTCGTATTTCGAGTGAACTGAAGACTCCTCTGTTTAGCTATTAAATACTTGATAATCCCTTCTTTGAACTGCTTGGTATCAGAAAATTTCATATCTACAGTCAACACAGAAGAAGAAGAGCCAGGATCATCGAACGGATACTTACGTTTCCTTCTATGCATAATGGGATCATCATCTTCATGCTGATTTCAGAACTATCATTTTGTTCATCAGAGCCACTTTCTTCATAATCAGTGTCGTTACCTTCAGCTGGAGCTCCATCAATGCTATGTCCTGGTTCAACTTCACGCAATCCTCCAAGTGCAGCTACTGATTGTTTTCCAAATTCACTTTACTTTTGCCTTGATTATGCAAGTTCCTCATTGTCATCATCACTTGGGAAATTTACATTTGTCACACCCTCATCATCTGATTCATTAGATGCAACAACTTCCTACGACAATCCAATGAACTCAAATCCAGTGAACTCTTTGCTCGTTACATGGCTTGCCTCCCTCTGCTTCCTCTCTTGCCTCTCATGTCCAACTTCATCTATAATAGAACTAACACTAACCTGAGTACTAGGTAAAGCAGCACTATCCCCTACATCTCCTCCCTCAGCCCCTTCATCAGATTCACCATTACTATAAAACTCAACGTACACAACAGCTTCTTTTCCATGAATATAATGATAGATGATATCCTTAACACCATTATCATCATAAAAGTTTCTAATGCCATCCTTCAAGCTGCTTTCAGGAACACAATAATGCAAACTTCTTATTTTGCATTTTAATTATTGAACTATATCCCTCACGAGATTAATATATGCTGGCTTGCTTCTATCGAAATAAACAGTACTTTCAAGTCCCCCAAAGTATTCCCACTCGTCAGTGCCAATGATAAATTCTCCTCCATAACGAACAATGATGCCGAGAATTGTGTCTTTATCCCCTATGTTGACCTTGCATTGAAGGAAAAAAGCCAAAAAAGTCAATATTTTAACTTTTGGGACTACACCACACGGGAAAAAGAGCACAGCTTCACATGGAGGTCCCCCACATGGTTGACAAGATTGACAAAACCACCATTATACCGCATGGGTGTCGTGACCTACCCGCCGTCCTGAGGATCGCGTTTAGGCCAAGAGGTATTTGTCGATGATTACGAACAATGATTGATTTGTTTGAAAGACAAACCAAATGGTTCATTAATCCAAAAACCGAGGCACTCCTAAGCCTCATACCTCACACAACAAGAACTTTTTTTTAATTTATGCAATTGATTAGAGTCGCCACTAGTCATGATCAAGGGTTGGCTAGAAACCCTGATCGAGACACGAGAGTATCGACTCAATACACGCGAAAACCAGAGATTCCAAAATTCGAGGACTTGATTATACTAGCGATCTAACTAGTGTCATTTCGGTATCTAAATTTGAATGTTCGCAAACTAACGTACCGGACAACATATCGAAAAAGTTAAGATTCCGCTTAACCATGCTAAAAAAAGAAAACAACAACCAATAAATTAAAGGTGCCCAACCAAATAATCACAAAGAAAATAAATAACCAGCGATCTAGCATCGTCTCTAAAAAGAAAATGCAATCAAAAGCCCTAAGGTAAAGCCCTAATGGCTTATCCGATTTTTGAGAATTTTTAGAGAGTTTTTCTCATTTTTCATTTGAGTTTTTAACCTAAAATCTAGTTAAATGAAGCCCAAAACTGATTTTTGAACATTTCCTAACTTTCTAATTTTTTTTGGAAATTTTCCAAATTTTTAAAATATTTTGCATTTTTGAATTTTTATTTTTTAAAATATTTTATTTATATAATTAATTAATTTTTTTGGAATTTTTAAAAAAATTTCGAATTTTTAAAATTTTTTTGAATTTTTTAAAATTTTTAAAATTTTTATTAATAAAATAAAGATTCCGGACCGAGTCCCCTGACCCGATCCACCTAACTGCCCAACCCGGGTTTTCGACCTGCCTAAACTTTCAAAATTTAATATTTAATTTTTTTTTTCTTTTTTTTTTCTCTTTCCTTTTCTTTTTGTTTTCTTTTTCTTTTTCTATTATTCTTTCACTTCTTCATCCGTTCCTGTGCGTGTCCCAGAACTTCTCCTTCCTAGGCATCTTCTTCATCGTGGCTTCTTCACCGAGTGCTTCCTCCCCTCACTTGAGGTTTCGCCTTCGGCCATCGACCACAACCATCAGTGTCGACCCCTACTATCGATAGCCACCCCTCGTCGGTCATGGCGCCACCGTCGACAACCACCACATGACTAACACCAAGCCTCTCCGGTGACACCATCATCATCGAGGAGACATACCGATTCAACTACCAACTCAGCGAAACTAACAACCAGAACTAACATTTTCACATTAAAGATGAGGAGGAACATGCTGTGCAATGCGGCCTCAAACCGCAGGCTTTGTCGCCGTGGGAAAATATCTTCGACGAGGGGATGCGTAAGCGAGACCAACTCGGGCGACGCACGAACAGTGGCATAAAAACACCAGAAACACACCAAATGAGTCATGGGTTGTCGATTTAAGCATGAACAATGCACGAAATGGAAGTAATTTCGGTAATAAGAGTCTCAGCCTTTATTTAGGTATTTCATCGAACATATGGTAGGCATGACTTTATGCAAGTTCAGTCTAAGATTCAGGGTGATATACGGCTCAAACGTGATATGAGAAGCTTTAAACGGCCACGTTTTGTAATAACATGGTGTCAGTTTGCAAAGAAATAACCCAACAAACACAAAATCATATTCAGGTCCTAAGCTCAAAAGGCTTCATTGAAGCATTTCAACAAGCAAGTGGAGTGCACCTAGAAACAGGGGTTTCTACGTCGATTTCGATGGGACTCAATGGTTTTTCTTGATCAAAATCGTTCAAAAACACATCCTGGAAATGCAAAGAAACATTTTCCTCATCTTGTGGTGCCGAGCGTCCACCGAATAGACTCAGTGTGCCCGGCATCCGAGAGGCAGGGGAGGGGGAAGCAAAATAGGGGAGAAGAACTGACACCCACCTGGTTTGGATCTGTTCGAGGCGAATTGCAGTGGTTGGCGGCTAGACAGGACCGGCGACAAGTTGGACGGGCCACCAGCAAGCGAGCAAGAGTCCCTTTCTCCTCCGTCCTCTCTGCGACTCTCTTCTCAAACTCTCTCCTAGATCTCTCTCTCTTCTCCCCTCTTTCAGACCATGATCCCTCCAGTTCACCGAGCTCTCTCCCTCCTTTTAACGCTGAGAGAGGAGGGGATAGCCCGAGACCACGGCTATGCTCTGGCCTCTGCTCCTCCGGCATCGCACGGCCTCTAGACTACGCGTTGACGTCCCGCTGCTCTATGCTCCCTCTACTCTCCTCTGCTTCGTTGCAAAGGGAAAAGGAGAAAGAGACAGGAGGTGGGCGGGGCCGGACCAAAGGGGAGAAGAGTTGGGCCAGCTCACGCGAGGAAGGAAAAAAAGGGGGGAAGACCAAGCTGGGCTGATGGTCCAATCGAACCAGGCCAAACTGGACCCGACTTCTTCTTCTTCTTCTTCTTCTTCTTCTTAATTTTAATTAATTAATAATAATTTTTAATTTTTTAATTTTTTTTAAATTTAAATTTTTAACCAAAAATATATATATGTCTAATAGATCCCATTAATGCCAATACACCTAATACCTATATGCCATGCAATTTATTGAATTTTTTTCATTTGGATATATTAAAAATTAACCCCTAATTTTATATGTAATTAAACTAAATCAGATAGGGAAAAAATAGGTGTCAACAGCTGCCCCTCTTTGAAGGGGAGCTCAAAGAGGTTCCTTTCAAATATAAGAGACACCTAAATTTTGCCGATGGGGAGCATGGAATGGCACGATGGTTAAGACAAGAGGGTGATTGGATTTTTTTTAGAGGGAAAAAGAAAGAAAGAATGAAGATGATGATAATAATAATAATAATAATAATAATAATAATAATAAGTAAAATAAAATAAAAAGTCGCCTAGGGCCTACAACCCTATGAACGTCAATGGTTCTGCATCGGGACTAAATCCCTATGAAGCAAAGGAGATAAAACCCTGAAAGTACGTATAGGGGCTAAAACCCTATGAACGGCAAAGGGGATAAAACCCTAAAAGTACGTCTAGGGGTTAAAACCCTATAAACGGCAAAGGAGATAAAACCCTGAAAGTACATCTAGGGGTTAAAACCCTATAAATGGTAAAGGAAAAAATCCCTGAACAGTTAAGATCCCGCCTAGGGGCTAAAACCCTATAAACGGCAATAAGATAAGAACATTGAAGGAACGCCTAAGGTTTCTCGCACAGGGTTTGATGGGCCTAAAGCTTTTCGCTTGAGACATGATGTTGAACAAAGCATGGACAGACCCATGAACCTTTTGAAATCGAGATTTCACGTGCGTGTTGACACCTATTTTTGCCCATTTTGCCAAATCGGTACTTAATTTGTAAATGGGCCAAGTTAGTGCAAAAGAGAGATAAAATTTTTAAAAAATTAAAAATTATTAAAAAAAAGTGGAGCCGGGCCAATTCGACCCAGCCCAATCTGACCCAACCCGACCAGATTAGGCCCTTTTCTTTTTCTTCCTATTGTTTTCTTTTTCCAATTAGGCCCAAGTCCTCCTCTTTCTTTTTATTTTCGGCCCACCTTCCCTTCTTCTTTATTTTTGGCCTAGCCCTCTTCATTTCTATTGTCTTTCTCACGCTTGTGAAAAAAGACAAACAAGGGAGGACCACAGGGAAGCGCAGGTACAAGAGCAGAGGAGCGATACTCTGGCAGGAGAACGGAACATCGACGCGCAGTGCAAAAGCCGTGCGATGCCGGGGGAGTAGAGGTCAGAGGTGTAGCCGTGGTCCTCGGGCTATCCTCTCCTTTCTCGGCATTAAAAGGGATGGTTGAACAGAAGGGGAACCAGAGAACATTCGAGGGAAAGAACAGGCATCATCGGAGAGAGTTTGAGAAGAGAGAAAGGGAGGGGTCTAAGAGGAGAGCGCTCCAGTTCCTCCTCAGGAGGGTCACCGGAAAATCTCTTCCCCCTCCCAGTGAGCTAGCCACCATCACCGGACGTCCATCGCCCCGGCCACCGCGTTTGGTGGTGGCAAGTCAAGAACAAAGGGAGTTAGAGAGGAGAAAGAGGAGGCCGAGTGAGAGAGTAGAGCGAAATCAAAGAGTCTTGAGTCTTACCCGCTCACCGGAGTGCCACCCGAACCTTCATCGAGCTACCCAGTCGCCGCGCTTCGTCTCGGACAGACCCGAACCAGGTGGGTTTTCATCCTTGTCCTCCCCTATTTTCCCCCTTCCTCCCCTGCCTCTCGGACACTAGACATATCGAATCTGTTCAGTGCTTGTCGAGCTCCGTCCATGGAGGATAATGCTCGTTTGACACTCAAAGACATTCTTTTAGATGTTATATGCAGAGTTGGTGCCCCAAACCGTGTCAAAAGGGAATCTATATCTCTTTTTTAATCACACCCCACATGCTCGATGATATGCCCAAATGAACTTTCAATTCTATTCTTGTGAAATCAATTTCTAAAACTTTGTTATGTGCGTGGTTTGTACTAACGCCATTACTGACCCCGATTTTGGTTGCCTTTCATGTGATTATGGCGGCATGTTAACGATGTCCGAGTCGACTGCATGTGTTTTCCATCATCGAGATGCCGTTCCTTAAACCGGAGCAGCCAGTGGTTCAAGGCCGCAATTGTTAGTCGTTTATCCTCATTCTCTATTTGTTTGTGTTCGTTTTGTCTGGGTTAAACATTTGCGACTAAGGCCGAAAGTAGAATAATTGGAAAGTAAGTTTCGGTCGCCAGCAAAGGGGCGTGTTTTTGGGGTTGTCGGAATGGTCCCCGGAATGTCTTGCCGGCTATGATGACATAAGGCCGATGTCTGCCGTCAGCGCTGGCGCCCGAGCCGACGGCTGGTGGTGGGTGGCCACGACGTGGTCTCAGTTGAAGAAGAAGAAGACTCGGTGAAGAGTAGCAAGAAGCAAGGGAAAGTCTTCTGGGCAAAGAGGATCACGTGCATGGACATGAAGGGGATGAAGAAAAGAAAAAAAGATAGAAAAAGAAAAAGAAACAAGAGAGAAAAGAAAAGGAAAAGGAAAAAACAAAAAAAAGAGAAAAGAGAAAAATAAAATCAAATATAAAATCAAATTTCAAAACTCGGGTGGGTCGGTAACCCGGGTTGGGCAACCGGGTCGGATTGGGTCGAGAGACCATGTTTTTTTTTTTTTATTATTATTATTAAATATTCGAAAATTTAAAAAAATTTAAAAAAATTCCAAAAAATTCCAAAAAAAAACGAAAATGTTTAAAAATCCAAAAAAATGAATTAGTTAAAATATTTAAAAAATATTTAAAAATTCAAAAAATTCAAAAATATTTAAAAATTCAGAAAATTTTGAAAAAATTCCAAAAAAAAAAATTGAAAATTAGGAAATGTTCAAAAATCAGTTTTGGGCCTAATTTCACTAGATTTTACGTCAAAAAAAACTCAAAAATGAATAAAAATGAGAAAAATCTCTAAAAAATTCTGAAAAATCGGATAAGCCATTAGGACTTTACCTTAAGACTTTTGATTGCATTTTCTTTTTTAAAAACGATGTTAGGTCACTGGTTGTTTATTTTCTTTGTGATTATTTGGTTGCGCATCTTTAATTTATTGATTGTTATTTTCTTTTTCTAGCATGGTTAGGCGGAATATTAGCTTTTTCGATAGGCTGTCTGGTACATTAGTTTGTGAACATTCAAGTTTAGGTACCAAAAGAACACTAGTTAAATTGCTAGTGTAATCAAGTCCCCGAATTTTGGAATCTCTGATTTTTGCACGTATTGAGACAATACTCTCGCGTCTCGATCAAGATTTCTAGCCAACCCTTAATTATGGCTAGTGGCGACTCCAATCAAATGCTTAAATTAGACAATTCTCGTCGCGCGAGGTATGAGGCTTGGGAGTGCCTCGGTCATTGGATTAATGAACCATTTGGTTCACCAATCAAACAAACCAATCGTTGTTCATATCCATCAACAAATGCCTCTTGGTCTAAACCTGATCTTTGGCGGGGGGTAGGCCGCGACAGCTTGGCGACTCCGCTAGGGACTTGAGAACTTAGGCCTAATATAACTTGATTGTTTGTTAACTAACGTGGTCTTATGGCAGCGCACCGTGAAGGCTAAGGTAAGTCCATTAACATTGTGTTAAATGGTTTTGTAGGTTGGGAGTTATAAGAGGTGGAGTAATTGTTGATATGTTTATTTTGCAGAATGGTGTAAAGGGTGTATGTGTATGTGAATGAAAAATTGAAGTGTTGTTTTGATATCAAATGTTGTGCATACTTTTTCCTGCTTTAGCAATACACCTTGCACACACAATCCGCGATCTAAAACTCCGATCGCCTTAGGAAGCCCATAAGAGGTGCCAAAAGTGCGGAAACCGTGCGGGGAAGGACCCATGGCTATCCCCTTTTGGTTCCGCTCATTTTCAAATAGTGATAAAGAGGACTGTCCGACGTAAATACGGTATAGGGAAAACTCTTTTGATCTATTTGGGATGGGGACCTTTAGCCTTTAGAATCCTACCTTTTAGTGAACCTCACAACTGTATCTGAGTGTCTTTGTGATTTGAAAGAACGATCGTCACCCGCTGTAAGTATGATTTCTCTCGTTATTAGTTCACTTGGAATTGAAACTTTCATTTTTGAAATTCGCGGAAATCAATCAAATGCCCTAGGTGATCTAAGCTTATAATGGCAAATTTCGGGCAATCATTTTTTATAGTGAGCCTTGAGCATAAATCTCAAAACATCTCTGATTTGGCCCTACAAAACAGATGGTTTTGTTCGAACTTTTAATTATAGGCTTAAAATCACATTTTTTGTGCAGAAATTCTTTCAAGTCAAGGTTGTGTTTCGGGGCATAAAATTGAAATCACATTTTCAATAAAATTCTTTCTTGTTACATTTCGGAGTCAAAATTCAAATCACTTTTTATGTATTAGTTTCTTAAAATAGGAATCACCTCGTTTTCTGCAAAAGTAAAACCACAAATCAGTCTTTCAAAATTGATGCCATATTTTGCATATGAAACTTTTTAAATAGAACGGGCACTCGATTGATAGCCGTGACTTGATCTTTTGATCATGTCTCCTCTTACGACAAAATCTTGGCGAAATACCAAATGCCCACAAATAGGGACCATGGGGCAGGTATCGTCGCCTCGCTTTCATCATAAGAGGCGGCCTCATTGAGAGATCACTTTTTCCTTCATTTCCTTCTCTTCACAGGTTATGTGTGATGGATAATTCTTAGACGACCTGATTATGCAATGTAGTATACCCTTCTCTGAAGCCGAGTCAGAAAAATTTTAGTCCTCTACATTCCTTTCTGGACGGTGTTCTGTCCCACAAATAGGGACCACATTGCCTTCTCTTCACAGGTTATGTGTGATGGATAATTCTTAGACGACCTGATTATGCAATGTAGCATACCCTTCTCTGAAGCCGAGTCAGAAAAATTTTAGTCCTCTACATTCCTTTCTGGACGGTGTTCTGTCCCCGAGTTATGGCATTCTACAACAACACTTGGTCAGCTCCAGGGGTCTGATACTTGTATGGAAGCAGATGGCATCGAAGTCATAATTAATGATGAGAATTTCAAACCAGAAATTTTGGAATGTGGAGCTTCAAGGAGTCACCTGGTGACACAAACGTCGATTGCTTAGACAATTGTCACTTGGAGAAAGATTTGACTGATGTCGGACTACCAAAGAAGTAGTGGAAATGTTTCACTTGCTACCAACACATCTGAAATGTAACTTGGATGTTCGAAAGATGATGATGGTTGGAGCATGTCCTGCCCATTTAATGGCTACACGGTATTTGCGCTGCCAGAGTTTTCCAATGACTGATCTTGAGGCGAAAAGTTGTTTAGATGGACTTTACACTAATCGTTGGTCTCATTATGTTTTCGTTGATCTTGGGACTAGCATCATTACTGGTGTTGAAGCTGATACAGACGTTAAAAGGAGTCTAGATTTTTTCTCACTAATCTGTTCGCAATTGAACCTTGAATTGATTATGTTGAACGATGATCGTCTTCTCTATAATGTCAAAATAGGATGGTTGTTGCTGATCTTGACGAAGCCTTGGAAGCTACATATAGCGGCCTCATAGATGATACAATGTTCGTCGTTACACAAAATGAGGAACACATTATGCAAATGTCTCTTGAAAATGGCTTAGAATATGCACTTAAGAAGCCCCAAATGGCAAATGACGAGAACGAATATTGGGGAAAATCAAATTGCACATGAAGAGTCTTCTTGCTCAGGCAAAGTCCAAACTAAGAACTTTAAGGAGGTGATCCTGAAAGGAAGCAAAGATACGATTCTGTTTTCATTTGGCAATTTTCACTTCATATTCTCCCAGTCGGCTTTGTTAAGCCTATGGAGTTTGCTGGTCTTGAGTTGCTACCCATTTCTTTTTCCCGTCGTTCTTCACTTGACGACAGGACAAGTAAATTGCCTCAGCAAGCTATCGCCGGTTTCAAGTATACTTCTAAAGGTGCCAAAAGAGAGGTAGTTCACCAAGAACACGATGCAAGAGATTGTCGACGAGTCCGCTAACATCAAGATTCGGCCCGAGTTGCAACATAGCCCCAGGCCACAACCCGAATTTCGCCGAGGTGGCGGCAAAATTATACCTGAAGCATTTAAAGTCACGAAGTTCTTGCATATTATTATGGTCACAGTTGCAAAGCAATATTGTTCCCACAAAGTGGATCGTGTTTGAGGAATAAAATCTATTATACCATGCGCGAACCAAGCAAAGCAACAATGCTATGATATTTTATGTTCTAGACCCTTGTTGATTATCACCGGTATAGACGTAGGCCGCCTCGAATATCATTTGTCCGATTGGAACACAACTTTGAACAACCTATATTGTGAATGACTCTGGGGTCAATGTCTGCGACACATCTCTTTGTGCACTTCATATTTATGATAGTTTGCAAGTAGACAATGGAGATAAAGGCATGATTATGCGTCAACTAGTCACGGCAAAACATCTCTCAATTTGCAAGGCGTGGCAAATGCAAACCACAAGTCTAATTTTGGCGGCTCGGTTGGTGAATCACATTCTGGAGGAGAGATGGACAAGGAAACTTTGAATTGTAGTGCTAAGAAAATTGATCATGATTCTGTTGATCAAGGTGTAGCCAAGTCTATGATGACAATTTTGCTTCCACGTGCACTTCCCCTACACAATGAGGTCTCAGAAAAAAAGAGTGAAGCAAAGCATGGTGTTATTAGTGATCTAAGAAATCTTTCGGAAGGATGCCCTTGTTTTTCAAAGAGTTAAACTTATCTTTTAGAAGGAAAACGCTCGAAAGTTCCTATTGTTATGGTTGGAATGGTTCAAAAGGATGCCTCTGTCGGTGATGAAACCCAATCTAAAATAGGCAAACGAAGAAAAGATGACCCAAATCATGTTTGAAATTTTCAATGTGCCGGCCTTGTTTGTTGCCATTCAGGCTATTGTCTCTTTATTCAGTGGTCATGTGATTGGTATTTTGCTCGATTATGGTGATGGTGTAAGTCACACTATCCCAATCTATGAAGGTTCACTACCACTGCTGAACGGAAATTGCCCGTAGCATGAAAGAAAGGCTGGCATACGGGGTCAAGGGTTGGAAATGGCTAAGAGCAGCTTGTCTGCAGAGAAAAAAACTAGCTACACTATGAAGTGTGATATCATAAAGAGTATCCCCTGGGGCTTCAAGATTTGTCCCCCTTCCAATATTTCCGAGGAGGTTCCAGAGCAGGTTTGTGCAAACCGTTCGTGCTCAGAGGACCAACTGACATTGGTCCTTCCCAGTTGAAGAGTTTTGCCACATTGCTGTATTGCATTACCTGTACTTCAGACAATGGGATAGAAGCGGAAGATTCACTCTTTTAGAGAGGCAGTGAATCACTTTGTGCGCATTCAATCTCCTTGTGACACGACTCAAGTTTGATATTCTGAGGAACAAAAACAGGAGATAGGGGGTTCAAACCTTTTTTTGCCTCCGATCAATTTTCATGAAGTTTATAATCAGAAGCTTCATTAAGTTGATGACCCGAAGCTTTGGATTCTTTAAGCGCAAAATGCGAAATAGTCAGTTCTTTCCAACAAGGCGAATCTTCGTCAGCATCATCCTTGTCTAGCTCATTTTGGTTGAGCTCATCCTTTTCAAGCATTAAAAGAGAATCTTGGGCAAAATTACTTCCTTCAGCAGCATCCCGTTTGCATTGAACCATAGACAGCTGTCTTCCAAAGGTTTGGTTTTTCATGTACCACCACAATGAATGGATTCAACAGAATCACACACCGAGCAATGACAATTTGGAAAAAGGCTAATCTCCCACTGATGGAGGATGGAAGGACTTGTGGGTCTTGGCATAGACGATGATACTTGAGTGTTCATAAGGAGCTCCATTTCTAGAATCCGCTGAGCCTTTACGCTTCACCACTTTCGGATAATGAGTCCGAAGAAGTGATGGCATCTGAGCATTCCTGAATTCGAAATTTGACCTCAATGTTAGATTCGTGAGTCCACTTCTTTTATCAATCGCCAACATGGATGAAGAAATGCTCTTAAATTTTGTGCTTTGGGTAGTCCCTGTTGTTTTCAAAGCAGACTAATACAAATTTCTCATCTTGGAGAATCTCATATCAGTTTGACAATCTTCTCAAAGAAAGAAATATGCGAAGATTCCTCAGCACCAAGGCTACTTCTTAGGTTGGTGACATTTATAACTCATGGGAAGCTCTTTGATGGGTCCACATACATGGATGCGGACTATTCAAAACAATATTGTCAAAGGACAAGAGGAGTGAGTTATGATCCATTTGGAATTGATGAGCATTAGTAGTTGCAATTTTTGCGCCTTCAAATAGCTTCTCGGCATTTAATCCAGCGTGGAGATGATTATTAGTGGTTCGCAAAATGATCCTTCAAGGCGTGGATGTGCACGAGCAAGAATCAGTCATCAAATGGTGCCCCCGAGTAAAAGATGAAAGAATGTGTTTGACCATGGTGACAACGACTTCTCCCAAAAAAGCATGATGAGGCAACACACACTGAAGGGGAGTGTATCTAATCATAGGAGCAATGCCTCCCACCCACAAACCGCAACAAAACCATCTAATTTAGCACAAAAAGATGTATCGTTCCCAAATTAAGTTCAGTCGAGAGTAGAGATAACACGTTCCATTTCCTTTCTTGCAAGGTGATAAACCGGGCAGGCCACTCAAAGGGTAGTAACCCTCACCCATGATGCATGATAAAGCGAAGTAATTCGACTCAACACAAAAAGGGTGTATCGTTCCTAGGTTAGTCCAATTTAACTTCGAAATGGAAATAACATGTCTTATCCCTTGTAGACAAAGGTGCACATTGATCGCGAGAGCAACACCCCCTGTCAAAGAAGTATATTGAGGCTAAACCATCACTTTCAATGTAATAAACGAGGCAGAGCATCCAAGGGACAATGCCCTCAAATGTCGAAACAATGCCGAAAGTCAAAGGCAAATGAAAGCGGATGAAAGGGATTTGTCAAATACCCAAGAAGGTGAATTCAAATGAGGGTAAATTGTATCGTTTCCAATTGCCCATGTTGATTCCAATTCTGACATGATTCTATTTTCCTTTGATAAGGAAGCATTAAAGACCCGAAGGACAAGTGCAAATGAAGAGTAATGGTGTATCGTTTCCATTTTTTCAATCTATGCATATTCATGCACTAACACATTCTTTCTTATTCTTTACAGGGTCACCAAGTCGCCTTGCCACGGGTAAGTACCCTTCTCCCAAAATTCAAATAAAAGTCAAATGGAGAATTTTCATCGCAAAGAAAAAGTCTTTGATGTAACAATAAGCGCTGAAGTGGGAATTGAAAGAGCAAAATTTGCATAAAAGTTTGGAATGTCGTTTTATCCAAAAATTGCCTTTATGCTTAATGAATCATTCATTTTGAATCAAAATTCCCTATGAAGATTGATCAATTCATGGTGATCTCAATAAAATGAAAGGGAGATGTTAATCGTGTCAAGTGAGAAGTACTTAGAATGAGGAAAGGTAAGCCACTTCCAAACACGTCCCGTAAACACTTTGAGAGTTGAGCGGAAAAGAAAGCCCGTGTTGTTTAAGGACGAAGGATTCATTCGAGTTAGTACACAGACCGAAATGAAAAGAGGCATTTCTTTCTTATATCCTATACACTACAAGTGATCATAGTTAAGCCCCTTTGAGCCTTCACATGTGAAGAATTTCTAAAAAATACCCATGTCAAGAACCACCCCACAATAGGGAAAATTTGGATATTTTGGTTGACATTCATTGGAGGAAAAGATGAGAAATATTTCTTTGCTCTCACTCGCATCAATCTTTTTGTGGTAACTTCAGAGGAGTCCTTATGGAAGCTTGAAACATCCCAAAATGAAAAAGAGCATTTATTTCTCTATCCAAAAACTCATACCCTTTGTTTAGCCATGTTAAGCCTGAACGTTCATTTCAAAAGCCCGAGTGGTAATTGTCTCCCCACACTGGAGCTAGGCACATGATTTACCGAAATAATTGGTGCTTATGTGACAACATGCCCAAAAAAAAATTCTTCAAAGTCCTCGGAGCTCAAAAGGTTCAAATGAGCAAGAGTCAAATAAAAGTTAGGGGGCTTGAAAAAACAGTATGCTTGGTAAAAGCAAGGCCAATGCCCATAAAAAAAAAGGAAAGCTACATCAAGAGAAAGGCTCTCATGTGAAAAAAAAAAAAAGAGATGTCAAAAGAAAAATGTTAGCAAGAAAAGAAAAATCATTAGAAATACAAAAGCCATTAGAGAAAGGAGCGAAGCTTTCGTGTTAAAAGAATTAGTCAATGGATTTTCGAGATGAATTGAATTTCAAACTTTGAATGCCTTAAAAATGATTGGATGATATGGTAATGATGCCACGACGATCACCAACTCTTAAACCCTTTTTGTGAATTTCTAAGTCTTTCGAGTCTTTACCCAAACCAATGTTACAACTTTCTCCAAAGTCTCCTCTGATTGGGATAGTTCGAGCAGAAATTTGGATGCCCAAAGAAGCTACCGCTTGAAGAAGTGGGAGCAAGGTTATTTTATCTCGTCTTAAGGTTTCTTGACTTGTAAACCTGGTGAAGATGCTAATCGACGATTATTTTATTTCTTGGTCGTTACTGCTTATCCATGGTTGAAACCACGATCAAACCCACATTACAGTCCTTTAAAAGACCTCTTAGATTGGTTGATGTGTACTTATTGCGAATGATTCTCGAAGCCTTCAACATTGGTAATGCGAGATACATTAGAGATCATACTATTTCCCACATCAATGGATGGGATCAAATAGCCTTCTTGAGAGTTGTGAGAAGCCCTTTCCGACTGTGGAGCTCTTGTTTGGCATGTTTAACTAGCCCTTTTCATAAGTTAAGATCATTTTGACAAAAGACTTTCTTCTAAAGGAATTTGATGATTAATGACACTTCTCAAGCCTAATGGCAATCTTGTGATATTGAATGATGTTGAATGTTTTTCAAACAATTGAATTTAGTCTGATTTGCTCATGCAATCAACACTTTCTCAGTGAAGATATTCTTTCAGTCATGACATTCAAATGACATCGATCTCACCTGGTATGCTTTCCCTATCAGGACACCTGTTATAACATATTCCGTTAGATGTGCAGTAGCCATTTCAGAATCTTCTTGATTAATAGATTTACAACCTTGAAATTGCACAGTGAGCTTTCGCAGCCCAGATCATTCCATTGACCTAGCAAACTTTCGCTGCCAAAGTTTCTTTCTTCGCACAGTGAGCATTAACGGCAAGAGACTATTCTTGCATGACAGCACTCCTTTCTTAAAACCCTGATTTCAAAAGGTTATGGATCATTCATGAAATCCTAATTTCAAAAGGTTCCGGGTCTTTCCTTAAACCCCGATTTCAAAAGGTTTTAGGTCTTCCTGAAATCCTAATTTCAAAAGGTTATGGGTCTTTCCTAAAATCCTGATTTCAAAAGGTTTTGTCGCGACCTAAAAATCATCGACCTTTTACGATCTTAGGCTAATGGATTACTAGAACAATTAAATTGACTAACCTAGCTCGAGTTCTCCCAAACTCTACCAAATCGCAACTTAGGTCCAATTGTGAGCATGCAAATATTTTTAACGGGAGTCGCCACTAATCATTTAGGGTAGGTTGATTAGAAACCTAAATAAAATAGCGAAAGTACTATTTTATTTCTACGAACCAGAAATTATAGATTCGGGGACTTGGTTACGCTAGATTCCCTAACGCCCTTTCGGTATCAATTTCAGGAAAAATACTCAATTTGACAATTTTGATAAATCTTGATTTAGAGTTCAAAGGTGCAGAAATTTATTTTTATTTTCACTTATTTAAATGAAAGCTAACCTATATGTAATGACGTGCAAAAATTGACATGCGATTAATGCAACTTAACATGCAAAACTATATGTCATGCGACGACGTGACCTATTTCTAATGACGGCCATATTTTTTTTGTATTTGTATTTTTTTAATGAAATTCGGAATTAAAAATGCCAATTATCTAAACATGCAATTTTAAACTAAAGAAATTAACCTATTCTAGAGTAATCTTTTGGTATTTTTTTATAGAAATTCGAAATTAAAATCAAGTAAAAATATAATCGCTAAATCTTTCGAATTAAGTTTCAGTCTGAAGCCTGACAGATCGATCCTAAAATTCGAAATACCTGTTATGGAAATAACTCTATCTAAAGCCTGATGGATAGATTTATTTCCATGTGTGCGGTTGCGGATTAGGAAATTTTCCTAATCGATCACATCTTGAAAAATTTTGATATCTCAAATATTTTGGATATATTCAAAGGATTTTGAAAATTCTAAATTCTATCCAAATTTGATAAGTAACGGATATCCAAGATTTCAAAAAAGAAATAAATCATAATTGAAATAATGCCTATTGTTCAAATATGCAAAATTAGATATCAATAAGCACGAATCAGGCAATAAAATATTCAAATTAAATCGGGATAAGATAATTACCTGATTTGCGGATTTCTTTTCTAATTTGAATTTGCAGCGGATCGGGATTGTGACCAGTGGTGCGTCGGGAGCGGCGGCGCGGCGTCAGGGGCGGCAACTTGACTTGGGCTGCTCGCAATGGGGTGCTTACGACGGAGCTCGGATTGGATCAATAGCTCGTCACCGTGGAATCGCCTAAGAAAATTCGTTTGAAATTGCAATCGATCACCGCGGAAGTTGCTGGACAAACATTGAAGGCAGCGTCGGGATTGGACGGAGGTATACTGCAACAGTGAACAGCAATGATTGGTAGCAAACTGCAGTGGACATCAGCAACAAACAGCAACACACAGTAGCAACGGTGGCTCGGCAGCAACAGTGAACAGCAGCAGCAAACAACGAACAACAGCGATGAACAGCAGCAGCAGCAAGCAGAAGCAGCAACGCAGCAGCAGCATAATAGCAAGCAGCAGCAACAGTGCAGCAGCAATAGAACAGCAATCAGCAACAGGAACGGTGCAGCAACAGCAGCAGAACAGCAAGCAGCAGCAGATCGTGGATCGTCAGAGGCGTAGGAGTTACTCGGGCAGTTGATGCACGGAGAAACCGTGATCCTGGCTGGTCGAGCTTGATAGCGAGGAGCAAGGTCGCGGCCGTGGGTTGGTGTCGTCGTCAGGTAGCCATGGACACCAACAGGAATCGTCGGAGCAACACAGGCGGCGCGCAGCAAGGCACGTTGGAGACACGGTCTTGAGGGACACGGCAGGAGACTTTCCCCCTCGCTCTTTTACGATCTCTCTTTATTTTTTCCTCTCTGTGTTTGTGTCTTGTGTGTCATCCCATCCCTAAAAGCCAAAAAGTCCCTCCTTGTTGATCGAAACCTCCCACTGTATGGCCCCTCCTCTCACGATTTTCTTTTTTTTTCTCTCAATGGTCGCTCTTCTGTGTTTTTCGTGTCCTGTCCCCCTCCTATACTGCGGCCGTCTTTTATAATCTCTGGCCTCGCACAATTTTTCTTCCCCAAAGTGACGGGGAATATCTTTTGTGTATATTTTCCTCTTGCACAAAAGATTTCAATAAAAACCCAATCGGCTGATATCTTTCCTCTTTGATATATTGTGACACCCGAGATTTTTTTATTTCCAAAAGATATATTGCCGATTACTTTCCATGGATTAAAGATATGTGCAAATATGATATTACTCCCTCGTAACTTCAGAGAATATGGCCAAATATAATAAACCCCCTTCCTTCTTGATCTTCTATTTAGCCGAAAATATGCAGGAGATTTTTTCATAGGCAAAACATATCAATTTCGGTTATGGGCTAGATTCAATTAAGCTCAAAACCATTCGCTCGAATCCATCCGTCGTCGATCCGATAAATGTGCAAATTATATGGGCCTAATTAACTATTAATGGAATGCTCCTAATATCTATATGCAATTTAACTAAATATTTATATATATATTATATTTTTTTTCTAGGGACCGAGATTAATCCCTAATTTTAATGCAATGAATAACTAATTGGGTCTCCAAAATTTAGGTGTCAACGGCTGCCCCTCTTTGAGTGGAGGCTCGCAGAGGTTTTGCTCAAAGACTGAGACCTAAATTTAAACTATGCAAAATGATGAATGATTTTTTTTTAAAATGCAATGATGCATGATATGCAAACAATAAGGAATGTATGTTAAGGCTTCTCACTTCGTGTGGAGCGGTGAAAGAGTCTTACATACGAATCGCACAAAAAGCAACCAAGTGATGGAAAGCTTTTATAATACTGTGAATTCCCTCAATCTCCAAACTTCCATCCCACTGGAAGTAAGATTCTCGAGGTACATGATTGCCTATATGTTACCTGTAGTTTCCTACAGATGCGAAATAGCGCATGATATGAAGAGAGAATGGGACGTATTGCCTATACCACTGGGCAATCACTAAAAGGATCATGTCACCCCTCCATTGGGTGAGCATGAGGTTGGTTGTGCCACCTATTTCACTGGGTGAACACAGATTGAAAAATTATGCTGCCTGTACTACTGGGCAGACATGAAATGAGGTATGCCGCGTACTCTACTTAGCAACACCAAGAGATATGTCACATGTTCTACTGGGCGAACATGAAATGAGGTGTGCCGCGTACTTCACTTGGCAACACCAAATGAGAAACTATGCCGCCTATCCTACTGGGCGAACATAAAATGGGTGTACCGCGTACTTCACTTGGCAACACCAAATGTCACCTGTTCCACTTGGTGAACATATGAGAGAGATAATTTCTCCTATTCCGGAGAGAAACAATGAAGAATAATTAGCAGACGTACCTGAATTCTTCTTATGACGGAGCCAATGACACCGCTCCTGTTTTTTCCTGAGAAAAGATTAAAACAACACATGCGCAGAGGCAGAGAAAACATAATTCATGAATCTGCTTGCATTACCAAGCTTTACTAGGGAATTTATTAATAAGAACAACCATTTCGTCCTTTTGACATTTTGATCATATTAAATAAGAGACCTTTAATCAAAAAGGACTTTCCACTTACTTTCAATGAAAGACTTTTGACCCGACCTTTGATGCAGGTATAAGAATCACTCGAACTCTCTTCATCGGGCTTGACAAGGGTTCGGATATTCTCAAAATCAATATGACTTGGCCAATCTGAGAGGTCTTTATAAGGACTAAAACGTGGGTTTGGTCAAGGGCTTAACAAAAGAGACTCTTCGAGTCAAGGCTATTGAAAGAATTGATATCACTAGCTGCTCTGAGTTTACAAGTCAGGAATGCTGCAAAAATGAGATAGAAAAATCTTGCTCGCACTTCTTCGAGCAACATTTATAAGCATTTGAAACTCTATGTTAACTCAAGTGCCCTATTCTAAAGAGACTTCGGTAAAGGTTGTAACGTAGGTTCGGGTAGGCTTGAAATGAATGGCCTATTTCCATTAAATGGGGTATTATGAACATGGAGATTGGTAATCATCCAATTATGTTACTGGTACCATTGATCTATCTCTAGCAATTGCTCCATAAATGAACCTTCAAACGGTCTTTTCCTTGAAGACTGTTCTTGCATATTGACTCAGTTCTTGCTGAAGTTTTTCTTTCTTTCTCATTTTCCTCTTCCCTCTTTTTTTTTTGAGAGAGAGATTTTCTTTTCGAGATATTTTTTCGAGAGAGAGAACTTCGATTTAATGGAGTCCTTTTGCGTCCTTTCGCGTCCTTTCTGATGAATTTTTTTTCGAGCTCCCTTGCTTTGAGATGATTTCATTTGTTTATCACCAGAATGATCACCAATCGGGTTGAAATGAATCCACCGCTCAAATTGGGTATGCAAAGGGTATAATGTGTAGGGATATAGAAAGAAATGCTCTTCGTCATATCTAAGGCACTCGAGCTAACACAGAACTTGCATGCAATAAATATACTTGAAGATTGATGCAAGTGAAAGCAAGAAAATTCTAACCGTTTTGAACTTTCTAAGAAATTGCCCCAGTATGGGGTTGTTCCTGACAGGGGTAAAAAATGAAACTCCGTTCAAAGGGGTAAGCAAATGATAACCTGTAGTGCTTAGACAGAGGAAATGAATGCCTCTCATCATTTCGGTCGTCATACTTTTCATGAGATAATCCTTTACCTTGTCAGCATGGAATTTTCACTCATCTCGCACTAGGGATTATTACTCAGGACATGTATGGAAATGTCTTGCCTTTCGTCATCTTAAAGTCTCTCATGTAATATGATCGCTACATTAGAACAGAAACAGATTGTCAGATCAAAAGCTTTCCTCAAACAAAGCTTAGTAACATCAATTGACTCATGAAATTCAATTTGAAACTTGATAGAAACAAAGTCAGAATGAGTACAAATCAAGTGTAATACTTCTTCACAGAATCAGAATTAACCGGACTGGAAAAAACACGACCATCCATCTCGGCCAAAATCAAAGCCCCTCCTGGAAGGACTTTCTTCACAATGTACGGGCCACCATAATTTGGGACGAATTTTCCTTATGCAAGAGGAACTATCGGCAATAACTTCCGTAAGACAAGGTCACCTACCTAAAAATGTCGAGGCTTGACTTTCTTGTTGAAAGATTTAGCAACTCGTTGTTGGTAGCATTGGCCATGACATAGAGCTCTAAGCCTTATCTCATCAATCATGTTCAACTGGTCCAACCTCTACTAGATCCAATCTGCTTCTGACAATTGTACCTGTGAAAGAATACGTAACGAAGGAATTTCAATCTCAATATGTAGAACTGCTTCCATACCATACACAAGAGAATATGGAGTTGCCCCTGTAGATGTCCGGATAGAAGTCCGATATGCCATAAGTGGAAAAGGTAATCTTTCATGCCAATCACGATAATTCTCGGCTGTTTTAGCCGAGATTTTCTTGATATTCTTGTTGGCTGCTTCGACCGCTCCATTCATCTGCGGACGGACGATATGGAGAGGAATTCAAATGCTTGATCTTGAACTCCTTGAACAGATCATCCACCAATTTATTATTTAGATTTGACCCATTATCAGTAATTATGGTCTCAGGTGCATCATATCGAGCAATGATGTCTCAACGAATGAACTTCACTATATTCCGGGCCGTCACTGTCGTATAGGACATAGCTTCGATCCACTTCGAAAAATAATCAATAGCGATCAGGATAAATCGATGTCCATTTGACACTTTAGGATTGATTGGGCCAATCACATTAATGCCCCACATAGAAAATAGCCATGGTTCAGACATTTGATGCAATTCATTCGGAGGAGTTTTAATCTTATCACCATGGATCTGACATTCGTAACAACTTCGGACATGCTGAATGCAATCACTCTCTAAAGTGAGCCAGTAATAACCCATCCTCATTATCTTCCTTGCCAGCATATGACCATTCATGTGCGGACCACATACTCCCTCATGTACTTCTAGCATCAAATAAACAGCCTCGGTTGAATCAACACACCTTAGTAAAACCGAATCATAAGACCGCTTGTATAGGCATTCTCCGCTCAAGAAGAACTTCGACGCCATTTTCTTGATATACCTTTGGTCGGATGTGGTACTTTTCTTAGGAAACTCCTGTGTTTGAAGATATACCTTGATATCATGATACCACAGCTTGCCGTCGGGCTCCTCTGTCAAGGCCATACAATAAGCCGGTTTCTGTAAGACCTCTATCTTTAAAGGTTCAACTTCTAACCCACTTGTCACTCGTAGCATTGCCGATAACGTAGCCAAAGCATCGACAAAATGGTTTTGAGTCCTTGACAAGTATTCAAACAAAATGTCTTCAAACTCTTCCACTAACTCCTCTAAATAAGAGTGATAAGGCTGCAACTTATCATCTCTAGTTTGCTACTTACCAACAGTCTGAAGAATAATGAGGGCTGAATCTCCGAACACTTTAAGTCGAGCTACTCCCATTTCAATTGCAGCTTGTATCCCGAGGATGCATGCTTCATATTTAGCGATATTGTTCGTGCAAGGAAATATCAATTTTGCCGCCACTGGATAATGTTGTCCGCCTGGGGATATTAAAACTGCCCCGATACCTAATCTTGACAAGTTTACAGCCCCATCAAAATACATGGTCCACACATACTCATCAATTGACATGACTCTATCCGTTAGCGGATTTAGATTCTCATTTTTCCCAGGATTTTCAGCCAAGACATCAGCAATTACTCGTCCTTTGACTGATTTCTGGGACATGAATCGAACATTAAATTCTGAGATGAGAATCTGCCATTTTGCCAGTTTTCCAACCAAAGCGGGTTGATTGAGCAAGTATTTGATGGGATCACACTCTGTCACAAGCAATATCTGATAGTGCAAAGTATATTGCCTCAATCTGTGTAGTACCCAAACCAATGTTGCGCACGCTCTTTCTGCTTCGGAATAATTCATCTCAGAGGCGGTGAATTTCTTACTCAAATAATAAATCGCACGCTCCTTTCCATCCTCTTTACTTTTCTGAGCAAGCATGGCACCTAAGGATTCACTGTGGATTGTAAGGTACAGGATCAGAGGTTGCCCCAGCGTTGGTGGAACAAGCACTGGCGGATTCATCAAGTAGTGCTTAATCTTGTCGAATGCCAGTTCACACTCTTCATCCCATCTAACCAGCGCATTCTTCTTGAGAAGTTTAAAGAAAGGCTTCGCTGTCTCAGATAGCAGAGAAATAAATCCGACAATATAGTTTAGTCTGCCCATTAAGCTTCGAACTTCCTTCACCGAAAAGGGAGATTTTATTTCACAAATGGCTTTCACTTTTGACGGGTCAATCTCAATCCTCTTGTTACTAACAATGAAGCCAAGTAGTTTGCCAGAGACTGCCCCGAACACGCATTTTGCCGGATTGAGGCGCAATTTGAACTTACGAAGCCTGTCGAATAATTTCGTCAAGGTTTCTATGTGATCTTCTCCACATCGAGTTTTTACAATCATATCATCAATATAGACCTCGATCTCATTGTGCATCATGTCATGGAACAACGTGACCATTGCCCGCTGGTAAGTTGCCCCAGCATTTTTTAGACCGGAAGGCATCACCTTGTAATGAAATGTCCCCCAAGGAGTGATAAATGCTGTCTTCAACTTATCATCCTCATTCATCAAGATCTGATTATAACCTGAGAAACCATCCATGAAGGAGAATAGTTCGAATCTAGCTGTACTGTCCACAAGCACATCAATGTGCGGGAGTGGAAAATCATCTTTAGGACTAGTTTTGTTCAGATCTCAGTAGTCAACACATACTCGAACCCGGCCGTCTTTCTTCATCACTGAGACTATATTAGCGACCCATTCTGCGTATTGGGTAGTCTCAATAAATCCCACGTCAAGAAGCTTCATGACCTCTTCCTTGATTTTCTTCGCCAGTTCTGGTTTAGCTCTCCGCGGCCTTTATTTTACAGGCTCAACCGAAGGATCAGTCGATAGACAATGTTCGACGATCGATCGATCAAGACCCGGCATGTCAGTATAAGACCAGGCAAAGATGTCTTGATAATCCTTCAACAACTGGGTCAAGCGTTTGGCCACATCTTCAGGAAGACATGCCCCAATCTTCACCTCTCTAGGATTCTTCGTGTCGCCAAGGTTGATCATCATGGTTTCTTCGGCGGTCAGAGGCTTAGATTTCTCATGGATTTCCAAGTTCCATCGTATTTCTTCATCATTCGGATTAGAATCATCTGAGTCATCGGATTGGCTTGCATCACATATATGAAGGTCCACGATTCCCGTCCCTTCGCATGCCTCGAGATTAATCCTGAAATATGAAAGAAATGGATCAAAAAGACAAGACAGGGCTTAACTACATTCAATTTTTGAAAATTGTTCTTTGCTTTTTGAAATTCATTTTGCTTTCGAAGATCTCGAAACGAGAATTCTTGAGAAACCCAACCCTCAGTTCTTACCGTAGATGACAAATTTTTCGGCAAAAGTACACCACAAGTGCCATAACTTGTGTACGGAGATTACTTTGGTGCTATAACTTTTTTTTGGATCACTTTGGTGCCAACTTTTTTGAAAAACGATCACTTTAGTGCTAATGCTGACATGGCCGCCGGAAATCTGACGTGGCTCTTTTTTTATTAATTTCCGATACTGACATGGCTCGCCGGAAATCTGACGTGGCTCGCCGGAAATCTGACGTGGCTCTTTTTTTAGTCGGAATTTTGGCCGGAGTCACTAAAGTGATCTTTTTTCTCCGATTTTGGCACCAAAGTGATCCGAAAAAAAGTTATGGCACCAAAGTGATCTCCGTACACAAGTTATGGCACCAATAGTGTCCTTTTGCCCAAATTTTTTAATCGTTGGTTATCGTTATCGGATTGGTTTGGGATACTTCAACAAGATTCAAAATGCTAAAAAACGCTGTAATTTTATTGATATTGAACCAATGAATTACATCTTATTGGATTGAAAAACCTAAGTGCAACATGAATAGGAATGACAATCGAAAGAAGCAATAAAGATTCCCACGCAGTGGAGATACGAAAACTAGAAATGATTACTCTTGAGGGCTAGCGCCTATCCCTTCAAGTGATCCTTTAGTGATTGCACAAATGGAGATCTCAGCAAACCAACCGGTGAGGTAAGGTATACCATCATCAAAGTCCACCACCCTCGACTCCGGCTTCTTGAAAATACAAGGTGACTGGTCATCCTCAGAATCGTCAGACAAACTAACCAGAATCGCTTTACCGTGTTTCTTAGGTGAGTTAATTAGGGCTTGTGGCGACTCAGGAAAGATAAGCCCAAGATCATCCTCAGTTGGGCTTAGATTTAAGCCCAAGATCACCCTAGTCATGTGAGTCTCTTTGTACTTCACTGATATGTGAAGCGCCTTATTATGACCACGTCCTTCAATTGGGATTTCCTCATCAGAAAATGCTACTTGATCTTTGAGGAGGATCGTCCCGACAAACCCTTCTAGCTTATCTTCTTCAATAGTCTCGGGCACATGAATCTCACTCAACACCTTCATTAGAGCACTCCGATGCTTATCTGATGTCTGGAGAAGTTCCAACAACGAGACTTATGCAGGTAACTTTCTTAGCTGATCAACCACATTATATTCACTAGCCTTAATCACAGCTAGGAATTCCTTCGCTTCTTTCTCAGCCACGGGCTCGGCTGGTTGCTTATCAGGATAAGTTCACCCTGACCTCGTTATCAGATCAACGTCGTACGACCATGGAACCATCTTGTCACTCTCATAAGTGTAGGGCTAAGGTGATGCCAGGATCAATACTTTCGGAATGTCGGGTATAATGATCCCAAGGTCATCGTCAGAGGCGTCCTCGAGAGCAGGCATGTCAGGATCCAACTTCACTTGTTCATCGGTCATCCTTGCGAGTTCTTCATTCCAATCAATGATGACTTGGGATATAGCGGCCACTATCCCGAATTCATCTGATGTCCCAATCATCCCCTCTCTCACCAACTCATCCACTTTTTTTCTTATGTCACCGAGTGACACTACCTCACCGGTCGAAACATAACCAGCTCAGACTAAAGCATTGAACATATCTTCGAGAGGAACCCTGAAGCCTCGAACCTGCTTGACTCCCGGGCCAAGGACAACATTTGTACTGCTCGAATGATCAGGGAGTGGATTGTTCTACACATTGGGCTTACCGGCTGGCTGTAGTGCAAACGCTCCAGTCTCGAGTAGATCCTGCACTCGATGTTTGAGCACTTGGCAATCATCTGTCGAATATCCAACCTCATCTCTATGGTAATCGCATTTCTTTGACGGATCATACTTTGCATAGCCGGTAGCGTTAGATCTTTGTGGCTCTGAATTCAACAAGTTTTTCTTCCTTAGCACCGCCAGTACCTGAGATAACGTCCCGGGAAGTGGAGTAAACTGGCGGGGTTTGCGCTGTTGGTGTGGATCCTGCTGGCCTTGCCGTCCATAAGAGGTCGTCTGCTAGGTGCTAAATTGTAGCTTCGGGGCCTAAGCTGGCGTCTTATGTGCATAGGTCATGTTGACTTCGGGGATATGCTCTTTGTCTTTCTTACTAGTAAATCTTTTGCTTGATGAACCTGACTCACTGTACCATCCTTTCTTGAGCCCGGTCTCAATCTCCTCACCCATGGCTATCAGCTGGCCAAAAGATTGGGCGGCCGTTACTAACATTCGTGAACGAACCGGGTGTGGTAGAGTGGACACGAATAACTTCATTAAATCACGTTTTGAGGGTTCAGGCATGATCTGCCCTGCCATGTTCCTCCAACGAGTGGCATACTCCTTCAGAGTCTTTCCCTTTTTCTGCTCAGCTCTCTCCAGGTCTTCCCTTGTAACGGTGACATCGAGATTGAACTTGAAGTGTTTGATGAAAAGGTTTGCCACCTCTTCTCACGAGTCTTTCCGATTGATCTGGTGGTTGGTATACCACCTTATTGCAGCATCCTTCAAGCTTGCTCGGAAGGTTTGGATCATTAAGGGTCCGTTAGACATATATCTATTCATGAGCCCCTGGTACATATTGATGTGCTGAATTGGGTTCGAGGTGCCGTCGTACTTTTCAAAGGCTGGCATCTTGAATTTATCAGGCACTTAGACCCGGGTAAAAATGGACAAATCAACAGGCGAAACACTTTGAGTTCCCTCCACTTCACGTAACCTCTGGTCGAGTTTGGCCAACAACTTAGCATTCTCATCGTTGAGGTGTGAATGAGGAACAGGGACCGACGGAGAAGCACTAGTGTCGATCAAAATGGCGTCATCCAGTTGAAGGGTTGGATTAGTGTTTACTGTAGGAGATTTGTCAAGGCGGAGGCCTGGACGGATTGGAGGTGGAATCTCCGATTGAGAAGCAGCATTGATCTGCTACTGCTTGGCCATGAGATCACTCATCATTTTGGATATGGCGGCCGCGATCTGCTCATTGATTGTATTCATGAGTTCTTTTAGCTTTTCGTCAATCATGGCTACAATCTCGGCTTGATTGGCCATCCTTCTTTTGGTCACCGATCGAGTATTATGAGGATGAAGGGGATCCGTGGCAAATTACCTACAAAAGTAACGATGGAATAAATACAACGAGTAAGAATAACGAGTCGGTCCATGACATCCTCTAGACCCTCAAGATGAAATTTCTTTCGAAAGACCGATTCATCCAGTAAATCTCGAAATTCCAAATTGCTTTATTCAATAAAAATCTGGACTAAATCCAAAATTTAGCTTAATGATTCTCATTGAATTGCTCAAAATGGAAAATGTCTCAAAAGAATTCTTATAAAAATCGTTCGGCAACATTTATTATCAAAAAACATCAATAGCATGAAGTACAAATGTAAGCTAACATTCCATCCTAAAAAGAAAGAAAAACTCCCTAAACCAAACTAGAAATCAGACAGTCTTCCTCTTTTTAGAGGCCACGTGATCTATAGACGAATGGGCCTTCAAGGCACGCCGTAATCGTGCATTCTCTTCAGCCAGAACATCTGCCTTATCCTGGGCCTTCGTCGCCTTTTCTTCGCTGATTTTGATTTGAGTATGAAGGGTATGCCGTACTGTCACGATTGGGATCTTTGGGAGTATCTCAGCAGGGATGGTATGATGTTGAATATACCAGGTCGTGGCAAAGTAACGCTTCATCCTTCCGGTGGGCTCATCCGCGGGCCAAATTAGCTTCTGAGCGGAACAATTCTGCCAAGCCTCAGAATGACGCCTAAGCTCGACCCTGTAGGACTCGCCTTTCTCGAACTGGATTTGAAATTCATTCGGCCTAAATGGAGGTGGGACATCCTGCAGAACTCGAAATTGACGTGTAACCCAAAGAGGCTGATAGCTGGTTGCTCCATAAATGCCCATCAAAGGTACGGGTTTTTGATCGCCACTGTATAGTCGAACCTCAACCTCCCGAAACCACACAGCTTGCCAAAGGAAAATCTTAGAACTTGGATCCTTGAACAGATGGACTCATTGTGTATAGTGCAAGCTCTTAGTTTGATCTTGTATTTGTTTGAACCTTAAAATAGGGTTATCAGTCATGTCCATTTCAAACACAGTCATATTTTCCCCAAATTGAGATAGGTGTGAGAAAAGCCAGATTTGTAAAAGCTCAATCGGGGCTCAAAAAGTTCTATCTTTTCCTTTCTTGAATCGTGTCAGAGATATAAAAGTTTCTGCCAGAATTGTGTTTATAAAACTAACTCCACCACATATTAGTTTTACCGTCCAAGCTATGATGGGATCAATAGCATTTTGACGGAATGGAAAAATGATGAGTCCAAAAAAAGCTAAGATAAAAATTTTTGACCTCATGAGGACAGAGTTATTTTCGAAGCATTCAATGAGAAAAGATAATGGGCATGCTTGACAATTACCCTTTAGCACTTTTTCAATTTCCTTTTTAGTCAAATTCAAAAATTCAGCAAGCACTACCACAGGATCTACCTTAATGGGTGGTTCGACTATATCCAACTCAATCGATTTTCCAATGGCAAAACTGTATTCTTCCAGAGTCGGTGTGAGCTCAAACTTACCTCCCAACACAAATGTGGTCCTCTCGGGGCACCAAAAATGAGCGAGTGCTTGCATGATCCCGCTCTGAACATCTATGTCTAGGATTGGCAGCATGAATCCAATGCGTTTGAGAACGTACTGCTGACCATCTGACTTCAACTGGCTCCATAACTTCTTGAGCTCCAGCTTCGGAGTAGGCACAAAACGGATATCGATGCGGCCCATTCTTATATAGATCACATGCTAAAAGACTCAACCTAAATCATGGACCGACTCAAAATAAGATGAAGAAAACCAAAGATAAAGCTCGAGAAATTACCGTCTTTGGGGAGAAAATGTCAATCACAGAGACATGCACATGAATCGTGAGTTTAAATCTTAATCTATCTATCCTAATGGCTTTTGCAAAGTGAAATGATGAACGGAACGACACGTCGCAGCCTTGCGTACAATCATCATGACTAGTCGCGGCCTCACATACCATAGTCATGACTAGTCGGGTCCAATCACTTCGGCTTGGTTCAGTCGACAAGGGTAACCTCCATGCATTGTAGCCTCACGTGCATGAGGACGACCCTTTGAGCCATTTTTTGAAAAAAATTTCGGGATCTAAATGGGATAACCTTTAGCGAAGCCTTCCCGCCAAGGTTAAAGAACCATCTAAATACCATCTTAAAACTATTGGTGTGACCCGGGTCCGGTCACAGGTTGTGTGTGGTGTAGTGTAAATACTGTAAATCATGCACAACAATTATATGCAAACACCACTTCAATAGTATGAAAATTAAACCAAATTACAATCCACCAAACCTACAAAATAAAGGTTATTTTATCTCGTCTTAAGGTTTCTTGACTTGTAAACCTGGTAAAGATGCTAATCGATGATTATTTTATTTCTTGGTCGATACTGCTTATCCATGGTTGAAACCACGATCAAACCCACATTACAGTCCTTTAAAAGACCTCTTAGATTGGTTGATGTGTACTTATTGCGAATGATTCTCGAAGCCTTCAACATTGGTAATGCGAGATACATTAGAGATCTTACTATTTCCCACATCAATGGATGGGATCAAATAGCCTTCTTGAGAGTTGTGAGAAGCCCTTTCCGACTGTGGAGCTCTTGTTTGGCATGTTTAACTAGCCCTTTTCATAAGTTAAGATCATTTTGACAAAAGACTTTCTTCTAAAGGAATTTGATGATTAATGACACTTCTCAAGCCTAATGGCAATCTTGTGATATTGAATGATGTTGAATGTTTTTCAAACAATTGAATTTAGTCTGATTTGCTCATGCAATCAACACTTTCTCAGTGAAGATATTCTTTTGATAGTGTCAGTCATGACATTCAAATGACATCGATCTCACCTGGTATGCTTTCCCTATCAGGACACCTGTTAGGGAACTATTTGGATGCTGGACAGAGCTTATTTTGAGAAACAAAAATGCTGTTCCAGTGAACTATTTTTGGTCTGTCTTTGAGTGACTGAAAATGGTATTTACAGAGAGAAATAGATTTTGTGTTCTCCATGAAAAGTGTTTATTAAGGTCTTGTTTATGACATATCCGAATTTGAGAATTTTCGAAGTTCATTTACTATGATTTCAAGTCCGATTTCGTGAACAGTGCAAAACTGCCCGGTTTTGCCAGATTTCAAAGATTCAGCATTTTCTATACGAAAACGTTGGAATTTGGACTTGGTGTCTTCTGGTGATTTAAAGTACGTATTCTGAGCTTTCAAATGAGATATTTTATGCCTTGATCAGAGGTCGGACCAGGGGAAAACGAAATAGAGAAGTAAACTTGAAAATGAATGGCCAAGAATGAAGCTTGTTCAAGAAGCCTAATTAATGGCTTGTATTAATTGCTTGGTCTTCTTTTCCACAAGCATTTATGAGCCTTGGTCATCAAGTTTTGACCCAAGAGAGAGAGATTCATCATGATTTTTGACTTAGACTATTAATGGATGGATGACACGCGCGCTTACCTCATCGCCCCGATGACACGCGCGCTTACCTCATCGCCCCGATGACACGCGCGCTTACCTCATCGAATCTTTGGCCCCAAGTTTTGTCTCCCTATAAATAGAAACAAGGCCATTCGGCCAAGGGAGAGAGAAATAGAGAGAGAAAGAGAAAGAAAGAGAGAAAGAAAGAAAAAGCTTACCGGCGAGGCCCGAGTGTTCGTGTCCAAGCCCGAATTTTCCCGAGCTCACCCGTCTCGACCCCCGTTCTTTAAGTTTTGTTTGTCGTTGGGCAAGTAAACTTCCTAATATCGGGAAAGGAAGTTGTGATACGTTGTGACACGGTTTGCTTGGACCGTTTCTCGGTCATTTGGTTGGTTATGGTTGGTTCATTTCTCGATTTGATCATGTTTGATGTTTGATGTTGTTTTGAGATAGAACCGAGCCTTGATTGGTAAAGTGTACATGCGGTAGAATCGAGACTTGAAAGGCAAGGTGCACATGTTATGGCCATGTTTGATGTTCTCTTGTATGAACTTTGCTATTGATCTGCCATTGATGCGGGTGCGGTAAGGGCCGACTTGTGCTAACGGCGATCCCCTCGTCCTCACTTAATATTAGTAGGTTTACTTGCTGAGTCTCCCCGACTCACCCCCCCCATTTCCCCCCTTCAGGTTCATAAGATGGTCGAACGAACGGCGGCGACGGGAGAAGTTCGAGCCATGTTAGAGTTCGGGGAAAGCGAGGAGGGAGAAGCAGTAGTGGGCTTAGGACACCCAAGCCATAATGTTATTGTTTTGTAATTGGCTAAATTCGGCTAAGTTGGCTTGTAAATACATTTGCGTGTCCTATAAATACAAGGTTTGCTCATGATGCTGTTTGTCTTAATCCCGCTGTTTGTTTTGAATGTGATTGTCCCAAGAAATGCTTCCGCGCGTGTGTAAATAAAGATAATAATGAACGGGACGTCACGTTAATGACCCCGAGGTGGGGGCGTCACGGTTTGATTTGGTATCAGAGCAGGTTTTCCCTCCAGTAGGTGCAGTTCGGGGCAGCTTGCAATTGGCCAGTCCACGAGGGCGGGGAGTGGCACCGGGGCTATACAACCTGATCATTGAGCGGCTTCTGACAGAGGTGGCGCCGGGGCAAGAGGCCTGATCATTGAGCGGCCTTTGGGCAGAAGTGGCGCCGGGGTGAGGGGCCTGATCGTTGAGCGGCTCCTGGCAGGCTTCTAGGATGGCTAATGGCAAAAATGGTCGAACTGTGCACCGAATTGGGAAAACGATTCTGAAATCAAAGCTGGAATAAAGACCTGGAGCGATAAGGTGCGCTAAAGTTGGGGTAGTTAGCTAGGAAACGCCCCTATGCATTTGAATGATTGATTATGGTTGAATAGGTTAAGTGTTCCTGTTTGTTTGTGATCACCGACCTATTCTTGTATTGTAGAAAGTCCTGTTAGACTATCGATAGTAAAATAAGTGCTCAGGACCAGGTTGCGACCGCTGAGGAAAAAGGAAAGTCCCAGCGCGACGCCACGACCTCGGAAGAGAAGTCTAAGCAGATTCCCCTCTGGTAAGCTGCAGTTCGGTGTTGAGCCAAGAGAAGGCTGTTGAATTTTGACATAACCCGATCCGATGAGGGCGGGGAGTGATCGCCAGGGCAGAACCTGATCAAGGAGCGGCTCTTGGCTAGGAAGTGGACGCCGGAGCAAGAAGCTTGATCAAGGTGCGGCTTCTAGCAAGAGTGTCGCCGGGGTTGAAGACCTGAACAAGGTGCGACTCCTGGCAGGCTTCTAGGATGGCGGGTAAGAAAAGGAATAAACCGAACTAGGTACTGAATTGAAAGTAAGATGGGAACTGTTGGTTGAAATGATCAGTGTGATCTTTGTGATTGTTATGAGTAAGTAAATTGTGTTTGAGGAAGATTTTATCAGAGTAGCGCAGCGGAAGCGTGGTCAAGCTTGCTGCACTCTGAAATGTCGGATTGAGGTCGGGGAAAGAATGGTCGATGGTCCAGAGCTAGTCCACATGACAGTGGCTGCTGTAAAGGTATTAAGGTAAGATAAGTCCCAGGTATGTAGGATCCTTTGAAATTCTAGAAAGAATAAGGAATTTGGCCTATCGGTTGGCGTCGCCACCGAAACTTGCTCAGGTACATATTGTGATATTGTGAAAGTGTGAGCCCGATCCGGCACGCTTGCTGAATTTTTCGACGAGGTCGAAGTGGACAGCAGAGTGTCCTATGCTGAGGAGCAGGTGCGGATCGTGGATTGTAAGGAGCAAGTGTTGAGAGGTAAGGCCATTTCCTTAGTTAAGGTCCTATAGTGTCACCAGGGCATAAAAGAAGCCACCTGGGAGAGTGAGAAATTGAGGAAAAGTTGATACCTGCATGTATTCGAGGAACCAGGTACGCGTTTAACTTTCGAGGACGAAATTCTATTAGAGGGGGAGAATTGTCACATCCCGATTTTTGGGCCTGGGAAGCCGCAGGTAAATTGTAATATCCTCAATTTCAGTCCCTGGGAATTGGCTATGAGTTAAGTTTGATGGTTTTCCAATCGGAACTAAATTGCTTTCTCTTGTTTTGGAAAACCCAGTTTTGGATCCTTTGTACCCCTTCATTTTGTTATTTTTGGGGAGACTTTTGCGGTCCGAATTTCTAAATACTTTCTTCTTGAAAGTTGTTCCAAACATCTTGAAGTTTTACATGATTTAATTTCAGAATTTTTGAAGTTGATATGAGTGGTACGATGGTCTCATTTTAGGACCGTGTGAAACTGCCTAGAATGGGTTTTTCGGTGATGTTCACACCGTCTTGATTTTCTACAAGCTTTTCTGGGCAGATTTTGGAAAAGTTTCCTTCATGGAAGTTGTTGAGAACTTATTTTTCTATAACGTGTATAAAGTTGGGCATTTTCCGAGATGATTTGGATGCTGGACAGAGCTTATTTTGAGAAACAAAAATGCTGTTCCAGTGAACTGTTTTTGGTCTGTCTTTGAGTGACTGCAAATGGTATTTACAGAGAGAAATAGATTTTGTGTTCTGCATGAAAAGTGTTTATTAAGGTCTTGTTTATGACATATCCGAATTTGAGAATTTTCGAAGTTCATTTTCTATGATTTCAAGTCCGATTTCGTGAACAGTGCAAAACTGCCCGGTTTTGCCAGATTTCAAAGATTCAGCATTTTCTATACGAAAACGTTGGAATTTGGACTTGGTGTCTTCTGGTGATTTAAAGTACGTATTCTGAGCTTTCAAATGAGATATTTTATGCCTTGATCAGAGGTCGGACCAGGGGAAAACGAAATAGAGAAGTAAACTTGAAAATGAATGGCCAAGAATGAAGCTTGTTCAAGAAGCCTAATTAATGGCTTGTATTAATTGCTTGGTCTTCTTTTCCACAAGCATTTATGAGCCTTGGTCATCAAGTTTTGACCCAAGAGAGAGAGATTCATCATGATTTTTGACTTAGACTATTAATGGATGGATGACACGCGCGCTTACCTCATCGCCCCGATGACACGCGCGCTTACCTCATCGCCCCGATGACACGCGCGCTTACCTCATCGAATCTTTGGCCCCAAGTTTTGTCTCCCTATAAATAGAAACAAGGCCATTCGGCCAAGGGAGAGAGAAATAGAGAGAGAAAGAGAAAGAAAGAGAGAAAGAAAGAAAAAGCTTACCGGCGAGGCCCGAGTGTTCGTGTCCAAGCCCGAATTTTCCCGAGCTCACCCGTCTCGACCCCCGTTCTTTAAGTTTTGTTTGTCGTTGGGCAAGTAAACTTCCTAATATCGGGAAAGGAAGTTGTGATACGTTGTGACACGGTTTGCTTGGACCGTTTCTCGGTCATTTGGTTGGTTATGGTTGGTTCATTTCTCGATTTGATCATGTTTGATGTTTGATGTTGTTTTGAGATAGAACCGAGCCTTGATTGGTAAAGTGTACATGCGGTAGAATCGAGACTTGAAAGGCAAGGTGCACATGTTATGGCCATGTTTGATGTTCTCTTGTATGAACTTTGCTATTGATCTGCCATTGATGCGGGTGCGGTAAGGGCCGACTTGTGCTAACGGCGATCCCCTCGTCCTCACTTAATATTAGTAGGTTTACTTGCTGAGTCTTCCCGACTCACCCCCCCATTTCCCCCCTTCAGGTTCATAAGATGGTCGAACGAACGGCGGCGACGGGAGAAGTTCGAGCCATGTTAGAGTTCGGGGAAAGCGAGGAGGGAGAAGCAGTAGTGGGCTTAGGACACCCAAGCCATAATGTTATTGTTTTGTAATTGGCTAAATTCGGCTAAGTTGGCTTGTAAATACATTTGCGTGTCCTATAAATACAAGGTTTGCTCATGATGCTGTTTGTCTTAATCCCGCTGTTTGTTTTGAATGTGATTGTCCCAAGAAATGCTTCCGCGCGTGTGTAAATAAAGATAATAATGAACGGGACGTCACGTTAATGACCCCGAGGTGGGGGCGTCACGGTTTGATTTGGTATCAGAGCAGGTTTTCCCTCCAGTAGGTGCAGTTCGGGGCAGCTTGCAATTGGCCAGTCCACGAGGGCGGGGAGTGGCACCGGGGCTATACAACCTGATCATTGAGCGGCTTCTGACAGAGGTGGCGCCGGGGCAAGAGGCCTGATCATTGAGCGGCCTTTGGGCAGAAGTGGCGCCGGGGTGAGGGGCCTGATCGTTGAGCGGCTCCTGGCAGGCTTCTAGGATGGCTAATGGCAAAAATGGTCGAACTGTGCACCGAATTGGGAAAACGATTCTGAAATCAAAGCTGGAATAAAGACCTGGAGCGATAAGGTGCGCTAAAGTTGGGGTAGTTAGCTAGGAAACGCCCCTATGCATTTGAATGATTGATTATGGTTGAATAGGTTAAGTGTTCCTGTTTGTTTGTGATCACCGACCTATTCTTGTATTGTAGAAAGTCCTGTTAGACTATCGATAGTAAAATAAGTGCTCAGGACCAGGTTGCGACCGCTGAGGAAAAAGGAAAGTCCCAGCGCGACGCCACGACCTCGGAAGAGAAGTCTAAGCAGATTCCCCTCTGGTAAGCTGCAGTTCGGTGTTGAGCCAAGAGAAGGCTGTTGAATTTTGACATAACCCGATCCGATGAGGGCGGGGAGTGATCGCCAGGGCAGAACCTGATCAAGGAGCGGCTCTTGGCTAGGAAGTGGACGCCGGAGCAAGAAGCTTGATCAAGGTGCGGCTTCTAGCAAGAGTGTCGCCGGGGTTGAAGACCTGAACAAGGTGCGACTCCTGGCAGGCTTCTAGGATGGCGGGTAAGAAAAGGAATAAACCGAACTAGGTACTGAATTGAAAGTAAGATGGGAACTGTTGGTTGAAATGATCAGTGTGATCTTTGTGATTGTTATGAGTAAGTAAATTGTGTTTGAGGAAGATTTTATCAGAGTAGCGCAGCGGAAGCGTGGTCAAGCTTGCTGCACTCTGAAATGTCGGATTGAGGTCGGGGAAAGAATGGTCGATGGTCCAGAGCTAGTCCACATGACAGTGGCTGCTGTAAAGGTATTAAGGTAAGATAAGTCCCAGGTATGTAGGATCCTTTGAAATTCTAGAAAGAATAAGGAATTTGGCCTATCGGTTGGCGTCGCCACCGAAACTTGCTCAGGTACATATTGTGATATTGTGAAAGTGTGAGCCCGATCCGGCACGCTTGCTGAATTTTTCGACGAGGTCGAAGTGGACAGCAGAGTGTCCTATGCTGAGGAGCAGGTGCGGATCGTGGATTGTAAGGAGCAAGTGTTGAGAGGTAAGGCCATTTCCTTAGTTAAGGTCCTATAGTGTCACCAGGGCATAAAAGAAGCCACCTGGGAGAGTGAGAAATTGAGGAAAAGTTGATACCTGCATGTATTCGTGGAATCAGGTACGCGTTTAACTTTCGAGGACGAAATTCTATTAGAGGGGGAGAATTGTCACATCCCGATTTTTGGGCCTGGGAAGCCGCAGGTAAATTGTAATATCCTCAATTTCAGTCCCTGGGAATTGGCTATGAGTTAAGTTTGATGGTTTTCCAATCGGAACTAAATTGCTTTCTCTTGTTTTGGAAAACCCAGTTTTGGATCCTTTGTACCCCTTCATTTTGTTATTTTTGGGGAGACTTTTGCGGTCCGAATTTCTAAATACTTTCTTCTTGAAAGTTGTTCCAAACATCTTGAAGTTTTACATGATTTAATTTCAGAATTTTTGAAGTTGATATGAGTGGTACGATGGTCTCATTTTAGGACCGTGTGAAACTGCCTAGAATGGGTTTTTCGGTGATGTTCACACCGTCTTGATTTTCTACAAGCTTTTCTGGGCAGATTTTGGAAAAGTTTCCTTCATGGAAGTTGTTGAGAACTTATTTTTCTATAACGTGTATAAAGTTGGGCATTTTCCGAGATGATTTGGATGCTGGACAGAGCTTATTTTGAGAAACAAAAATGCTGTTCCAGTGAACTGTTTTTGGTCTGTCTTTGAGTGACTGCAAATGGTATTTACAGAGAGAAATAGATTTTGTGTTCTGCATGAAAAGTGTTTATTAAGGTCTTGTTTATGACATATCCGAATTTGAGAATTTTCGAAGTTCATTTTCTATGATTTCAAGTCCGATTTCGTGAACAGTGCAAAACTGCCCGGTTTTGCCAGATTTCAAAGATTCAGCATTTTCTATATGAAAACGTTGGAATTTGGACTTGGTGTCTTCTGGTGATTTAAAGTACGTATTCTGAGCTTTCAAATGAGATATTTTATGCCTTGATCAGAGGTCGGACCAGGGGAAAACGAAATAGAGAAGTAAACTTGAAAATGAATGGCCAAGAATGAAGCTTGTTCAAGAAGCCTAATTAATGGCTTGTATTAATTGCTTGGTCTTCTTTTCCACAAGCATTTATGAGCCTTGGTCATCAAGTTTTGACCCAAGAGAGAGAGATTCATCATGATTTTTGACTTAGACTATTAATGGATGGATGACACGCGCGCTTACCTCATCGCCCCGATGACACGCGCGCTTACCTCATCGCCCCGATGACACGCGCGCTTACCTCATCGAATCTTTGGCCCCAAGTTTTGTCTCCCTATAAATAGAAACAAGGCCATTCGGCCAAGGGAGAGAGAAATAGAGAGAGAAAGAGAAAGAAAGAGAGAAAGAAAGAAAAAGCTTACCGGCGAGGCCCGAGTGTTCGTGTCCAAGCCCGAATTTTCCCGAGCTCACCCGTCTCGACCCCCGTTCTTTAAGTTTTGTTTGTCGTTGGGCAAGTAAACTTCCTAATATCGGGAAAGGAAGTTGTGATACGTTGTGACACGGTTTGCTTGGACCGTTTCTCGGTCATTTGGTTGGTTATGGTTGGTTCATTTCTCGATTTGATCATGTTTGATGTTTGATGTTGTTTTGAGATAGAACCGAGCCTTGATTGGTAAAGTGTACATGCGGTAGAATCGAGACTTGAAAGGCAAGGTGCACATGTTATGGCCATGTTTGATGTTCTCTTGTATGAACTTTGCTATTGATCTGCCATTGATGCGGGTGCGGTAAGGGCCGACTTGTGCTAACGGCGATCCCCTCGTCCTCACTTAATATTAGTAGGTTTACTTGCTGAGTCTTCCCGACTCACCCCCCCATTTCCCCCCTTCAGGTTCATAAGATGGTCGAACGAACGGCGGCGGCGGGAGAAGTTCGAGCCATGTTAGAGTTCGGGGAAAGCGAGGAGGGAGAAGCAGTAGTGGGCTTAGGACACCCAAGCCATAATGTTATTGTTTTGTAATTGGCTAAATTCGGCTAAGTTGGCTTGTAAATACATTTGCGTGTCCTATAAATACAAGGTTTGCTCATGATGCTGTTTGTCTTAATCCCGCTGTTTGTTTTGAATGTGATTGTCCCAAGAAATGCTTCCGCGCGTGTGTAAATAAAGATAATAATGAACGGGACGTCACGTTAATGACCCCGAGGTGGGGGCGTCACGGTTTGATTTGGTATCAGAGCAGGTTTTCCCTCCAGTAGGTGCAGTTCGGGGCAGCTTGCAATTGGCCAGTCCACGAGGGCGGGGAGTGGCACCGGGGCTATACAACCTGATCATTGAGCGGCTTCTGACAGAGGTGGCGCCGGGGCAAGAGGCCTGATCATTGAGCGGCCTTTGGGCAGAAGTGGCGCCGGGGTGAGGGGCCTGATCGTTGAGCGGCTCCTGGCAGGCTTCTAGGATGGCTAATGGCAAAAATGGTCGAACTGTGCACCGAATTGGGAAAACGATTCTGAAATCAAAGCTGGAATAAAGACCTGGAGCGATAAGGTGCGCTAAAGTTGGGGTAGTTAGCTAGGAAACGCCCCTATGCATTTGAATGATTGATTATGGTTGAATAGGTTAAGTGTTCCTGTTTGTTTGTGATCACCGACCTATTCTTGTATTGTAGAAAGTCCTGTTAGACTATCGATAGTAAAATAAGTGCTCAGGACCAGGTTGCGACCGCTGAGGAAAAAGGAAAGTCCCAGCGCGACGCCACGACCTCGGAAGAGAAGTCTAAGCAGATTCCCCTCTGGTAAGCTGCAGTTCG
The DNA here is from genome assembly GCA_031216235.1 of Syzygium jambos. Lineage (NCBI taxonomy): Eukaryota > Viridiplantae > Streptophyta > Magnoliopsida > Myrtales > Myrtaceae > Syzygium > Syzygium jambos. The sequence goes on along the minus strand of CM062225.1, from coordinate 11,194,403 downwards.
GTGTTGAGCCAAGAGAAGGCTGTTGAATTTTGACATAACCCGATCCGATGAGGGCGGGGAGTGATCGCCAGGGCAGAACCTGATCAAGGAGCGGCTCTTGGCTAGGAAGTGGACGCCGGAGCAAGAAGCTTGATCAAGGTGCGGCTTCTAGCAAGAGTGTCGCCGGGGTTGAAGACCTGAACAAGGTGCGACTCCTGGCAGGCTTCTAGGATGGCGGGTAAGAAAAGGAATAAACCGAACTAGGTACTGAATTGAAAGTAAGATGGGAACTGTTGGTTGAAATGATCAGTGTGATCTTTGTGATTGTTATGAGTAAGTAAATTGTGTTTGAGGAAGATTTTATCAGAGTAGCGCAGCGGAAGCGTGGTCAAGCTTGCTGCACTCTGAAATGTCGGATTGAGGTCGGGGAAAGAATGGTCGATGGTCCAGAGCTAGTCCACATGACAGTGGCTGCTGTAAAGGTATTAAGGTAAGATAAGTCCCAGGTATGTAGGATCCTTTGAAATTCTAGAAAGAATAAGGAATTTGGCCTATCGGTTGGCGTCGCCACCGAAACTTGCTCAGGTACATATTGTGATATTGTGAAAGTGTGAGCCCGATCCGGCACGCTTGCTGAATTTTTCGACGAGGTCGAAGTGGACAGCAGAGTGTCCTATGCTGAGGAGCAGGTGCGGATCGTGGATTGTAAGGAGCAAGTGTTGAGAGGTAAGGCCATTTCCTTAGTTAAGGTCCTATAGTGTCACCAGGGCATAAAAGAAGCCACCTGGGAGAGTGAGAAATTGAGGAAAAGTTGATACCTGCATGTATTCGTGGAATCAGGTACGCGTTTAACTTTCGAGGACGAAATTCTATTAGAGGGGGAGAATTGTCACATCCCGATTTTTGGGCCTGGGAAGCCGCAGGTAAATTGTAATATCCTCAATTTCAGTCCCTGGGAATTGGCTATGAGTTAAGTTTGATGGTTTTCCAATCGGAACTAAATTGCTTTCTCTTGTTTTGGAAAACCCAGTTTTGGATCCTTTGTACCCCTTCATTTTGTTATTTTTGGGGAGACTTTTGCGGTCCGAATTTCTAAATACTTTCTTCTTGAAAGTTGTTCCAAACATCTTGAAGTTTTACATGATTTAATTTCAGAATTTTTGAAGTTGATATGAGTGGTACGATGGTCTCATTTTAGGACCGTGTGAAACTGCCTAGAATGGGTTTTTCGGTGATGTTCACACCGTCTTGATTTTCTACAAGCTTTTCTGGGCAGATTTTGGAAAAGTTTCCTTCATGGAAGTTGTTGAGAACTTATTTTTCTATAACGTGTATAAAGTTGGGCATTTTCCGAGATGATTTGGATGCTGGACAGAGCTTATTTTGAGAAACAAAAATGCTGTTCCAGTGAACTGTTTTTGGTCTGTCTTTGAGTGACTGCAAATGGTATTTACAGAGAGAAATAGATTTTGTGTTCTGCATGAAAAGTGTTTATTAAGGTCTTGTTTATGACATATCCGAATTTGAGAATTTTCGAAGTTCATTTTCTATGATTTCAAGTCCGATTTCGTGAACAGTGCAAAACTGCCCGGTTTTGCCAGATTTCAAAGATTCAGCATTTTCTATACGAAAACGTTGGAATTTGGACTTGGTGTCTTCTGGTGATTTAAAGTACGTATTCTGAGCTTTCAAATGAGATATTTTATGCCTTGATCAGAGGTCGGACCAGGGGAAAACGAAATAGAGAAGTAAACTTGAAAATGAATGGCCAAGAATGAAGCTTGTTCAAGAAGCCTAATTAATGGCTTGTATTAATTGCTTGGTCTTCTTTTCCACAAGCATTTATGAGCCTTGGTCATCAAGTTTTGACCCAAGAGAGAGAGATTCATCATGATTTTTGACTTAGACTATTAATGGATGGATGACACGCGCGCTTACCTCATCGCCCCGATGACACGCGCGCTTACCTCATCGCCCCGATGACACGCGCGCTTACCTCATCGAATCTTTGGCCCCAAGTTTTGTCTCCCTATAAATAGAAACAAGGCCATTCGGCCAAGGGAGAGAGAAATAGAGAGAGAAAGAGAAAGAAAGAGAGAAAGAAAGAAAAAGCTTACCGGCGAGGCCCGAGTGTTCGTGTCCAAGCCCGAATTTTCCCGAGCTCACCCGTCTCGACCCCCGTTCTTTAAGTTTTGTTTGTCGTTGGGCAAGTAAACTTCCTAATATCGGGAAAGGAAGTTGTGATACGTTGTGACACGGTTTGCTTGGACCGTTTCTCGGTCATTTGGTTGGTTATGGTTGGTTCATTTCTCGATTTTATCACGTTTGATGTTTGATGTTGTTTTGAGATAGAACCGAGCCTTGATTGGTAAAGTGTACATGCGGTAGAATCGAGACTTGAAAGGCAAGGTGCACATGTTATGGCCATGTTTGATGTTCTCTTGTATGAACTTTGCTATTGATCTGCCATTGATGCGGGTGCGGTAAGGGCCGACTTGTGCTAACGGCGATCCCCTCGTCCTCACTTAATATTAGTAGGTTTACTTGCTGAGTCTCCCCGACTCACCCCCCCCATTTCCCCCCTTCAGGTTCATAAGATGGTCGAACGAACGGCGGCGACGGGAGAAGTTCGAGCCATGTTAGAGTTCGGGGAAAGCGAGGAGGGAGAAGCAGTAGTGGGCTTAGGACACCCAAGCCATAATGTTATTGTTTTGTAATTGGCTAAATTCGGCTAAGTTGGCTTGTAAATACATTTGCGTGTCCTATAAATACAAGGTTTGCTCATGATGCTGTTTGTCTTAATCCCGCTGTTTGTTTTGAATGTGATTGTCCCAAGAAATGCTTCCGCGCGTGTGTAAATAAAGATAATAATGAACGGGACGTCACGTTAATGACCCCGAGGTGGGGGCGTCACGGTTTGATTTGGTATCAGAGCAGGTTTTCCCTCCAGTAGGTGCAGTTCGGGGCAGCTTGCAATTGGCCAGTCCACGAGGGCGGGGAGTGGCACCGGGGCTATACAACCTGATCATTGAGCGGCTTCTGACAGAGGTGGCGCCGGGGCAAGAGGCCTGATCATTGAGCGGCCTTTGGGCAGAAGTGGCGCCGGGGTGAGGGGCCTGATCGTTGAGCGGCTCCTGGCAGGCTTCTAGGATGGCTAATGGCAAAAATGGTCGAACTGTGCACCGAATTGGGAAAACGATTCTGAAATCAAAGCTGGAATAAAGACCTGGAGCGATAAGGTGCGCTAAAGTTGGGGTAGTTAGCTAGGAAACGCCCCTATGCATGTGAATGATTGATTATGGTTGAATAGGTTAAGTGTTCCTGTTTGTTTGTGATCACCGACCTATTCTTGTATTGTAGAAAGTCCTGTTAGACTATCGATAGTAAAATAAGTGCTCAGGACCAGGTTGCGACCGCTGAGGAAAAAGGAAAGTCCCAGCGCGACGCCACGACCTCGGAAGAGAAGTCTAAGCAGATTCCCCTCTGGTAAGCTGCAGTTCGGTGTTGAGCCAAGAGAAGGCTGTTGAATTTTGACATAACCCGATCCGATGAGGGCGGGGAGTGATCGCCAGGGCAGAACCTGATCAAGGAGCGGCTCTTGGCTAGGAAGTGGACGCCGGAGCAAGAAGCTTGATCAAGGTGCGGCTTCTAGCAAGAGTGTCGCCGGGGTTGAAGACCTGAACAAGGTGCGACTCCTGGCAGGCTTCTAGGATGGCGGGTAAGAAAAGGAATAAACCGAACTAGGTACTGAATTGAAAGTAAGATGGGAACTGTTGGTTGAAATGATCAGTGTGATCTTTGTGATTGTTATGAGTAAGTAAATTGTGTTTGAGGAAGATTTTATCAGAGTAGCGCAGCGGAAGCGTGGTCAAGCTTGCTGCACTCTGAAATGTCGGATTGAGGTCGGGGAAAGAATGGTCGATGGTCCAGAGCTAGTCCACATGACAGTGGCTGCTGTAAAGGTATTAAGGTAAGATAAGTCCCAGGTATGTAGGATCCTTTGAAATTCTAGAAAGAATAAGGAATTTGGCCTATCGGTTGGCGTCGCCACCGAAACTTGCTCAGGTACATATTGTGATATTGTGAAAGTGTGAGCCCGATCCGGCACGCTTGCTGAATTTTTCGACGAGGTCGAAGTGGACAGCAGAGTGTCCTATGCTGAGGAGCAGGTGCGGATCGTGGATTGTAAGGAGCAAGTGTTGAGAGGTAAGGCCATTTCCTTAGTTAAGGTCCTATAGTGTCACCAGGGCATAAAAGAAGCCACCTGGGAGAGTGAGAAATTGAGGAAAAGTTGATACCTGCATGTATTCGAGGAACCAGGTACGCGTTTAACTTTCGAGGACGAAATTCTATTAGAGGGGGAGAATTGTCACATCCCGATTTTTGGGCCTGGGAAGCCGCAGGTAAATTGTAATATCCTCAATTTCAGTCCCTGGGAATTGGCTATGAGTTAAGTTTGATGGTTTTCCAATCGGAACTAAATTGCTTTCTCTTGTTTTGGAAAACCCAGTTTTGGATCCTTTGTACCCCTTCATTTTGTTATTTTTGGGGAGACTTTTGCGGTCCGAATTTCTAAATACTTTCTTCTTGAAAGTTGTTCCAAACATCTTGAAGTTTTACATGATTTAATTTCAGAATTTTTGAAGTTGATATGAGTGGTACGATGGTCTCATTTTAGGACCGTGTGAAACTGCCTAGAATGGGTTTTTCGGTGATGTTCACACCGTCTTGATTTTCTACAAGCTTTTCTGGGCAGATTTTGGAAAAGTTTCCTTCATGGAAGTTGTTGAGAACTTATTTTTCTATAACGTGTATAAAGTTGGGCATTTTCCGAGATGATTTGGATGCTGGACAGAGCTTATTTTGAGAAACAAAAATGCTGTTCCAGTGAACTGTTTTTGGTCTGTCTTTGAGTGACTGCAAATGGTATTTACAGAGAGAAATAGATTTTGTGTTCTGCATGAAAAGTGTTTATTAAGGTCTTGTTTATGACATATCCGAATTTGAGAATTTTCGAAGTTCATTTACTATGATTTCAAGTCCGATTTCGTGAACAGTGCAAAACTGCCCGGTTTTGCCAGATTTCAAAGATTCAGCATTTTCTATACGAAAACGTTGGAATTTGGACTTGGTGTCTTCTGGTGATTTAAAGTACGTATTCTGAGCTTTCAAATGAGATATTTTATGCCTTGATCAGAGGTCGGACCAGGGGAAAACGAAATAGAGAAGTAAACTTGAAAATGAATGGCCAAGAATGAAGCTTGTTCAAGAAGCCTAATTAATGGCTTGTATTAATTGCTTGGTCTTCTTTTCCACAAGCATTTATGAGCCTTGGTCATCAAGTTTTGACCCAAGAGAGAGAGATTCATCATGATTTTTGACTTAGACTATTAATGGATGGATGACACGCGCGCTTACCTCATCGCCCCGATGACACGCGCGCTTACCTCATCGCCCCGATGACACGTGCGCTTACCTCATCGAATCTTTGGCCCCAAGTTTTGTCTCCCTATAAATAGAAACAAGGCCATTCGGCCAAGGGAGAGAGAAATAGAGAGAGAAAGAGAAAGAAAGAGAGAAAGAAAGAAAAAGCTTACCGGCGAGGCCCGAGTGTTCGTGTCCAAGCCCGAATTTTCCCGAGCTCACCCGTCTCGACCCCCGTTCTTTAAGTTTTGTTTGTCGTTGGGCAAGTAAACTTCCTAATATCGGGAAAGGAAGTTGTGATACGTTGTGACACGGTTTGCTTGGACCGTTTCTCGGTCATTTGGTTGGTTATGGTTGGTTCATTTCTCGATTTGATCATGTTTGATGTTTGATGTTGTTTTGAGATAGAACCGAGCCTTGATTGGTAAAGTGTACATGCGGTAGAATCGAGACTTGAAAGGCAAGGTGCACATGTTATGGCCATGTTTGATGTTCTCTTGTATGAACTTTGCTATTGATCTGCCATTGATGCGGGTGCGGTAAGGGCCGACTTGTGCTAACGGCGATCCCCTCGTCCTCACTTAATATTAGTAGGTTTACTTGCTGAGTCTCCCCGACTCACCCCCCCCATTTCCCCCCTTCAGGTTCATAAGATGGTCGAACGAACGGCGGCGACGGGAGAAGTTCGAGCCATGTTAGAGTTCGGGGAAAGCGAGGAGGGAGAAGCAGTAGTGGGCTTAGGACACCCAAGCCATAATGTTATTGTTTTGTAATTGGCTAAATTCGGCTAAGTTGGCTTGTAAATACATTTGCGTGTCCTATAAATACAAGGTTTGCTCATGATGCTGTTTGTCTTAATCCCGCTGTTTGTTTTGAATGTGATTGTCCCAAGAAATGCTTCCGCGCGTGTGTAAATAAAGATAATAATGAACGGGACGTCACGTTAATGACCCCGAGGTGGGGGCGTCACAGCTTTTGCAGCCCAGATCATTCCATTGACCTAGCAAACTTTCGCTGCCAAAGTTTCTTTCTTCGCGCAGTGAGCATTAACGGCCAGAGACTATTCTTGCATGACAGCACTCCTTTCTTAAAACCCTGATTTCAAAAGGTTATGGATCATTCATGAAATCCTAATTTCAAAAGGTTTCGGGTCTTTCCTTAAACCCCGATTTCAAAAGGTTTTAGGTCTTTCCTGAAATCCTAATTTCAAAAGGTTATGGGTCTTTCCTAAAACCCTGATTTCAAAAGGTTTTGTCGCGACCTAAAAATCATCGACGTTTTACGATCTTAGGCTAATGAATTACTATATCAATTAAATTGACTAACCTAGCTCGAGTTCTCCCAAACTCTACCAAATCGCAACTTAGGTCCAATTGTGAGCGTGCAAATATTTTTAGCGAGAGTCGCCACTAATCATTTAGGGTAAGTTGATTAGAAACCTAAATAAAATAGCGGGAGTACTATTTTATTTCTACGAACCAGAAATTATAAATTCGGGGACTTGATTACGCTAGATTCCCTAACGCCCTTTCGGTATCAATTTCAGGAAAAATACTCAATTTGACAATTTTGATAAATCTTGATTTAGAGTTCAAAGGTGCAGAAATTTGTTTTTATTTTCACTTATTTAAATGAAAGCTAACCTATATGTAATGACGTGCAAAAATTGACATGCGATTAATGCAACCTAACATGCAAAACTATATGTCATGCGACAACGTGACCTATTTCTAATGACAGGCATATTTTTTTGTATATTTATTTTTTTAATGAAATTCGGAATTAAAAATGCCAATTATCTAAACATGCAATTTTAAACTAAAGAAATTAACCTATTCTAGAGTAATCTTTTGGTATTTTTTATAGAAATTCGAAATTAAAATCAAGTAAAAATATAACCGCTAAATCTTTCGAATTAAGTTTCAATCTGAAGCCTGACAGATCGATCCTAAAATTCAAAATACCCGCTATGGAAATAACTCTATCTAAAGCCTGATGAATAGATTTATTTCCATGTGCGCGGTTGCGGATTAGGAAATTTTCCTAATCGATCACATCTTGAAAAATTTTGATATCTCAAATATTTTGGATTTATTCAAAGGATTTTGAAAATTCTAAATTCTATTCAAATTTGATAAGTAACGGATATCTAAGATTTCAAAAAAGAAATAAATCCTAATTGAAATAATGCCTATTGTTCAAATATGCAAAATTAGATATCAATAAGCACGAATCAGGCAATAAAATATTCAAATCAAATCGAGATAAGATAATTATCTGATTTGCGGATTTCTTTCCTAATTTGAATTTGCAGCGGATCGGGATTGTGACCAGTGGTGCGTCGGGAGCGGCGGCGCGGCGTCAGGGGCGGCAACTTGACTCGGGCTGCTCGCAATGGGGTGCTTACGACGGAGCTCGGATTGGATCAATAGCTCATCACCGTGGAATCGCCTAAGAAAATTCGCTTGAAATTGCAATCGATCACCGCGGAAGTTGCTGGACAAACGTTGAAGGCAGCGTCGGGATTGGACGGAGGTATGCTGCAACAGTGAATAGCAATGATTGGCAGCAAACTGCAGCGGACAGCAGCAACAAATAGCAACACACAGTAGCAACGGTGGCTCGACAGCAACAGCAAGCAGCAACAGCAAACAACGAACAGCGGCGATGAACAGCAGCGCAGCAGCAAGCAGAAGCAGCAACGCAGCAACAGCAGAACAGCAAGCAGCAGCAACAGTGCAGCAGCAGTAGCAGTAGAACAGCAAGCAGCAGCAACGGTGCAGCAGCAGCAGCAGAACAGCAAGCAGCAGATCGTGGATCGTCAGAGGTGTGGGAGTTACTCGGACAGTTGATGCACGGAGAAACCATGATCTTGGCTGGTCGGGCTTGATAGCGAGGAGCAAGGTCGCGGCCGTGGGTTGGTGTCGTCCTCAGGCAGCCATGGACACCAACAGGAATCGTCGGAGCAACACCGGCGGTGCGCGACAAGGCACGTTGGAGACACGGTCTTGAGGGACACGGCTGGAGACTTTCCCCCTCGCTCTTTTACGATCTCTCTTTATTTTTTCCTCTCTGTGTTTGTGTCTTGTGTGTCATCCCATCCCCAAAAGCCAAAAAGTCCCTTCTTGTTGACGGAAACCTCCCACTGTATGGCCCCTCCTCTCACGATTTTCTTTTTTTTTCTCTCAATGGTCGCTCTTCTGTGTTTTTCATGTCCTGTCCCCCTCCTATACTGTGGCCGTCTTTTATAATCTCTGGCCTCGCACGATTTTTCTTCCCCAAAGTGACGGGGAATATCTTTCGTGTATATTTTCCTCTTGCACAAAAGATTCCAATAAAAACCCAATCGACTGATATCTTTCCTCTTTGATATATCGTGACACCCGAGATTTTTTTATTTCCAAAAGATATATTGCCGATTACTTTCCATGGATTAAAGATATGTGCAAATATGATATTACTCCCTCATATCTTTAGAGAATATGGCCAAATATAGTAAATCCCCCTTCCTTCTTGATCTTCTATTTAGCCGAAAATATGCAGGAGATTTTTTCATAGGCAAAACATATCAATTTCGTTTATGGGCTTGATTAATTAAGCTTAAAACCATTCGCTCGAATCCATTCGCCGTCGGTTCGATAAATGTGCAAATTATATGGGCCTAATTAACTATTAATGGAATGCTCCTAATATCTATATGCAATTTAACTAAATATTTATATATATTATATTTTTTTTCTAGGGACCGAGATTGATCCCTAATTTTTATGCAATGAATAACTAATTCGGTCTCTAAAATTTAGGTGTCAACGGGTTTCGGGTCTTTCATTAAACCCCGATTTCAAAAGGTTATGGGTCTTTCCTAAAACCCGATTTCAAAAGGTTCTTGGTCTTTTCTGAAACCCCGACTTCAAAAAGTTCTAGGTCTTTCCTCAAACCCTGATTCCAAAAGGTTCCGGGTCTTTTCTTAAACCCCATTTTCAAAAGGTTTCGGGTATTTTCTTAAACCACAATTTCAAAAGGTTTCGGGTTTTATCCTTAAACCCCAATTTTAAAAGGTTCTGGGTCTTTCTTGAAATCCTGATTTCAAAAGGTTCCGGGTCTTTCCTTAAACCCCGATTTCAAAAGGTTCTAGGTCTTTTCTAAAATCCTAATTTCAAAAAGTTCTGGGTTTTTCCTGAAACCTCGATTTCAAAAGGTTCCGAGTTTTATCCTTAAGTCATGTTTTCAAAAGGTTCATGAGTCTTTCCTTAAACCCTAATTTCAAAAAGGTTCATGAGTCTTTTCCTTACACCCTGATTTCAAAAAGGTTCATAGGGCTTTAGTCCCTAAGCCAAACATTCTACGTTCATAGGGTTTTAGCCCTTAGGTGTTCCTTCAAGCTGTTGTTTCTATTGCCGTTAATAGGGTTTTAGCCTCAAGGCGGGATTTTAGCTATTCACTAGGCTTTAGTCCCTAAGCCAAACCTTCGACGTTCATAGGGTTTTAGCCCTAGGCATTCCTTCAAGCTGTTGTTCCTATTGCCGTTCATAGGATTTTAGCCCCTAGACGGAATCTTAGCTGTTCACAGGGCTTACGTTCCTAAGCCAAATCTTCAACGTTTATATGATTTTAGTCCCTAGGCGTACCTTCAGGGTTTTATCCCCTTTGTTGTTCATAAGATTTTAGTCCCGATGCAGAATCTTCGACGTTCATAAGGTTTTAGCCCCTAAACGTACTTTCAGGGTTTTATCTCCTTTACTGTTCATGGGGTTCTAGTCCCAATGCGAAATCTTTGACGTTCATAGAGTTATAGCCCCTAGGAGTACCTTCAGAGTTTTATCCCCTTTATTGTTTATAGGGTTTTAGTTCTAATGCAAAATCTTTGACGTTCATAGGATTTTAGCCACTAGACGTACTTTCAGGGTTTTATCCCCTTTGTCGTTCATGGGGTTCTAGTCCCGATGCGGAATCTTTGACGTTCATAGGGTTGTAGCCCTTAGGCGTACCTTTAAGGTTTTATCTCCTTTGCCATTCATAGGGTTCTGGTCCTAATGCGGAATCTTTGACGTTCATAGGGTTATAGCCGCTAGGCGTACCTTCAGGGTTTTTATCCCCTCTATAGTTCATAGGTTTTTAATCCCTAGACAGGGCCTTTAACGTTCATAGGGTTGTAACCCTTAGGTGTCTTTTTATTTTTATTTGTTTATTTATTTATTTTTCCTATTTTTTCTTAACAAAATAAATAAATCAACTCTCATGCCTTAGGCCACTACACAATCCCATATCCTTCTCAGGCAAAAATATAGATGCCTTTTTATCTTCGAATGGAACTTTGTTGAAATTCATTTCGAAGAGAGGCAGCTGTTAACACCTATTTTTGTCTATTTTGCCAAATCGGTACTTAATTTGTAAATGGGCCAAGTTAGTGCAAAAGAGAGATAAAATTTTTAAAAAATTAAAAATTATTAAAAAAAAGTGGAGCCGGCCAGTTCAACCCAGCCTAATCTGACCCAGCCTGACCAGATTAGGCCCTTTTCTTTTTCTTCCTATTGTTTTCTTTTTCCAATTAGGCCCAAGTCCTCTTCCTTTTCATTTTCGGCCCACCTTCCCTTCTTTATTTTTGGCCCAGCCCTCTTCATTTTTATTGTTTTTCTCACGCTTGTGAAAAAAGACAAACAAGGGGGGACCACAGGGAAGCGTAGGTACAAGAGCAGAGAAGCGATGCTCTGGCAAGGGGAACGGAACGTCGACACGCAGTGTAAAAGTCGTGCGACGCCGGGGGAGCAGAGGTCAGAGGTGTAGCCGTGGTCCTCGGGCTATCCTCTCCTTTCTCAGCATTAAAAGGGATGGTTGAACAGAAGGGAAACCAGAGAACACTCGGGGGAAAGAACAAGCATCATCGGAGAGAGTTTGACAAGAGAGAAAGGGAGGGGTCTAAGAGGAGAGCGCTCCGATTCCTCCTCAGGAGGGTCGCCGAAAAATCTCTTCCCCCTCCCAATGAGCTAGCCACCATCATCGGACGTCCATCGCCCCGGTCACCGCATTTGGTGTTGGCAAGTCAAGAGCAGAGAGAGTTAGAGAGGAGAAAGAGGAGGCCGAACGAGAGAGTAGAGCGAAATCGGAGAGTCTCGAGTCTTGCTCGCTCACCGGAGTGCCACTCGAACCTTCATTGAGCTGCCCAGTCGCCACGCTTCGTCTCGGACAAACCCGAACCAGGTGGGTTTTCATCCTTGTCCTCCCTTATTTTCCCCCTTCCTCCCCTGCCTCTCGGACACCAGGCATACCGAATCTGTTCAGTGCTTGTCGAGCTCCGTCCATGGAGGATAATGCTCGTTTGACACTCAAAGACATTCTTTTAGATGTTATATGCAGAGTTGGTGCCCTAAACCGTGTCAAAAGGGAATATGTATCTCTTTTTTAGTCACACCCCACATGCTCGATGATATGCCTGAATGAACTTTCGATTCTATTCTTGTGAAACCAATTTCTAAAACTTTGTTGTGTGCGTGGTTTGTACTAACGCCATTACTGATCCCGATTTTGGTTGCCTTTCATGTGATTTTGGCAGCGTGTTAACGATGTCCGAGTCAACCACATGTGTTTTCTGTCGTCGGGATGTGGTTCCTTAAACCGGAGCAGCCAGTGGTTCAAGGCCGCAATCGTTAGTCATTTATCCTCATTCTCTATTTGTTTGTGCTCGTTTTGTCTAGGTTAAACGTTTGTGACTAGGGCCGAAAGTAGAACAATTGGAAAGTAAGTTTTGGTCATCAACGAAGGGGCGTGTTTTTGGGGTCGTCGGAATGGTCCCCAGAATGTCTTGCCGGCTGTGATGGCATAAGGCCGACGTCTGCCGTCAGCGCTGGCGCCCGAGCCGACAGCCGATGGTGGGTGGCCACAGCGTGGTCTCAGTTGAAGAAGAAGAAGACTCGGTGAAGAATAGCAAGAAGCAAGGGAAAGTCTTCTGGGCAGAGAGGATCACGTGCATGGGCACGAAGGGGATGAAGAAAAGAAAAAAAATAGAAAAAGAAAAAGAAACAAGAGAGAAAAGAAAAGGAAAAGGAAAAAAAAAAGAGAAAAGAGAAAAATAAAATAAAATGTAAAATCAAATTTCAAAACTCGGGTAGGTAGATAACCCGGGTCGGGCAACCGAGTCGGATCGGGTCGAGAGACCCTGTCCGTTTTTTATTATTATTATTAATAAATATTCGAAAATGTAAAAAATATAAAAATATTAAAAATTCCAAAAAAATTCCAAAATGTTTAAAAATCCCAAAAAAAATTAATTAGTTAAAATATTTAAAAATTCAGAAAATTCAAAAATATTAAAAAATTCAAAAAAATTCAGAAAAATTCCAAAAAAATCAGAAAATTAGGAAATGTTCATAAATCAGTTTTGGGCCTAATTTCACTAGATTTTACGTCAAAAAAACTCAAAAAATGAATAAAAATGAGAAAAACCTCAAAAATTTCTGAAATATCGGATAAGTCATTAGGGCTTTACCTTAGGGTTTTTTATTGCATTTTCTTTTTAGAAACGATGCTAGGTCGATGGTTGTTTATTTTTTTTGTGATTATTTGGTTGCGCATCTTTAATTTATTGGTTGTTATTTTCTTTTTTTAGCATGGTTAGGCGGAATATTAGCTTTTTTGATAGGCTGCCCGGTATGTTAGTTTGCGAACATTCAAGTTTAGGTACCAAAAGGGCACTAGTTAAATTGCTAGTGTAATCAAGTCCCCGAATTTTGGAATCTCTGATTTTCGCACATATCGAGACAACACTCCCGCGTCTCGATCAGGATTTCTAGCCAATCCTTAATTATGGCTAGTAGCGATTCCAATCAAATGCTTAAATTAGACAATTCTCATCGCGCGAGGTATGAGGCTTGAGAGTGCCTCGGTCATTGGATTAATGAACCATTTGGTTCACCATCCAAACGAACCAATCGTTGTTTATATCCATTGACAAATACCTCTTGGTCTAAACCCGATCTTTAGCGGGGGGTAGGTCACGACAATGAGGGGACCTTTCATGCAAGAATAGTCTCTGGCCGTTAATGCTCACCATGTCAGTCAAATATTTTGGGCCCTTTCGAGAAGGCACTTGCACATCTAATGTAACGTGTTATAACAAGTGCCTTGGTAGCGAAGGCGTACCACGTTAAATCACAGAGAACATCATTACGGGGAAAGTGTTGATTGCAATGAACAAATCAAACTAACTTCAATTGTTTGGAAAACATTTAGCATCATTGAACATCACACAATTACCATCAGATTTGAAAAATATCATCAATTCTCAAATTCCCTTAGGAGATAAATCTTTGTCAAAATGATCTTGACTCATGAAAGGGGCTAATTAATTATGCCGAACAAGAGATCATCAGTCGAAAGGGACTTCTTACATACTCTCAAGAAGGCAGTTTGATCCCATCTATTAATGTGGGAAGTAAACCTGATCCCTCTATATACCTCACACTGCTAGTGTCGGAGGCTTTGAGAATCATTTGCGACAAGTGAACATCGACCAATCTAAGAGGTCTTTTAAAGGACTGTAATGTAGATATGGTTATGGTTTCAATAATGGATGAGCATTATTGGCCAAGAAATGAAATAATCGTTGATGAGCATCTTCGCCAGGTTTACAAATCAAGAAACCTTAAGAGGAGATAAAATAACCTTGCCCCTACTTCTTCAAGCGGTAACTTCTTTAGACATCAAAATTTCTGCTTGGAACATCCTAATCAGAAGAGACTTTGGAGAAGGTTATAATATTGGTTTGGGTAAATGCTCGAAAGGCTAAAAAATTTTTAAAAGGGGTTAAAGATTTGGTGATCACCATGGCATCATTACCATATCATCCAATCTTTTCGAAGACACTTGACTTTTCAAATCCAATTTGTCTCAAAATTCATTGACTAATCCTTTCAACACAAGAGCTTCGCTCTTTTCTCTAATGACTTTTGTATTTGTAATGATTTTTCTTTCTTTCTTTCTTTTTTGTAAGCATTTTGCTTTTGACACATTTTTTGCAAGAGAACTTTTCTCTGGATGTGACTTTTTTTTTACAGGCATTGGCCTTACTTTTACCAAGCACACTGCTTTTTCATGCCCCATTAAATTTCATTTGACTTTTGCTCGTTTGAACATTTTGAGCTCTTAGGACTTTCGAGATTTTTTACACGCTATCACATAAGTACCAATTGCCTTGGTAAATTATGCGTCTTGCCCTAGTGTGAGGAGATAATCACCACTCGAGCTTTTGAAATGAATGTTCAGGCTCAACATGACTAAACAAAGGGTACGAGTGTTTGGGTAGAGAAAGAAATGCCCATTTTCATTTTGGGATGTTTCAAGCTTCCATAAGGACTTCTCTGAAGTTACCACAAAAAGATTAGTATGAGTAAGAGCAAAAAAATATTTCTCATCTTTTCCTCCAAGAAATGTCAACCAAAACATCCAAATTTGCCCCATTGTATGGTGGTTCTTGACAAGGGTATTTTGTAAAAATTCTTCACAGGTGAAGGCTAAAAGGGGCTTAACTATGATCACTTACAGTGTATAGGATATAAAAAGGCAATGCCTCTTTTCATTTCGGTCTATATACTATTCACGAATGAATCTCTCATTCTTAACAACACGAGTTTCTCTTTTTTGCTCCTCTTAGAGTGTTTACATGGCGTGTTTGGAAATGGCTTGCCTTTCCTCATCCTAAGTATTTCTCACTTGTCATGATTAACATCTCCCTTTCATTTCGTTGAGGTCACCATGAATTGATCAATCT
Organism: Syzygium jambos; assembly: GCA_031216235.1. Lineage (NCBI taxonomy): Eukaryota > Viridiplantae > Streptophyta > Magnoliopsida > Myrtales > Myrtaceae > Syzygium > Syzygium jambos. The sequence continues at coordinate 11,179,237 of CM062225.1, read as the reverse complement.
CCACAGGGAATTTTGATTCAAAATAAGTGATCCACCAAGCGTCGAGACAATTTTTGGATAAAGACGATATTGAAAATTTTTGTGAAAAGTTTGCTTTCACAGTTTCTAACTTTGTGCTCTCTTTTTTTCAATTTTCACTTTTGTGCTTGTTTTCACAAAAACATCAAAAACTCTTTCTTTGTAACGAAAATTCTCTATTTGATTTCCATTTGAATTTTAGGAGAAGGGTACTTACCTACGACATGGCAACTTGGTGACCCTGTAAAAAATAAGAAAGAATATGTTAGTGCATGAATTTTTAGAGATTGAAAAATTAGAAACGATACACCATTACCCATCACTTGCACAGGTCCTTCGGGTCTTTGATGCTTCGTATCAAAAGAAAATAGAATCATGTCAAAATTGGAATCAACACGGGCAATTGGAAATAATACAATTTACCCTTCATTTGAATTTGCCGCCTTGGGTATTTGACAACTCTCTTCATTTGAGTTTGCTTCCTTGTATATTTGGCAACTCCCTTCATCCGCTTTCATTTGCCTTTGACTTTCAACATTGTTTCGATACTTAAGGGCATTGTCTCTTGGATACATTGCCCCATTTATGGTCACGACCAAGCGCATTCCTTTTAATGGATGATTATGCCTCATCATGCTTTCTTAGTTGGATGTTTTGTCGTTGTGGTCCAACACATTTCTTGATTTCGTGTTGAGCAATAGACTCCATTTCATCATACTTCCTCATCGATGGTTGCTACCCCTCAGGTGATTTGCTCCAATCATCCCTCTGCGAGAAAAGAAAGTGGGATGTGTTATCTCCATACTAAATTGGACTCAATTTAGGATCGATACATCCTTTCACGCTAAATTAGATGTCTTGTCATGATTTATTGGCGAGAGACGTTCTACATATGATACCCCATTATGCCTGCTTGGTGGAGAAGAGAGAAATTTGTCCCAGTAATTGGGTGCTCCACATTGAGTCAAATGACTAAGCCATATGCAATTTCATCCTATTTGGTCAGTGGGTCTTTAATCACTCTCCAAACTCCTTTTATGCTGAAGTGAACGCTTCGATCATGTTCTCTTGGTGAGAGGTGCTGCCCTTATGCCGAATCAAGTTTCCTCGACACATGTTGCTTCTACCATGCTTGCCTATGGGCTCTTGTTTGGAGTCTATCTTTTTATTTCAAAGTTGAGCGATTTGGCATCCTATTATATCTTCATGAAGGAAAGGGAGAATGTGCGCCTTTGTCTTGTTGTGATTTGTTGGCAAGAGGTGTTGCCCCGTGATGCACTCAATTGGTGATCAAGCCATGCTGCATTTGACTCAGGTTCTAAGTGCTTATACTTTTGTCTTTGGAGGAGGCGAATGTCGAACAAGTCATTCATTTTACCTATTTGATAAACATGGATAGACGAGTCAGTTGTTGCATGAGAAATTCCTAGTGGGATGATTACAACCTTACCATCTCATAGTATCATCTTACGGTCCCAATTGAGAAAATGACCAAGCAAAGAAATATAAAACCTTAAGCAAGTCCTTTTTTTGTTTTTTTTTTAAACTTATTTTCGAAATATTTTGAAACTAAGGCATAAAAGCCTAACCCAAGGGCTCAGTTTGAAGTACTACAAGTACTTTCAAAGACCAATGATATGAACTAAAACCTCATTACTCAAAGACGATAGTCGCATAATTTACAGACACATCGATTGGGTTCGCAATTAAACCCAAATAAAAAGCATGGTTCTCAATGAGAATAAAGACAAGGACATGGTACAAAAAACTTTTGCATAAAGGAATGCAATAAATAATTCTCGTCCTAGCTTTAAAGTCCACTTCTTGGCATGGTCAAGTGAGAGGATTCCAAAGAATGGCCGTTGCGCATAACCTGCGAAAGGAAGACAATGTCACTATGTGAATGAAAAAGTGATCTTTCACTAATACCGCCTCTTATAACGAAAGCAAGGCGACGATACATGCCCCTATGGTCCCTATTTTTGGACATTTGGTATTTCACCAAGAGTTCGTCATGAGAGGAGACATCAATAAAAGATCAAATCGCGACTATCAATCGAACACCCATTCTATTCCAAAAGCTTCATCGCGAAATGTGGCATATCAAATTTGAAAGACTAATTTGCGATTTTTCTTTTGCAAAAAACGAGGTGATTCTTGTTTTGAGAAATCAATACACAAAAATATAAATTGAATTTCAATTCTGAAATGAGGACAAAAAAGAATTTTATCAAAAATTTGATTTCAACTTTATGCCCCAAAATACCATCTCGACTTGAAAGAATTTCTATATAAAATGTGATTCTAAGCCCAACGATTGAAAATTTAGATAAGATCATCTGTTTTGTAGGGCCAAATCAGAGATGTTTGAGATTGATGGTCAAGGCTTACTATCAAGAGTAATTACCCAAAATTTTCAATTGTAAGCTTAGATCACATAGGGCACTCGATTGATTTTCGCGAATTTCCAAAATGAAAATTTCAATTCAAAGTGTACTAATAATGAGAGAAATCATACTTACTGTGGGTGACAATCGTTATTTCAAGTCACAAAGACACGCAGATGCACTTGTGAGGTTCATTAAAGGGTGGTATTTTAAAGGCTAAAGGTCTCCATCCCAAATAGATCAAAAGAGTTTTCCCCACTCTGCGCTTGCGTCGGACAGTCTTCTTTATCACTATTCGAAGATGAGTGAGACCAAAAGGGGATAGCCATGGGTCCTTCCCCGCATGGTTTCCACACTTTTGGCACCTCCTATGGGTTTCCTAAGGCGATCGGGATTTTAGATCGTGGGTTATATGTGTAAGGTGTAGTGCTAAAGCAGGTAAAAGCATGCACAACAGTTGATATCAAAACAGCACTTCAATTTTCATTCACATACACATACACCTTTTACACCAATCTACAAAATAAATATGTCAACAATCACTCCATCTCTTATAACTCCCAACCTACAACAATATTTAACACAACGTTAGCGGACTTACCTTAACCTTCACAAAGCGCTACCACAAAATCACGTTAGTTAACAAACAATCGCGTTTATTAGGCCTAAGTCCTCAAATCCCCAGTGGAGTCGCCAAGCTGTCACGACTTACCCATTGTCCCAAGGATCAGGTTTAGGTCAAGAGATATTTGTCAATGGATACGAACAATTATTGATTTGTTTAAAAAACAAACCAAATAGTTTATTAATCCAAAGACTGAGGCACTCCCAAGCCTCATACCTTGCGCGACGAGAATTTTCTTTTAATTTACGCAATTGATTGGAGTCGCCACTAGCCATGATCAAGGGTCAGCTAGAAAATCCTGATCGAGACGCAAGAGTGTCGACTCGATACACGCGAAAATCAGAGATTCCAAAATTTCAGGATTTGATTACACTAGCGATCTAACTAGTGCCATTTCGGTACTTAAACTTGAATGTTCGCAAACTAATGTACCAGACAACATATCGAAAAAGTTAAGATTCCGCTTAACCATGCTAAAAAAAGAAAATAACAACCAATAAATTAAAGGTGCGCAACCAAATAATTACAAAGAAAATAAATAACCAGCGACCTAGCATCGTCTCTAAAAAGAAAATGCAATCAAAAGCCCTAAGGTAAAGCCCTAATGGCTTATCCGATTTTTGAGAATTTTTAGAGGGTTTTTCTCATTTTTCATTTGAGTTTTTAACCTAAAATATAGTGAAATTAAGCCCAAAACTGATTTCTAAACATTTCCTAACTTTCTGATTTTTTTTGGAATTTTTCCAAAATTTTCTCAATTTTTTTAATTTTTTTGAATTTTTTGAATTTTTATTTTTAATATTTAATTAATTAATTAATTTTTTGGAATTTTTAAAACATTTTCGAATTTTTGTGGAATTTTTTAAATTTTTTTGAATTTTTGAAAATTTTTATTGATAAAATAAAGATTCCAAACCGGGTCCCTTGACCCAATCCGCCCTATTGGCCGACCCGGGTTTCTGACCAGCCCGAACTTTCAAAATTTAATTTTTAAATTTTTTTCTTTTTTCTTTTTTCTCTCTTTCCTTTTCTTTTCTCTTTTCTCTTTTTTTTGTTTTCTTTTTCTTGTTCTATTATTCTTCACTTCTTCATCCCCTCCTGCGCGTCCCAGTAGAGGTGGCCATGGTTCGGAACCGGCGGTTCCGGTTCGTGGCCAAGTATGAACCGGAATCGGAACCGCCTCGGAACCGGCCGATTCCGGGCCGGTTCAGGTTCTGAACCGGTCGGTTCGGAACTGGTTCCAAGCCGATTCATAATTTTACTTTTCTGTTTTTTTTCTTTTTCCTTTTCTCTTTTTTTTTTCTTCCTCCGCCGGCCCTGACTAGGGCCGGCGGAGGTCGTCGGCCTCAGGCGAGGCCGACCTCGCCGGCGTCGGGCGAGGGCAGCCCTCGCCTGGGCTGGGCGAGGTCGGCCTCACCAGATCGAGCAAGGGCTCGACCTCGCCCGACGCCGGCAAGGTCGGCCATGCCCGACGCTAGCGAGGTCGAACCCTCGCCAGATCTGGCAAGGCTCGACATCGCCGACGTCAAGCGAGGCCTGACCTCGCCGACGTTGAGCGAGGCCGGCCTCGCCAGTTGCAGGCGAGGTTGAGCCTCGCCGGCGTCGGGCGAGGGCGGCCCTCGCCCGAGGCCGGCGACCTCCGCCAGTCCCGGCTATGGCCGGCGGAGGAAGTCTGAAGAAAAGAAAAAAAAAGAAAAGAAAAAAGAAAAAAAATAGAAAAGGAAAAACAGAAAAGAAAATAATAAAAAAATTAAAAAATTACTGTTTCGGTGACGGAACATTATTCAATATAAATTGTAATTAAAATGTAAATTGTAATTAAATTTGGGGACAAAAAGACAAGAGAGAAAGAGAAGGCTTGAACTTAATAAATTATCATTAAGCACATTACAATTCATTACAACGATCTATAAAAAAAAGGAGCACAATATATATGCCCTAAAATGATCCAAAAACCTAAGCATTCCGTGCGCAGGAGACCAGAGGTCACATGTCATCGGATTATACTTCGGTTTCCCTAAGCTCACGTGGGCGTACCCGGTATGAAAAACAAGGGTTCCCGAAATATTTGCCAACTCCAATAGTTCTTTTACCCTCAATCGTCACTACCGGTTCCGGTACCGGTACCGGTACTGGTAGCGGTAGTATCTCCGTCGTTAAAGAATTCGGATTCATTATTGCGATCTATCTCTTGTTGCCAGTATTGAGCTTTCGTCCAATCAGCAACATAAGCTTGAATCTCCACTGATTCTGGAGCTAATCTTGAACGATGTTCATCCAAAATATTACCTCCGGCACTGAATGCTTGTTCGACCGTAACTGTGGAATAAGGGGTTGAAAAAATCTATTTTGCAATAAGAGAAAGGATTGGGTATTGGCTTGCGTGCCTCTTCCGCCAATCCAAAATTAAAAAATCTGTACCACCTTCGGATTTAGTAAACTCAAATGAAACGGTTAGACAAATCTCTAATTCAGAAATATTTCCTATTACTCCCTTTTGCTTTTTTTGTCTATGTAATAAAAGTTGGTACCCTCTACTAATTTTACCTGTACTGTCATTTTGTATCTCCGTAGATTGAGAAGATCCAATAATATCACCTAAATTATATTTAGTATAAAATTCATTATATAATTATATTACTACGTTTTTAACATCACGTACTATGGTCGTAACATTTATCTCATCATAATGTAAACATTGATAATACAAACGCAAAAAATCATTTAAGCCATGTAATTTGCAACGCGGATCAAAAATACAAGTAACTAAATAAATAATGGGAATTTCGCTATAATAATGTAGCCACTTCCTTTTCATTGCAACTATAGTATGTTGTAATTCAACATCATTTTCACATTCATCAAAAATTTCGACAATATTAGTACACTCTACTAAAAATAAATGTGTAGTAGGATAATAAACACCGGACAAAGTATAAGTTGCATCATTAAAAACCTTTAAAACATCTAAAATTTTTTGGCAAATATCCCACTCTTGTGGGTATAAATTAATCTGAGGTATATTATTAGAAATGAATGCATATAATAAATCTTTATATGCTAAAGATTCATTAAGCAAGTGGAAAGTAGAATTCCAACAAGTTGAAACATCTCTTGAAAATCTTTTTGGCTTTTTGCCATTTTCTCTACAAAATCTATCCCATTCTTTCATTTTTTGGGGATGTTTCCATAAAAATTGAATCACCGTTTTTATTGATTGAAGAAAAATATCAAGAGTTTTCAAACCATCTTGTACACATAAATTTAAAACATGACAAGCACATCTAACGTGAAAAAATTTTCCGCCAAAAGCGGGTTTACAAATATTTTCTAAATCGGTAATTGAAGTGGTATTTGCTGCGGCATTATCAAAACCAATTGAAAAAATTTTGTTAAGCAAATAATATTCTTCTAAAATTTGCCTAATTATTCTATAAATATTATTTGCCGTATGATTATCATCGAAAACTCTAAATGTAATAACTCTTTTTTGAATACTCCACTCGTCATCTATCCAATGACATGTTATGCCCATGTAAGAATGATTTTGCCAATGATCACTCCAAATATCACTACCTATATGCACGTATCCATTAAATTGCATAAAAAAGTTTTGTAAATCTTTTTTTCCATTTTTGTAAAGATTTTTAATTACTCGTTTAATTGAATTTCTAGGAACACGTTTTGCTTGTGGAGCACATGCTTTTTGTACAAATTCATTAAAACCAAATCTTTCTCTAAAATTAAATGCTAAATGCTCAACGAAAATAAATTTGCCTAATTCTTCCTTATAAGTTTTGTCATTAAAACGAAATAAAGGGGAAGTGTTAGGATTGATGTACTCGGAAATTTGTTGTTGTCCGATATCGATTTCCGTTTCGGTTGGATGTTCGCTCCTAAGATATCGTTTAAATGTTTCATATCCTTGTCCACCTGTATATTTATATATTTTCCCACAATATTTACAAATTATATCATACCTTTTTTGATCAATATCAAACCTTTTTCATTTTCGTGAAGTGATTCCAAATGTCAGATGTAAATTCTCGTTCCGCTTCCTTTGTTGTAGATATGTTTGCAGGAGGATGAAAACTTTCTTGCGTCGGGATGCGCTCCACATCGGGAAAAATGTTGATTTCATCATCTTGAAAATCTGCATATTCACGAGGATCAAAAGAATGATGGGATTCCGTCGCGATATTCTTACCTTTGCCAGTTGGCACTCGACTTCCACTTGCCATTTTTCGAGTGGATTGAGAGAATTGAGCGGATTAATTGGGAGAATTAACAAAGAATTGCGTTGATTGAGAAAATTGAGAGAATTTAAAAGAATTTGAGAGAATTTCGAGTATTGAGAAAATTTGAGACTTGAGAGAAGAGAATTTGAGAGAATTTATAAGAAAAAATTGAGAAGAAAATTTAGGATTAAAAAAAAAGAAAAGATAACCGTTGTAATTTTGCAACAGTTATCTTCTTTTTTTTAACTTTTGCCCGTTTGGGGGCGTTGACCGTTGCCAGGGCAGCCTAGGCTGCCCTAGCAATGGGTCGCAAGCCCGATGTAGGGGCATTTTTTTAAAAAAAAAATTTGCCCGTTGCCAGGGGCTGCCCTGGCCCCTAGCAACGGGTCGCAAGCCCGCAGCAGGGCCTGCATACGTGCAGGCCCTGCTGCGAGGGCTTTTTTTTTTTAAAAAAAATTTTTGCTCGTTGTTAGGGGCTGCCCTGGCAACGGGCCGCACGCTGTAGCAGCAGTAGCTCTTTTTTTTTTCTTTTTTTTTGGAACTGGGCCCGGAACAGGCGATTCTGGGCCGGTTCAAAAATTTTTGGAACCGGAACCAGGCCCGTAGGCCACGGGCCGGTTTCGATCCTGAACCGCGAGCCTGGTCAACGGGCCGGGCTCGAGTTTGACTGGGCCGGTTTCGGTCCGGTTTCGAGCCAAAACCGGCCCGTGGCCACCTCTACGTCCCAGAACTTCTCCTTCCCAGACGTCTTCTTCATCGTGGCTTCTTCACCGAGAGCTTCCTCCCCTTACTCGAGGTTTCACCTCCGACCATCAACCATGACCATCACTGTCAATCCCTGCCGTCGACAGCCACCCCTCGTCGGTCGTCGCGCCACCGCCGACGACCACCACACAACTAACACTAAGCCCCTCCGATGACACCATCATCACCGAGGAGACATACCGATTCAACTACCAACTCAACGAAACTAACAACTAGAACTAACATTTTCACATTAAAGATGAGGAGGAGCATGTTGTGCAAGGCGGCCTCGAACCGCAAGCTTTGTCGCTGCTGGAAAATATCTTCGACGAGGGGATGCGTAGGCAAGACCAACTGGGGTGAGGCATGAACAGTGGCATAAAAACACCAGAAACGCATCAAATGAGTCATGGGTTGTCGATTTAAGCATCAACAATGCATGAAATGGAAGTAATCAGAATAGTTTTCGGTAATAAGAGTCTCGGCCTCCATTTGGGTATTTCATCGAACATACGGTAGGCATGACTTTATGCAAGTTTTAGTCTAAGATTCAGGGTGATATACGGCTCAAACGTGATTTGCGAAGCTTTAAACGGTCACGTTTGCAATAACATGGTTTAAGTTTGCAAAGAAACAACCCAACAAACACAAAATCAGATTTGGGTCCTAAGCTCAAAGGGCTTCAATGAAGCATTTCAACAAGCAAGTGGAGTGCGCCTAGAAACAAGGGTTTCTACATCGATTTCGGTGGGACTCAGTGGTTTTTCTTGATGGAAATCATTCAAAAACACATCCCGGAGATGCAAAGAAACATTTTCCTCACCTTGTGGTGCCAGGCGTCCATCGAATAAACTCAGTGTGCTTGGCATCCGAGAGGCAGGGGAGGGGGAAGCAAAATAGGGGAGAAGAACTAACACCCACCTGGTTCGGGTCTGTTCGAGGCGAATCGCAGTGGTCGACAGCTAGATAAGACCGGCGACAAGTTGTACAGGCCACCATCAAGCGAGCAAGAGTCCCCTTCTCCTCCGTCCTCTCTGCGACTCTCTTCTCAAACTCTCTTCCAGATCTTTCTCTCTTCTCACCTCTTTCAGACCATGATCCCCTCAGTTCACCGAGCTCTCTTCCTCCTTTTAACGCCAAGAAAGGAGGGGATAGCCCGGGACCACGGCTACGCTCTGGCCTCTGCTCCTTCGGCGTCGCACGGCCTCTAAACTACGTGTCGATGTCCCGCTGCTCTGCGCCCCTGCCACTCTCCTCTGCTTCGTTGCAGAGGGAAAAGGAGAAAGAGATAAGAGGTGGGCGGGGCCGGACCAAAGGGGAGAAGAGTTGGGCCGGCCTGCACGAGGAAGGAAAAAAAGGGGGGAAGACTAGGCCGGGCTGATGGTCCAATCGAACCGGACCAAACTAGCCCTGACTTCTTTTTCTTCTTCTTTTTAATTTTAATTAATTAATAATAATTTTTTAAATTTAAATTTTTAACCAAAAATATATATATGTCTAATAGACCCCATTAATGCCAATACACCTAATGCCTATATGCCATGCAATTTAATGAATTTTTTTTATTTGGATATATTAAAAATTAGGTGTCAATGATGGGTGACAATGACAGAGGTCCCCACATGAACCACAGTCTATAACATATACTCAGCCCAGCACCAACACAACCAAATCCACTTCAAGCCCTAATATCCAAACAACTAGCCATAATTTATGAAGTTCAAGCTTTAATTTCAAAAGTTCAAGATCTAATTTCAAGTTAGAGCCCCAATTTCCCAAGTTCGAGCCCTAATTTCCGACTTCAAACCCTAATATCCCGAAGGTAGCCTTAATCTACCAATTAATTGAGTGAAACATAGGACAATGAGGCATAATGTGTCGATCAATTCAGCAAAATAGAAATTAACAGCCCTTATTTAAAGACTGACCTTCGTAATTTGCCACGGAGACGGGACCGATGCCAATGGGACCAGTGATGCTCAGTACATGGAATGAAGGAGCGATGCCGACCGACCAAGGGGGGAAGGCAAGAGACGGCGACGGCAACGGGATGAGGGTGCCATGAGTGACGAGAGACGGGCGATGGCGACAGGTGACGGTGACGGGTGACGACGACGGCAACGGGATGAGGGCGCCACAAGCGACAAATGACGGGCGACGGTGACTGGACGAGGGAGACAAAGCAAAAGAGCGGGCGTAACTCATGACGAGATGAGAGTGACGACGCAATGCTAAGACCTTTGATTGAGCGATGTCGTTTTGCTCGTCCACGTGAAAATCAAATTTTGAACCGAATATCCACGTTGCGCTCTTTTTTTAAATGAAAAACGCCAGGTCAACTTTTTGATCAGAATTTTAGCCTGAGTCACTAAAGTGATCTCTTTTCCTCCGACTTGGCACCAAAGTGATCCGAAAAAAAGTTATGGCATCAAAGTGACCTCCGTACACAACTTATGACACTTATAGTGTCCTTTTGCCCATTTTTATTTGGAGTTTTATAGGGTGTATTGGGTAATCTATTTGCTGCACAGTCCACATCCTTCAACATTGATATCGGTAGTTATGGTTAGAAAAATTGACTACTAATTAATAGTCATTAATGTATATTATACAAAAAAAATTTACACGGATTTTGTATTCAAAATTTGCCATTTTTACTTAACGAAACTTTCCATATATAGGGTTGTATAAAGAGCTATATCAAAAGGCCTATTTTCCTTGCACTCCCTTGTCCCGTATTGCGTGGAAAGCACACGAATATGTGTACAGAAAATTAGATGATGATGAAGATTTATAACAACATTTCTAATAATCCGTGCCATCGACATAATGTGAATAGCGGCATATGTTATAGTTTGTTATTTTTCTTCGCCTAAGAACTATTTGCATCGAAATGATATTTTTAGCAAAACCTGAAAAGGAATTTAATTATTACCAGTGTTTAATTGATCCTTTTCCTCAATAAACTTTCTAGTAAGAACAAGTCATCGAGACACATGTTTTATTTCAATTAAATCAGAATATATAAATTTTTTAACAATGTTATTTGTGTTTCTTTTTCCCTATTCTGTTATCTTAAAGGAGTACTTCTTAATACCAAGGACAACATTCATTAAAGAGTATGTGTCATGCAACCAGTGAAACATTGACATATATCGAAATTGGACAACAATTAACGACCTACTTTTTAGAACAAAGTCCAATGCCTACTCATGTCGTAAGCTTAGAGACATCAAGCATATATACGAATTTGCAAGAACTTACACTAGAATACATTCAATATAAGACGAATGTAAAGTCCATATATCATGCAGTATTTATATGAATTAATACCATATATTATCTTCAGTTACTCAAAATAAATTGATAAATTTCATGCAACACAATTAGATGAATTAACCGTATCCAATATTGTATCGAGATAGCTAACATGATTTTTCATGACGTACCCACTTTACCAAATTTGGTTTGGGATAAATTGTAAATTCGTATATTGCTTTGGAAATTAATAAATGTACACATAATAAGAACGTTGAGAAAAAGTGCCAAAATATCTATTTTCAATTACGATTAAAATAAATTAAGCTCGTTGATTTTATGCGAGATTAAGTTGTGTTTTCGTCGTGTATTATGAAATGCGGTACCATGTAACGAATTGCCAAAAATACAAAACGAAACATATATATGACACATATATGTACAAATTTTCTAAATGATTGGATATAAAAGAAATGGAGTAGGTATGATCAAATGAAAAGGGGTAAATTGAAGCAGTTGAGTGTAGGAGTGGAGGGTCCCTCTTCTTTGTGAGGTCTTTAAAACGTCAACCATCCAAGTTTGATTTAGTAGATAAATAGATGTCCCTATTATGTCTTTGGTTTGTCACTTTATAATTTCATCCGGGCGGTTTTTATGGAAAGTCTAAAAAGTGAGACTAAACTCATTTTTCTAGTTATATATTAGACTAGAGGCTAGAGATGGCCACGGTTCGGAACCGGCCGGTTCCGGTTCGGAACCGGCGGTTCCGGTTCGTGGCCGAGAATGAACCGGAACCGTCCGGTTCGGAACCGGTTCGGAACCGGAATAATTTTTTTTTTTTTCTTCAGGCTCGCCGGCTCGGTTCTCTTAGAGTGGCCGGCGGAGCCGCGGGCGGAGGTCGCCGGCCTCAGGCGAGCCTCGCCGGCGTCGGGCGAGGCTCGCCATCGCTGCCTCGCTGGCCCTCGCCTAGTCGCCTGGGCCGCGAGCGAGGGCGAGCCTCGCCCGACGCCGGCGAGGCTCGCCCTCGCCTGGGCGAGCGAGGGCGAGCCTCGCCCGACGCCGGCGAGGCTCGCCCTCGCCTGGGCGAGCGAGGGCGAGCCTCGCGCCTCGCCGGCGAGGCTCGCCCTCGCCAGATCCAGGCGAGGGCGAGCCTCGCCGGCGTCGGGCGAGGCTCGCCCTCGCTCGCCCTCGCCCGACGCCGGCGAGGGCGGCCTCGCCTGAGGCCGGCGACCTCCGCCGGCCCCGGCTAGGGCCGGCGGAGGAAGAAGAAAAAAAAAACAGAAAAGAAAAAACAGAAAAGAAAATAGAAAAAATTAATAAATTATTGTTCCGGTGACGAAACATTATTTAATATAAATTGTAATTAAAATGTAAATTGTAATTAAATTTGAGGACAAAAAGACAAGGCGGGGCTTGAACTTAATAAATTATCATTAAGCACATTACAATTCGTTACAACGATCTACAAAAAAAAAGGAGCACAATATATATGCTCTAAAATGATCCCAAAACCTAAACATTCCGTGCACAGGGGATCAGAGGTCACATGTCGTCGGATTATACTTGGGTTTCCCTAAGCTCATGTGGGCGTACCCGATATGAGAAACAAGGGTTCCCAAAATATTTGCCAACTTCAATAGTTCTTTTACCCTCAATCGTCACTACCCGTTCCAGTACCGGTAGTGGTAGTATCTCCATCGTTAAAGAATTCGGATTCAGTATTGCGATCTATCTCTTGTTGCCGGTATTGAGCCTTCGTCCAATCAGCAACACAAGCTTGCATCTGCACTGATTCTGGATCTAATCTTGAACGATGTTCATCCAAAATATTACCTCCGGCACTAAATGCTTGTTCGACCGCAACTGTAGAACAAGGGGTTGAAAAAATCTGTTTTGCAATATGAGCAAGGATTGGATATCGGCTTGCGTGCCTCTTCCACCAATCCAAAATTAAAAAATCCGTACCACCTTCGGATTCATTAATCTCAAATGAAACGCTTAGATAACTCTCTAATTCAGAAATATTTCCTATTGCTCCCTTTTGTTTTTTTTGTCTATGTAATAAAAGTTGGTACCCTCTACTAATTTTACATGTATTGTCATTTTGTATCTCCATAGATTGAGAAGATCCAATATCACCTAAATTATATTTAGTATAAAATTCATTATATAATTCTATTACTACGTTTTTAACATTACGTATTATAGCTGCAACATTTATCTCATCACAATGTAAACATTGATAATACACACGCAAAAAATCATTTAAGCCATCCATTTTGCAACGCGGATCAAAAACACAAGCAACTAAATAAATAATGGGAATTTCCTCATAATAATGTAGCCACTTCATTTTCATTGCATGTATAGTACGTTGTAATTCAACATCATTTTCACATTCATCAAAAATTCCGACAATATTAGTACACTCTACTAAAAATAAATGTGTAGTAGGATAATAAACACCGGACAAAGTATAAGTTGCATCATTAAAAACCTTTAAAACATCTAAAATTTTTTGGCAAATATTCCACTCTTGTGGGTATAAATTAATCTGAGGTATATAATTAGAAACGAAAGCACATAATAAATCTTTATATGCTACAGATTCATTAAGCAAGTGGAAAGTAGAATTCCAACGAGTTGGAACATCTTTTGGAAATCTTTTTGGCTTTTTGCCATTTTCTCTACAAAATCTACCCCATTCTTTCATTTTTTGGGGATGTTTCCATAAAAATTGAATCGCCGTTTTTATTGGTTGAAGAAAAATATCGAGAGTTTTCAAACCATCTTGTACACATAAATTTAAAACATGACAAGCACATCTAACGTGAAAAAATTTTCCGCCAAAAGCGGGTTTACAAATATTTTCTAACTCGGCAATTGAAGCGGTATTTGCTGCAGCATTATCAAAACCAATTGAAAAAATTTTGTTAAGCAAATAATATTCTTCTAAAATTTGCCTAATTATTCTATAAATATTATTTGCCGTATGATTATCATCGAAAACTCTAAATGCAATAACTCTTTTTTGAATACTCCACTCGTCATCTATCCAATGACATGTTATGCCCATGTAAGAATGATTTTGCCAAGGATCACTCCAAATATCACTACCTATATGCACGCATCCATTAAATTGCATAAAAAAATCTTGTAAATCTTTTTTTCCTTTTTTGTAAAGATCTTTAATTACTCGTTTAGTTGTATTTCTAGGAACACGTTTTGCTTGTGGAGCACATGCATTATGTACAAATTCATTAAAACCAAATCTTTCTCCAAAATTAAATGCTAAATGCTCAACGCAAATAAATTTGCCTAATTCTTCCTTATAAGTTTTGTCATTAAAACGAAATAAAGGGGAAGTGTTAGGATTGACGTACCCGGAAATTTGTTGTTGCCCAATATCGATTCCCGTTTCGGTTGGATGTTTGCTCCTAAGATGTCGTTTAAATGTTCCATATCCTTGTCCACCTGTATATTTATATATTTTCCCACAATATTTGCAAATTATATCATACCTTTTTTCACCAACATCAAACCTTTCCATTTTCGTGAAGTGATTCCAAATGTCAGATGTAAATTCTCGTTCCGCTTCCTTTGTTGTAGACATTTCGCCAGGAGGATGAAAACTTTCTTGAGTCGGGACGCGCTCCATATCGGGAAAAATGTTGATTTCATCATCTTGAAAATCTGCATATTCACGAGGATCAAAAGAATGATGGGATTCCGTCGCGATATTCTTACCTTTGCCAGATGGCACTCGACTTCCACTTGCCATTTTTCGAGTGGATTGAGAGAATTGAGCGGACTAATTGGGAGAATTAAGAAAGAATTGTGTGAATTGAGAAAATTGAGAGAATTTAAGAGAATTTCGAGTATTCAGAAAATTTGAGACTTGAGACTTGAGATTGAGAGAAGAGAAATTGAGAGAATTGTGTGAGTATTGAGAGAATTGTGTGAGTATTTATAGAAAAAAATTGAGAAGAAAATAAAAAAAAGGAGATAACCGTTGCAAATTGCAACGGTTATCTCCTTTTTTTTTTGTTTTTTGCCCGTTGGGGGGGCGTGGCCGCGTGGGGCTTTTGCCCGTTGGGGCTTCTGCCCGTTGGGAACGGGCCCGCAAGCCGGGCCCGCAAGGCGCTGCCCGCAGCAGGGCCTGCAGACGTGCAGGCCCTGCTGCGGGACATTTTTTTTTTTTTCCGTTGGGCGGGGGCGCGGCGCGGGGCGGCCAACTGGCCAAGGCCATCGGCCGCCATCGCCGGCGAGGCGGCCATCGCCGGCATCAGGCGAGGGCCGGCCTCGCCTGGGCTGGGCGAGGCCGGCCTCGCCCGACGCCGGCGAGGCTCGACCTCGCCTGCGGCTGGGCGAGGCCGGCCTCGCCCGACGCCGGCTGGCGAGGTCGAGCCTCGCCGGCGTCGGGCGAGGGCCGGCCTCGCCTGGGCTGGGCGAGGCCGGCCTCGCCCGACGCCGGCGAGGCTCGACCTCGCCAGTTGCAGGCGAGGTCGAGCCTCGCCGGCGTCGGGCGAGGCCGGCCTCGCCCAGCCCAGGCGAGGCCGGGCCTCGCCCGACGCCGGCGAGGGTCGGCCTCGCCGGCCGGATGCGCAGCGCCGCAGTGCCGCACCGCAGGTTTTTTTTTTTTTTTTTTTGGAACCGGGCCCGGAACCGCCGGTTCCGGGCCGGTTCATAAATTTCGGGAACCGGAACCGGGCCCGTAGGGCACGGGCCGGTTCCGGTTCCGAACCGCGGGCCCGGTCAACGGGCCGGTTCCGGGTTTGACCGGTCCGGTTCCGGGCCGGTTCCGGGCCAGAACCGGCCCGTGGCCATGCCTACTAGAGGCAATGTAATAGCGCGTAACTGTAGTTCGGTGGTTATGCATGAAAATAGAGTGCATAACTTTGTTTTTATTGATGAAAAGAAAGTGGATAGTTACCTTGAAGAAGTGGGTGACCATTAGAGGTTTGATAATGCAAGAGGAGTTCTATGGAAGTAACTACTGATTAATAGAAAAACTACCTGGTCGAATGCATAAAAATACCATTTTCTATTTTCTTGATGTAAGAATGACAAATTTTAGGGTTTATTTTGATGATTTTGGGGGTGGATATCAAATATAAAAGTTCTCTTTATAATAGTGTAGTTGTAATAGAAGAGATGGTGTATGGTTAATTTGGGCTGCCCCACTTGACAAAAGACAAATGTCATGATACTAAGTTTTATATGAACTCTTTTGGCCTTCTTAAAACTGACATACTAAGTTTTATATGCTCTTACCCATCTTGTGTTTTCGAGCAGGTTTCAGTCTATCTATATCATCATCATCTCACACTTCACTTTATTTATAATAGAATAAAAGTCCATATTCACTTTCTTATGTACATCTTAAGGAAAATGGGCAGTGAGAGAACGATTTTGAAAAATACGACCGTTGCTATCGAGCTCTCCCTAATCTACAATGGATCTCTCCCAAATCCACGGTTCATCCACCCTTTCATCCTTGGACCAATGTTTGGGAACTAAGCTGGCTGATTCAATCGGCTAAACCAAGTACCAGCTGGTCATCCAGCCCGATCAAGACTACCATGCCATACGACCATTGAACCAGCGGCGCATCCAACCGGATTTAAGCATATAAGAAAGAAATCCAAATCCTACCCCCTTAATTCCCAGCCGGATGCTCTAATCAACTGCGCCAACAACTTTCTCACGTACATACTGGCAAGTAATTTCATTTTAAAACAGCCTTTCGCAAAGCAAAACAAAGATGAGGTGCCTACGCACGGCAAACAAACTTCAGCACCTTTTTGCCATCTTTGTCAAGGTTCTCTAGCTTCAATCGAACGGCGAACGACTGCTAATACATTGTCCATGGGCCAGGCCCGCCAAAGAAATGGGCCCGATGTTCGGGCCTCTCGCCGGTGGTGCCGGACTGGGCCCGTTCGATCGGGGCCCAGTTTATACAGCAGCCATCTTCCAAGAAGCCCAAACATGCACCACGAGCTCCGGCTGGCTTGCAGCTAAAGTCATCCCAAAGTTCTTCATCTTCTCCTCCTTCTCCCTCCTCCTTCCGCCATCGCGGTTCACGGCAGCAGAGAACTCGAGAGAGGACGAAGAAGACCGCAGGAGAGAGACGCGGAGGCGCGGCGTGATTCCGAACTTGAATGTCCGGTATGGAGAGGCTGCAGCGGATGTTCGCCGGCGCCGGAGGTGCTCTGGGCCATCCGCCCCCGGACTCCCCGACCCTCGATTCCTCCGAGCAGGTCTACATCTCCTCCCTCGCCCTCCTCAAGATGCTCAAGCACGGTAAATCTCTCTCTCCCTTCGTCTTTCGCCGCTGCTGCGGTCGCTCGATTCCGACAGCTCGACTTGAAAAGGAAACCCTAATTGGAAATGCCGGTTGGCTGTTCTCTAGCGTTACCGGAGGGTCGGTTAGGGTTTCTTGCCGCGTGCTTTCCGCTGGCCTCCATTTTCAATGTTGAGGGATCGGGGAAAGATTGCGTCTTCGGGATCGAATTTTGAGCTTTCGGATCGTGTCTGTGGTTTTTCGGTGTTGTTATATATTAGTTGTGGGTGCCAAGGTGGCTGGATAGTGTTTTTGCTTTCTCTAAATGGAGACTTGGATTTGACGGACCAGGGAGGGCTGGGGTTCCCATGGAAGTGATGGGCTTGATGCTCGGGGAGTTTGTGGACGAGTACACCGTCCGAGTCGTCGATGTGTTTGCTATGCCGCAGAGCGGTACTGGTGTCAGTGTCGAGGCAGTAGATCATGTGTTTCAGACCAATATGCTTGACATGCTCAAACAGACTGGAAGGTAATTCTCTGCACACTCGGCGCGATTTGCTATTTCTTCCTAACTGATAGACAGTTCTCGATTTATTTTGGTTAATTGTATCAGGGCCCTTTTCATCAAGCTATAATGTGGAGTAGTTCTTCAGAGGATATTGCTTAACTTCTGATGAGAAAGTGAATTTAAAAAAAAGAAATAATATGCAACTGAAGTTAGAAACTACTGCTTATTGACAATGATGTATCTTAGCTTCTGGATGGATTTTGAATTAGATCTTCAGTGTTAATGATGGAGCTGCTTAATTTGTCCTTTCACGATATGTCTAGGATTGTTTGTGAGTCGAGACTGGGGGACTCATAATGATACGATGAAAAGAGAAGAATGGAATTTGATTATTGTAATTTTACTCAGCAGTCGATGAATTAGAGAAGTGAACTGCATTCGTTTTTCAGAAGTTAGCAGAAATTTCTCAAGAGCAGATAGTTTGACAGAGCTTTCATCAGTCAATTGCATTTCTCCTAGTAGTTATCGTCTTATTCTATCTTGTTGAGAAATTCACACCTACAAAGCGTCCTCAGTGAACTGCATATCTCCTAAAAAAGTATGGGTCTATCTTAATTAGGTGGTTTTGGGACTGGTAAAACTGGGTATTGCACCTGATAAGCCCTTGGCTGTTTGTTTATATTCTGGTCTCTCTGAGGAATTGATGATTGTTACAAGGCCTTCAGGTTCTGATAAGCCGATAAGGTTTTATGCAGATGCTAGTTACGAGAAAATTCTAATTGCTGGTAGAACCACAGCATGATTGTTGTTTTTTTTCAGAATGACTTGCATGTTGAACTTTATAGTTACCTACTGGTATGATTTTCCCTATCTAGAATCACGAGCATGTCGAAGTACATGTTTCTCTGTTTATCACACACGGTAATGCTTGTGTAATACGAATGTGAATGCTTACCTAATTATGCGCTGAACAATGATTGAATAGTCTCCAATTAAGTTTTGGTATGGTAGAATAGAATTCTCTGAGCTCATGGATGTCATGGCCGTTATGGGCTTGATATATTATATGATAGATCTTCCATCTGCCAGATTGTATGCTTCAAGTAACTTGGAAACTGAATGGTGATGATCCTTGTGTTAGATATTATATGTTAGTTAGTGACTGACAAACAACCGTTTTTTTTTTTTTCATGGCTTAATTTCTGGGTCAATCGAAATTAGGTTTCACGGGCTTTACTTTTAAAGAGAAATTTTTGTCCATATGTTCTGTCCTAGCTGTTTATCATAGGTCACCGTTCACCAGTGCAATATATATGTGCTAAAGATGTGCCTCTTTGGATAGGTAAGACTTTTATTTTCTACTTGTGTGTGTGTGTATCTTGGACTGAATCTTTGTGGATGGTTCTTGAGTTGGACACTGGCTATTTTATCATCTAATACTATCATGCAATAGGTCAGATAGGCACCGGTATAAAATTCTAATTGTAACCTGTGATCAGGGTTTATATTTTATTTTAACTGCCCTTTTTTGTCAATGTTGGTTATCCTGGGTCTGGGTTCTTCTCTATAGGCTTATATGTTGCGACATATGTTTATGTTTAATATGCTTATTATGTGTTCTGCATTGCAGACCAGAGATGGTGGTAGGTTGGTACCACTCTCATCCTGGCTTTGGATGTTGGCTTTCTGGGGTGGACATCAACACACAGCAGGTCATCTCTTTTACTCTAAATTTCCTTCTTATAAGGAGCATGCAAATTGTAATTACAAATGGTATGACCTTTTGGGCTTTACAACCACTATTGGTTGGTGATGTAATTTAGAGTTATGATAGCATGGTATGCAAGTCCTGAAGTATAACTATGAATTTTCTTTTATTCATCAACCTATTTTCCCTATATCGTTTTTTTCCCCAGCCTCCTTATGAAAACAATGTCGTTTTGGAGCACAGCCAAATGAACTCAGTTACATTGAATAGAAGTATCAATAGCTTTGATCATGAGTAACACATTGACATGAGAGTTCACGACTTTATGCTTTTCCTTTCTTGTATACTGAGATTCTGGTCTTGATGGAGGTGGGTGTTTGGCAACCACCAGGCTATTAAAATTTGAGTGACATTAAATTTGTCAAGACGATCTACTAAATTGATTTACTAAGTTATGTTATAGACTGTAGCTGAGCTTGCGAACAAGGAGGCCATATTCAACATTAAGTAGAACTCTGCTGCATCAGTCAGTGAACCAATTTAGTGGACTACTAGTCTTTAAATACCTGGCATTATTCTTGAAATTATCTCAAGAGCTTCTCTATTGGGAGTGGTGTGTGGATGGTTTTGGTTGAAGGTTGTGGTTTTGGGGATTCAATCGGAGAGTTGTAACTCAAGATAGTTTAGATATTTTCACCATTGGTTGATGACCATAGCCTATTGCATTCATGTATGATTGGTTTCATTTGTCTTTTTTTTGCTAGACTATAATTGCTTATAGGTTTACAGTTGGATCCAATTGTTAACAAGGCTGCTTTATACTTGTGATGTGTTCTTATAAAATCAGAGTTTTGAGGCTTTAAATCAGCGTGCGGTTGCAGTAGTTGTGGATCCCATTCAGAGTGTCAAAGGGAAGGTGGTGATTGATGCCTTCCGTTTGATCAACCCACAAACCATGATGCTTGGCCAAGAACCCAGGCAAACAACCTCCAACCTTGGACATCTCAACAAACCGTCCATCCAAGTGAGTGCTGACCAGAAAATGCTCTCTTTGAATATTGAGTTTTGATCTTATCTCATGGGGTTGACTTCATATTTTTAGGCATTGATCCATGGGCTGAACAGACACTATTACTCAATTGCGATCAATTACAGAAAGAATGAACTTGAGGAAAAAATGCTACTTAATCTTCACAAGAAGAAATGGACAGATGGCTTGACGCTTCGCCGATTTGACACACATTCTAAAACCAATGAACAGACTGTTCAGGTAAGTCAAGGTCTTAATCTGTCGCATCTAGATTAGAGAATTGGTTGCACCAGTCACTTAGAGGTGGATTCTGGACAATGCAAGACAAAGCCCTCTGCTCAAGCATTATTTCATCTAGTGTCCATGTTTTCCTAATTAATTGAGATCAGTTAGCTTGCAATGCATATAGACTTTCATTGAACTGGATGTTGAGAAGCTGTTGTTTCTTGCAAAGCGAATGATTGTTTTCAAATTCAGATCCTTGTTTTAGTTGGATTTTTATTTTGGGTGTCCAAGGCTTGGGGGAGAAAAATTTAGGTTTTATCATCCAAAAGCTAAGAACAAGTGCTTTATGCTTTAGGTGTAGTGTTGTTCAGTCTTTGGTATATTCTCTTCCAAAAACTATTCATGAAAGTGCACTGCAAAGTTCTTTTTTTAAAAGGATTGGCAAAGACCTATTCAATGAAAAGCGACAGGGCAAATATTTATAGGTGACAATCTAAAGTCAAACCTTTACACGATTATTGGTGCATACTCTGGACAGGTGTGACAGATAAATTACAACACATCCACCGCAATTATTGTGTATGACATTGTGTATGGTGGTGTAATAAATGCCTTGAGTCTGAAGACTTGAATGTGGGTTTTCCTTACAGGGCCCGTTTAAGCTAATGGTAGATACATATACGTCACCCTTGTGCGAGGATTAGGAAAGTGAGAGGAAAAGAGGGAGGGCGCGGGGCGGGTGGGGGGGCGGGGGTGGGGTTGTTGTTGTTGGGAAGTAATTCGCTGAATTAATAATGGAAGCATGGTGCCGTCTTGGGGTGTCCATATTCAGTATAACTCGTGATCGTTTGTATCTTATTAGAGTCTAATGTGTAATGGCTGGCCATAATTTCCATACGGTAGGGCCACAGAAAACCCATCTTTTTCTGCAGTTCATTATGAATAATACGTCATTTGGTTGGTCAGTGGGCGTTGTTTAATGACTGCTTCTGGTAGGATCATAAAGAGTTGATTTTTCTTTTTTCTTTTCTTCCAATCTTGCAGGAGATGCTGAATTTGGCAATCAAGTATAACAAGGCGGTGCAGGAGGAGGACGAATTGCCACCGGAGAAGCTAGCGATCGCGAATGTGGGAAGGCAAGATGCCAAGAAGCACCTCGAAGAGCATGTCTCCAACCTCATGTCTTCCAACATAGTCCAGACCTTAGGGACCATGCTCGATACCGTTGTCTTCTAAGGCCCTCCAAATCGGCATCCTATCTATCTGCATTCTGCATGACTCTGTATCATCTTTTGTGGCGGTGTTTCGGGATTGATTACTAAGTCGGTTTGATCGGTAGATGCTGCAGGTGGCTTGTTAGAAATCTAACGCTTTTTCTTCTGCTTTGCTTGTACCCCCATTCAAACTGAATTCAGTTACCAATTTGTTCTTGTCCAAGAAAAGGAAACAAAAGGAGAATGCTCTCTCTATACTAAATGATGGGCGGGTCTCCTGTACCTGTTCGATGAGGACGATGGAGGGAGTTGACCAAGATATTGCCACCACATCTCTCCGGGGGCGCATATGGGACAAGATCTTGTGCATTTTATTGCTTTACTCAAAAGCGACACAAGCTAGTCGTGCAAGAATTTGAGGAGTGCGGGCTTTGTTGTGCTGGTTTGATATTAAATTTACGTACTTGTCATGATTCTTTAGTGCAAATTGGAGAACTTATAAGAAGAAAAATAAAGATTTAGTTAACAAAAGTGACGTTTGATTTGGTTGAAGGTTAAGATAATCCATAAATAAAGTTTATAGTCGGAAAAAGTTGTAAAAATATGAACGAATGAAAACCTCGGAAACGACCGCGGTACACCAAGTTCACTTTATAAAAACGAAAGTCTAGAACTTTGCTAGGAAAGTCAGAACGTGACATGCATGTCGCTCGCCCGCTGTAAAAATCAATAACCAGAAAATGATATTAAAATAACCGGGAATTCACAAAAGCTACCGACAATTCTCGTGGCGAAGAATGTATCAACGACCACGTTTCTACACCACCACAAGCGACCACTCCACGATGATCAGAAACTTTATTAGCCACAGCAGAGGCAAAAGTAAACGAACGAATTTGAAAACGCCCTCGAGTTGTCCACATTCCACTAGCGTTCCATGCGCCCTCTCACTCCACGGTCTCCTCCTCCTTGGGATCATCACCGTCGCTGTTCACGAACGAGGCCACGCGCTTGAACAGCCTCTTGGCCCCTTCGCAGCTCGGGTCGAAGATGTGGAACACGTGATCCACGCCCTCGATCTCCATGAACTCCGCCGCGGCGGCCCCGCCACTCTCCACCAGCTTCTCGTAGTACATCCTCCCTCTGTCCCTCAGGATGTCCTTCTCGCTCACGATCACCAGCACCTTCTCGCACGCCATCCCGTCCACGCCGGGGGCCCCGTCCGCGAACGGGTTGATCAGCGGGTCGTCGCACCCCTTGTCCGACACGCACACGAACCGCCACCAGCTGTCCACCCACGCCTTCCGACAAGGTTCCGCCACCTCCACCCCGATCGGCGTCTCGCCCCAGAAGTACGGTTGTATCATCCCGATCCCCGAGACCTTGACCCGCTCGCCCAGTACGTCATCCCTTATCAGTGATGGACGCAAAAACTTGGATAAATAACAAAATAAGGAGATTTTACGTAAAATTACACTACTGCGGTAAACAATATTAATTAGTGCCTCCACAACATGAAAGTGTTTATGTTTTAAAATTCTAATCGGACGTCACACAGCGATGAAATCTCAAAGTAACTTACACTTGAAAACTCACTCAGCATCCTTAGGTTTGTCATTGTTACGGTACCTGAGCCGCATGGCCAAGTGGTGCGACATGTTGGCGCCGCCGCTGTCACCAACAAGGAAGAGCCGGTCGAAGTCGGCATGCTCCCTGAGCCACGGCTCGCACCGGGCTTCCTCCGATGCGATCCACTGCAAAGCAGCCCAGGAGTCCTCGTAGGCCGCAGGGAGGGGGTGCTCGGGGACTCGGCGATAGTCAATGGAGATGAGGACGACGTTGCACACGGCGACAAGGGCGTTGAGGCTGGAGTGATACTTGGGGTCCGCAATGGAGGAGATGATGAAGGCCCCGCCGTGGAAGTAGACGACGAGGGGGAGTTTCGTGGTGGCAGACGCGGAGGAGGGGCGGTAGATTCGGGCAGAGACGCCAGCGTCAGGGAGGATGAGGATGTCCTTGGATTCCACTCGGGTCTCGGGGTCGAGGCAGGGCGGGGCGATCTCGAAGCCGGCGAGGCGGTCAAAGGTGCCGTCTTTGTAGACTCTGATGTAGGGGAAGATCTCGAGCGACACTTCCTTGGATGAATCCATGAGAGAGAGAGATAGAGACGTGAACGATATTAATCAGAGATAGTTGAAGATGATGAATTGAAAGACAAGAAAAAGGGATGGCCGAAACAGGGAAAGCAAAGCGAGCTTATTTATTAAGGAGGACTTCGGGTAATAACTCCTAATAACAACCTAGAAAAAAGGTTAGTCAGTCTGTCTCACTGTTAAATGTCAATGTCTGACTACGTCTTCTAACGTGGTCGCAATACTTTTCAGTCTCGTCGAAGACACCCTTGTTTTTCTTAATCTGATGATGGTGGGATGATAGCATCTCGTCAGATCGATTCGGATTGATCATTGCTTTTTGTAGTTCAGAAACATGTTAGGCCTGAAGGAAAGTCGTCGCAACAGCAATAATTGCGGAATACCGGATGAATGTATCTCTCGTGGCTCTTGCTTTTGTTTATTGTCCTGTCATCATTCTATTACTATTCAGAGTAACTATACCTTTTCCTTCCTTTTTGTTACTCCTTTCCGTCCTTTTGGGAATTTCCAAAGGGGAGCGAGCTCTCCTTCATGACAACGAGGTACGTTTGGTTTGTCATTATCGAGGCTGTTGCTCGTGCAATGCAAGTGGTATATTAACTATTAGAAGTGGTTTAAACAAAGATATAAAGGAACAGATTGGAGGCTAAACTATGGGCAAAAGTACACTACAAGTGCCATAACTTGTGTACGACGCTCACTTTAGTGCCATAACTTTTTTTTGGATCACTTTAGTGCTAAAATTTTTGAAAAACGATCACTTAAGTGCTAAAATTTTTGAAAAACGATCACTTAAGTGCCAACTCCGGTGCCGTACACAATTTTTCGCCGGAAATCTGACGTGGCATTTTTTTTTATTAATTTCTGAAGCCGACGTGGCTCGCCGGAGTCTCGCCGGAGATTGGCACTTAAGTGATCGTTTTTCAAAAATTTTAGCACTTAAATGATTGTTTTAAAAAAATTTTAGCACTTAAGTGATCGTTTTTCAAAATTTTTAGCACTAAAGTGATCCAAAAAAAAATTATGACACTTAAGTGATCGTTTTTCCTCCGACTTGACACCAAAGTGATCCAAAAAAGTTATGGCACCAAAGTGAGCGCCGTACACAAGTTATGGCACTTATAGTGTCCTTTTGCCCTAAACTATGGATATACAGATGTGACAGAAAGGTCTGACCCAGCGCTTGATAAAACTAAAGGGTATAATGAGCCGTATGCAAAGTGCTTAGTTAGACAAGGGAGGTCAAATAGTGGAGCAATACGATATGTTAAGATCTTACTAAGAGGAGTATAAGAGAGTTTTTTTTTTGGGATAAGTGCATTCAAAGTCTTAAAACCTGTCACGAAAATATAATTGAGTCCTAAAACTTTTAAAAAGTACAAACAAGTCTTAAAACTTGTCACGAAAGTACATTTGAATCCTAAAACTTTAAAAAAGTACAAACAAGTACTAAAACTTGTCACGAAAGTGCAAACAAGTCCTAAAACTTGTCAAATTGATTTAATCAAGTCTTTCCATTGATTGTATTTTTTGAAAGTTTTAGGACTTGTTTGCACTTTCGTGACAAGTTTTAGGACTTGTTTGCACTTTCATGATAAGTTTCGGACTTATTTGCACTTTTTGAAAGTTTTAGGACTCAAGTTCACTTTCATGATAAGTTTTAGGACTTGTTTGCACTTTTTGAAAGTTTTAGGACTCAAGTGCACTTTCATGACAAGTTTTAAGACTTGTTTATGTTTTTTGAAAGTTTTAGGACTCAATTATACTTTTGTAATAAGTTTTGGGACTTCTAGTGCACTTATCCCTTTTTTTTGGTCAAAAGCTCAAGAGAGTTAGCGTGTATTGCAAATTTGAGATGGAAGTTGACCTAGCATCCAAAGTATTTAAGAGGTTTTATGTGAGGCTTGATGAGTTGAAAAAGAATATTTTAGCAAAATGTAGACGTGTCATGGGCTTTGATGGGTGCTTCCATAAAACTAAATTGAAGGGTACGTTGTTTGTGACTTGTTGGAAGAGATGGAAACAATCAAACGTTCCTAATTGCTTGGATAGTCGTGGAAGATGAGTATGTGGCATCTTGGAGTTGGTTTCTCACCCTGTTATTCACTAACCTATGTGGGCAAAGGCTAGGATTGTTCTTTAATTGGTGATCAACAAAAGATAATATCTCACATTTTGTCCTTACATGTTATTAAGCTACAATAGTGCAATCATCGACGTGATTTACTAATTTTTTTATTGGGTGATTTTGCAGTGACTAATGAAACCAATTTCAAGGCTATCTCTACTTGCCAAGCATCGAAATTGTACAAGGCAAATAAGTGCTAATTGGGAAATATTGCACAGAGGGGATGCTCTTAGGAAACTCCTTTAGAGGGCTATAAGGAGTACATTTGAAGTTGATTTCGACCAAGCAATAGCTAATTTAAAGACGAAGTGCCCTAAAGGTTACGAAGACTTCATCAGGCAAGCCTTGAGCAATTTTGTAGGTTTTTGTTAAGATAGATTCCAACCCTTGATGTGGTTGATAATAACTTTAGTGAGACCTTCAATGTATAAATTTGGCTACCAAGACAAAAAGCTGTACTTGAGATGCTTGAAGTGATAATCACTATATTAATGGAGAGGATAGTAGAGAGAAGTCAGTATAATTACCAAAAAAGTTCTAAACTTGTTGTATGGATGTTAATTCAATCATAAACATTTCAATTCGGCTAATTTAGTACTAAACATTTTGACAATTTGTCAATATAACATTTTCGTTCAATTTTGACTGGAAATCACTAACGTGGATACTGGCCATCTTAAGTGGCACAGCCAGAGCTGGCGTGAACAATTTTTGCAATTTGTTTTCAATTTTGTTTTGAATTTTTTTATTATTTTTTTTCTTTTCTTCTCTTTCTTTCTTTTCCAACTCTAGGCTGTCAGCAACCCTCACTTAGTCTGTGTGAGGGTGTCGCAGTCCTCACTTGGATCTTGGCGTGGGCCAAAGCCCTCACCTGTGGCCAGCAAGGACGCAGAGGCCTTACTCATGGCCGACGAGGGTTCGCTAGCAAGGTTGCTGGCCCAAAGTTGGAAAAAAAGATAGAAAGAAAAGAAGAAAAAAAATCAAAAAAATAAAAAAAAATCGACAACTTGGGGCTAGCCATACCGCGTAGGACCGCCGTTATTCATGTTAACAATTATAGGCCAAAATTGGCCAAAAGGACTACATGGACAAATCGTTTAAAAGTTCAAGACTAAATTGGTCAAATTGAAAAGTTTAGGATTAAATTGGTCGTCGTACAATATGTTTAAAACTTTTTTGGTAATTTTCTTAAGAGAAGTCAAGCAATAGTCGATTGAACAAATCCAATTTACCCAGGGATTAACATGAAGTTAGAGAAGAGTAAACTAAAGTCCGGGTATAGTTTTTTCAGGCCAGATGAGCAAATAAATTTGAGGTTCAATTGGATGATGATATATTTGTGATTGATTGGGTTGGGAGACTTGTGCTTGTAAGGAATGGGATAGCTCTGAAATACCTTATAGACAGGCCATATGTTGCATTACGTTGATGAAGTTAGACACCAACAATAATGAGGATGATTGCTTTAAGAAGGTTGCTTATGAAAGATGCCACCAATTCCCCTTCCCAGGCATGAATGGTGCAAAAATGTGGCCAAAAGTCAACGGTGAACCAATCAATCTACCACCTTACATAAGGAAAAGGGGGAGAGAATAACATAATCGAAAACAAGGATAGGCAAAATAGTGATGGTAAGAAGTTGATGAAAGTTGAAGTCCAAATGTGATGTGGAAATTATCTTCAGTATGGGCATAAAAAGAAGACATGTAAGAATGCTACAGCACCTAGGC
Source organism: Syzygium jambos (assembly GCA_031216235.1). NCBI lineage: Eukaryota > Viridiplantae > Streptophyta > Magnoliopsida > Myrtales > Myrtaceae > Syzygium > Syzygium jambos. The sequence continues at coordinate 11,150,988 of CM062225.1, read as the reverse complement.
CACCCAAAGTAATTCCTATTTGATAATTGTGTAACTTTTAATAAGATTTATTGAACAAATTCCCAAAAAAAACACCAGCTTTACTTTGAGTGATAATTTTGACCCAAAATATTTTTTGTCTCAATAAAAATCACGAACTTTTACTCAAGATTCAAATCTAGCCCCCGTTAACCAAAACTTGAGATCTCGCAGATTGTTACAAGCACTTTGGTAGGGCACAACTTTGGAATCTATTTCAATATATTTCCCAACAAAATCCATTGAATAGATCCCGATATTTTAAATGAGATCAATTGATTAATATCCATTTGACGTAGACTTCAAAGTTTCGGGGGGACGGGGGGGCAGGGTTGGGCTTGTTTCATAAAAAAGGTTTTGGTTGTGAGCTCAGCAGATCTTGTCCATAGCGTCTCTCGATGGGTGGTAATCCACAACTTCATATTATGACGAAACGACAGAGGTTGCCCGAAGATATTCAATTTGGAGATCTTTTTGACTTGCGAAGGAGACCGTGAACACACCATTATTTTTCAAGTTGTGGCTCATAAAAGAAGACAATGAATAGTGATTTAAATTCAACTAGCAAGTGATGTGGATTGGTGGAATAGTCACGTTTGACAATTAAGAATTCCAAGTTAACGGGACCAAATTTAGGATTTAAATGAAAGTTTGTGATTTTTTACGAGAAAAAAAAATTTAGACCAAAATTGTCACCCAAGCTAAAATTGGTGCTTTTTTTTTTAAATTAGGCCAAGATTTATTTGGGTTCTCGTGACTGATAAAATTGTTGTTTCTCGGGCATTTTTTTTGGGGGTCGAAAAATCCTGGGCTTTTCACATGTAGAGAAAAAAAAAAGGAAGACCAAAAAAGACTGACAGGGTTAATCCTACCTAGTAACCTGGCAAGAAGGCTATTATTGCACTGCACTATTCAGTAGACTATCTAAATGAGGGGTGAATAACTTGGACTGCCCAAACCGGGACCAGACCGGACTGACGGATTTGGCCCAGTTCTCGGGACTTCAGTCTGGTTCCCGGTTCCTAAAAGCGGAATCGGTTTTCGAGCGGTCCGGTTCCCGGTTCCAAGGGAGAACCGGACCAACCGGACCGGACCGGCTATTTAATATATATTTTTTTATTTTTTTATTTTAAAAAATTAATAAAATGTGAATTAAACTCTAAGTGAACTTCATTATCATAAATTCATTGATAAAAATTAGTAAAATGTAAATTAAACCCTAAGTGAACTTCATTGACAAAAATTAATAAAATGTGAACCAAACCTTAAGTGTTTAACAAAAAAAAAACTATACTCTAAGTGACCGGTTCCATTAGACTGAACCGGTGGTCCGGTCCAATTCCTGATCCTAGAATCATCCGGTCCGGTCCGCGGTTCCCAAAATTAAGAACCGGTTCCCGGTTCTACCTTGAAACCGGACCGGACCGGAAACCGATCATCCCTAATCTAAATATGAACTCCACTGTTATCAGGAGGGAGAAAGGACACATCAGTGCTTTTTTAGACATTTTTTTGTTTCCACAACACTTGTGTATATTGTGATAATGCTCATTTTGTATCTTTAGGCACAACACGACAATGTTAATGCATATCTAAGTATATTCTCTTTGTATAATGCGTCATTTGTTTATCGAAAATAAAAGCAAGTTGATACTTTAATTGTCTGCAAACATCCTGAAACATCCATTAAAACTTCCCGGCTCCCTCGTTGTTCATCCAATCTGAATCTGAAGTGGTGCCTCCAGATCTGGCTTCGTCAATTGTTGCGAGCTTTGCTCGTCCTTGACTCGCGAGGTGGCTTATCCATATATTTGGTGACACGCAGCTCGTGTCGGATGGCTGGCCATGGACGAACAGAGGAAGACGAAGCCCACATGAAGACCAAGTGGCTCGATGGAGGAGAACAGAAGAGAGGGAGAGTGAGAAAAAAGTCGAATTTAAAAAAAAATTATTTGGTTCCACATCAGCTAATGACGTGGCACTGCAGGCATGTGTCAATTTGCGAGTAAATGTGAGTTAAAAATACACGCCACCTCAACGACTGATGGGTGCCTTGAAACCACTACATATAGACTTCTACAGATAAATTGAAGAGAATTTATAAAAAAAGTAAAGTAACATTTAATTTAGTTGAAGGTTTAGATATTCAATAAATAAAGCCTAAAGTCTAAAAAAGGAAAACAAAAAAAAAACCTCTAAACCATGAGTAACTCGAAAACGACTGATATGCATCAAGTTTGCTTAATAAGAACGTGAAGCTCGAACTTTCCTACAAAAGCAGGAAAATGACACGCATGTCTCTCACCCGTTTGGTCGAGTCAGAGATTGCCATGTTAAGCCAATAAACAGATAATAATAGTCAAACAATCATACTTCGCTAAAGAAACCCACAATTATTTGGCCAAGAATGTATCTAGGATCACTTTTCTCACCATCACAAGAGAAACTTTCGTAGCGACAGGCAAAGTAAAAGAGAGACTTCGAAAACGGCCTCGATGGTTTCATGCGCCTTTCACTCCACTGTCTCCTTCTCGTGACTTTTCCCATCACTGTTAATCAACGAGGCCACACGTTTGAACAGTTTCTTGGCCTTTTCGCAGCTCGGATCGTAGATGTGGAACACGTGATCCACGCCGTCGATCTCCATGAACTCTGCCTCCGCTGGCCCGCCGCTCTCCACCAGCTTCTCGAAGTACAGCCTCCCTCTGTCCCTCAGTATGTCCTTCTGGCTCACGATCACCAGCACCTTCTTGCACGCCAGCCCATCCACGCCAGGGGACCCGTCGGCAAACGGGTTGATCAGCGGGTCATCGCACCCCTTGTCCGATACGCACACGAACTGCCACGTGCTGTCCACCCAAGCCTTCCGACCAGGGTCCGCCACCTCCGCCCCGATTGGCGTCTTGCCCCAGAAGTATGGTTGTATCATCCCGATCCCCAGCAGCTTGACCCGCTCGCTCAGCACGTCATCCCTTATCAGTAACGGGCGCAGAAACTTACATAAATAATGAACTAAGGAAATTTTACATAAAATTCCTCTACTATAATAAGTAATATTAATCTGTGTCTACTCGATCTAAAATTGTTTAAACGCACGTGTCCTAGCAATTAAATCACAAAGTTACTTATAGCAAATGAACACTGACAAATTCACTAAGCATCATTAGGTTGGTATTGTATCGTACCTGAGTCGCATGGCCAAGTGGTGCGACATGTTGGCGCCACCGCTGTCACCAACGAGGAAGAGGCGGTTGAAGTCGGCACGCTCCCTGAGCCATGGCTCGCTCTGGGCTTCCTCCGATGCAATCCACTGCAGAGCAGCCCAGGAGTCATCATAGGCCGCGGGGAGGGGGTGCTCAGGGACTCGGCGATAGTCAACGGAGATGAGGACGACGTTGCACTCGGCGACAAGGGTGTTGAGGCAGAAGTGATACTTGGGATCGGCTATGGAGGAGATGATGAAGGCCCCGCCGTGGAAGTAGATGACGAGGGGGAGTTTTGTGGTGGCAGAAACGGAGGAGGGGCGGTAGATCCGGGCAGAGACGCCGGTGTCGGGGAGGATCAGGATGTCCTTGGACTCAACTTGGGTCTCGGGGTCGAGGCCGGGCGGGGCGATCTCAAAGCCGGCGAGGCGGTCAAAGGTGCCGTCTTTGTAGACTCTGATGTAGGGGAAGATCTCGAGCGAGACTTCTTTGGATGAATCCATGAGAGAGAGAGAGAGAGAGATGTCAACGATATCGATTAAGAGAGAGGTGAGGATGATGAATTGAGAGACAAGAAATAGCGATGGCTCAAGCAAGAGTAGGGATAGCAAAGCAGGTCCATTTATGGCGGAGGACTTTTGGTAATTGTGAGTTTACAAGTTAGAAAAAGGCCAGTCAGACTCATTATTAAATGTCAATGTCTAAATACATCTTCAATTGTGGACCCATAATACTTTTTGTAACTCCTCGAAGATAGCCCTTTTTCTGTGTGAATACGGTTAGTTTAAAAGTCGGACTATCTTATTACATCGATTCGAATTAATTATACTCTTTTATAGGTCAGACATCCAACATCTTGAAGAAATCAGCGACAAGAATGTGTAAATTCTTTCACGCTAGACCAATCAAGTTAAACTTTTTTTCTATTTTTCAATGCACAAAAGTTACCAAATCAACATAATTAATTACTGAAGATAAACAAATGCATGTTCTGTTTTAATTTTTTTTTCCAACTGTATTGATGATGCAATTGAATTTATGCAGGGATAAAAAAGTCCAAGCAGCTAATTCCGTTGACAAATTACCAGGGAGACATACATGAGGCCGGGGGAAAGTCGTCGCAAGAGCAACAATTGCAGAATATCGTAGCGAATGTATTTCTCGTAACTCTTACTTTTGTTTCTTGTCTTGTCATCATTCTAACATTATTCAAACTAATTATACCTATTTCTTTCTTCGATGAAAATTGTTTTCTCCTTTTTGTCTTTTTAGGAATTTTCGTAGGGAAGCGAGTTCTCTCCCATGAGAATGAGGTAGGTTGACGTCGAGGTTGTTCCTTGTACAAGTGATACACTCCTATTGTTGAAATATCCGACATTGTTTAACAGTAAATCTTATATGCTCTTTATATACATGTGATCTTCTTTTACCTAATAATTTAAGCTTTGAGTTGGACTTTTTAATATAGTATCATAATCAATGATATCCCTTTCAATTATGTGCATCCACCTCTCATCAGCCTAATTTCACAAGCCGTAGTCAAATTCCATATGTTACTCATAATCCAACTTACACGTAAGTGAGGATGTTGGAATATTATCCCACATCGCTTGACAAAGGGTCATATATATTTTTATATACATGTAGTCTCCCTTATCTCCTTCAAACTATTAGTTTAAGATTTTGAATTGGACTTTCTAACATAGTATCAGAAACAAGCACTATTTCTTTTGCGTGTTTACACACCCGTTAATCAAATTTCACATGTTACTCCTAATCTGGCTTGCACGTAAGAGGGGGTGTTGAAATATCTCACATAGTTAAACAACATATTTTATATGCTCTTTATATATGTCGCGACCTACCTGTCCCGATCGGTCAGACTAAGAGGTATTTGTCGAAGGATGTAAACATTAATTGATTTGTTTGAAGGACAAACCAAATAGTTCATTAATCCAAAGACCGAAGCACTCTCAAGCCTCATACCTTGCGCGACGAGAGTTATCAAATTTACGCATTCGATTAGAGTCGTCACTAGCCATAATCAAGGGTTGCCTAAAAATCTTAATCAAGACGTGGGAATATCGTCTCGATATGCGCGAAAATTAGAGATTCTAAAGTTCGGGAACTTAATTACACTAGCGATCTAACTAGCGCTCTTTTGGTACCTAAACTTGAACGTTTATGAACTAACTTAGCGGGCAGCCTATCGAAGAAGCATAAGATACCATCTAACCGCTCTAAAAATGAAAAACAACTAATGAATTAAAGGTGTGCAATCAAATAATCATAAAGAAAATAAACAATCAGCAACCTAGCATCGTCTCTGAAAAGAAAAGACAATCAAAAGCCCTAAAGTAAAGCCCTAGTGACTAATCTAGATTTTTTGGGAATTTTTTAAAGGTTTTCTCAATTTTCGCAAGTTTTAAACTAAGTCTAGAATGAAATTAAACATTACGATCTAGTGAAATTAAGCCAAAAACTGATTTTCGAACATTTCTAGATTTTCTAGAATTTTTTGGAATTTTTCTGACTTTTTATTTTTTATTTGATTTTTTAATTTCTTTAATGTTTTTCAGAATTTTTATATTTTTGGATTTTTAAAAATTTGCGAATTTTTTGGAATTTTTTGGAATTTTTTAATATTTTGGAATTTTTTTTAATGTTTTTATAATGTTTTTATAAATAAAATAAGGATTTCGGACCGGATTCCCTGACCCGATCCGCCCGACACCTGACCCGGATTACTGACCCGCCCGGACCCCCTTTTCCATTTCTTTTTTCTTTTTTCTATTTTCCCTCTTTTCCCTTTCTTATTTTCCCTCTTTTCCCTTTCTTTTTTTGTTGTTTCTTTTTTCTTTTTCTATTTTTTATTACTCTTCTTCATCCCGTTTCGTGCCTTTCCCCTGCACGTCCTTCTATTTCTTCACCGAGACCTCCTCATCTCCGAAACTGGGATCACGCCGGGAACGCCCCACCGTCGGCCTTCGGCTCGGGCCGCCAGCGCCGACGACAGACGCTGGCCTTACGCCGTCACTGCCGGCCAACACTCCGGCGACCAACTCCGACCACGAAAATGAACTCAACGAGGAAAAACTTGAGTTTACGACTATTCTACTCTCAGCCCACCACAAACGTTTAACCAGGGAAAAACGATCACAAACAAACACAAAAGGAGGATAGATGGCTAACGATTGCGGCCTTGAACCGGGGCCATCGCTCCGGCAGGGGGCATTGATCTCCGGCAAAGGACTCGTCCGTGGTCGACTTGAACAACGAGAGATATGCCACAAAACCGAGAGAAATCACAAAGAAAACACAACGTCAGGCACCATTCAACAAATATAAGAACTAACCAAACATAAAAATCGAGTTCCAAGCACCGAGTCCACAAAAAAAATGATTCGAACCTCCATCTAGGCATTTTATCGAACGGGTGGTATGCAGGTTCAAGCGAAGACCTTAAGCTGAGATTTAGGTTGTTTTTCAGCTTAAATATGACGTGCAAAGACATGATCGACTATATTGAACCACAACCTTGCCTCGGTTTGCATAGAAACGTCCAAAAACAACAAGACCATATTCAGAGTTTTTGACTCAAAAAGCTTCGTTGGGGCATTTCGACAAACTTGTGCGATGCGCCTAAAAATGGGGTCACAGATCCGATTTTGACGAAGTTTACGGTCAATTTTCGACATATAACCTTTCGACCATCCTCACTGGGTGTCAAACACATGTTTTCCTCGGTCAAGGGGCCGGGCGACCACCGAATAGGCTCGGTGTGCCCAGCACCCGAGAGGCAAGGGAAGAAGGGCGAAAACAGGGGAAGATAAGGGATGAGAACCCACCTGTTTGTTCGTGACGGACCAAGACGAGATGCAACGGCTGGATGTGATGGACGTCCGGCGACGGTGGCCGGCTCGCAGGGAGGGGGGAAGAGATTTACCAGCGATCCTTGCCGGTGGAGGAGCCGGAGCACTCTCTTCTTAGACCCCCTTCCCTTCTTTTTCCCTTGGTTTCCAACTCCTCTGTTCTCTTCTTCTTCTTCCTCTTTTTTCTCTTCAAATGCCCCCCTTTTCACCTGATAAAGACCCGCCCCTCTCTCTCTTTTGGGGAATCATCCTTTTCGTCCTCAGCTCAAGGATAATCGTCCTTGACAACCTATACTCCTCGGCAGTTATCCCCCGATTCCCGTCCGTCCCCTCCGTTTTTGTCTTTCTCGGCTCTTTGTCTGCTCTGTTCTTTGTCTCTTCTGTCGGTGTCTTGAATGAACGTGAGGAAGAGGGAAAGAAGATAAGGGGGCTGGGGGCCGAAATAAAAGAAGGGAGAGTGGGCCGAAAATAAAGAGGAGAGGGGTGATCCGAAGGTGGGCTGAATAAAAAGGAAAAGAAAGGGAGGGAAAGCCTAGGAATGAACAAAAGGGTTAGGCCCGCGCGAAAATTAAAAGAAAAAGATTGGGGCTAAGGTTGATGGGCCAAGCTAAATTGGCCCGATATATATTTTATTATACATATATTTTTTTTTATCTCTCTTTTGTACTAATTTGGCCAATTTACAATTTAAGCGTTGATTTAACGATGTGGGCAATTAGGTGTCAATAATATACATGTGATTTCTTTTACCTAATAGTTTAAATTTTTGGGTTTAACTTTCTAATATTGTATCATAGCCAGTGCTAGTTTTTTCATTTATGTGCATCCACCCCTAATCATCCAAATTCCACGGGCTGTGATCAAATTCCACGTTACTCCTAATCCGGCTTGCACGTGAAAGAGTATTGAAATATTGTGCAACATTTCTTGTTGTCATATATGTTCTTTAAATACATGTAGTCTCCCTCGTCTCCTTCAACCTATCAGTTTAAGTTTTTGGATTGGACTTTCTAACATGGTATCAAAACTGAGTGCTATCATTTTCGTGAATGTGTCTACAACCATTAATCAAATTTCACATGCGACTCCTCATCTGGCTTACACATGAAAGGAGTTGTTGAAATATCTCACATTACTTGACAACATGTCTTATATGTTCTTTATACAAATGTGGTCTTCCCTTACTTAATAGCTTAAACTTTTAAGTTAGACTTTTGCTTATGCACGTCCACCCCTCATCAGCCAAATTCCATAGACCACGATCAAATTCCACGTGCCACTCCTCATATAGCTTGCACTTGAGAAGGGGTGTTAAAATATTGTCACACATCGCTTGGCAACAGGTCATATATGTTCTTTATATACATATAGTCTCCCTCATCTTCTCCACTTATTAACTTAAGCTTTTAGGCTGGACTTTCTAACATGGTATCTATTAAGAAAAATCCCTAATGAGTTTGAGGAATGACAAAATCATATATTACTGACTAGAATTACACTTAAGTTACTTGATGCAAGTAAATGCTGAGTCATCAAACTTAGTCGGTGAAAGGACTTTGTCATCAGACTCAAAATTACTCATCAGATTCAATAAGTGTTATTTTTGGGAAGTTTATGTAGGATAATCAAATTGATATCATAGGATATTCTAATTGGCAATCACAAGATTGTTCCTTTAACACGAAGAACTGCACTTATGAAAAACTTGATTTGATTGTATGGACGATCAAATCACTCGGAGATAATGGTTCTTTTTCTAACAGCTATGTATCCTATTTTGGGAAGAATCTCCAACGGGTTGATTTGGAGATCAATCCTCTGAAGACTATCCGACGGATAGATTGGAAGTAGAGGAGTATACAAGGAGTGCAAGTGCCGTACAAGAAATAAGAACCAGAATCGAGAATTTCAAAGTCTGAATAGAGTTTCGATCTTATACACTTGTGATTACTGTATTCCACGTTGTGACTTTAAAAGAAAATTACTTGAGTGAAGAGTGTATGTGATAGTGCAATCTATCATCTGTGAAGCACTGCTCTTGTAATTTTCTGGTGATTCAATAGTGAAACACAGCTAATAGGCTGCTAGCATAGAGAATGAACGTAAACTTGATAAAGCCGAACCACTATAAAGATCTGTGTGCATTTTTCTCTATCTCTAAACTTTCATTTATTATTGCTGACATTATACTACATACATATCTAATCAAACAAGTTCGTCAAAACATGATCTTGGTCATCAGACGCAATCATCTAAGGACAACTTACATGCAAATTTGTAATTTGCATCCATTTGAAATTATACATACGAGTTGTTGACCTTGACTATATTCATTCTGCACGTTTAAATCATCTAATTTGGTAAAATCACCTATTCACCCCCTCTAGGTGATAGCACTAGCCGTAACAATTGATATCAGAGCCTAATGCTCATTTTTCTTTGAAGTGTTATTTTACTTCTGAGCTAACGATTCTTGACCGCTAGTAATGCTGAGTTAGGTCACAACAACAGATCGCCTTACTTCAATGGAACTGAATACAGTGTCTAGGAGAACAAGATGAAGACATTCATCTTGGGAATAGATCAAGATATTTGGGATATTGTTGAACATGGAATTATTCTACATGATACAACTGAAATAAAATCTCCAGAAACTTCAAAAGGGCAAAATGAGACACCTTCTACCGAAGGAATTAGAGAGCAAATTAGACCTCAAGTTCTAATCGTCTCTGCCAAAGAAATTTCCAAAAGAATCTATCTGGATGCAAAGATCAAAATGTCCATATACAATGGTCTTGCAAGTGTTGAATACAAATGAATTACAAATCTCAAAATTGCAAAAGAAATTTGGGATCGTCTCAAGCTTGTTCTTGAAGGAACAGACAGAGTCAAGGAGACAAATCTTAATATTCTTCTTGGGTAGTATGAGTCCTTCACTCAGAAACCAAATGAAATAATTTCTGAGATGCAAAACAGATTCACTAAGATCGTAAATGGACTTGAATTCCAAAACAATCTCATCTCAGAACCTATGAAGGTGAATAAGTTGCTGAGAGCTCTTTCAAAAGAATTGAACAACATCAAAATTTCTATTCGAGAAACTCAGAGGATCAGGCCATTCACAGCGGACGAACTCATCGGAACTCTTCAATCTTATGAGACTGAAAAGTTCTTAGAAGTTGAAGAACCCAAAGGTAAAAAGTCCATTGCTTTAAAAACTAACATTGATTCTAATGACACAGATACAGATGAAGATGAAGATAAAGAATTGGCTCTAATGGTCAAGAAACTGAGATAGATGGCAAAGAAGGTGAAGATGAATAAGTCAAAGAAGCAATTCAAGAATTCTGAGTCATCAAAGGCCAAGAAGCTAAATTTTCAAAAGAAATCAAGTGCAAAAGATGAAGAAAATAAAGACGTAATATGTTTTCACTGCAAAAAGAACGGACACATAAAGCCAAAATGTCATCTTCTCAAAAAGAACAAAGGAAAGTATGAACGATATAAGAAAGCTTTCAAAGCTGAAACATAGAGTGATTCAGAGGATGATGAAAGTGAACAAGAATTTGCCAATATTTGTTTGATGGCAAAATCAGACTCAGAATCAAGTTTTGACGAAGAAGATGAGGTAAGTAATTCAAATATTCCTGAAGCAGTTGCAAATTATATTAATGAGTTAATCTCTATTAATAAAACTGCCTTAAAAAAGATTTATGTATTGAAGAAGGAGATTGTGTCCCTAAGAAGTACAACTCAAAACAAAGAAACTAATGAGTCAATTGAATGTTTAAAAAAGAAAAACAATCTTTTAAAACAGCAAGATATTTCGCAAAAGGATAAGATTGATTTCTTGCGAAAAGAGTTTAATTTTTTCAAGAAAAATAAAGATTCTCTTGAAAAGGAAAATGATTCATTGAAAAAGGAAATTTCTGGTCTTAAAAATATTTCTAAGGAAAGTATTGATTGAATCTCTAATGAAAAAGAACTTTTAAAAAATAATATTTCTAATATAACCAAGAAATTCTCAATGGGTTCAAAAAAATCTTCAACATATTTTATCAATTCAAGTTCATTATTATAATAAATCAGGTCTAGGTTTTGAGAAAAATACTGAATTGAAATATGCTTTTCCCAATGTTAAAGAAAGACTAAAGAAAAAACCCCTCATATTTGTGTATCAAAATCACTTTCAAAAGCAATTTGTGAAATTCAATGGTCAAACTTCCTTTAAGTGCTCAAATTGCGGTGATATAAATCACTTAAAGAATGACTGTCCTAAGGTTTGGAGACCTGTTCAGAGAGACATTCTAAGAATGATCAATCCTAACCAAAATGGATCCAAGAAAATATGGGCACCAAAGAAAAAGTGAGTTACTTATCTTTTGCAGGTACTAAAGAAAAGAAAGGACAAGTGGTACCTTGACAGTGGTTGCTCGAGACACATGATCGAAGATCCTTTGAAATTCATCCATTTAGAAAAAATTAAAGGAGGAAGTGTATCCTTTGGAGGCAACAACAAAGGAAAGATAGTTGGCAAGGAAACTGTTAGAATAAAAAATTTCATTATCAATAAAGTCTCACTAGTTGAATGTTTAAACTTCAATTTAATTAGCATTATTCAATTATGTGATATTGGTTATAGAATCACTTTCCAACAAGACAAATACTATGGGACAAGTAAAGACAACAAGCAATCATTCATGGGTCGAAAACATGGAAATATCTATCTACTAGACACGAAGTCTAACAATTTGCAATGTCTCGTTACCATAAAAGAAGAATTTGATTAGTGGCACAGAAAGCTCGGACACGTTAGTGTCAAGTTAGTATCCAAAATAGCTTCAAAGAAACTTGTCAAAGGATTACCAGAATGAAGATTCAAGAGCACAGAGTTATGTTTAGCTTCTTCTAAAGGTAAACAGGTAAGAAGTTCATTTAAATCAATAAAATATGTCACCACTAACAGAGCTTTGCAGTTGCTTCATATGGACATTTTCGGTCCTACTCAAACTCTAAGTCTTGGAGATAATAAATACTGCTTAGTTATTGTAGATGATTATTCAAGATTTACTTGGGTATTCTTTTTGGCTCATAAAAGTGAAACATTAGAATATTTCTCAAAATTTGCCAAAAAGGTACAAAATGAAAAGGGCTATACTATTTTGAGTATTAAATCTGATCATGGAAGAGAATTTGAAAATAAAAAATTTTCTTATTTCTGTGATGAAAATGATATTCAACGTACTTTTTCCTCACCCTATACTCCTGAACAAAATGGAGTAGTTGAAAAAAAAATAGAATTTTGCAAGAAATGGGTAGAACTCTTCTATTTGAAAACAAAACTCCAGCACATTTTTGGGCTAAAGCTGTATCAACAGCTTGTTATATATCAAATAGAATTTTTCCAAGACAAATTTTTTAAAAGACCCCTTACGAACTATTCAAAGGTAAAATTTCCAATGTCTCGTATTATCGGATATTTGGATGTAAATGTTTTATTCTTAAAAATCCTAATGATCGTGTTGGTAAATTTGATGAAAAGTCAGATGAAGGAATTTTTCTTGGATATTCAATAACAAGCAAAGCTTACAGAGTATTCAATAAAAATACTCAAACAGTCGAAGAATCATTAAATGTTAAGTTTGAAGACTCAATTCAGACTCAACAAGATGATTCTGACACTGAAAATCTAGCATCTGAAGAATCTGACATAGCATCTGATGAAATGATGGTAAGTGAAAATGATCAGAATCAAAGATCTAATGAAGCTCAGGAATCATCAAACCAATAAGACAATGAAGAACCATCAAATCTCAATGATGAAAATGATGAAAGATTCAACAAAAGCTGGAAGTAAAAATCCAGTCATCCTAAAGAACTCATCATTGGAAATTTAGATGAAGGGATCAAAACCAAAGCAAAGGCGAAGGAAATCATAAATACGATGGCTTTCATTTCTGAAGTTGAACCAAAGAATGTCGGAAATGCCTTGAAATATGAAAGCTGGGTTGAAGCCATGCAAGAGGAACATTTACAATTTTAGATCAATCAAGTATGGGAACTTGTTCCCAGAACAAAAAATCATTTAGTTATTGGAACAAAATAGGCATTTCGAAATAAACTGGATGATTAAGGAAAAGTCGTCAGAAACAAAGCAAGACTTGTGGCCAAAGGATTTTCATAAGAGGAAGGAATAGATTACGATGAAACGTATGCTCCGGTGATCAGGTTAGAAGCAATAAGAATTTTACTGGCTTATGCTTCTTTTTGTGATTTTAAACTGTTTCAGATGGACGTCAAAAGCGCATTCTTGAATGGTTACATCAAAGAGGAAGTATATGTAGAACAACCTCCAGGTTTTGAAGATCCTCACAAGCTTGATCAGGTATATACTCTCAAGAAAGCATTATACGGTCTTAAACAAGCACCACGTGCTTGGTACGAAAGTCTGAGCAACTTTGTGGAACAAAATGATTTCACAAAAGGTAATGTAGACACTACCTTATTCATTAAAAGGAAAGGTAAAGACATTTTAATAGTTCAAATTTATGTAGATGATATTATTTTTGGTTCTACATATGAAAAATTATGCAAGAATTTTTCTAAAATGATGCAAAGTGAATTCAAAATGAGCATGATGGGTGAGTTAACTTTCTTCCTTGGATTACAGGTTAAACAAACCAAAAATGGCACCTTTCTTTGTCAAGAAAAGTATACTGGGGAAATTACGAAAAAGTTTGGTTTGGTGAATTGCAAAAAGACAGAAACTCTAATGTCATATTCTATTAAACTAGACAAGGATGAAAAAGGAAAATCAGTAGATAAAAAATTATATAGAAGCATAATTGGCTCGCTTTTATATTTAACTACTTCAAGACCGGATATTCTGTTCAGTGTTTATTTGTGTGCCAAGTTTCAATCAGAACCAAAAGAATCTCATCTTACTGCAGTCAAAAGGATCATCAAATATGTTGGCACCAATCCTTTACTTGGATTGCGGTATCCTAAGGAATCAAATTTTACTCTTATTGGATATTTAGATGCTGATTATCCTAATTGCAAAATAAACAGGAAGAACACTTCTGGAACGTGTCAATTGTTAGGACACATGCTTTTTTCATGGTATTCAAAGAAGCAACAAACTGTAGCTCTTTCAACTGCAGAAACTGAATAAGTCTCACTTGGAAGTTGCTTTGCTTAAATTCTTTGGATGAAATAACAATTGAGAGACTTCAATATCAAAGACTCAATTGTGGAGATCAAGTGTGACAATACCAGCGCCATCAATTTGACCAAGAATCCAACTCTGCATTCAAGAGCTAAGCATATTAATATTAAACATCATTTCATTCATGACAATGTTTTAAAAGGAGATATTTATGTTCAATTCATTAACACTAAATAGCAATTAGCAGACGTTTTTACAAAACCTTTAGAAAAGAAAAGTTTTGAGCTTATTAGAGATAAACTAAACATCATTAACCTACTTTATTGAGCTATGCAGTGTAAAGTCTCATTGCATCTGATGACTTATTGATCAAGCATATATTTGAAGTGTCTGATTTTGGCGCGCAACCCATCTTATAAAAGGTATGTATATCTCATATATTTTGAATGTCATGATTGTTTGAAATTAGTTGTCTTAATTGATACCATTTGAGAATTATAATCCCAAAATTTTTGGAATATAATTTCCAAAATTTTCCATAACTGTCAATTGATAGTTTCCTAAAAGGGTTTTGCAAAAATCAATATATTGAACTCCTCGGTTTAAAACCTTTTTCATCTTTTCTCTCATTCTCACACTCTCTCCGAACACACATTCTACTTTCTGAAACCCTAAAAATCTCCATACACACGTTTTACCCTAAAAGATCTTATCTTTCCCTTCGGAAACTCAAAAATCTCTTCAATGGCACCAAAATCGACTACTGAATCAAAGAAAGGAATCAAGGGATCCAGACGATCGAACCGAATCCAGGAATGTTCACCAGAGCAGACAAAGATAGAGAAGCAGAGAAAATTGATATCTCTTACTCGAGCTTTGAGAAAGAGTCATCTGAAGGTAATAAATCTCCATGAATCCCTATTCAAGAATGTGATTATTTTGTAATAGCAAGATGACTGATAAAAACCATTAGAATACTTCAAGATGCCGTATGTAAAACATTAGGTTTTCTGTCAGAATGTGAAGTTATGGAGGAATATGAGAAGGGTATAAGGCTTGGTAGATCAACTGTTGCTGGAAAGGGAATAATTTTTATAGAAACCTCTAATGTTCAGGAAACCCCTATTACTGTAAAGAAAGGAGTTTCTCAAAAAAAAAAAAAAGTTGGAGAACATTCGAATGTTGGAGAAGATAAATTCGTTGGTGAGGAGGAACTGCAGACTTTGGAGAAAAGCAAAAACATTAATAGTAGAAAAGAGGATAATGATGAGAAATTATTTATTGAGTTTGTGCCCATTTTTGGAATTCCTCCTGATGACAAGAAAAATGACAGTATGTTTAGAAACAAAACTTATAAGATTGCTTACAATTCGCTCCTAGCTAGAGGAATAATAAATAACAGAGTTGTAGATTTTAACTTATTTGAGAATTTCAAAATCAAGATTTAGAGTTTGATTGAAAATCTTGATTTTTAAAAAATGTGTTCTCTCTCTCACAAAGTCTACCATGAACTTACGGCTTACTTTTATTCAAATCCGTCATTCATTTCTCTTGCTGAAATTGAGTTCTCTATTTTCGACAAGATTACAAGCTATCAGCCCTTGATCTCTCTACCATTCTAGGAGTAAAATATAAAGAATTTTCTTTTATTCCTATCACTTCAGATTTGGCATATCGATCTTTGTCTGGTGACTCATTTTTCATCAGAAGCTCCACATCTCATGTATCTCACACTCTTTTTCCTCTAAATTTCATTGTCCTCCACAAAATCATCATCAATTGTCTCAGACCCAAAGGATCTTCCAAAACTGATATCTCTCGATATGAGGTCAAGTTGATTTGGGCAATTCAAACCACCTTTCCCATTTCTCTGTCCTATATGATTCTTTTTCAAATGTATAGAACTGTCGAGAAAAGCAAAGGTCAACTCTCTTATGGAGCTTTGATCACCGCTATCTTTGAGTATTTGAAAATCTCCATTCCTACAAAACTCAAAGGTAAACCTCTTCAAACTATGACTGTTGGAGAACTCATGATGACTAAGATGGGATACAAATTTGATGGTGAAAATTGGAAGGATAAGAAAGGTAAGATTATTCCTGCCAAAATGATAAGTGCATAGAACAAGGGCTCTGCTAACATTTTTCATGAGTCTAATGAGGAGTAATCAATTGAACCCTTAGTAAGAAAGAGAAAAGTGCAGCCGATAGCCCCAAAATTGACAGACCAACCAAAAGAAATCAAGCAATGACTAGTGATTCTCATGAGATGGAAATATCCAATGAATACTCTACATAATAATTTCAAGCTGATGATAGGAGCCTTGAGGAGTCAAGGTTTGTGCAATGGCTAATTATTCAAGATGCCAAGCATCAAGCCCGTGTAGACAGTGAAGTGGCTAGCAAGGGTCACCTAGAGGGGGTGAATAGGTGATCCTAAACAGTTTTATAAAATTTGTGCGAAAATAAAACAAATCACAGAAGAGTCTAAGTAAAATTCAGATTCAAGACAGATTATATAAGAAGTGTACTGATGTGCAGAATGTAAAGAAAGAGATAGGGAATAGAGAATCTGCACACAAGTTTATAGTGATTCAGCTTATAGCAAGCCTACGTCCACTTTCCCACGCTTACAGCCTACTGGCTGGATTCCATTAAGTAATCAAGAGGAAATTACAGATTCTGAGTGATATCACTCTCGTGTATGATAGGACTCTCTATCTCACACAATTACTCTTACAAAGTAACCCTCAAGATCTGAATATTTAGGCTCGGAAAGACAAGAGAAAATGACTCGAGTAAGCTCAGACTTTGGACTTGTTGATTCTTGATTCTGTACTTTTCTTCAACTGCTCATTGAACTCCTTAAATACTCCTCTTCATCCAAACTAGCCGTTGGACAGCATTCAGAGGATCATCTTCCAATCTTCATTTTGGACAGATTTGTATAATAAGAATTGAGTAACCGTTGGATGACAGATTCTGAATCCCGCTGATTCTGGTCGCCCATATAATCAGAATCTTGGTTTCCATAAGTAGAGCTTTGTCCGTAGTAATGCATTCTTGTCGTAATATTTGATTGCCAATCAATTTGATTAAGATTGAAACAATCGAAACTTTCCTTCTGTGAAATCCATACCAGATTACTAGCTGTTATGTTGAGTTCTGTGTTCTGCGTCTGAATAATTTTAGCGTCTGCGTCTGCTTCTGAAAAATTTCAGCGTCTGAATCTTTCTCGTTCTGTGTCTGAATAACTTCTTCGTTTGCTACTGAAAAATTTCATCTTCTGCGTCTGCTTCTGAAAAATTTCAGCATCTGCGTCTGCTTCTAAAAAATTTCAGCGTCTGCGTCTAAACTTTCGATTATGTGGGACTTCTTATTTTTCCAGTTTGTAAAGTCTGAAAAGCTTCCTTCTGAGTTTCCAGAACATATATATATATATATATATATATATTCCTGAAACAAAATGGTTCAGAATGAGTATCAGATTTACAATTACCAAGGAAGGTTTTGTTAACATCAAAATTAGTAGGAGTTTTCCTCAACAATCTCTCCCTTTTTTATGGTGACAAAACTTTCCTGCAGATTAAATCAGTTTCAAATTAATTTGAGGTAGATAAGCATATTTAGCACATGAATAGATTGAGATTGAAAGATCAAACTCTGTTGATATCTGAGTCTTTGCTTCCTTTGTGCCTGCATATTAAATCTGCATATAATTTCTCCCCCTTTTATCATCAGCAAAATGAAAAACAATAATAGAGAGTACAAAGCATCTATATTAAGCAATCAATTAGTCGAACAGAAATATTAGTGTATATTACAGACCAATTGAAGAAAATAGAAATTGGAGAAAAATGCTTTTGCTATTGTTTTGAAGGAGTATGAATCAGTTGAAAATTATCCAATATTGAGACAGCCTCCTTAATCTTCGAACTGTATTGACTCACAGCCTTATCCATGTTGGATGAGCATAGAGTAATGGCTTCCTCAAGTTCTGCTTTGTCTGCTGCTGCTTGGAGTCGTTGAGTGTTGTAGTTTTCCTCAACAATTTTCTGTAGATCCTTCATATTCTATTCTAGTGCAGCTTGCTTATCCCTGATCTCGAGCAGAATAGAGAGAATGTTCTGATTTCCTAAGGGCTGTTCTTGGACATTAACTGGCTCAGACTGATTGAACCCCATGGTTGCTTCTTCTGGAATCTCCCCCTGAACAGGTGCTTGTTCTTCAGAAGCATGTTCTGTAGGAGTTGGTTCTGAAACATTTGGGTTTAGTTTAGAAACATGTTCTGGAGCATCAGCATGGCCTGTATCAAGATGTTTTGCTTCTGCTTCATCACTTTCATCATGCAGAAGAATTTTTCTTTTCTTGTTGTACACCTTTAGTGGGATTAGAGATTCTTTCTTCTTGCTTGCTGATCCTTCCCCTTTTCTCTGCCTTGTCTTTTTGACACTTGACTTTTCAGAAGATTTTGCTTCAGATTGATGAGCCTCTTTTCCCTTTATTCTTTCCCTTATATCATTAAACTGTTTCATTTTGGAGAGCATTCTCTCTCCAACAAACATACAGGAAATAATGTTCTGGCACAATTCGTCAGGAATCGATATATTTAGGAACATAAAAATTCGAAAGATTAATGCACCATATGGCAGTTGTCCCTTGTCCTTCTGTAACGTCCTGTACATATGAAAGATAATGATATGAGGAAGAGAAAAAGGTTGACCTTTCAAGATGGCCCAGATGAGCTTGATTTATGATTTGGAGAGGTCAGTTTTGGAGGCAGCCTTGGGCTTCAAGCAATTGATAATTATCTTATGCAGAATTATAGATCTTCTGGATAAGTCAGAGTAGGAGAGATGCCAGTTTGATCCTTGAGCAAAGTTGGAATTTTCAGATGCAACCTTTGAAGCATCCTCAAGATTTACTTCCAACGGAGTAAATTTGGAGTATTTTGCTCCAATTATTCTTGCCAAAACATCCACCTTTAAATCAAATTTCTTATTACCAACAGTGAATTGGAGCCAGTTGGGCGACAAAATAGAAAGATTGGAATAGAAATAGGCAGTTAATTCAGCAAAAACATTTGCAGATTGAAGGCAGAATTCATAAATGCCTAGCTTTTCAAAAAGATGCTTGACTGAAATGTCAGCCTTCTCTAAACAATCGAAATCTACAGTCCTGTGATTCATGATCCCACGAGCAAGCAATAACTTCTAGCAGACCTGATGCTTAGAGCTTCTGAATAAACCTCATGTTCCTGGCACACCAGATGCTATTCCTATCTTCATTTCAAAAAGCTCAAAAAGTCGAGCATCATCTTCAGGATAACAAACTTTGTTGCACTGGTAGATTTAGGGCTGATATGAGCAGATTGTTTGCCTGAGGGAGTTGATGATTCTCCAACCTTTTCTTTGCCCTTTTTGGAAGAAGGCTCCTTTGGTGTAGTGCTGGTAGGAACATGGGCAGTATCAACACAAACTTTAGAGTAGTTTTGTGTAAGATGTTCTTCAGAGAAGAACCCATTGTCTCTCAGACAATCTCGCAAAGAGGATGCAGAGGCATTGTTTCTCTTCAACAACTGATAAGCATTCCATACCTGCTTGATATTCTTAAAACGAAAATCTGATTTACCAGAAGGTTTGGGTGGAGACGATCGTTGAGGAGGTGTCGCTTCAACAGGGTCTTCACGATGATTTGATTCTGTATCTGAGATTTCCATGTATTCCGCCTATGTAGTAGATTTAGAGTCTTGATTCAGAATACATGAAGATATTCTCTTGAACGGCATTTTGATCACTTCTGGAGCAGAAAGTTTCGATCTTTGAAGGAAGGAAGACAAGGAGAGTCTCTAAATATCGGAAGGGTTTTGAGAGTAAAAACGTATTGATAGGGTTTTGAAAAGAGACGAAGAGGTTTATAAATAAGAAGGACGGATTTAGGAACAAAAGGTTATTTTTAGAAAGCAAAAAGTAAGTCCAGACAAGTAGGGAGGAAATATTCTTTCTAAGGCATAAAAGATCAATACAATATCATGATAATATTTTAAGCACAATTAAACAGATAAATTTGGATACGTACCTGATTTGCTTCCAAAGATAACAAATGTGAAAATATCTCGCCAAAAATATTCCCGCCAAACTTTAAACTATGTACGTACCGTTCCTTGAGAGTCTGAGAAATCTTCAGACTGAAGACACTTGAGTCTGAAAAATTCCTGTCTGTCAAATACTTCAAGAGAATGGATAAGTAATACAAAGTTTGTTTCTAATATACTCAAAAGAGGATTTGTCAAGAGGTTTTGTGAATATATCAGCTAATTGATTCTTAGAATCAATGAATTGAATATTCACATCGCCATTTTGAACATGATCTCGAATGAAATGATGTTTGATATCAATATGTTTTGCACGAGAGTGAAGAATAGGATTTTTGGACAGATTAATAGCACTTGTGTTGTCACACTTGATTGCAACATTTGATTCTTCAACTGCAAAGTCCCGCAACTGCTGCTTCATCCACAGAATCTGTGCACAACAACTTCCCAATGCTACATATTCAGCTTCTGCTATAGAAAGTGCGACTGTATTCTGCTTCTTTCAGTATCAGGATACTAACATATTTCCTAGCAGTTGACATGTACCTATAGTACTTTTCCTATCCACTTTACATCCAGCTAAATCAGCATCTGAATAACCAGTAAGAGTAAAATCTGAATCTTTGGAGTACCAAAGACCTAGCATTAGATAAGTTCCAATGTATTTGATTATCCTCTTAACTGCAGAAAGATGCGATTCCTTTGGGTCTGATTGAAATCTTGCGCACATACAGACGCTAAAAAGAATGTCAGGTCTAGATGCAGTAAGATATAACAAAGATCCTATCATGCTTCTGTACACCTTCTGGTCTACCTTCTTACCAAGTTCATCCTTGTCCAGTTTGGATGATTGGGACATTGGAGTGTCTGTTTTCTTGCCGTTTTGCAATCCAAACTTCTTAATAATCTCCTTAGCATACTTCTCTTGGCAAATGAATGTACCTTCTTTGGTTTGTTTCACTTGTAAGCCAAGAAAGAATGTTAGTTCTCCCATCATGCTCATCTCGAATTCGTTCTGCATACTCTTAGAGAATTCCTTGCAAAGCAATTCATTAGAAGATCCAAAGATTATATCGTCAACATAGATTTGAACAAGTAGAAAATCCTTACCCTTTCTCTTAACAAATAAAGTTGTATCAACTTTACCTTTGGTGAAATCATTTTGCAGAAGGAAGTTACATAGCCTTTCGTACCAAGCTCTGGGTGCTTGTTTCAGACCGTAAAGGGCCTTTTTGAGTCTGTAGACATAATCAATCTTCCTTGGTTCTTCAAAACCAGGTGTTTGTTCTACATATACTTCTTGCAACTAGTGCATAAGTTTCATCATAATCTATGCCTTCTTCTTGAGAATAGTCTTTTGCAACTAGTCTTGCTTTATTTCTTGTGACTTTCCCTTTGTCATCCAGTTTGTTTCTGAACATCCATTTTGTTCCAATTACTGGATGGTTTTTGGGTCTTGGCAGAAGCTCCAATACTTCATTGATTCTGAACTGCTGAAGTTCCTCCGGCATAGCTTCTATCCAGCTTTCATCTGATAAAGCTTCACTAACTTCTTTTGGTTCAATTTCTGATATCAGTGCCAAGTTGCTGATGTTTTCCTTGTGTTTGGATCTAGTCTTGATTCCATCTTCTATTTCTCCAATGATGAGATTCTTCGGATGACTGGATTTATGTTTTCAGTTTTTGTCAAATCTTTCCTTCTGAATATCTGCAGACTCTGAAGGTTCTGATTGAGTTTGAATTGAATCTTCATTTCTTTCTTCAAAATCTACAATTTTTGGAGATTCTTGATGAATTTCTAATAACTCTTGAATGTTGGTTGAAGGTTCAGATTCATTTTTGTGAGTCTGAATATTTTCTTCAAACCTCACATTCATTGATTCTTCCACAGTCTGAGAGTTCTTCAAGCATACTCTGTATGCTTTGCTTGTAGTAGAATATCCAAGTAAGAATCCTTCATCTGCTTTCTCATCAAACTTACCAGTGCGGTCATTTGGATTTTTGAGAATAAAGCATTTACAACCAAACACACGAAAATACGAAATGTTGGGCTTTCTGCCTTTGAAAAGCTCATAGGGGGTTTTCTTAATAATGGGTCTGAGAAAAACTCTGTTGATGATATAGCATGCTGTAAAAACTGCATCTGTCCAGAATTGATAAGGAATCTTGCTTTCAATCAACAGTGTTCTTGCCATTTCTTGCAAAGAACGATTTTTCCTTTCCACAACACCATTTTGTTCTGGTGTATATGGAGTAGAAAAATTATGTTGAAAGCCATTTTCCTCACAAAAATCTGAAAAATTTTGATTTTCAAATTCTCCCCCATGATCTGTTTTAATGCAGGAGATGGAATAGCCCTTTTCATTTTGAACTCTTTTTGCAAATTTTGAAAAGCATGAAAATGCCTCATTTTTATGAGCAAGAAAGAACACCCAGGTAAATCTTGTGAAATCATCAACAATAACTAAACAGTATTTCTTACCACCAATACTTTGTGTTCTGGTTGGTCCAAACAGATCCATATGAAGAAGGTGCAAAGCACGATCAGTGGAAACATGATGTATAGATTTGAAAGAACTTCTTACTTGTTTTCCTAGAGTACAGGCATTGCATAATTCTGTTTTCCTGTATTTCAAATCTGGCAAACCTCAAACCAGTTTCTTGTTTGAGATCTTTGAGATTTGTTTCAAACTGATATGCCCCAACCTTCTGTGCTACAGATCTTCATCTTCTTTGATTGAGATCAAACAATGAGCGGAGTTTGGATTGACATCTAGAAGATAGATATTGCCATGTCTTCTTCCTGTAAATGTTTGAAAATAATCTTTGCTTATTCCTGAGCAAGTATCTTCTTGGAAGTTGATTCTGAAACCTGTATCACATAGTTGGCTTATGCTTATCAAATTGTAGTTGAGTCCTTTTACCAACGAAACATCATTGATTGTGAGTCCTCCAATTTCAACCGTTCCTTTGCTAATGATTTTTCCTTTGGTGTTTCCTCCAAAGGAAACTTTTCCACCATTCAGATTGTGTAAATCAACAAAAATACTTGGATCTCCTGTCATGTGTCTGGAGCATCCACTGTCTAGGTATCACTTTCTTTTTCTCTTTGTGGTTACCTGCAAGAATTACAACATCTCAAGTTTTCTTTGGTACCCAAGCTTGTTTGGGTCCTTGAGCATTAATATAGGCTGTCTTAACAAAATCTCTTCGAATAAGTCTCCAGACCTTAGGACATTCATTCTCAAAATGTTGTGGATCTCCACAATTTGAGCATTTGAGAGCACTTCGGCCAACATGTTTTACAAAATTCTTTTTGAAATGGTTTTTATAAGCTTGTCGAGGAGGTCTTTGTCTTAATCTCTCCTTGACTTTTGGAAAATCAATTAAGCTGTCACTTTCCTTTACAAATCCTAGACCAGATTTGTTATAGTAAGGAATTTGAATGGAAAGGATATGCTTGAAGGTATCTGAACCTTTTTAAAACTTGGAAGTAATTTCTGAAATTTCCTTTTTCAAAACAGCATTTTTTTTGGAAAGAAAATCTCGATTTTCCTTGATTTGATGAAATTATTTTTGAAGGAAATCGATTCTTTCTTTTTGAGAAATATCTTGTTGCCTTAGTGATGAATTTTCCTTTTTCAGATAAGAGATTCTTTTAAGAGCAATCTTAAATTCAAAGCATAATTCATCAATATAATTTAATACTTCAATAGACATTTCAGAAGGTTTTACCTCGATTTCCACTTTGGGATCAGAATCAGAATCTAAGTCTGAATCTGACTTTGCCATTAGATAGAAATTTGAGATATCTTCGTCACTATCTTCACACTCTGTGTCACTCCAAGTTTCTTCCTTTAAGGCCTTCTTTGCTTTCTCAAATTTGGTGTTCTTTTTCAGAAGTGGACAGTTAGGCTTGATATGTCCACGTTTCCTACAGTGAAAGAATATTATATCCTTTGATCTCTCTGTCTCATCGATAGGCTTCTTATTTTCAAAAGGCTTCTTCCCTTTGAGGTTTCTTCCTCTGATTTTCATTCTCTTATACTTCTTTATGAAGAGAGCTAGTTCTTCATCATCAACATCTTCATCTTCAGAATCTGCATCAGAATCAATGTTAGTTTTTAATGCAATTGACTTATTACCTCTGGTTTCAATCTCCTCATTTCGTTTCTTAGTCTCATATGATTAAAGAGTTCCAATCAACTCATTCACTGATAGAGGCTTGATCCTTTGAGTCTCACGAAGAGATGTTTTGATGTTATCCTACTGATTTGTCAGTCCTCTCAGAAGCTTGTTGACTTTCAGTGCATCTGGGACTGGTTGTCCTTGATAGGCAAGACCGTTTACTATGTCAGTAAACCTGTCATAAAAATCAGCAATTAAATCTCCAGGCTTCATTTTGAAGGATTCATATTGACCAAGTAAAATATTGATTTGAGTTTCCTTGGCTCGATCTGTTCCTTCATAAGTAACATAGAGAGTATCCCAGATTTCCTTAGCAGATTTACAAGCAGCAATTTTTTTATATTCAACAGGAGATAAAGCACAGTAGAGAGAATAAATTGCTTTTGAATCTGAAGTTTCTCTTTTGGATATCTCAGTTTGAGATAATGGAAGATCTGCTGCTTTGCTTGCATCTGCCTTTTCTTTTGAATCTGAAGATTTTGGGTTGACTCCTTTGATGATGACATCCCATTGCATATGATCATTTGACTTAATGAATGCCTTCATCTTATTCTTTCAGACACTATACTCCTTGCCATCGAAATATGATGGTCTGTTGTTGCTTTGACCTTCAATGAACCCTGGAGCACCATAGCTAGCCATGTAGATCGTTAGCTCAGAAGTAAAACACTTTAGTAAAATGAGCAACATGCTCTGATACCAATTGAAGTGGCTAGCAAGGGTCACCTAGAGGGGGGTGAATAGGTGATCCTAATCAGTTTTATAAAATTTGTGCGGAAATAAAACAAATCACAGAAGAGTCTAAGTAAAATTCATATTCAAAACAGATTATATAAGAAGTGTACTGATGTGCAGAATGTAAAGAAAGAGATAGGGAATAGAGAATCTGCACACAAGTTTATAGTGGTTCGGCTTATAGCAAGCCTACGTCCACTTTCCCATGCTTACAGCTTACTGGCTGGATTCCACTAAGTAATCAAGAGGAAATTACAGATTCTAAGTGATATCACTCTCGTGTATGATAGGACTCTCTATCTCACACAATCACTCTTACAAAGTAACCCTCAAGATCTGAATATTTAGGCTCAGAAAGACAAGAGAAAATGACTCGAGTAAGCTCAGACTTTGGACTTGTTGATTCTTGATTCTGTACTTTTCTTCAACTGCTCATTGATCTCCTTAAATACTCCTCTTCATCCAAACTAGCCGTTGGACAGCATTCAGAGGATCATCTTCCAATCTTCATTTTGGACAGATTTGTATAATAAGGATTGAGTAGCCGTTGGATGACAGATTCTGAATCCCGCTGATTCTGGTCGCCCGTACAATCAGAATCTTGGTTTCCATAAGTAGAACTTTGTCCGTAGTAATGCATTCTTGTCGTAATATTTGATTGTCAATCAATTTGATTAAGATGGAAACAATCGAAACTTTCCTTCTGTGAAATCCATACCAGATTACTAGCTGTTATGTTGAGTTTTGCATTTTGCGTCTGAATAATTTTAGCGTCTGCGTCTGCTTCTGAAAAATTTCAGCGTCTGAATCTTTCTCGTTCTGTGTCTGAATAACTTCTTCGTTTGCTACTGAAAAATTTCATCTTCTGCGTCTGCTTCTGAAAAATTTCAGCGTCTGCGTCTAAACTTTCGATTATGTGGGACTTCTTATTTTTTCAGTTTGTAAAGTCTGAAAAGCTTCCTTCTAAGTTTCCAGAATATATATATATATATATATATATATATTCCTGAAACAAAATGGTTCAGAATGAGTATCAAATTTACAATTACCAAGGAAGGTTTTGTTAACATCAAAATTAGTAGGAGTTTTCCTCAACAGACAGACATGCTGCCACTCAGCTTGAAATTCAGAAACTGCGAGATGAGGAGGAACACTTGATGCACTCACTAAGTGACATCATCAAAAAAATAGTAATGGAAAATCAACAAGAACGCATGGCTACTACAGAAAAAGAAGCTGAGGAAGGACTTTCTAGGAGATAGGGGGAGCCTAAGAATGAACATATCATAGCAGATGATATGCAGGAGGAATTTGAAGAAAAAGATGCTCAAGATGTTAAGGATAATGACTTTAATCTGCCTGACATACAGGAGGACCACAATCAGAATGCACAAGAGGCAGCTCCTTTAGCAGCAACTTCTGCAGATTTTCCTCTTGAAGGAGATGATTGTGAAAATAGTTCATCTGAAGCTCAACAAAGAGGCAAAGGGAAGGAAGCAACATCTATTGACATTCAGACCACTCACACTCCTTCTGGATACAATATCTCCCCATCCATGTCAGATCATGCAGTCATTATCGATCTAAGATGGAGACAAGATGCAATTCAGAATGAAGTCCGAAAACTTTGTAATGAACTTAAAGAAGGAATTCAGGAGATCAATGACTTGATGGAAGCAAGAATTAACAATTTGAAGATTCAAGTTAGAACTAATGTACAAATTGCAACAATTAACACTGCATGCCAGATTCATCAGTTCTCATCACATATTAAGCAACGATTGAATCAATTTTCTAGCTTTAGTCTTCCTCAAGTGTCTTTCCTATCTGCACCTTTTGGAACTTCTTCATATGAACCTGCAGGACCTTCAGCCTCTCCAACAAATCAACAAAATTGATCACATCTCTTTCCCACTTATCATTTTTGAGCTATTTGTTTCAACTTTCAATATTGATTTTTGTTAAATGTTTGACTTGGTGTGAACCTTGACTATTGACATATGATTCGACAATGGTTGTTCAACTTACTTTTATTGCATTTTTATTAATTATGCTATCTATCCTTTCTGCTGATGTCAAAAAAGGAGAGAATGCAAGTATGTAAAGCAACAGAATCCAAGTATGTGAAGCGACAGAAGATGTGAATGCAAGTATGGAAGCGACAAAATATGAATAGATATCAATGCATATTTTGTCACTTCCATACTTGCATTCACATCTTCTGTCGCTTCACATATCAATTCATATTTTGTCGCTTCCATACTTGCATTCACATCTTCTGTTGCTTCACATAATTGGATTATGTTGCTTCACATACTTGCATTCTCTCCCTTTTTGACATTAGCAGAAAGGATAGATAATATATATATATATATGCAAGTATGTGAAGCGATAGAAAATGTGAATGCAAGTATGGAAGCGACAAAATATGAATTGATATATATATACACACATATATATTGATTTCAGAGCTTAACAATGCTTTATATACTTCGAAAGTTATATCATTTGAATAGACTATTTACATCGCATATAAACAGATTTGTCATCATAAAGAAGGGGGAGAATGTTGAGAAAAATCCCTAATGAGTTTTGATGAATGACAAAACCATCTATTACTGACCAGAATTACACTTAAGTTACTTAATGCAGGTAAATGCTAAGTCATCAGACTTAGTCGTTGAAAGGATTTTGTTATCAAACTCAAAATTACTCGTCAGATTCAATGAGTGTTATTTTTGGCAAGTTTATGTAGGATAATCAAATCGATATCTCAAGATATCCTAATTAGCAATCACAAGATCGTTCCTTAAGCACAAAAAACTACACTTATGAAAACCTTGATTTGATTGTATGGGCGATCAGATCACTTAGAGATAATGATTCTTTTTCTAATGGCTATGCAT
The DNA here is from genome assembly GCA_031216235.1 of Syzygium jambos. Taxonomy (NCBI): domain Eukaryota; kingdom Viridiplantae; phylum Streptophyta; class Magnoliopsida; order Myrtales; family Myrtaceae; genus Syzygium; species Syzygium jambos. The sequence goes on along the minus strand of CM062225.1, from coordinate 11,122,805 downwards.
CCTATTTTGGAAAGAATCTCCAACGGATTGATTTGGAGATTAATCCTCTAAAGACTGTCCAACGGATAGATTAGAAGTAGAGGAGTATAAAAGGAGTGCAAACGTCGTACAAGAAATAAGAATCAGAATCGAGAATTCCAAAGTCTGAATAGAACTTCAATCTTACACACTTGTGATTACTATATTCCACATTGTGACTTTAGAAAGAAAATTACGTGAGTGAAGAGTGTATGTGATAGTGTAGTCTATTATCTGTGAAGCACTGTATAATCTTCTGGTAATTCAATAGTGAAACACAGTCAATAGGCTGCCAGCATGGAGAGTCGATGTAGACATGATAAAGCCGAACCATTATAAAGATCTGTGTATAGTATTCTCTATCTCTAAACTTTCATTTATTATTGTTGACATTATATTACATACATATCTAATCAAACAAGTTTGTCAGTGTCGCGACCGACCTCCTGCTTTTTTTTTATCAACATGTAAAAAAGGGGGGTTCGCCTGGTACGTGCTAAGTCTAGGTTCGGAACTTAACTCAGGCTCTACCAAAGCCATACCATATCGCGACTTAGGATTTAAGTTTTTAACCCGCAATTGGTTTTTCATCAAGAGTCACCACTAATCGATTTGGGGTGGGTTGATTAGAAACCCAAATAGGGTGATGAGAGAATCACCATTCCTACGAACCAGAGCTTAGATGAGTCCGGAGACTCGGTTACACTGGTTGGATAACTAATGCCCTTTCGGTACCTTTTTACCCTGTTCGTTTCTGAAAACATTTGTCAGGCAACTTGGATTGATTTTAGGACCTTTCTCCTAACATGTGAAGTGATCAAATGAGTGCATAATCATAAACGATTAGCAGTCAAAATAGATATGCAGCCTAAGGTTCTAGCCCTAGCTAAGTCAAATGACATTCAAAGTACAACAATTCATATAATTATATTTTAATTAAAAACATGCATAATAATAACACAACAGTAATAAAAATAACATGCAAAATACTACCGCGTAACCTCATAGGCTTGTCTAATTTAAACATGACAATTTATGCAATTATAACAACGTGCATAATAATACAACAATAAATTAAAACATTCAGACATATCACATAATTTAGGGAAAAAAATTTAAAATTTCTTTAATTTTTTTAAAAAAATAAATATGGAGAAGAAAAAGAAAAAAATTAGTTTTTAAAATTTTTATTAATAAATAAAATAATATTAAAAAATAATATAAAAACTCGGTCGGTCGAATCCGACCCGGGTCAACGGACCCATCCCAGGGCGTTGACCCGGGTCGGGTCAGAATCGACCCGAGTCAACGGTTCCAACCCAGGGCATTGACCCGGGTCGAATTAGTTGATCCAAGTTGGGTCAAACCTGCGTGCACAGACACGCAGGGCCGGATTGGCCTTTCGCCGGCCGACCTAGACCAGCACCAACCGAAAATCTGATCCCTGGGACCACCACCAAGCTTCACCACCTGTATAGGTCGCCATCCGACCGCTAGCTTGCCAACCGGCGACCAAATCAAAACCGGCCTCTTGGAGGCATTTTGTCGAGCAGATGGGGGCACAGCAAAAAACGGGGGACTTCGACCTCTTCCGGTGATCCGGTCGGCTCCGGCGACTGTGGTTCGCCTTCGACAGCAAGTAGGGACTGGGATCGACGACGATATGGGCCGAGATTCGCGCGAAACGACTGGCGCGAGTCCCGGCCCAACAACGCCAAAAAATAAGGGAAAACAGAGGATTTTCTCGGCCGAGGGGCCTCACCGGTCGACGGCGCGTCTGGGTGGCTTTTAGGTTGCTCCATGGGTGACGGCGACGTTGCTGGTTCTCCTTCTTGCTCCGGCGAGTTGGTTTGCTCTCTCTCTCTCTCTCTCTCTCTCTCTCTCTCTCTCTCTCTCTCTCTCTCTCTCTATTCTTTCTCTTCTCTTTTTATGGCCTACCGGGGCTCTTTCTCTCTCTCCGTTTTTTATAGTTGGCGACGATGCGTCTTCATTGCCCTATACGTGTGTTGATGATAGCCTGCATCGGCCTACCTCAGCCCGTGACTTTCGTGGCCATTTAGGCCGATGTAGGGGGCCGGTTCAGCGGAGGAGACCAGAGGAAGAAGGGGAAGAGGAGGTCGGGTTTTCAGGGAGGACGGGACTGGCCATTAATTCCAGTCCCGTTGGCGTGCTTCCCTGGGCTTCCTCTGGCCTGATAGGGACGGCACGAAGGCGCTTGGCCGTTCATCGAGCGACAGCCGGGAATAGAGGTGAGCAAGGGAGGGAAAGAGACAAGTCGGTGTGGGGGGAGAAAGGAAGAGAAGGGAGTTAGGCCGGGCCGAGCCCAGCTCGCAGGGGGGAAGGAAAAAAAAGAAAAGGAAAGTGGGTTGGGCTGCATAGGGAAGAAAAGAAGAAAATAAAAGGGTCGGGTCGACCCGACCCCGACCCTGCCCAACTCGAATTTTTTTTTAAATTTTTAAAAAAAAGTTCTAATAGACCCTATTAATACAAATGTGCCTAATTTCTATATGCAATACATTTAAAAAGAAAAAAAATTTTGTTTTAGGAATTAACTCCTAAATTTTGTGCAATTAATTTTTAGGCAAATTAAAATAGGTGTCAATAGCTGCCCTTCTTTGAAGATGAGCTCGCAGAGTTTGAGCTCGCAGATATTACGTTCAAAGATAAAATAACACCTAAATTTGACTCATGCATGCTTAATGAATGCTATTTTTGTCGAGATCGTGAGTCCCATTTTTTTATGATGCGATAATATGATGAGTGCTAAAGCAAATAAAAATATTCGTGGGGCTACTTACCTTGCCGAAGGGTAGAGTTATTCTAGATAGTTGGTATCGTGTGTCGAGGACCTAAACCTGTCTTCGATCGCCTCGACGGGAGAAATGGTTTGTCTAAGACCCGAACCCTTTTTTGATCGCCTTAACTGTATTTTATTTGTCTAGGACCCAAACAATTCTTCAGTCGTCTTGACGGGGGCGCATAATGGCTTTGGTGAATAGAGGATCGGTCCAATGTTCAAGGGGTACCTGGAGGTCCTTGCCCAAGAATTTGATGGTTTGCTTGGTGGGTCCTCGCCAGTAGGTCTTGAAAAGACTCAAACAATGAGTACCTGGGGGTCCTCGCCCAAGGATTTGATGGTTTGCCTAGTGGGTCCTCACCAGCAAGTCTTGAAAAGACTCAAACAATGAGCACCCGGGGGTCCTCGCTCGAGGATTTGATGGTTTGCCTGGTGGGTCCTCACCAGCAGGTCTTGAAAAGACTCAAACAATAAGCACCTAGGGGTCCTCGCCCGAGGATTTGATGGTTTGTCTGGTGGGTCCTCACCAGCAGGTCATGAAAAGACTCAAACAATGAGCACCTAGGGGTCCTCGCCCGAGGATTTGATGATTTGTCTAGTGGGTCCTCGCCAGCAGGTCATGAAAAGACTCAAACAATGAACACTTGGGGGTCCTCGCCTGAGGATTTGATGGTTTGTCTGGTGAGTCTTCGCCAGCAGGTCTTGAAAAGACTCAAATAATGAGCACCTAGGGGTCCCCGCCCGAGGATTTGATGGTTTGTTTGGGTCCTCGCCAGCAGGTCTTGAAAAGACTCAAATAATAAGCACTGGGGGTCCTCGCCCGAGGATTTGATGGTTTGTCTGGTGGGTCCTCGCCAGCAGGTCTTGAAAAGACTCAAACAATGAGCACCTGGGGGTCCTCGCCCGAGGATTTAATGGTTTGTCTGGTGGGTCCTCGCCAGCAGGTCTTGAAAAGACTCAAACAATGAGCACCTGGGGGTCCTCACCCGAGGATTTGATGGTTTGCCTGGTGGGTCCTCGCCAGCAGGTCTTGAAAAGACTCAAATAATGAGCACCTGGGGGTCCTCGCCCGAGGATTTAATAGTTTGTCTGATGGGTCTTTGCCAACAGGTCTTGAAAAGACTCAAACAATGAGCACCTGGAGGTTCTCGCTCAAGGATTTGATGGTTTGTCTGGTGTGTCCTCGCCAGCAGGTTTTGAAAAGACTCAAATAATGAGCACCTAGGGGTCCTTGCCTAAGGATTTGATGGTTTGTCTGGTGGGTCCTCGCCAGTAGGTCTTGAAAAGACTCAAACAATGAGCACCTGAGGGTTCTCGCATGAAGATTCGATGTGAACAGAGGGAGTCAGTCCCATGCTCAGGTGAGGTACCATAACAGTCGTAGGTACATGGATTTTTTAAATCGAACATGGGTAGAAAATACTTACCTGGGCACGTTCCTGTCTATTAAGGGTATGTCTCCTGTTAGACAAGTTTTTTTGTGCAAAGACATACACATTCATTGGAGAAATAGATAACTTAAACTATTTTAGAATATCGCATAAAATATCTTAACTATAAGTCAATATGCTTTTCTTTTTCAAAGAAACACCCGGTTTACCCTCTAGGTAATTTGAAAAGAATTCTAATGAAATACTCAGGGTTTTTTATCCGGAGGTTTGATGCATTATCTGCTGAATACCCGATCTTTTTCGGGGCATCTCTCTTGGGATGATAATAAGGGCTTCTCTAGTGCCCAGATTTTCGTGTCCTATCACTGGGGATTAAAACTCTGAGCTGCCAAAGACGATTAGCATAAACATGTGTGCATTTATCAAGGATAGACAAGCTAAGCTATTCCGGAATGTGTATTTGAAAGTTCATGCAAGATGATTTTGTCATGTTTGTATCACCAAATATCCACCGAGGGTAATTATCAATCAAGATAATTTTCGCTCGCAAAGTGGACTTATCAAGATGCTGAACGAGGGACCTTCAGACAGAAAGGACTTTCCACTCACTCTCATTTGAAAAGAGTTGTTTGTCTCAGCAATTAAGGCGAGAATATCGAAAACACTCAATCTGATCATTCTCACATCAACAAGGGTCTGAGTTTTCTCGCAAGCGGTACGACGCTACCAATCTAAGAGGTCTTCTTTAGGGTCATAATGTAGGTTTGGTCAATGGCTTAACAAAGGAGACTGTCCGAGTCAAGACCATGAAAGAAAATATTATGCAATTATCTCTAGGTTTACAAGTCAAGAATCCTGTAAAACGAGATAGAAGTAGTCTTGCTCGCATTTCCTCGAGCATTGTTTATAAACATTTGAAATTCCACGTTAATTCAAGTGCCCTAGTCAAAAGAGACTTCATGAGAGATGTAATGTAGGCTTGGTTCACAAGTTGAGAAACGAAATGATCGTTGGACTCAAAAATATGTGTAATGGTGAGAATTGATAATTATCTTGGCATTGTCACCAGTCTTCTTCTCCACTATCAGGATCCTTTTGGAAAACTCCCTGGATAATCCCGTGTTTTAGCTTCTCGAACAGCTTTTTCTTGAGGAGTTTCTACGTCAAGCATCTTCCTAGATACCATTCGATCTCTGTCCTAATTGCTTTCTCCAGAATAGGTTCGTCTTCATCTATCATGTGATGGATCTTTGTCAAGATAGAGTTCTTAAAGTAGGGGTTTGTATCGAAGAAGAACTCAAGTTTAAACCCTTTGGGGTTGTCTATTCTACACCACTTAATATCTTTGAGATATTTGAGAGCGCCTTCATCACGTTCAGAGATCTCCTCAGCTAAAACTTCATTGTTTTTCATAGCAGTTACCTAGAAATTAGGGACTCCTTTCTCTTCATCTTTTTCATCGTTTTTCTTCTTCTCCTTTTTTTTCTTTATTTTTTTTTATTCATGGGCATTGGCCTTGCTTTTATCAGGCACACTACTTTTTTATACCCCTAGTTTTCAGCATTTTTTTTGCTGTTCTTTTGGTGTTGTCAAGACTAGCCTAAATAAGTTTGAACAGAACAATGTTATTAGGTTCTTGGAGTCTTCATCTTCATTCGGTACCTTGGACCATAATGCTCAAACTGTGGTGACTTTTGCCTTGTCCCGATGTAGGGGATAATCACCAACTGGGTTTGTACGAAATGAAATCGCTGGCTCAATTGGGCTAGCAAGGGATATAAGTATATGAGATAGAAGAAGAATTGCTCTTCGTCATCGTAGGGCACTTAAATTATCGTGAGAGTTCATCTGCAATAATAACATTCAAAGATTAATGCAAGTGAAAGCAAGAAAATTTCTATTTATCTTTTCACTTTGTGTGAGCTGTTGTGACTGATGATCATAGAAAATTTTAGATATTACAAACTCTTCATCCTTCTTGTCTTGCCCAATTTCTAGGTAAAAACTTAACTATTATCAATGACATGTTGGCATTTTGGATAGGCTTTAGTTTACTACTCCTCTCTTGATAAAGCCCTCTTAGCCTCGACCGTCTTGCCATAGATGGTGTGCTTGTCTTAGAGGACTCTGTCGAGGACCACCGGATCCGTGAAGACGACGAGGCCGAAGCCATGAGGGCGGTGATCGAAAGGGAGGGACGCTCTTATTGCTTCCTCTGAATTTGAATCCTCCCTGTGATGCTGGTTTACCTCAAGTTGCCCCAATGTAGGGTGGTTCTTGACGGGGGTGATTTAAAAGGAATCTCTGAGTGTATGAGCTAAAAAATGGTCAAGCAAAGGATTAATGGTAGTGTATGGGGATAGAGAAATGAATTGCCTCTCGTCATTTTGGCTACCGTACCTTATGCGAAAAATCCCTTTACCTTGTAGAAATAAAACCTTTTCGCTCATCTTGCAAGGGTTTGGTACATGAGAATGTGTATAGATTAAGGATTGCCTCTCATTATCCTGACACACCCCGTTCAATACATCGGAGCAGTTCGATATCATTCATCGAATGGTCAAAATTTTCATAGAGAATTGGTGAATTAAATAGGTAAAATTACCATACAAAATTCTTTCCAAAAGACATGCGATGCACTTGGAGGAAGATTAAGCATTCATTTGCTTTAACATGTTTTCTCTTTCTTTGTTTCTTTCTACTCTTATGGAAAGAGTTCTAGGGAAAGAAATACCTACCTGTGTTGTAACAGTGAGGTAATCCCTTTGTGACTCCCTTCATTTGAAATTAAATTGACAACTCTTTGAGTTTTCTCAGATGTCGATAATTCCCTTCTAACAAAAACATGAGTTTATGTTAGAAATGAGATGATTGAGGGTAAATTGAGAACGATACAAACTACCCTTCTTCTATTTTGCCTTCAAAGCTAGCAGAGTTTTTCCCCTCTCATGGTTGGTCTAGAAGCTCGAATGAAATCCTCTATGATTAGGGGTGCTTTCAAATAAACGGTCCTATTATCAACGCATGCTATGTTAATACGGCTCCGGTACGTAGGAGAGTTTCTCAGGAATCATATGATTCGCGACATGCACAGGGCATGTGCAATTGCTTACATGGGGATCTTCGCAGCAAAGTTAATCACTGCTTTAAAGGTCTTTGATGGACATGGGGTGACTACCATCGAGACTTCCGTGGTTGCCAAGATCAGCCTTGACGCAATTTTGTCCTATGTGAAACCTTTTTCGATTAGACTTGCTACCATGAGTGTTCTTTACTTAATTTTGTCCTATGTAAAAGGAAAATATATGTCATTTCTATGCTAAAGTGGATGAACTTTAGGAACGAAATACACCCTTTTTTATGGACTGGAAGATCGCATGCCCCCTAGTCTACTCTTCCAATTAAACGCTTCTTCATTATGTTTCATTTAAGAGGTCCTAACATTGGTGCTCTATCTAGCTTGCTAGCACGTCAGAGTCTAGCATGTTCCCCAGTTCATTTTCTGCAAAAGAAAAGGGATGGAATGTCATTTCCAAAATTTGTTAAGGAATAAGATATACCTTTTTCTTTCAAAAGGGGTAATCTTTTCTTTATCTACCCCTGAATTTTGTACGAAATGATATTTCGCTCATCATGGAATCAAGGAATGCTCAGCATTCTCTTTGCCTCTCTGGGGCTAATATCACCTACTGGTAGTAATGAGATTTGCCCCATGTTTCATTTGAAGATTGGATAATTTTCGCTCGGATTGCTCCTATTAGATGAGTTGGTCCGCTAGCATCACCATGGTCTGATGTACTCTTCAGTTTGTGTCATTTCCAAATGTCCCCTTTGTAATAACAGATCAAAAAGGAGTATGCTCTGAGATACGAAGTGAGCGAGTTGGAAAAACAAATAGGGCTATGAGCATGTACGCTTTTCCACCACCATTCTTTTTTTCTGTTTTGAAAAATGATAAAACGTTTGTTTTATTTTCAAAAGCTTAGAAACAATGAAGCATGAAGAAGCCCGGGCCTCAGAACACTTTCCTTTACATAACTGGATATCATCAACGGGCCAATTTGGGATACTTCTTCAAGCCCTCAAAACAAAACATTTGTAATTCTTTTGAATAATTCAGGCAAATTACATTTGTTAGAATGGAAATTGCAATACTAAAATTCCAAGCATAATTAAAAAATCAGAAAACTGGAAATCTTAGAGAACAGCTGAGACTTTAGAAAGCAAGAAAAGCTCCCACATAGGAGGATTCAAACTATTAAATATGTCTTTATTATAAGGGAGAAAAATTGAGTTTTTAGTTTACTCAATGACGACATCCGCGCCTCCTGCTTGATTGGGTGGTGCGTTGCGGAATGAAAACATCTTTGCATCCAACAATTTCTGGACCTTATTTTTCAAGATAACACAGTCATTGACAAAATGTCTCATTTTCTCCCAAATGATAGAAACATGCCTTGGAGGGGTCGTAGTTGGGGAAACACTTAGGATTTTCACGCTTTGGCTCTTTAGCAAGCAACCTCTTTTCCAGAAGAATAGGCAGGATCTGAGACAGAGGCCAAGGGAGTGGTGTGAACTGGTTTTTGTTATTTCGCCTTTGGGGCGGCCTGAGGCCAATTGCTGTCCATTGCTCATCTGAATCATTGGGGAAGGACGAACGGTTTGGGTGTATGCAACATCTGCATCTGTCAGGGGTTCTTTCTTCTTCTTCATACCGAGTTTCTTGCTTGTGGAAGTGGGGTCTATGAACCACCATTCACACAATCCCATTTCAATTCGTTCGCCCAAAGGAACAAGATGATTGAGGGATTCAGCAGTGATACCAACCAGGCGGTGTCTGTATTCATACGGAATAGACTTAATGAACAACTTCATTTGTTCATGATCAGTAAGTTCTAGGGTAACCTGGGCGGCCAAGTTCCTCCATCTGGTGACATACTCTTTGAAGGACTCACTCTTCTTCTTTTCAGTGCGTTCTAGATCGTCACGAGTAAAGGTGACGTCGAGATTGAATCGATACTGCTTGAAGAATGCATTAGCGGCATCATCCCAAGACTTAAAAGCATCTACATCTTTTGACATATACCATGTCAAAGCTGGCCCCGTCAAACTTGCTTGAAAGGTATAAATCATGAAGGGTTCATTATCAACGTATTGAGTCATCCGCACATGATACATGTGCAAATGGTATCTGGGACATGAAGTGCCGTCATATTTCTCAAATTCTAGCATCTTGAACTTTTCTGGTACTTTGACCCATTTGTATATAGACAAGTCAAGTGGGACAGCATGTTGTGAGCCTTTTAGCTGTTTCAGCATCTCCTCGACCTTTGCAAGGCATTTGTCATGTTCTGTCATCGGTACAGCTTCAAGTTTAGGCTTCCTGATGGCAAGGGGAAGCGAATCGTCCGCTAGCGGGGGCATTTTGCTGTCGCTTGCGGAGGCTTTGTCTTTTCCAGTAGGCAGTGGTGGTAACACCACCTCAATTGCTACAAGTGTGGGCGTGAGCTTGCCATTGATGGATTCTATTTGCTTGGTGAGGTTTTCGAGCGCATTGAAAACCATCTTCATTTCGTTTTCCATGTTATTAAGACGGACGTTTTCTTCGGCCATTTTTCGTAATGGTCTGTGAAAACGTTGAAATGAATAAGTATAATGCTTGATAAAGAATCATTTCATGACCTAATTATAATATTATTACAATTTTTCTTTATTTGCAAAGAAAAAAACTAGAAAAAAGGTTTTTATTAATATTAACATTACAGGCGGCGTCCCCGGGGTTCGAACCCCGGTCGCCTCGGACCATTTTTGCTCATCCCTGGATACCACTGGGCCGAAGGCCACGATGGTGTCATTAAGATGTAAAACATATTATTTATAGAATAAAAAGCGATCCGAGTTATATTAACATTAGTACAACTCATAAATACTTTTAAAAAATAAAATCAAAACCCCTAAACATGAATACTAGAAAATATGAAAGACATGGGCTTTTAACAAAAATGGCGCTCTTATCGGATGCTCCTTCTATAAATGATGGGGAAGCTACAATCTCTCAAAACCTCTTATTTTTATGGACAAGCTCCGTAATAACCGTATCCTTCGTCCCCACAGTCCTTTCGAGATGGTCAATCTGTGCTTGGCGATCGGGCTTGTTGATTACATCCGAGATTTTTAGCTGTAGATCCGTCGGGATTTGATGATGTAGAATGTAGAGTAGAGAGGCATGGTAGACCTTTTCTTGCCCTGACATACTGTTGGCCATTCCGATCGAGTCGGTACCACCATGTCAGAAGCTCTTTCTTAGGAGTGGGGACGAATTGGACATCAGCTCTTCCCATCATATATAGAATGCAATCAACGGGTGGCCTATTAGTAACAAATCAAATGAATAAATATGCTGTATAATAAAATGAGAAGGGATAAAATATATACCTTTTCTTGAACCATGGCAATCACAATAACATGCACATGAGAAGTGAGGTTCGATTTCTATCTAGATTGGCTTAGCAAAATTAAATTAAAAGGGTGCCTGACCACCGCAGTCTCGCATTGGTGTCAAGTCTTTTTAATCTCTGCCAAATCAAAAGGAATATCTTATAGTCACGCGAATAGCAGCTAAGATATGTCTTTACAATTTTTTTAGAAATAAATTTCGCGGAAAAGAAAGACAACCTCTACATCGCGGGCTCGCGTTCAAGGTCGTATCTTTCTTAACACCATTCTAAAATGCCCTATCGCGGCCCAGGTCTGGCAGTGTGGTTGTGTGTGCATTAGTGTAGTGCTAAATCATTAAAGCATGCACAACAATTCATAAACAATCAATTTGAACCTGCAAGAACAAATAACACCTTAATGTCAGGGTCATACCCGGAATCTTCGCTGCCAAACAAAGATTATTTTTGAACAAGATAAAAATTTTGGCTTAAGTCCACTTTAAAAAAATGCAACTTCCCAGAGGAGTCGCCAGTCTGTCGCGACCGACCTCCCGCTTTTTTTTATAAACATGCAAAAAAGGGGGGGTTCGCTTGGTACGCGCTAAGTCTAGGTTCAGGACTTAACTCTGGCTCTCCCAAGCCCATACCGTATCGCGACTTAAGGTTTAAGTCTTTAACCTGCAATTGGTTTTTCATCAAGAGTCGCCACTAATCGATTTGGGGTGGGTCGATTAGAAATCCAAATAGGGTGATGGGAGAATTACCCTATTTCTACAAACCAAAAATTAAATGAGTTCGGGGACTTGGTTACACTAGTTGGATAACTAATGCCCTTTCGGTATATTTTCACCCTGTTCATTTCTAAAAACATTTGTTAGGCAATTTGGATTGATTTTAGAACCTTTCTCCTGACATGTGAGGTGATCAAACGAGTGCATAATCATAAACGATTAGCAGTCAAAATAGATATGCAGCCTAAGGTTCTAACCCTAACTAAGTCAGATGACATTCAAAATACAGCAGATCATATAATTATATTTTAATTAAAAACATGCATAATAATAATACAACAGTAATTAAAATAACATGCAAAATATTACCGCATAACCTCATAGGCTTGTCTAATTTAAACATGACAATTTACGCAATTATAACAATATGCATAATAATACAACAATAAATTAAAACATTCAGACATATCCAATAATTTAGAGAAAAAAATTAAAAATATTTTCTTCAATTTTTTTTAAAAAATAAATACGAAAAAGAAAAAGAAAAAAATTAACTTTTAAAATTTTTTTAATAAATAAAATAATATAAAAACCGGGTCGTCGGATCCGACCCGGGTCAACGGACCCGACCCAGGGCATTGACCCGGGTCGAGTCAGTTGATCAGAATCGAGTAGGAACCGACCCGAATCAACGGATCCGACCCAAGGCGTTGACCCGGGTCAGATCAGTTGATTCAGGTTGGGTCAAACCCGCGTGCACAGACACACAGGGGCGCTGGCGGAGCCAAAATTGGCCGTCCGCCGCCAACCAGCACCGACCGAAAATCCGATCCCTGGGACCACCACTAAGCTTCACCACCCGCATAGGTCGCCATCCGATCGCCAGCTCGCCGACCGGCGACCGAATCAAAACCAGCTTCTTTGAGGCATTTTGTCGAGCAGATGGGGGGCACAGCAAAAAACGGGGGACTTCGACCTCTTCCGGCGACCCGGTCGGCTCCGGCGACCCGGTCGGCTCCGGCGACTGTGGTTCGCCTTCGATAGCAAGTAAGGGCCGGGACCGACGACGGTATGGGCCGAGATTCGCTCGAAATAGCTGGTGCGAGTCCCGACCCAACCACACAAAAAAAACAGGGAAAAACAACGAATTTTCTCGGCCGGGGGGGCTCACCCGTCGACGGCACGTCTAGGTGGCTTTTCCGGCTGCTCCGTAGGCGACGGCGATGCTGCTGGTTCTCTTTGCTCCGGCGGACTCTCGATTTGCTCTCTCTCTCTATTCTTTCTCTTCTCTCTTTGTTCTCTCTCTCTGTGGCCGACGGGGGCTCTTTCTCTCTCTCCATTGTTTATAGTTGGCAACGACGCGTCTTCTTTGCCTTATACGTGTGCTGATGATGGCCTGCACCAGCCTACCTTGGCCCGTGACTTTCGTGGCCATTTAGACCGGTGCAGAGGGGGGGTCGGTTCAGTGAAGGAGACCAGAGGAAGAAAGGGAAGAGGAGGCCGGGTTTTCGGGGAGGACGGGATTGGCCATTAATGCTAGTCCCGTTGGCGTGCATCCCTGGCCTTCCTCTAGCCTGATGGGGACGACGTGGAGGCGCTTGGCCGTTCGTCGAGTGACGGCCGGGAGCAGAGGTGAACAGGGGAGAGAAAGAGACAGGTCGGCGTGGGGGGAGAAAGGAAGAGAAGGGAGTTAGGCCACGTCAGGCCCAGCTCGCGGAGGGGAAGGAGAAAAAAGAAAATGAAAGTGAGCTGGGCCGCGCGGGGAAGAAAAGAAAAGGGCTGGGTCGACCAGGCCTCGACTCGGTCCAACTCGAAATTTTTTTTTTATTTTTTTTAAAAAAGTTCTAATAGACCCTATTAATACAAATGTGCCTAATTTCTATATGCAATGCATTTAAAAAAGAATTTTTTTTTTAGGAATTAACTCCTAAATTTTGTGCAATTAATTTTTGGGCAAATTAAAATAGATGTCAACAGTCAGAACATGATCTTGGTCGTCAGACACAATCATCTAACGACAACTTACATGCAAATTAGTAATTCTCATCTATATGATATTGTACATACGAGTTGTTGACCTCGACTATAACCATTCCGCACATTTAAATCATCCAATTTGGTAAAATCAGCTATTCACCCCCTCTAGGTATCAAAGCTAGGTGCTATCTCTTTCGCACGTGTGTCCACACCTGTTAATCAGATTTTGCATGCTACCCCTCATTCAGCTTGCACATGAGAAGGGGTGTTAAAATATTTAGCATCTCTTGACAACATGTCTTATATGCTCTTATATATGTGTGGTCTTCATTCACCTAATAGTTTAAGCTTTTGGGTTGAACTTTATAATATGATAGCATAACAGTACTATCCCTTTAGTTTACGTGTGTCCACCTTCATCAACCAAATTTCACGGGTTGTGGTCAAATTCCACGTACCACTTCTAATTCAGCTTGCATGTGAGAGAAAATATTGAAATATTATCCCACATCGCTTGACAATGGGTCACATATGTTCTCTATATACATGTAGTCTTATTTGTTTTATTTTATCTATCAGCTTAAGTTTTTGGGTTGAACTTTGTAACACTATATTGGACCCAGGTGCTATCCCTTTCGCTTGTGTGTCCACACCCATTAATTAAATCTCACATACCATTCCTCATTTGGCTTTCACAAGATTGGGAGTATTGAAATATCCTACATCGCTTGACAATGGGTCACATATGCTCTTAATATATGCGTGGTCTCCTTACATTTAATAATTTAAGTTTTTAGGTTAGACTTTCTAACAAATATTAAAAACCAAAAGAGGCTTAAACAAAGATGTAAAGGAATAACTTGGAGGCTAAACTATTGATATGTTGGCATATCCAAGAGAAAGATTTGCTCCAACACTTGATTAAAGAAAAGTTATAACACCATGTGGAAAGCTCTTCGTCATATGAGGGCCTCGGTACTGGAGCAATAGAATATGTTGAGATCTTATATGCGGGAACTCAAGAGAGTTAGTTAGTATGGAACATTTGAGATGGAAGTCAATCCAACAACTAAAGTATTGGAGAGATTTTATGTGGGGTCTGATGTGTGAAAATGCGATTTTTAGCAAGACGTAGGCGTATCATAAGCATAGACGGGTGCTTTCTTAAATTGGATTGAAAGGTATATTACCATGTGCCATTGGACTTAGATGGAAACAATCAAATGTTTCCAATTGCTTTGGCAGTTGTTGTGGAAGCTGAGTCTGAAATATTTTAGAGTGTTTTCTCACCTTGTTATTCATTAACCCAACGATGGGCAGAGGCAAACATTGTACCGTTATCGATGATCAACAAAAGGTAATATCTTACCTTCTGTCTTTAGATGTTATTATAGTACACTAGTGCAATCATTGATGTGATTTATTTGATTTTTATTAGATAAATTTGGTCATAGGGATTAATGAACGCGGTTTTAAGACTATCTCCACTTGCAAAGCATCCAAGTTGTGCAAGGCACATATATGCTATTTCAGAAAAATTGTACAAAGGGGATGCTCTTAAGAAACTATTCTAGAGGGCTATGAAGTGTACATGCGAAGCTCATTTTGACCAAGCAATGGATGATTTTGAAGTAGGAGTGCCTTAAAGGTTACCAAGACTTCAAGAGGCAAGGCCTTGAGTAATTCTGTAAGTCTTTCATCAAGACAAGTGTCAACTGTGATGCAGTTGATAATAACTTAGGTGAGACCTTCAATGAAAACATTTGCCTACCATGAGAAAACGCTTCTTACTCTTGAATGGATAAGAACTATGTTGATGGAAAGAGGAAGGCAGAGACAACTCAGTTAATGGTCAATCGAACACACCAATCTACCCAACGATTAGAATGAAGTTGGAAAAGACTATACAGGAGTCCATATGTTGTATTACTTGACCAACTATGGGAAATAAATTTGAGATTCAAGTGGATGATGATAGATTTGCAGTTGACATGGCTTTAAAGACATGTCATTGTAAGGAATGGGATATCTCTAGGGTATCTTGTACACATTACACATGTTGCTTTACTTTCATGAAGTTCGATATCAATGATTATTTCGATAATTTTTTTAAGAAAGATGCTTACGAAAGATTTTACAAATTTTCCTTTCTAGTCATTATTGGAAAAAAAAATTTGGCCCAAAGTTAGTGGTAAGCCAATCAAACCTCCACCTTACAGAAAGAAAGAAATAATTATATAAATAGTTCCTAAATTTTGACTCAATGTGCATCGTCATCCCTAAAATTTTAATTTGTTCAATGTGAAATCTAAACTTTTTGTAAATGTTCATTCTAGCAAGAAGCTTGGCAAAAGGGCTACTAGTGCACATGCCATTAGACCATGTAATAGGGGATTCCACTATCACTAGGATAGAGAGAGCACAAGTTAGTTCTTTTTCAAACTCATTTTATTTCATAACACTACTGTGTATACTATGATTAATGTTTTACGCTCATTTTGTATCTTTAAGCATGACAAGGATGTGGACTTTTCATCTCTGGAACCACTAGGAATACATATTTAGGGTGATCTCTTTGCCTAGTGTTTATATGTATATCAAAAAGAAAATCGACGTGATATGTTAATAATTTTTTTTACTGCATATACCAAGGAGTGATTGAGTTGTCGACTTGGAGGTCCATTCATCTCCAAGAGACAAACAAGACCAAGGAATGTTCTAGTTCCACCAAGCCAGGCTTCAATTGATATCTCACAGCCTCCATGCACTCAAAAAATATGGAAGTGGTGAACTGTGAAGTTGTGGACTGGAATATGTTAATGGGTGTTTGGTACTGCTATTAGATAAGGATGTTGAGTTGTATACTAAAAAAGGCAAAAGTATACCACAAGTGCCTTAACTTGTGTACAACGATCACTTTGGTGCTATAACTTTTTTTCGGATCACTTTGATGCCAAATCAGAGAAAAAGAGATCACTTTAGTGCCAATTTGGCCGGAAATCCGACGTCGCATTTTTTATTAATTTTTGAAGCCGACGTGGCTCACCGGAGGCTAAGTTAACGTGTACAGTTAGCATTTTTATTTTAAATAAATTTTTCTAGCATGCACAGTCAGCATTTTTAATTTTAAATATTTTTTTCTTTTTTTTATTCTTTCCTTTTTCTTTTCTTTTCTTTTTTTTCTTTTCTCCCCTCGCCGGCCAACCACCGGCGAAGCCCAAGAAGGGCTGGGCGAGGCTTGCCCATGGCCGGCGAGGGGCGACCTCGCCAGATCTGGGCAAGGCAACCCTCGCCAGCGACAGGCGAGGCCACCCCTCACCGAATCTGGCGAGGGCGACCCTCGCCGGCGTCGGGCGAGGGAAGCCCTCGCCTGGGCGGGCGAGGGTCGCCCTCGCCCGACGCCAGCGAGAGCGACCCTCGCCTGCCCAGGCGAGGGCTTCCCTCGCCCGATCGCCGGCGAGGGTCGCCTCGCCTAGATCTGGCGAGGCCACCCCTCGCCAGCCATGGGCAAGCCTTGCCCAGCCCTTCTCGGGCTTCGCTGGTGGCCGGCCGGCCACCGGCAACCTGTCGGCGAGGGGAGAAAAAAAAAGAAAAGAAAAAGGAAAGAAGAAAAAAAATATTTAAAATTAAAAATGTTGACTGTACACGCTGGAAAAAATTATTTAAAATAAAAAATACTGACTGTACACGCTGACTCAGCCTCTGGCGAGCCACGTCAGCGTCAAAAATTAATAAAAATGCCACGTCGGATTTCCGGCCAAATTGGCACTAAAGTGATCTCTTTTCCTCCGACTTGGTATCAAAGTGATCCGAAAAAAAAGTTATGGCACCAAAGTGATTACCATACACAAGTTATGGCACTTGTGGTGTACTTTTTGCCTACTAAAAAGTACTAGTTTTTATGTTGTTTCTAAATGGATTTGGCTATGTACTATTTGTTTGGGATTTGGCTGTGTAGTTTTGTAATCGTGATGTTTTAGCCATGTATTATGTGTTAAGCTGCGCATGCTATATTGGGAAGGCTTCTTATGTTGGGATGTTTGTCTTTTCAATCAAAAGATGTGGATCAGTTTAAATTTATTTAATGCCATTTTGTTTGCTTTTGATTAACTGAACCGTGCTGCATCAGTTCTAATGAAGTCATGCAGCATCAATTCATTGCATTAGTCATCTGTGGAACTGACAGATGCATCATTAGCAACTGATACTTAGAATTGAACTGATGTAGCTTCAATTCACTAGAATTGCATCAGTTTCAATAGTTGGGCTATGTACACTCCATCTGGAAGGTGTTATTAGTCCGTTTTAGCTATAAACAAAAATTATCCATGTCGGTGTCGACCATACCACGTAAGATGATCGGCGTCCGCATTAGTGATTTTTAGACAAAATTGACCAGAAGGACTATATTAATAAATTATTAAAATGTTTATGATTAAATTGATCAAATTAAAAAGTTTAAAACTAAATTGACTGCCGTACAATAGATTTAGGCTTTTTTGGATAATTATCCCCAAACACAATGATTATCAATTCAACTCACGAAAATTTTCAACGAACACACAATAGTCAACAAATTGTAACAATTTCACAATAATAACTTATGATAAATTATTTACTCTCCATGTTGAACAACGGAAGAACCTCCATGCAGGATTTCTTAGGGTCCGCAAGATGTAGAGGGTTGCTCGCTTATTGCCAATGCTTGCATGAAACGTCACAATGATCGCTCATGAATCGACTCAATACTTCGTCTTCTCTGTTAGAGTTTCCTTGAGATGACATTCTGCATTAATTTGCTGTTGTTTGAACCAATTTCGTCCTCTCCAAACCCTAGAGCCCTAATTTTTTTCCCTCAATTTATGGAGGGGAGAGAGAGAGAGCCCTAATTCTGCCCATAATTCAAGATGACGGCATCTCCCTTCAATGCTTGGTTTGCAACGATGTCGTTGGTGTGCGACCCTTTCACCTCAACATAGGTGTGAGTCGCCTTATATAAGTCGAATGCACATAGGATTTTTGATGGCATCCCTTGTACGAAAATTTGACTGAAGCCAGATTTTAGTACCAACTCAAAGTTTGTTCATTTTCATCAAATAAAAAGGCGTTGGCACCCGAGCTAAAGCCAGCGTTTTTGGGAAATCAGGGCCCTCTGCTCAAAGAGGGCGACAGACTTGAGAAAAATGTTGCCAACCAATCGCTCTGGGGGAATGTGACAAAAGATCTTGTGCATGTTCCATCACGACCTCCAATAATTCGGTTTACTAGACATCTTGACAACGTTACCTATAAAAATCTCGAGGCCAAATCTTAATCCTTCGCTCAGACGTGACACATGTTAATCGTGGAGACTGACAACTGACAAGGGAAGTGGTCTGATAAGAAATTCTCGCACTCATCATGATTCTTTGCCAATTACAAAACAAATCAGATGATAACTAGTGATCCGGAGGTACTGCTTTGGCACGCAGATAGCGCTAATGACATAGACTTCTACCAATCGATTTGAGAAGGTTCATGACAAAAATCTAGTGAAAAAGGTAACCATTTATTTGGTTTAAGGTCGAGATAATCCACAAATAAATTTCAAAAAAGGGAAAATAAAACACGATAAATAAATCAATACCTCGAAAAGGACTTGTAATGCACCAACTTCACTTATTAAAAGCTCAAGTCTCGAACTTTCCTACGAAAGCCAGAACATGACACGCACGTAAAACCCGTAACTAGAAAATGATATACAAATAAGCAGAAATTTGCAAAAGCTAACCTCAATTATTGGGGCCAAGAATGTATCAACCATAACTTTTTTCCCCCATTACAACCGGCAAGGGACGACAACGATCGAACTTCAGGCAAAGTAATAAAGAAACTTTGAAAACGCCCTCTGCTTTTCAACATCTCTCTCTTGTTTTATGCACCTTTCACTCCGCATTCTCCTTGTTGTGATGATCGCCGTCACTGTTAACGAACGAGGCCATGCGTTTGAACAGCCTCTTGGCCTTTTCGCAGCTCGGGTCGAAGATGTGGAACACATGATCCTCGCCTTCGATCTCCATGAACTCCGCCACCACCGCCCCACCGCTCTCCACCAGCTTCTCGTAGTACAGCCTCCCTCTGTCCCTCAGTATGTCCTTCTCGCTCACGATCACCAGCACCTTCCCACACGCCAGCCCGTCCACGCCAGGGGATCCATCTGCGAACGGGTTGATCAGCGGGTCGTCGCATCCCTTGTCTGAGACGCACACGAACCGCCACCAGCTGTCCACCAACGCCTTCCGACCAGGGTCCGCCACCTCCCCTCCGATTGGTGTTTCGCCCCAGAAGTACGGTTGTATCATCCCGATCCCCGAGAGCTTGACCCGCTCACCCAGCATGTCATCCCTTATCAGTGTCGGGCGCAAAAACTTAGATAAATAATAAAACGAGATTTTATGTGAAAGCCTCTACTGTAATATATATTATTAATCAGTGTCAACTCAATATAAAATCGTTTACAATTTATAAATTATAAGTAAGACAGCAATGAATCACAAATAACGTATAGTAAATGAACGCTAAAAGTCCGACCAAAAAAAATGAACGCTAAAAGACTCATGAAGCATCTTTAGGTTTGTCATTCTACCGTACCTGAGTCGCATGGCCAAGTGGTGAGACATGTTGGCGCCGCCGCTGTCACCTACGAGGAAGAGCCTGTCAAAGTCGGCATGGTCCGTGAGCCAAGGCTCGCACCGGGCTTCCTCGGATGCAATCCACTGCAGAGCAGCCCAGGAGTCATCATAGGCCGCAGGGAGAGGGTGCTCAGGGACTCGGCGATAGTCGACCGAGATGACGATGGCGTTGGACTCAGCGACAAGGGCGTTGAGGCTGGCGTGATACTTGGGGTCGGCGATGGTGGCAATGATGAAGGCCCCACCGTGGAAGTAGATGACGAGGGGGAGTTTCTTGGCGGTGAAGGCAGAGGAGGGGCGGTAGATTCGGGCAGAGATGCCGGTGTCGGGGAAGATGAGGACGTCCTTGGACTCGACTCGGGTCTTGGGGTCGAGGCCGGGCGGGGCTATCTCAAAGCCGGCGAGGCGGTCGAAGGTGCTGTCCTTGTAGACCCTGATGTAGGGGAAGATCTCGACTGAGACCTCTTTGGATGAATCCATGAGAGAGACAGAGAGAGATGTCAACGATGCTAACGAGAGAGAGACAGGCGAGGATGATGAATCGGAGAGACGAGAACTGAGATGGCTCAAACACGGAAAGCAAAGCGGGCCTATTTATTAAGGTGGACTTTCGGTAACTACGAGTTATAACGAAATCATCAGAAAAATAAAAAGGTTAGTCAGACTTACTGTTATTTGTCAATGTCTAACTACGTCGTCCAACGCATTATAAATATAATACTCTTGAGTCCCGTCTAAGATAAACATTTTTTTTTAAATCTGATCCCGACGATCTCGTGACATGGATTCGGATTAATTATCGTTTTTGATGGGTCAAACATCCCACGTCTTGATAAAATCAAACACAAGAATGAGCTAAATCGTTTACACTACAGCAACCAAAAAGTTCATCTTCTTCGATGAAATCAACATAATTATTTGCTGCTAATGACAAAAATGCATGTTCGACCAAGAAAAAGAACAAAAATGCATGCTTTTCTCT
Organism: Syzygium jambos; assembly: GCA_031216235.1. NCBI lineage: Eukaryota > Viridiplantae > Streptophyta > Magnoliopsida > Myrtales > Myrtaceae > Syzygium > Syzygium jambos. Next base: position 11,101,801 of record CM062225.1, on the reverse strand, counting down.
AATTTCTTTTTACTCTATCTATAATGGTATTTTTAATCTAGCTTTGTGCATGAAAGGAAAGTCCTTAAAACAATTCATTCCGTTGAGAAATTACATGCGAGACGTGTAATAGGGAGGAAGTTAAACAATTCCACTACAAAAAACATGAATTTTGCGACGGAGAAATTTTCGTCACAAGTTTGCGACGGAAAATTGGTAGTTGCTAATTCCGTCGCAAATTAGTGACGACTAATTTTCCATCACAAATTTGTGACAAATTTATTTTCCGTCGCAAAGTTGTGCAACGAATTTACCATTTTGCGACGAAAGTAGCGACGAATTTTTAACCATCACAAAATTGCGACAAAACGGATTCATCGCTAATTTGTGATGGAAAATTTCTTTCGTCTTATCCATCCCACCCGTCAATTTCTCTCTCTCTATACGGATTCCTCACATCCCCCGCTTTTCTCCCGCCTTCTCCCTCTTTCGTTTTTCTCAATAATCCGTCTGCGCAGAAATCAATCTCGATAAAGCTTTTCTACCGGTAAGTATCGTAACTAATTTCGTGACTAAACATGCGATGAATACGTTCCTGTCCTTTCTATTCATCGCTGGATTACTTTTTTTTATTGACTTTTTTTCGTTTTTTTTGGAAACTTTTTGGCCGATTGCCGGTCCGACAACCGGCCACCGGCGAGGCCGCTCGACCTCCCCCCATGGCGGTGGACCTCGCTGTCGCCCAGATCTGAGCAACGGCGAGGTCCACCGCCGGCCATGGCGAGGCTGCTCGGCCTTCCCCAGATCTGGGCGAGGCCGAGCGGCCTTACCCCATGGCCGACAAGGTCGACCGGCGGCCTCGCCCAAGTGTGGCCATCGACCTCGCCGTCGCCCAGATCTAGGCGACGACGAGGTCGACCTGCAGCCATGGGGCAAGGCCGTGCGGCCTCCCCCAGACCTGGGTGAGGTCGCTCGGCCTCGCCGACATCAGCCGGTCGCCAGTCGCCAGACCGGCGTGACCGAAGAAAAAATAAGGAGAAATTAAAAATTAAAAAAATTTGAAAAAAATAAAAAAAAATTAATAAAAAATGAATGTTAAGTGATTTTTCTTTTATTTAGGTATGTGTCCAATTGAAGGTCTCGCAATCCAAGCGAACGTTGCAATTCTCATCAAATTGACCACTTTCTGCTATCAAGATTTCAGTCAAATATTTGGGTAAGTCTTCTTTACATGGTAATTTTTTCAATTTCAAAGTAATTGTTGCGTGAAAAACAAGATTTTAATTTTCATAATTTTATGGTTTTAATTAAAAACAGTAGATATGATATTTTAAATATTTTACGAGATTTTTTTATTTTAATATAGACACAATGCAAAGAGACATGGCTTGGATGTATAATAAGAACTTACCTAGACATTGAGAATTAACCGATGAGTTTCATACTAGATTGGAACTATTTTTAAAATTTGCTAGTAGTAAATATGAGTTCATGGATGGAAATAAGTTAAGGTGTCCGTGTAAAAAGTGCAGAATGGTAAATTTAATGTGTGTGATATAGTTAGAGAACATCTTCGTAGATTTGGATTTATTCCAAATTATTATAATTGGACTTACCATGGTAAACCATTTATATCTGATGAAGGATATTGAAGAAGTAACTAATTTTTAGTTGGGGAAGAATATAGCTATTATGACCAATTGAACCCATACGAGAGGATGGTGATTGATGCAGCTGGTCATGATTTTGTTTCAGAATCGAACCATGCAAGTACTAGTTTTACTCCTACACTTGAACAAGTGGGTACTAGTCATGCATCACAATTGGAAGAGATAGGAGTAACAGGTTTTGATGAGAATGTGTGTAATTGAGCTTTTTCATCTAATCAGTTCTAGGAAGTGTTGAAAGCAGCAGATGAACCTTTATGGACAGGTTGTGAAAACCACACTAAGTTATCAGTGACAGCAAGACTGTTAAATATCAAGGCAGAGCATAATGTATCTACGGATTGCTTCAACTCTTTTGTTGAAGTAATGCGAGAAGCAATGCCTCGTGATAACATCATGTCAAGTGATTTTTATGATATGAAAAAGTTAGTGGATAACTTAGGTCTTCTGGTTATAAGGATTGATGTATGTAGTAGGGGTTGTATGTTATATTGGTGAGATGATGAAAATGCAGAATTTTGCAAATTCTATAGCCAACCTAGGTACAAGATCAACAAGAGGCAGGGTTGTAATCAGAAGCGTCGACTATGCAAGCAAATATTTTATCTGTCCTTAATCCCCAGATTGCAAAGGCTTTATGCGTCTCAAGCCACTGCTGAACACATGACTTGGCATGCAAATCATGAAACAGAAGAGGGTCTAATGTATCATCCTTCAGATGCAGAGGCATGGAAACATTTTGATAGAACGTACCCTCAGTTTGCCATAGAGCCTCGAAACATCAAGTTAGGTCTCTGTGCTGATGGATTTGCTCTATTTGGGAAATAAGGAAAAAGTTATTCATGTTGGCCAGTTATCTTAACGCCGTACAATCTTCCACCTGGTTTGTGCATGAAAACACTTTATATGTTTTTGACATTGATCATGATTGGCCCGCAAAATTCGAAAAAGTTAATAGATGTTTATATGCAACCATTGATTGAAGAGTTACAACGGCTATGGGAGGAAGGTGTCCCTATATATGATGTTTCTACCGATCAAACATTTGTAATGAAGGCAGCTCTTCTTTGGACGATAAATGACTTTTCAGCTTATGGAATGTTATTTGGATAGAGTACAGCTGGGATCTTAGGATGTCCGATATGTTTGGAGAGATCAAAGTCATTTAGATTAAAACATGGAAAGAAACCCAGCTATTTTGACTGTCACAGACAATTTTTACCGATAAATCGTACATTCAGAAGGAATAAAAAAGAGTTCATCAAAAATATGATTGAAAGAACACGTCCACCATTGAGGTTGACCGGCGATCAACTTTGGGAGCGGGTGCAGAACTTTTCAACTGTTGTTTAGAACCCTCACGGCACGACTTTTGCGTACGGAAGTACACATAAGTGGATAAAAACGCAGTATATTTTGAGATCTACCATATTGGAAGGCTCATTTTATTCATTATAATCTTGACGTCATGTACATAAAAAAGAATATTTTCGACAATGTCATAAATATTGTGATGGATGTCACCAGAAAAACAAAAAACAACTTGAACGCAAGAAAAGATATGAGAGATATTTGTGATCGGCCAACGCTAGATGTGGATGCAAGTAGCAGGGGACCAAAATCAAAAGCAGTTTATACATTGGATAAGGAGCAGAGGCGAGTTATTTGTCAATGGTTAAAATCTGTGCGGTTTCCTGATGGATATGCTTCGAACCTCGGGAGATGTGTTGATTTGAATGAATGCAAGTTGACAGGTTTAAAGAGTCATGATTGTCGCATATTGATGAAAAGACTAATTCCAATAGCTTTCAAAAAAATTCTACCGAACTTTGTATGGGTCGCCATTACAGAGTTAAGGAATTTTTTGCATGATATTTGCTCGACAGTGTTAAAAGCATCGCATATGGAGAAACTAGAGAAAGATATTCTAATTATTCTTTGCAAGTTAGAAAAGATATTTCCTCCATCGTTTTTTGATTCGATGGAGCATCTCTTAGTTCACTTGCCTTATGAGGCCAAAGTTGCAGGTCTCGTCCAATTTCGATGGATATATTCATTTGAGAGGTAATTTTTTAAAAAAAAAAATAAAGTTCAAATTACTTTATTATATATTATGTTTCGATAAGCTTCTTTCTATTGCAACTAGATTCTTATATCATTTGAAGAAAAAAGTGAAGAATAAGGCACGTGTTGAAACTTCAATTTGTAATGCATATATTGTAGAAGACGTGACAACATTTACATCATACTATTTTGAGCCGCACGTGCAGTGCAAGAGGTGTAGAGCAGGCAGAAATGATGAGGTCCCCATTGATCCCAATTGCAAAGCGTTCTCTATTTTCAATTATTTAGGTCAACCAAGCGGCACATGTCAGTTTCATTATTTAATAGGCGAAAAATTGCATGCAGCTCATACATATATTTAGGGCCCCATTGATCCCAATTGAAAAGCGTTCTCTATTTTCAACTATTTAGGTCAACCAAGCGGCGCATGTCAGTTTCATTATTTAATAGGCGAAGAATTGCATGCAACTCATACATATATTTTACTGAACTGCCCAGAAGTCGAGCCATACTTCCACTAAGTGCAAATGTGTAAATATATGTATTGTGTGTTAAATATTTACTAATATATAAATGGTATTTATTGCTAGGATTTTCTAAACTTCAATGTATGAACTACCACCAAATGAGTGTGACCGATTGTGCGATGAACAATTTGCAATATGGTTCAAAACATATGTAAGTTGCCTATGGACCAAAACCAAGTTATTAAAATTTTATACATCATTTATTAAAATATATATTATTGACTTTGCGTGTGTAACCTTAGGTTCATAGTAATCATGATGAACTTGGAGAGTAAGGATTGCTATATGTCGCGACCTGCCCCTCGAGGGTCCGAGCTCGGATGAGGCGGGTTTAGAGATAAGTGTTCATGAGATATTTCATATGGCATCTTAAAAAAAATGATTTTTACTGAAGTGTAAATCTCTTTTTTAGCCATATGATCCATTGATCATGAACGTGGATTTTCCCTAAATCCATATCTCGCGTGACAGCGGATTGATTTTTATTTTTTAAGGAGTCGCCACTAGCCTAGATCGGGGGTCGGCTAGAAAACCCAACCGAAACGCGGGAATTTCGTTTCGGTTTCTACGAAAACCAGAGATCAAAGGTTCGGGGACTAGCTTACGTTAATATTTCTATTAACGCCCTTTCGGTACCGCTAAACTTAACATGGTTGTTATCTAAATCGTCATGCATTTGTTTTTTACCATTTTCATGCCAAAGTCTTAGTCCACTAGGTGATCATGCATCTTGTTTTTGCATTTTCATTTAAGATTCTAAACTAATCCTATCTTAGTCTAGAAAAAGAAAGAAACAATCAAAATTTTATTGAAAAACCTTACGTAAAGTAAACACTCGAAGTATTGAAAGGACGAGCTAATTCTAAGTGCGAGAAAATAAAAAGTAAGAACCCGCAACTCGTCGGGTGTTTATTACAATACGAATTGAAATCCCGAGACATGGTCGGGGATGAATGAATTAAGTACAAATTGAAACCGGATTGGACATCGGTTTAGAATCATCGTCAAATGAGTACAAATTGAGACCGGATTGGACATCGGTCAACCACCTTGATCTTCTATTTCGGATTATTCTTCCTTGGACCGCCTCTCGGGTGTCGATGTTTACATCCATAACATTCATTCATAATGACATATGAAAGAACAAAGATGCAATCAAATCACTAATTAAGCACGGGCCTCGGGATCGACCTTTGTTTTTCATGCGATTCGATTCATCACCCATCTAATCATTTAACATTGTTTGATTAATGGTTAATGATAATGAGCTACCATTTGTATTCACAAAACGGTAACTCATATCAATTAACCCCTAAAGTCGGGTTCTAATGATAATGAATGGGCTGGGCTACCCGCCGAACATGCATCGGGCTTAACATTCATCTAACAAACACATGCTTGATCATAAATGAGCATGCATTCAAGCCCATGGGCCTTATTTCAAAACCAATCAAGCAAGGGGAAGTGGGCTTTATGAGAAAGACCACTTATTCAATTAACATCTAATTCGGATCAATTCTGTTCAAGCATGATTAACTATCCTAATGACGTTCAAATGAAGTGAATCAGGTGTCATTAGAAAGCTTATAACATGAGGAACAAAAGTCATGAAGACCATTTTTCCTAAATCCTAGCCAATTTTCCCGAAAATGCACAATTAAATTTCAGTGACAGGCTGGACTAGGTTCAGTTATGAATTTCAAAATAAAAGCGGGAAAAATAACAGACATTATCAAAACAGCGCGAAAAGTTTTGTGCCGTTAGAACTCCCTGTGTGCAACAACTTTCATGTTTTGAGTTTTTGCTAAAAAGCCCTCCAAATTTTTATAAAATTCGATTTTCGCGAGGGACTCAATTGCAAATGAAATTTTAGCCCGAGAAGATTTTAGATTTTTTAAGCAGATCAGCCCTCCAAAATTTGTAATTAGGTCCTCAAAATGTTCAGTTGACATAATGAGACCCCAATGAACAACTTTGAAGTTTTGAATTTTTGCAAAAAAGGACCTTAACTTCATCAAATTCGGAGAAACATCTTTTGAACTTCAAAGGAATGAAAATCAGATCTGAACACAGATTCTGATCAAATTGTGAGAATTCCTTTTGAAAATTCAAATGATCTCTGATTTTAATGAAATTAGTATCAATTGAAAGATCTTGATCTCAGAAAGAACTTTCGTGAAGAAAATTTTTTCATATCTCGAACACACGAATTTATGAAAATCGAAGAACACACGAAGGTCGACTGAAATCAACATGAACCCAGATTCACATGCATATGACGTTGCAAATCGTACTAGGCTATCATGCTCAGAAATTTTTGAAAATTTTACAGTGAACAGATCTAGATGTTCTTTACAATTCTCATGAAGGAAGTTTTTCCAGAAAATGAATGTAGAAAATCATAAAATTCATCGAACAGCACAACGTCAGTCATCAGTCAGGGAATCACCAGAACAGACATGAACAGAATATTCCAGATTCTGATCCTAACTTCTAAATGTGTTTTGACATGGCAAATGAAGTCCGATCGAGGCATATGATATATCAAATCGAAGCTTAAGACGAGTACTACGACTCTCTAGTTTATCACTTCATCAGATTTCGACGTTAACTAGCTCAAAACAGCATCTCAAGCAATCAGGATTTTACTGGACACGAATTACAGAGTTGAGTTCAAACGTTCTTACCTTGTCTCACGATGATCCAACGCTCAAGCGAGCGATCCGGTCTCCGTATTCAGACCTGGAATGGCACGGAGACACCTCGGAAAGCTCGTCCGATCTATGACAATAGATTGCAAGAAATAATGTGAGAATCAACTCGTCTTCAATCAAATGAACGAATCAGTAAAAGTTGAGGAAAATGATGCGATCCGGTGGCTGTTCGGTGCGAGGCCAGCCACCACAGTGCTGTGAGGACGTCGAGGAAGGTAGTCGGTGAGGCTGGATCGCCGGAAGGCCGGATCAGCCGGTTCCGGTTGAAGCTGCTGGTCACATCACCGGTGGTATTGCCGGTGATGATGCCGAGATGAAGAACTCGCCGGAGGGGGGAGCTCCGGCCACCAGCTGAGGTGGCTGGTGTTGCGACCAGCCTTGTGCCGCCGTGGGGGACGCCGGTGTGGCGGCGGCTCGCCGGGAAGAGGCCGGCAAGGCGCCGGATGGCCGGCGGCCGAGAGGGAGTGGCGAGAGAGAGAGTTCGTGAGAGAGAGAAAGAGAGAGAGAGAGAGTGAGAGAGAGGAGAGAGAAATTCCAGATCTGAAAATGAGCATCCCCCCACAATTTTTGGAGGGAAAAATGCTATATACCTCCCCCAACTTTGAATTTTAGCCCTTAGATCAATCAAATGGCTCAAAATGGATCCTTAATGATTAAGAATATTCCTTAATAGCTAAGGATTGATGACATGGCATCATGAATGGTCATGATCAATTTTAGATGAATGGCCATGATTGATTTGCTAATCCCCTAATTAATTTGTTTAATCCTTGAAGAAGGGTATTTTGGTCATTCTTAATCAATCAAAGGGATTTTTGTCATTTTTGATTAAGGGCATTTTGTCATTTTTGTACTCAAGAGGATGTGACTGACCTTGGTTGGTCTGACCGGGTTATCAATTATCAAAATTTTCGACTCGAAAAATGACTAGTTCGATCGGATTGGTTCAATTTGAATTAAACCGATTTGAGTCAATTAGCACTGAATTTGGGTAATTGCATGAACGAGCTAGACTAACAAGTTTAATTGAAGTCTAATTAACCAAATTGAGTCCCAGTTCATCAAATTGAATATTAGTCTAGAGTGGGTCAAGTTGAATTGCACTAATTAGACCAATCACTCATAGACTTCCTAATCATTGGATCACTAAATTGATCAAATTGACCCAAATTCATGTGATTCTTCCAAAATTGATTTTGAATTTGGATTTCATATAAGAAATCAGGCTCATTCGTGCCTCAATTGCGCACATCATGAAGAATTGATCAAAATCACTGTTTATGGTCAAAATTGGGGGTTTTTGGGTTTGGCTTGGAATCACAAAATTGGTTCAAAAATTGGCTATAAAATGACCTCTAGATCAAATGTCGTGAAGAAAACTAATCTAAAAAATGACTAGAAATGAAGTAATTTCATTTTTGGCCGATTTGAATCAAATTTCGCAAATTGGGAAAAAGTTGATTCCAAATCGATTTTTGTAAAATTTTAAATGCCAAAGGTAAATTGAATGTAAAATAAGATGATTTGTGGATTTTTGAATTTTTCAATTTTTTTGGTCAAAGGTTTGACCAAAAGTCAAACCCTAGTTGACTTTTCACTAGGAGCTTGATTTTATGATCAAATCTTTGAATTTTTCTAAAATTTCCACTTCTAAATTGAAATTGAACTTGAAAGGAATCTTTTTAAATGAAAAGCCCCAATTTGACCTGGGGTTGACTTTTGGTCAAAGGGTTGACCAAAAAGTCAACGCCAAAGTCAAACATTTGACTTTTCGGGTTTTTGTATGAAATGAATAGAAAATCATTTATAAAAGCTAATCCAACAGACGGAATTAAAAAACGACACTTTTTGCTCAAGAAACGGGCTCCGTCGCGATCAGAAACCATAATCTCGAATTTTTATTTTTAATGACGCATCGGCTAAAAATTAGGTGTCAACAGCTGCCCCTCTTTGAGTGGGAGTTCGAAGAGGTTTCGCTCAAAGACCGATTGGCACCTGCAAATTTTTAGTCGATTCCATTTGGGAAATGAAAGAAAATAGAGACAAAGACATTTGATCAGAGTCTTACCTGAAGCACTTACCGTTGGATTGTCAGACCGTTCATGTGTTCTTCTCTCTCTCATGGGGTGGAATGAAGGAAGAAAAGACAAAGAAATGGTTTTGTAAGAAACCTATGGTTTAAGGAAAACCAAGAACCAAAGGACAAGGTTTAAGGATGACCTAGAACCTAAGGACAAGGTTTAAGGATGACCTAGAACCTAAGGACAAGGTTTAAGGATGACCTAGAACCTAAGACAAGGTTTAAGGATGACCAAGAACCTAAGGACATGGTTTAGGATGACCAGAAACCGAAAATGAAAGTTATGGTTTAGGATGACCAAAAACCGAGGGTATGGTTTAGGATGACCAAAAACCGAAGGTATGGTTTAGGATGACCAAAAACCGAGGGTATGGTTTAGGATGACCAAAAACCGAAAATGAAAGTTATGGTTTAGGCTGACCAAAAACCGAAGATGAAAGTTATGGTTTAGGATGACCAAAAACCGAAAATGAAAGTTATGGTTTAGGATGACCAAAAACCGAAGGTATGGTTTAGGATGACCAAAAACCGAGGGTATGGTTTAGGATGACCAAAAACCGAAGGTATGGTTTAGGATGACCAAAAACCGATCCACTGGGGAAAGATATTTTGAAAAAAGATCCGAGATTGTTTAACAACAAACGGAATTTTTCAACTTTTGGTGAAAGGCAAAGATTATCAAAATCCTTAAGAGGAAATTTTAACAAAATAATCTTTGAATAACCACTTAAAGAGGTTAGATAAAAATGCCAAATTGGAAATAACCTAATCAAAAAGGTCTTTCACACTGGCTCTCATAAAGGCTTAAATTCCCATTCATCGATGTGGGAAAGCTATTCAATTCTCACTGGTGATGCCTCACGAACCTATGTCAAAGGTTTTCGGAAACATTCACATTGAATACAATTGGTTGATCAGAAAGGTCTTTCGAAAGGACCGTAATGTAGGCTTGGTCATGGGCTTACACAAAGGGTATTTGCTTTGAGGCCAAGAAAAGAAACATATCATCAATATCTTCAACGGGTTTACAAGTCAAGAACCTTGAAGATAAGATAAGATAGGATTACTTCCACTCCTTCTAGCGGTAGTTCCTTTGTGAAATCTTTACATTAACTCAAACCATCCCAATCGGAAGAGACTTCGGAGAGGGTTGTAATGTCGGTTCGGGTTAGGCTCAAAAGGCTTGAAATTTGATAGAAGGGGTTTGAAAGAAGAATGATGATTATCTTGGCATCATTACCAAATCATTCAAGTCTGACATCATTTGATTCTTGAAAACCAAACTGTCTCGAGAGTCCATTTTTCTTGCAATATAAGAGCTTTGCTCTTTCTAAGCATCTTTTGCAATGGAATTTTGCTTTTATCATAAGCATATTGCTTTTTCTTGCTTTTGCTTTTGCTTTTGACATATCTTTTCATGGGCATCGGCCTTGCTTTTACCAGGCACACTGCTTTTTCATGCCCCCTAATGTTTATCTTTTGAGTTCTTTGGACTCTCGAGACACTTTATACAATATTCACCAATTCTTCTAAATTTCCTTGGTAAATCATATGCATTGCCCCAATGTGGGGAGATAATCATCATTTTTGGGTTTTGAAATGAAGATGCTTAAGGCTCAATTTGGCTAAGCAAAGGATAATTGTGTTTGGGGTAGAGGAAAAGAATGCTCTTCTTCACTTTGGGATGCTTCGAGCTTCCATAAAGATCCATCTGAAACTATCACAAGAAGGTTGATGCAAGTGAAAGCAATAAAATCTTTCTTAATCTTTTTGCTCCAAAAATGATCAACCATAACTTCTTATTTTGCCCCAATGTGGGGTGGTTCTTGACAGGGGTATTTTGAGAATTCTCCTTATTTGGCTCAAAGTGGCTAGCAAAGGATAACATGAGTGTTTAGGATAGAGAAATGAAATGCCTTTTATCATCTCAATCCATGTATTCAATGTGAACGAACCCTACGTCCTACGACATGGCTTTTTCGCTCAATTCTCTCAAAATGAGTATAGGGACGTGTTTGATCAAAGGTTTGCCTTTTATCATCCTAGGCATTTCCATTTGGCATTTTTGAGAAATCCTCTTTTTGTTTTTCAAAGGATCATCTAGTTAAATCTCCCGTCTGTGAGGAAATTTGATAAATCAAAACATTTGATTGATTTTTCTTAAAAAACTCCTTTGGGGATTTTTATTTCAAACTTGAAAAACCTTTTGGACAGAAAAAGGTTTTCACACATAGGATCTACTTCCTAAATTCTAGGGAGAAGATTGATTTGATGTAGCAACTTCCTTGGGCTTGACTCCTTGAGGTTTGGAATAGCTTCCCTGGGGAACAGTTGAGTACCTACAAAATGAACAAATATGCAAAAATGCTATGTATGCATGAAATGCATGATGCAAATGTTCTTAAGGAGACTTGGATTCAGTCCAAAGCAACTCGAAACATTTTATTCAGGGAAAATATTTCTTGACGGCATCAGCGTTCACAGGTTTTGGCAACTCTCGGCCATCCATTTCTTCAAGAATCAATGCTCCACCAGGCAACACTTTCTTGATGACATACGGCCCTTCATAATTGGGAGTAAACTTTCCACGATCTGGAATAATGGGTAATACCTTCCTCAAAACCAGATCATTGATCTCAAAATGTCTGGGTCGAACTTTACGATTGAATGACTTGGCCACTCGCTTTTGGTAGCTTTGTCCATGGCATAGGGCTTTTACCCTTTTCTCATCAATCATATTAAGCTGTTCAAATCTCTGTTGAATCCATTCTGCTTCGGAAAGCTTTATTTGCGAAAGTACCCTTAATGAAGGAATTTCCACTTCCACGGGTAAAACTGCTTCCATCCCATATACCAATGAGAATGGTGTTGCCCCAGTCGAGGTGCGAATGGAAGTTCGATAAGCCATTAACGCATACGGCAACCGATCATGCCAGTCTCGGTAATTTTCTGCCGTCTTGGACAGGATCTTCTTTATATTCTTATTTGCCGCCTCCACAGCTCCATTCATTTGTGGGCGGTAAGGAGAAGAATTCAAGTGGCGAATGTGAAACTTACTGAGTAGCTCATCCACTACTTTGTTATTCAAGTTTGACCCATTATCCGTGATAATTGCTTCGGGAACCCCGTATCGAGCAATGATGTCTCGACGAATAAATTTTGCCACACTTCTTGCGGTGACATGAGCATAAGAATTGGCTTCGATCCATTTGGTGAAGTAATCAATAGCCACTAGAATGAAGCGGTGTCCATTTGACGCCTTAGGATTGATTGGTCCGATAATGTCAATCCCCCACATTGAGAAAGGCCATGCTTCGGACATTTGATGTAATTCATTTGGGGGAGCATTGATTTTGTTCCCATAAATTTGACATTGATAACAACATCTGACATGTTGAATGCAATCGGCTTCCATGGTTAACCAATAATAACCTAGCCTCATGATCTTCCTTGCTAGAAGATGGCCATTCATATGAGGACCACATTCTCCTTCATGTATCTCCTTCATTAATAAATTGGCCTCTTTGGTGTCTACGCACTTCAACAAGACCGAATCGAAAGACCTCTTGTACAAAGCACCTCCACTAAGAAAGAATTTGGAAGCTAATTTAGTCAAGTATTTTCGATCCTTAGCTTGACTTCCTTGGGGAAATTTTCCTTCTCGAAGGTAATTCATGATGTCATAATACCATGGTTGACCATCGAGTTCTTCTTCTACAACCATGCAATATGCAGGCTTCTTTAAAACGTCGATTTGCAAAGGGTCAACGTTCAATCCATCAGTTATTTGTAACATTGAGGATAATGTTGCCAAAGCATCAGCAAATTGATTCTGAGATCTTGGCAAATAATCGAACGAGATATCTTCGAACTCCTCCACCAAATCTTTAAGATACTCATGATAAGGAATCAATTTCGAATCACGAGTTTGCCATTCACCTCCTGTTTGGAGAATGATAAGTGCGGAATCGCCATAAACTTGTAATCTCTTAATCTTCATATCGATGGCTAATTGAAGACCGAGGATGCAAGCTTCATATTCTGAAATGTTATTGGTACAAGGAAATACCAACTTTGCGGCTACTGGATAATGCTGACCCGATGGGGATATCAGGACTGCTCCAGTACCTGAACCGGAGAGATTAACGGCTCCATCAAAATACATGACCCACTTGTCTTGTGACACCAGATGGATTCTTTCATCAATTTCATCCCAATCATTTGACTTTGAGGGATTTTCAGCCAACATATCAGCTATGGCTCGACCTTTAACGGACTTCTGAGACATGCTCTGGATATCAAACTCAGAGAGTAATATTTGCCATTTGGCAAGCCTTCCAACTAGTGCAGGCTTTTCCAACAGATACTTGATAGGATCGTTCTCATTCACAAGTAGGATACGATGATGAAGAGTGTATTGCCGTAATCTGTGTAATACCCAAATTAAGGCTACACATGTTTTCTCAACTTCTGGGTATCGAGCTTCACCAGAAGTAAACTTTTTGCTGAGGTAGTAAATAGCGCATTCCTTTCCATCTTCTGGTCTTTTCTGCGCTAACATAGCTCCCAAAGACTCATCGTGAATGATGAGGTACAAGATCAAAGGTATACCCGGAGTGGGCGGTACCAAAACTGGTGGTTGTGAAAGATATTGCTTCAGTTGTTGAAAGGATTTCTGACAATCTTCATTCCATTCAACTTTGGCATTCTTTTTCAACAGCTTAAAGAATGGTTTAGCTGTTTCTGATAACTGGGAAATGAATCTTGCAACATAATTCAATCTTCCCAACAAGCTTCGAACTTCCTTAACAGTAGAAGGAGGTTTCAAATCACAAATGGCCTTTACCTTCGAGGGATCAATCTCGATGCCCTTGTTACTAACCATAAATCCAAGGAGCTTCCCAGACTTTGCCCCAAAAATGCACTTGGCGGGGTTAAGTCTTAGCTTGAATTTTCTAAGTCGATCGAAAAGTTTCTTCAAAACTTCAATGTGGTCTTCACCTCTTCGTGATTTAGCGATCATGTCGTCGACATAAACCTCAATCTCTTTATGCATCATGTCATGGAATAATGTCACCATGGCTCTTTGGTAAGTTGCCCCTGCATTCTTCAAGCCAAAGGGCATAACCTTGTAACAGAATGTTCCCCATGGGGTGATGAAAGATGTTTTAGTCTTATCTTCTTCCTTCATTCGGATTTGGTTATAGCCAGAGAAACCATCCATGAAAGAAAATAATTCGAATCCTGCGGTGCTGTCAACCAGGACATCAATATGTGGTAATGGGAAATCATCTTTGGGACTTGCTTTGTTCAAGTCGCGGTAATCGACACATACCCGAACTCGCCCATCTTTCTTCATGACTGGGACGACATTAGCAATCCAGTCGGCATAATGAGTGACTTCAATGAAATCCACTTTTAACAGTTTCATGACTTCTTCCTCAATCTTCTTGGATAATTCTGGCTTTGTCCTCCTAAGCTTCTGCTTCTTAGGTGGAATGGTAGGATCAAGAGGCAACGTGTGCTCTACAATGTTGGGGTCCAGACCCGGCATATCAGCATATGACCAAGCAAAGACATCTTGATACTCCTTCAATAGTTCGATCAGTCGATCAGCATCTGCTTGAGAGAGACTTGTTCCAATTTTTGTTTCTTTGGGATTTTCTGAATCGCCCAAATTTATAACGACAGTTCGTTCTTCTGTAGGAGGTGCGGATTCTTCATGTCGGATCCATTCTTTTTTAATAGCCTGGGAATCTTCTTCATTTTCGAGATCAGAATAATCAGATTCGTATGAGTTTTTCGGACATGAATCCAAGCCATGCATATGACTATTATGGTTATGCAAAGTGTCATGCCTGAGATGTAACAAAAGAATGGTCAGTATATGAAAATAAGAAATGCAATGCATGAAGATGTGATGAAAAAAACTTTTCGAATTCCAGATTTTCGAAAATTTTATGGGGAACTCGTCCTCATATCATTGGACATCCTTGTTCCAAAATTATTTTGAAAACTATAGATCGTGCAAAAGTCCAGGCCTCAAAGCATCATCATAGGGCTGGTTTGGTATACTTTTGCACGTCTATTAACAAAACATGCATATGTTTTTATTGAATTGAAAATGAATGCTATATAGTGTTTTGGATCCGAAGCTCGTGATCCGAATTATTACAACACTTGAAATGAACAAAACAAATGAACAAATGGAATTCCCTCGCAGGGGAGAATTAGATGGATTACAATTGAAAACAAAGTAAAACAATGGAAACATCCCTTACACAGCGGGATCGGTAGGTAGATCATCTTCGAAGCTCTCGGAAATGACACCCACAAAATTCTCTTCAAATAAGTCGACGATATCATAAATGTCTGCTTCTTCATCTTGAAGGAACTTTGATGGTCCAGGGAAGAAATCTTTCAACGGAGGAGGGAGTAAACGTCGGTAACTCTTTTCCTTGATGCTCGGGTTTTTCTGATTACCTTGATCTTGTTGATCGCCTTGGTAACCTAAGCCTTCTCGCTTCTTTCTCTTAGTCACCTCAATGGGTGTGAGAATACCTTGGGACAGCTTTCCCAATCCTTTGCCAATGGTGAATCCATACTCGATCAACATTTTGCTAGACATAAGGGCCGCCTTTGAATAGTGAGGCTTCCTCATAACAGTGCCTGCGGGCACATGAGATACCGACACTAACTCAAACGAGTAGTAGCTTGATTCTCCTTTTACTTCTGGCTCCACATAAGGAATTGCAGTATTGTTGAAAGTTTCGGTATCTTTCTCACAATGAACCGTTATAATCTTGCCACAGACGACAAAACGGATCATCTGATGTAGACTTGAGGGTATAACACCCGCCGCGTGAATCCAAGGTCGTCCCAACAACAAACTGAAGTTGCTCGGGATATCGAGCACTTGAAACTTCTGAGCGAACATAACTGGACCAATCATCAGTTGTAAGTCAATTTCTCCAAGAGCTTCCTTTTTCATGCCATCAAAGGCCCTGACTGGAGTCTTAGAAGGACGAACATTATCCATACCCACACCTAGACGACGCAAAGTCGATAACGGACAGATGTTGAGAGCTGAACCATTATCAATAAGAACTCTTGATATCCTTGTATCAAAGTGTTGAACAGAGATGTATAATGCTTTAGAGTGTGCTCGCCCTTCCGGCGGCAAATCCTTTTCGGAAAAAGAAATTTGATCCTTAAGAAGGATAGCACCTACAAACTCTTCCAACTGTACCTCTCCAATTGTCTCGGGTACATGTACTTCATTAAGAACCTTTAAAAGAGCATTTCTATGCTTCTCGGAAGACTTGAATAGTTCAAGTAACGAGATTTGAGCCGGCATTTTCCTTAACTGCTCGATCACCTCTGATTCACTCGTTTTGAGAGTTTTGAGAAGCTGTTCCGCCTCTTCTTCGGTTACAGCCTTTTTCTCGACACCTTCACGAGATGGAAAACATCGGCCTGACCGAGTAACAGCGTCTATTTCATTAGACTCATAATTCCATGGAACTGCCTTGGAATCATAAACAGGAGGAATTCTTGCTTTCAAATTCTCATTCTTCTTCGGTGGCAACTCGATCACAACAGGCCCAATATCTTCATTAGAGATCTCTATATTTCCGAAGCCATCAGCCATTAGATCTATAACCACAGGTTCCATAACATGCACTTGGATTTCACAAGTTGCATTTAATTCAATCACAACAGGATCAATCATGGCTACCATGCCATCGTCTTCAAATTCGGACCCCCATCCACTCGGGACGATAGTCTTAGGGTCGATAGAAGCGCTTGGAGGAGGAGAGTATTTCACCATGAAATCGTATTTTCCACTTGGCTGCCCGAGAGTGTCAACAATTTCGCCCTTTTCAATCGCTTTCCTAACGAACTCCCGATCCCAGTGGGAGGTATGGTATTCAAATTCCGAATCAGTATCGGAAAGAGCTTCTTCATTATCTCCGTCATCACTCCATCCAGTCGGAACAATGTCTTTCAAATCAACGAAGAAACTTGGCGGAGGCAAACATTTGACAAAAGCGTCATACTTCCTACTTGGTTGCCTTAGAGTATCAACCACTTCATCATGCTCACGAGCGATCATTACAAATTTGCGGTTCCAATGAGTCTTACTAACGCTAAGATCAGAATCCATGTTAGAAACATACTTCTTGTCTTCATTGGCGGATATGCTTTCATCATCCATGCCTCCCCACCCATCGGGAACGATATCCTTTAGGTCAACGAAGAAACTTGGAGATGGTGTATATTTGACTATAAAGTCATATTTACCACTCGGCTGTCCGAGGGTATCAACAATTTCACCTTTCTCGATAGCCTTCTTTATAAATTCACGATCTCGACAGGCATTATTACTCTCACATTCCGAATCACTATCGGAATAAGTGTCAATCCAAGATTCATCAACATCTGGCTCGTATCCATCATCTTTTGGCTTAGAGCATGAGGCTTCACCCGCGAACTTACATGAGAATTTTTCTGACGACAAATCAATTACAGCAGTCTCGATGGACCCTTCGGGCTTCCTTTCTTGAAGAGGCTGAATTATGCCTAAAGCAAACATCTTGGCTAAGCAATACATTTTCTCCTCCCGGGATACATTTCCTTCTTTCGGTTGATCTCTAGCTATAGTCAATAGCTCTTCCAACTTCGTCACATCGAACAAGAAAGGTTTCTCATTCTCGTCTCCAAATATCACGTTAACGGCTTCGGTATGATTAGGGAGCGGATTTTGCTGAACATTTGGCGTGGCATCTTTAAACGACAAGATCTTCTTATCCAACAGGTTCTGAATTTTGACCTTGAGAGTGTAACAATTGTTCACATCATGGCCCTTCTCGCCCATGTGATATACACAAGATTTTGCCAAATCAAACCCAGCAAACTTTGGTGGGTTGTCTCTCGGAATTTCTTTTGCTACGAGCCTTTGTTCAATCAACATCGGTAGTAATTGAGACATAGGTCTTGGTAACGGAGTGAATTGTCTTTGCGGAGCTTTCCCTTTTCGGTCAAAATTCCGGGAAGAACCCCCTGTTTCTACAACAGACCTTTGAATTGGTGCGTTTGATGGCTTTTGAGTATTAGGATTTTGAATATAGGCAACCTCCACCGTTGGCTCCTTATCCTTCTTTAAGGTAAATCTGCGAGTCGTCGTCTCGGACAATCGACCCTCTCGCATGATACCTTCAATTCGTTCTCCCAATTCAACCATTGCGGGAAAATTAAAGCAAGTGTTATTAAACATCTTGTCGAAGTATTCTCGCGGTAAAGCTCGAAGAAACAACTGCATGATCTCTTTCTCGGACAACGGAGGTTTGACTTGAGACGCCATAGTTCTCCACCTTTGGGCATATGCTCTAAAAGTTTCAATCCTCCTTTTGTCAATCCGGACCAGCTCTTCACGGGTTGGAGCAATTTCGGTATTAAACTTGTATTGCTGAAGGAATTCATCTGCAAGATCTTCCCAGGTGCAAATTTTCTCCAAATCCAATTCGATGAACCACGTCAAGGCGGAATCAGCCAAGCTATCTTGAAAATTGTTGATCAACAGAGGGGTGTTATCGGAATAACGAGCCATCTTGCTCAAATAATACTTCAAATGGGTTTTAGGACACCCAGCTCCATCGTACTTCCTTGAAAACTCGGGCTCCTTGTAAAAATCAGGAACTTTCACTTTTGTAAAAGGCGACAATTTATCAAAGCCTTGAAGTTGATAACCTTGCAACATGCATAGGCGTTCCTCCAATTTTGCAAGACGTCTCGCGCTCTCTTCATCCATATGAGCGGCAGGCGACTCCTTAGGTGGAGCTTCCAAATCGATAACGGTAGGAATGGCATTAACGGGAACTTCTTCAACAGGTCCTTTGTCAACTGGATCTATTACCGGCGCACTAGTGGGCGCATTAGGAGTAGAAGTCGCAGCAGCAGGAGCCACAGGTGTGAAATTCTTTACTTGATTCGCAAGATCGGTTAAGAGCGCCATCATTTGCGCCATTTGATTCTCAATGGTAATAACACGGGCACGAGTGTCTTCGTTCTCCATCCTTGCTTGGCGACGGGTGCGTATAATAAAACGCGATTCAGCCGTATTTTAATACTCTCTCTGTAAAAACAGAAATCAAATTAGCATACGGAAAATGAATCGAGACGAAAATATAAAACCCTTCAATTTTATATTTTCTTTAGATGAAATAGAGATAAGAAATATTCTCATGATCCCAATATCACGTGAATAATCTCTTATCATAATTTCTTCACAAGAAATTATACAATTAAAGGGGTAACACGCGATGATTAATCAAGATGCCCCATCTATATTCCATTGGAATCTCGGAAAAGAAAGCACACACAAAGGGAAATTTCACTATTAACAACAAAATTTGTGAAATACAATCCCTTAAAGATAAGAAGAGAATCCTATTACATCATTACTAAAATGAGTAAAAAGGAAACCCTATACATCAAATCTATAAAATGAAAATTACATGAAAGGAGATTTCCTCATGGAATATAGCCCAAATCCTAATGAATCCTCTTTAGGTGCGAGGCGAATTCGTTTGTTTTCTTGGGTCAAACGTTCAACCTCGGCTAAAGCTTCATTCTTTTCCTTAAGAGCTCTGGCGGCTATAGCTTGCTGTTGAGTTGGCTTCTCGGGAACATTAGGGAGATCCACTTTAAGCTCGGGCTCAAGACGACGGTGTACGTACTCCGGCAATGCGTGGTGTATCTTCATTTCCCCTTCCAATTCTGACTCATCGGTAGTGATAATCGGCTCCGGGCGGCATTTGTACCACATATCGATGATAGACTTGACCATTTCCTTCACGTCGGTCATTTGGTCCTTTTGGATGACATCTTTGCGATAGTCAAAATGATATAACCCCAGCTTGAGGAATGGTGGAATCTTTTGAAGCGCGCGATATTGACGGATCACCCTAAAAGGGTAATATGACGTAGACCCCGTAAGACCCAAAAGTGGGATTGGGTTGTCGGATCCGTTATTAAGGCGCACCTCGGGATTTCCAAGCCAACGAACATGCCATTGGATTTGATTTGGAACAAGGTTCTTGAAAAAACTAAACCAAGTTGAGAATGACCAAAAGGGAAAGATTTTTTCCTTTTCTCGGAAAAGCGAGATAGGATGACAATCTTTGGACACATCTATGATTTTCAAGCTCAAACCAAAATCTTTGAGGTGAGAGACCAACCAAATTTGGAGTAAACCTATTGGGGCTCTAAAGGTACCATTTTTGTTTTGTTTGAACCTATTGAGTGATACGAAGGTCTCGCCTAAGATCATATTTGAGAATCTTTTGAACATACACACTTGGTTGACAATGTGAACTACCAAAGGATCCATGGTCTTTTTGGTGAATGGGAAAACCACAAAACCAAAGAAGGCTAAGAGAAAAACTCGAGGAATTTGATTACCCGATTCTTTTGACAAGCTAGAAAAATGTTGTTCTAGGAATGTGAAAGAAAATGCATTGGAATTTCCTCTAAGAACGCCTTTGATTTGGAGAATGTCGATTCCTAAGAATTGGCTCAAAAGAGTTATAGGATCTATATCTATCGGAGGACTGACTAGACCAAAAGACCCGACTCTACCAATGGCAATATCGTACTCCTCAATTGTAGGGGTCAATTCATTTCGACCAAACACAAAAGTGGATGTCTTCGAGTTCCAAAAATGAGACAATGCCTTGATCATGGCGATCCGAGGCTCGATGTATAAGAGTGCGGGAAGATATCCGATCCTCTTCTCCACGTAGTCTTTATGCTTTGACTCGAGACTTTCCCACATGGTCACGAGAGCTCTTGGAACGGGGATAATTCGAATCTCCGACATATCCATTTTGACTAATCCTAATTTGGGGCATCGAGATTAATCACCACGCATTATAGAAAAGAATATAACGTGGAATTGAAATGGCGTAATTGAAATTGTAGAATGATACAATCAACCTTACCATGAAGAGAAAATGGCAAGCACATCGACACATCGCATGAGGACATGTGAGTTTTGACACCTAAGGGTAGGATTCTAAAGGTTTAAGGTCCCCACCTTAATTAGATAAGAAGAGTTTACCCACCGCTACTAACGTCGGCCGGTGCACTTCTTACTAATCAAGATGAGCGGTATTGAAGAATGGATTACCACATGGATTCACATGCGGATTCCACTCTTAATACCTCCTAAAGGTGCCCTAAAGCGATCCGGGGTTTTAGACCGCGGGATGTGGGTGCATTTGTGTCGTGCTAAAGCAAGTAAACATGCATTTAAATCTAAAGCAAACAACACTTCAATATAATCTCATACATTCGACATTCACCCGAACACCACCTACAAAATAAAGGGTTTGCATTCACTCCACCCCTTATGGCTCCCACCTAAAAAACCATTTAACACATGGTTAGTGGACTAACCTCATTTTCCACGTGACTTTGACTTGCAGTCGATGCTACAAAATGTAGACAAGTGAGATAACAACCAACAAGTTTATTACGGCTTTAATCCACTTAGGTTTGTAACCTAGTCCCCAGTGGAGTCGCCAAGCCTGTCGCGACCTGCCCCTCGAGGGTCCGAGCTCGGATGAGGCGGGTTTAGAGATAAGTGTTCATGAGATGTTTCATATGGCATCTTAAAAAAATGATTTTTACTGAAGTGTAAATCTCTTTTTTAGCCATATGATCCATTGATCATGAACGTGGATTTTCCCTAAATCCATATCTCGCGTGACAGCGGATTGATTTTTATTTTTTAAGGAGTCGCCACTAGCCTAGATCGGGGGTCGGCTAGAAAACCCAACCGAAACGCGGGAATTTCGTTTCGGTTTCTACGAAAACCAGAGATCAAAGGTTCGGGGACTAGCTTACGTTAATATTTCTATTAACGCCCTTTCGGTACCGCTAAACTTAACATGGTTGTTATCTAAATCGTCATGCATTTGTTTTTTACCATTTTCATGCCAAAGTCTTAGTCCACTAGGTGATCATGCATCTTGTTTTTGCATTTTCATTTAAGATTCTAAACTAATCCTATCTTAGTCTAGAAAAAGAAAGAAACAATCAATTTTATTGAAAGACCTTACGTAAAGTAAACACTCGAAGTATTGAAAGGACGAGCTAATTCTAAGTGCGAGAAAATAAAAAGTAAGAACCCGCAACTCGTCGGGTGTTTATTACAATACGAATTGAAATCCCGAGACATGGTCGGGGATGAATGAATTAAGTACAAATTGAAACCGGATTGGACATCGGTTTAGAATCATCGTCAAATGAGTACAAATTGAGACCGGATTGGACATCGGTCAACCACCTTGATCTTCTATTTCGGATTATTCTTCCTTGGACCGCCTCTCGGGTGTCGATGTTTACATCCATAACATTCATTCATAATGACATATGAAAGAACAAAGATGCAATCAAATCACTAATTAAGCACGGGCCTCGGGATCGGCCTTTGTTTTTCATGCGATTCGATTCATCACCCATCTAATCATTTAACATTGTTTGATT
This sequence comes from Syzygium jambos, assembly GCA_031216235.1. NCBI lineage: Eukaryota > Viridiplantae > Streptophyta > Magnoliopsida > Myrtales > Myrtaceae > Syzygium > Syzygium jambos. The sequence goes on along the minus strand of CM062225.1, from coordinate 11,079,219 downwards.
AATGGTTAATGATAATGAGCTACCATTTGTATTCACAAAACGGTAACTCATATCAATTAACCCCTAAAGTCGGGTTCTAATGATAATGAATGGGCTACCCGCCGAACATGCATCGGGCCTAACATTCATCTAACAAACACATGCTTGATCATAAATGAGCATGCATTCAAGCCCATGGGCCTTATTTCAAAACCAATCAAGCAAGGGGAAGTGGGCTTTATGAGAAAGACCACTTATTCAATTAACATCTAATTCGGATCAATTCTGTTCAAGCATGATTAACTATCCTAATGACGTTCAAATGAAGTGAATCAGGTGTCATTAGAAAGCTTATAACATGAGGAACAAAAGTCATGAAGACCATTTTTCCTAAATCCTAGCCAATTTTCCCGAAAATGCACAATTAAATTTCAGTGACAGGCTGGACTAGGTTCAGTTATGAATTTCAAAATAAAAGCGGGAAAAATAACAGACATTATCAAAACAGCGCGAAAAGTTTTGTGCCGTTAGAACTCCCTGTGTGCAACAACTTTCATGTTTTGAGTTTTTGCTAAAAAGCCCTCCAAATTTTTATAAAATTCGATTTTCGCGAGGGACTCAATTGCAAATGAAATTTTAGCCCGAGAAGATTTTTTAAGCAAATCAGCCCTCCAAAATTTGCAATTAGGTCCTCAAAATGTTCAGTTGACATAATGAGACCCCAATGAACAACTTTGAAGTTTTGAATTTTTGCAAAAAAGGACCCTAACTTCATCAAATTCGGAGAAACATCTTTTGAACTTCAAAGGAATGAAAATCAGATCTGAACACAGATTCTGATCAAATTGTGAGAATTCCTTTTGAAAATTCAAATGATCTCTGATTTTAATGAAATTAGTATCAATTGAAAGATCTTGATCTCAGGAAGAACTTTCGTGAAGAAAATTTTTTCATATCTCGAACACACGAATTTATGAAAATCGAAGAACACACGAAGGTCGACTGAAATCAACATGAACCCAGATTCACATGCATATGACGTTGCAAATCGTACTAGGCTATCATGCTCAGAAATTTTTGAAAATTTTACAGTGAACAGATCTAGATGTTCTTTACAATTCTCATGAAGGAAGTTTTTCCAGAAAATGAATGTAGAAAATCATAAAATTCATCGAACAGCACAACGTCAGTCAGGGAATCATCAGAACAGACATGAACAGAATATTCCAGATTCTGATCCTAACTTCTAAATGTGTTTTGACATGGCAAATGAAGTCCGATCGAGGCATATGATATATCAAATCGAAGCTTAAGACGAGTACTACGACTCTCTAGTTTATCACTTCATCAGATTTCGACGTTAACTAGCTCAAAACAGCATCTCAAGCAATCAGGATTTTACTGGACACGAATTACAGAGTTGAGTTCAAACGTTCTTACCTTGTCTCACGATGATCCAACGCTCAAGCGAGCGATCCGGTCTCCGTATTCAGACCTGGAATGGCACGGAGACACCTCGGAAAGCTCGTCCGATCTATGACAATAGATTGCAAGAAATAATGTGAGAATCAACTCGTCTTCAATCAAATGAACGAATCAGTAAAAGTTGAGGAAAATGATGTGATCCGGTGGCTGTTCGGTGCGAGGCCAGCCACCACAGTGCTGTGAGGACGTCGAGGAAGGTAGTCGGTGAGGCTGGATCGCCGGAGGAGGTCGCCGGAAGGCCGGATCAGCCGGTTGAAGCTGCTGGTCACATCACCGGCGGTATTGCCGGTGATGATGCCGAGATGAAGAACTCGCCGGAGGGGGGAGCTCCGGCCACCAGCTGAGGTGGCTGGTGTTGCGACCAGCCTTGTGCCGCCGTGGGGGACGCCGGTGTGGCGGCGGCTCGCCGGGAAGAGGCCGGCAAGGCGCCGGATGGCCGGCGGCCGAGAGGGAGTGGCGAGAGAGAGAGTTCGTGAGAGAGAGAAAGAGAGAGAGAGAGAGTGAGAGAGAGGAGAGAGAAATTCCAGATCTGAAAATGAGCATCCCCCTCAATTTTTGGAGGGAAAAATGCTATATACCTCCCCCAACTTTGAATTTTAGCCCTTAGATCAATCAAATGGCTCAAAATGGATCCTTAATGATTAAGAATATTCCTTAATAGCTAAGGATTGATGACATGGCATCATGGATGGTCATGATCAATTTTAGATGAATGGCCATGATTGATTTGCTAATCCCCTAATTAATTTGTTTAATCCTTGAAGAAGGGTATTTTGGTCATTCTTAATCAAAGGGATTTTTGTCATTTTTGATTAAGGGCATTTTGTCATTTTTGTACTCAAGAGGATGTGACTGACCTTGGTTGGTCCGACCGGGTTATCAATTATCAAAATTTTCGACTCGAAAAATGACTAGTTCGATCGGATTGGTTCAATTTGAATTAAACCGATTTGAGTCAATTAGCACTGAATTTGGGTAATTGCATGAACGAGCTAGACTAACAAGTTTAATTGAAGTCTAATTAACCAAATTGAGTCCCAGTTCATCAAATTGAATATTAGTCTAGAGTGGGTCAAGTTGAATTGCACTAATTAGACCAATCACTCATAGACTTCCTAATCATTGGATCACTAAATTGATCAAATTGACCCAAATTCATGTGATTCTTCCAAAATTGATTTTGAATTTGGATTTCATATAAGAAATCAGGCTCATTCGTGCCTCAATTGCGCACATCATGAAGAATCGATCAAAATCACTGTTTAGGGTCAAAATTGGGGGTTTTTGGGTTTGGCTTGGAATCACAAAATTGGTTCAAAAATTGGCTATAAAATGACCTCTAGATCAAATGTCGTGAAGAAAACTAATCTAAAAAATGACTAGAAATGAAGTAATTTCATTTTTGGCCGATTTGAATCAAATTTCGCAAATTGGGAAAAAGTTGATTCCAAATCGATTTTTGTAAAATTTTAAATGCCAAAGGTAAATTGAATGTAAAATAAGATGATTTGTGGATTTTTGAATTTTTCAATTTTTTTGGTCAAAGGTTTGACCAAAAGTCAAACCCTAGTTGACTTTTCACTAGGAGCTTGATTTTATGATCAAATCTTTGAATTTTTCTAAAATTTCCACTTCTAAATTGAAATTGAACTTGAAAGGAATCTTTTTAAATGAAAAGCCCCAATTTGACCTGGGGTTGACTTTTGGTCAAAGGGTTGACCAAAAAGTCAACGCCAAAGTCAAACATTTGACTTTTCGGGTTTTTGTATGAAATGAATAGAAAATCATTTATAAAAGCTAATCCAACAGACGGAATTAAAAAACGACACTTTTTGCTCAAGAAACGGGCTCCGTCGCGATCAGAAACCATAATCTCGAATTTTTATTTTTAATGACGCATCGGCTAAAAATTAGGTGTCAACACTATATTATCTGTCATGGGGTTTACAGTTAAGAGTACGAAGTTGGCCATCATATTTCATAAATGGATATAATTTTCACATTCAAGAATATGGAATGGAAAAAGCCACAATGAATAGTAGTGTGTCTGTTCGGTCATCCAATGATAGCAGTTCAAAAGATGATATTTATGACTTGTTGAATGAAATCATAGAGATAGAGTACCCTGGACCATTAATAATGCGGGTTGTGTTATTTAAGTGCAAGTGGTTCGACCCCGTCAAAGGAATGAAGGTGCATACGAAGTTTAATTTGGTTGAAATAAATCATAAAAAAAGGTATATGAAATATGAACCATTTGTCTTGGCACAACAAGCAATTTAAGTATGTTATGCATCATATCCTAGTTTGAAAAGTGACAAAGCTGATTGGTGGGCTGTATGTAAAATCAAAGCACGGAGAAAAATTGACCTATCAACGAGAGGAAGTTTGTAACACAGTTGAAACTGAGGAATATAACATTCCAACTTTACGAGATTCATGTGGAACAATGATAGATGTGGATCTAACTGAAATTTGTGAATTAAATGTACAAGATTGTTCAGAATCTAATTTTGAGACAGATGATGAAGATCAAGATCAAGATCAAGATGAGGACGAAGACGAAGACAAAGATAAAGACAAAGACGAAAATGAAGATTAAAATTTTTGTGACAAAATACTAATGATGTGTAATTATTATTGCGACAAATGTTATTTTGGTTGTCATAATTATTATTATTTTTCTTATTATTATTGTTATTGTTATTATCATTATTGTTGTTGTCGATTATTCTTATTAATTTAATTGACCATCAAAAAATTTGTCGCTAAATGATGACAGGTCAAATATTATTCGTGCGATGACATTTGCGATATTCTATTTTCCATTGGATTTGGATTATTGGTAATTCCGTCGCTCATTTTACGACAATAACTTATTCGTGGCTACTATTCATCGAAGAATTATCGACGGAAGTGAAATTCACAGCAATTTTCCGAATCCGTCGCAAATTCGCAACGGATTCGAAAATGTCCTTTATTTTTGGAATCCGAAATAAATCAGTCGGAGATTTGCGACGGAAAAATATTGTCCGTAGAAAAATTTTGGATGGAAAAAAAAAACGTCGCAAATTTGCGACAGTCAAAAACTCCACCGTAAATTTGCGACAGGCAAAAAAAGTCCGTCGCAAATTTGTAACGGAAGAAAATTTCCATCACAAATTTGGAATGGGAAAAAAATTCTCTACCAAATTTGCGATGGACAAGAAAAGTCCATTGCAAATTTGCGACGAACCAAAAAAAGTCCGTCGCAAATTTGCGACGGACAAAAAATGTACATCGCAAATTTGGGACGGGAAAAAAATTCCCTCCCAAATTTGTGACGGACAAAAAATGTCAGTCACAAAATTGGGACAGAAAAAATTTCTCTCCCAAATTTGCGACAGACCAAAAAATTTCCATCACAAATTTGAGATGGGAAAAAAATTCCCTCCCAAATTTGCGACGGACCAACATTCCGTCGCAAAGATGTCCATCGCAAATTTGGGACGGACCAAAAACATGTCCGTTCCAAATTTGGGACGGACCAAAAAATTTCCGTCTCAAATTTGAATCAGGGAAAAAAAGTTCATCACAAATTTGCGACGGACCAACATTCCATCACAAATTTGCAATGGATTTTTTTTTCGTCGCAAAATCTATCGCAAATTTGTGACAGAATTTTTTTTCCGTCGCAAAATACATCACAAATTTGCAACGAATAAAAAAATCCGTCGCAAAATACGTCGCAACCACATTTACACATGTTTCACATTTTTACACCTCTCTCTCTCTCTCTCTCTCTCTCTCTCTCTCTCTCCTGCACGCGCATGTGCCCCCCTCAGCCTTTTTTTTCTTCTTTTAAGGCTTTTTCTTCCTTTTCTTTTTCTTTTCCTCTTCCTCCTCCTCCTCCTCCTCTTCTTCTTCTTCTTCCTCTCGTCGACGTCGCCAAGTACCCTGGACCGCCGTCGCCTGCCTGCCCGGCAGCTCACAGCCGCCGTCGCAGTTACCGCCGTCACCGTCGTCGCTTGCCCGCGCGTGTGGTCACCGCTCGCCTAGCGGCGTTCGCCGCTGCCCAACTAGCCCACGCACATCGCCCACCCGTCTCGTAGCCGCCTCGCAGCCGACTGAAGCAGTCGCCACCCAGCCTCGCCGGGCTCGCCGCCGCCTAGCAGCCGCCTGATGCCGTCCTCGCCCAGCCGCCTGATGCCGTCCTCGCCCAACCGCAGCCCTGCAGCCGCCCGACGCCGTCCCCACCCAGTCACCGCCCAACCGTTGCTGCCCAGCAACCACCCAACGCCGTCGCCGCCCAGCCTCGCCCAAGCACTTGCCGTCGCAGCCGCCGTCTGATACCACTCGACGTCGTAGCCGCCGAAGTCGTCGTTGTCGACGCCGCCCGAGGGCGTCGCCGCCGCCCAACCGCCGCTCGGCCACCGTCCGAGACCGTTGCCGCCGCCCAATTGCCTCCCAGTCGCGGCCCAACGTCGTCGCCGCCCAACTCCACCGTCGTTCGCTCAACCGCGGCCGAGCGTCGTGCCGAGCGCTTGGCCAACTAGCCACCACTTGGGTCCATGCCCACGCCGAGCCCGCCACTGGCCGACCGGCTAAAATATTATTATTGTTTGGTTTTTCTTGACCTTGAACCAAGTAAGCAACTCCCTAATCCCTACCTAGTATAATGAGTATTAATTGGACTTGTTTAGGAATTGTTTAGTGTCTGATTGGTAGGCTAAGTTAGGAGTCGATTTCAGGATTGTATGTGGCTTTGATCGATGTTCGATTAGTTAATTTGTCCATTATATCGCCGATTAAGCGTTCAATGATGATCGGGTGGTTGATTAAGCGCTTATTCAGAAAATGCATTAAAATTGAACAATTCTAGTAAAATTGAACAATTCTAGTAAAATTGAACAATTCTAAAAAATTCAGAAAAATTTCGAGAAAATTAAAAAAAGTCAAATTTTGGGAAAATATTAAATTTGGTGATTTTTTTTAAAAATTAAAGAAAACCAAAATTTCAAAATATCGTAAAATAGCAAAAATTAACTGTGGCCATCCACTTTGAGTGAAATTTAAATTTTTTTAGGTGCCCAAAAAAAGAATGATAATAAAAAATTCAAAATTTTCAAAATTTTATAAAATGGCTTAAAATACCTGTGGCTACCCATTTTAAGAGAAATTTTAATTTTTTTAGGTGCACAAAAAATTAAAAATTAATAATAAATTAAAAAATTCCAAAACTTCACAGAATGGCTTTGAATATATGTGGCCATCCACTTTGAGTGAAAAATAATTTTTTTTGCAATGCCAAAAAAAATTAAATATTTAAAAATTTTCAAAACTTCACCGAATGGATTATAATACCTATGGCCACTCACTTTTAGTGAAATTTAAATTTTTTTACGTGCCCAAAAAAATTAAAAAATATAAAAAATACAAAAATTTTAAAATTTTATAGAATGGCTTAGAATACCTGTGGCCACCCACTTTTAGTGAAATTTAAATATTTTAAGGTGCCCAAAAAAATTAAAAAATTGAAAACTTTACAGAATGGCTTAGAATACCCGTGGCCATCCACTTTTAGTGAAATTTAAATTTTTTTAGGTGCCTAAAAAATTTTTAAAATAATAAAATTAATTTTATTACAAAATTTTATAAAATGACTTAGAATACCTATGGCCATCTATTTTGAGTGAAATTTAAATTTTTTTAGGTGCCCAAAAAAAACTTTTTGGGCAAAAAAATTCAACAAATCAAACAGATTTCTCCTTCATGAGTCAATTTCCGGCAAGAATGTGAATAATCAATTTCTTGCAACATTTTGATTTCTGAAGCAGAATGCTTACCATTCGCACCCTTAGTTGTTTAATGCCAATCGTATGGTTAATTAGGTTAATCGTGTGGTTGCTTTGCTTAATTGTGACCGATTGGTTAACTATGGCCCGATCGTATGGGTTGATTGATGACCGTGCGTCCGAGAACGAAGATCATGTGGCTGAAATTGATGTTTCACGGTTGATCTTGTACTTGATGAATTATCATGTAGTTTGAAAATGGATCGTGTGGTTAATTATGGCTATTGCCGGCTTAGCATGGCATATCGTGCTCATATATTGATGTTTGATATCAAAATGAGTGTGATTCATAATATATTTGTTCGTAAGAAATTGCACGTCATAAACACTCAGCATTGGCTAATTAAGAAGAAACATTTTTTGCTTCTGAAACAAAATGGTAAGCTTCGTCACGTAAGTCATTATGTGTCTGTAATACGTGTTTATATTTTTTTACATATTTGTCTAACCTTCCTACTTGTCAGTACAAATGTGGATCACATGCATAGAAGACCAGCCTCCTCAACATCCTCGTCCCCGTCCCTTTCCTCGTCCCCTGTCCTTTCATCTAACCCTCAATCACAATATGCTGATGGATAATATGGACACGTTGGTCCTTCCTCCAACACTGAAGAACATGTTAGGGCACTTGGCCACATGCGAACTGAATCTCATCCAATTCCATCTTCTTTAGCTCCCTCTCCTTCCGTTTCACCTTATTATCCAGTGTAACATTCGCATAATGACAGAAACACAGGTGAAGAAAATAACCGATTCATGATATGTCCATTTGGAGATTCGTAAGTACTTTATTTTTTTTAGTATATGTAATATTTATGGCTTTAGATGTGGATGTCAACTGAATTGTCGATGTTGCACAATATTCGTATGTTTGCAAATTCACGGATGCTCCGTTTATTGTGAGGGAACTGTATAAAATAGTCAAAAACTATTGGATGGGACAGTATATTAATTACAGAAGTGTTCCACAAGAAGTGAAAGATTTGTGGTGGAATGAGTTCAAGGTAAGTTTTAGATATTCTATTTTCTCACCAACTAAGTTCGATGTAGTATATTGATGGTCAAGAATGATATAAATGGACCAGAACAACTCTTTAGTTTTCGATACTAAAGGGACTAGATATTTTCCCCGAGATGAACTTTACAAAATCTATCGCCGAATTGTCTGGTGCATGGTAATGGATATGTGACCATCATAATAACTTTCAGTTTTTTTTGTATTGGTTGCAGCGGAAGTTCAGGTGGGATGAAGAGCAAGAGAATGAAGTAAGAAGAATTTTTCAAAAGAAAGTCGGTGATCACATACGAAATGTGATGAATAGAGTGAAGATCAAGCAAGTTAAGCCGGCTTTCATTACAGCTGACAATTGGGCGGAAATGAACAGAATTTGGGAAACTGAAAAGAGTCAGCAAATCAGTGAGCAGAATAAAAAGAATCGATATTCTAGTTCTAGTGAAGGGTCGGCCACATATGCTGGAGGCTCTATCAACATTGCGGAGCATCGCAAATGAATGGTAAGTCTGTTAAATAAGTTATAAGTTAATTTAATTCAATTACTCATGTTTACATTTTGTAGGCACATGAATTGGGGACGAAACCGACATTTGCAGCTACATTTGAATGCACATTTAAAAAAAAAAGACAAGACATGGACTGGCGATTGAGCAAAAGCTATTAAGGTGTGTAAGGTTATACTTTGGGCTTTATGGAAACTAGAATGAAAACCGTGAATACTTTTACTATTTATGATAGATATATATATATGAAGTTATTTTATTTTCATCTATATTGTTAATGTAGGAAAAATATGATGAACTTTTAATGAGCAATTCTAGTAGTAGTGATGGTTGTGCTGCGTCTGAGCCATCAGTTGACAGTACGGCATTATGGGTTGAGACAACGGGTGGGATGAAAAAAGGAAAAATATTTGGCATGGGATCCTTGTCAAGGATATACATGCCGAATCATGCTGGAACTTCATCATCCAATGTGACTGGTCGAAGGAGGTTACGACATGACGAGCAATTGATCCAAGAAGTGAACCAACTGAAAAATATATTTGTAGAGAAGGGCGAAGAAATAAATGACTTGAAACAACAAATGCAAATCGTTATGCAACACCTCAACCTCAATCGCGATGACGTTCCTCCTGTACCTCTTGTCAATCCAATAGATAATGGGCACAATGATGAGAGACACAATGATGCTAAGATTGCTGATGATGATGATGATTTTCTCAGTCCTTTCTAGTTAAAATTTCCAAAATCGAGGGTAAGCTTGCTTCACAATCTTCCATGACATAAGTGCAGCTTTACCCAATATGTTCTTGCCCTACAATTACTTTTTGTGCACAACTTTCTTACAACTAGGTTCCTTACTTGCGAAAAACTGAAAATTTAGAGATACCAGGATGACATGCTTGTTAAAAAAAATCACGATATTTGAACATTGTAGAAATACATGCCTTAATTGACTTGGAGTCTTCTCTTCCTGGGAATTGGTGTTGATAATTCACCTCTCTAAGTCATTAAACTGTTGAATGCTGTTTGGACAAGGATCTAATTTTTCCTAAGTGACAGAAATACGGTTTACAAGGGTGAAAAAACTACCGTGAATGTCAAAGTTAACTCATATTCATATGTAAGAACATTAATGTTCGTCTTGAAACGTTTTTTTTTAACCCTCTTACTTGTTTTTTATACCTAGTTCCACATCCATGCTTAAAGACTTCTTTTATATTCTGGACAAATTGAATATCTTTGTGGTGTCGAAAAAAGTGACTGCTTTTGGTGTCCTCCCGAATACCAAAGCTGCCCAATCTTGCGTCTAGTTTGTCGATTTTTCGTTTTTTAAGCAGAATTTATGGTTGTCTCGCCTCCTATGAATGTTTTGAATGTATTATAAGATTGGATATCAAATAGCATCATGTCAGACTTTGCAACTTTGCATATATCATTATTTTTTGCGGACTAGCATCTTTCCTTCAGTTATATTTTTCAATTATATGGCATTGTGTCTGGTTTGTTCATTTTCTGTTTCTGAAGTGGAATCTATAGTTGTCTCGTATCCTTTGATTGTTTTGAATGTATTACATGATATTCATTAATGCGTAGCTATTGATATGGACAAGATTTGATGGTTGAAATGGTGTAAAATTTGCGCCGAATATTTAGAGACGAATTTTGCGACCATTACAGTTCGTGGCTAATTTGCAACGAATAAGCAGCGACGAATCAAGTTCGTGGCTAATTTGCGACAAATACATTTTGCGACAAATTTTGCGACGAATAAAGTTCGTGCTAAATTTGCGATGGATTTTGCGACGAATTTTGCGACGGATTTTGCAATAAATTTTGCGATGAAATTTGCGACAAAATGTGCGTCGAAATTTGCGACGAATTTTGCGACTACATTTGCGACGAAATTTGCATCGAATTTTGCGACGAATTTTGCGACAAATGAAGTTCGTGGCTAATTTGCGACGAATTTTATAACGGATAGTGTTCGTGGCTAATTTGCAATGAATTATTTTGAGACGAATAGTGTTCGCGGCTAATTTGCGATGAATTTTTCTCCGTCGCAATTTTGTGACGGAAATTGAAATTTTCCATCGCAAAATTTGTGACGCCCTAGTAGCGACAGAATTTTTTCTGTCGTTAAATTCGTCGCAAATTCGATTTGCGACGAATTTTGCCAAATTTTTCGTCGCAAAATTCATCGCAAATCCCTTATTTTTTTGTAGTGTTCATTCCGTTGAGAAATTACATGCTAGTCCTACCACAAGTTAGAATATCTTCCGGAGAACATAGACCTTCGGAAAGATATTAGCCACACTAGTATGTGTTACTCACATGTGCAGGAGAGCCAAAAATTTATGAAGTTATGTCATGTGATCAAAAGAATGAGTAGCATGAAGCCATACAAGAGGAGCTCAAATCCTTGTGTAAGAACCACACATTTGAATTGGCGAAATTGACTAAGGGCTAGAGAGCACTAAAAAATAAGTGGGTGTGCAAGTTACAGACAGAAGAAAGCAGTTTGCAACCACGATACAAAGTTAGGCTTGTTGTGAAGGGCTTCATTAAAAGAAAGGAATTGACTTCGAAGAGACTTCTCACTAGTTATAAAAATGACTTTTATTCAAGTTATTCTTGGGTTGGCCACCAGCTTGAATTTGGAAATTAAACAACTTTGTGTAAAGACAGCTTTTCTTCATGGTGACTTAAAAGAAAATATATAGAGCAACCAGAGGGTTTTAAAGTTGAAGGCAACGAGCATCTTGTATGTAGATTGAGGAAAAGCTTATATGGTCTCAGGCAAGCGTCAAAGGCAATGGTACATGAAATTTGAGTCTCTGATTCTTATGTCTTCATGAAAGATTCTCAAATAATAATTTTCTTATCCTTCTACTCTATGTTGATAACATAATGATAGTTGAGTAAGATGCTAAGAAAATTAAGAGCTTAAATGAGTTGTGTAAAGCTTTTGCAACGAAGGATTTAGGACCAGTTAAGCAAAACCTGAACATGAGAATTACTTGTGAAAGGAAGGACGGGAAATTTTGGCTATCTCAAGAAAAGTACATTGAAAATGTGCTAGAAAAATTCAACATGAGCACCTGCTAGTAAGTACTTCATTTGCCAGTCATTTCAAGTTGAGTAGTAAAGAGTGTCTTACAAGTGAAAAAAAGGAGGAAGAAATGATGAAAATTCCTTATGCATCAGCCGTAGATAGTTTGATGTACACCATACTTTGTACAAGACGAGGTAATGCTTATGCAGTTAGTGTTGTGAGCAGGTTTCTCTCAAATCCAAGTAAAGAGCATTGGGATGATATTAAATGGATTTTGAGCTATCTAGTGACATTTCTAGATTCTGCTTATGTTATGGAAACAGACAAGCCGAGTTGAGTGGCTATTTAGCTGTAGATTATGCCGGTGACGTTGACTCTCGAAAATCCACATCAAGTTACAAGATGACTTTTGCAGGGGGAGTAGTTTCACGACAATCAAGATTGCAAAAATGCATTGTTTTGTCTACAACTGAAGTAGAGCTTGAGGAAAGGAACTCTTATGGATGCAGAAATTCCTACAAGAGTTGAGCTTAAAGTAAGAAAAGTTTATTATGTATTATGATAATATAAGTGCAATCTATCTTAGCAAAAATTAGATGTTACATTGAAGATTGAAGCATATTGATGTCAAATATCGTTAGATCTAAGAGAAATTCAAAGAGAAGCTCTTCCTATTTGAGAAAGTCTACACCGACCATAATGAATCCAACGTGATGACTAAAACCTTGAGCATGGTGAAATTTGATTCTTATAAAAATAAAGCGAGCATGACGAAACTTACCACGTGAGGCAAAGAAACTGATTTGCCGGTTGGGTCATCCTTTGTGGGGCCCAGCTATCATTAATATAAAAAAAGGAAGGAAAAGTCAAAAAGCAAAAAGAAGAAAAGAAAGTGGAGCTGCCGTTCATGAGTGAGAAAAGAAAAGAGAGAACATAGAGAAGAAAGAAAAAGATGGCAACTGCTTCCGGCAACAATTGGACTGCCAAACATTGTTGGAATTGGCTTAAGTTTGAGTATGTTGTTCATGAGATCAAGGGCTATGAGCTGATAGTTTCGTTCGTTGAAAACCTTCTCCGAATTTCTCTAGTTTTCTCTTATTGTAATTAGGATTTATTGCTCTATTTGTGTTAATTCACGTTCACAATGATGAAATATTTTTGTATTGTTAATATTGAGTCTCTAATGTGTGACTAGAGAAGAACCTTTATGTATTCTACTATTATTTGTAATTAGTGGAAGTTTTTGGCAAAAGGACACTATAAGTGCTATAACTTGTGTACGGCGCTCACTTTGGTGCCATAACTTTTTTTCGGATCATTTTGGTGCCAAGTCGGAGGAAAAACGATTACTTAAGTGTCATAACTTTTTTTTTGGATCACTTTAGTGCTAAATTTTTTTAAAAATGATCACTTAAGTGCTAAAATTTTTTAAAAATAATCATTTAAGTACTAAAATTTTTGAAAAACGATCACTTAAGTGCCAATCTCCGGCGAGACTCCGGCGAGCCACGTCAGCTTCAGAAATTAATAAAAAAAATGCCACGTCAGATTTCCGGCGAAAAATTGTGTACGGCACCGGAATTGGCACTTAAGTGATCGTTTTTCAAAAATTTTAGCACTTAAGTGATCGTTTTTCAAAAATTTTAGCACTAAAGTGATTCAAAAAAAAGTTATGGCACTAAAGTGAGCGCCGTACACAAGTTATGGCACTTGTAGTGTACTTTTGCCGGAAGTTTTTGGGCCGTTCGTGATTTTTCCCGCTCTGAGTTTTTCACATAAAATCTTGATATTATTATTGTCTTCGTCTCCTTATCATTTTGACATTATATTTACATTACGATGTTGTATTACCAGAATATATTAAAGGTTGTTCGATTTTGATTGTTTAGTTTCGGAGAAGAAATTGATATGGATTGGATTAGTTCTTGATGAACTGTTGTCCGATTTTCCCGAACAAATTCTTGTGGCCATGAATGTATCAACCATAATTTTTTTATGCCACTACGATCGACAAGGTGAAGACAACGATCGAACTTCAGGCAAAGTAATAAAGAAACTTTGAAAACGCCTCAACTTTCCAACATCTCTCTCTTGTTTCATGCACCTTTCACTCCGCACTCTCCTTGTTGTGGCCATCGCCATCACTGTTAACGAACGAGGCCATGCGTTTGAACAGCCTCTTGGCCTTTTCGCAGCTCGGGTCGAAGATGTGGAACACATGATCCTCGCCTTCGATCTCCATGATCTCCGCTGCCACTGCCCCGCCGCTCTCTGCCAGCTTGTCGTAATACAGCCTCCCTCTGTCCCTCAGTATGTCCTTCTCACTCACGATCACCAGCACCTTCTCGCACGCCAGCCCGTTCACGCCGGGGGCCCCATCGGCGAACGGGTTGATCAGCGGATCGTCGCACCCCTTGTCTGACGCACACACGAACCGCCACCAGCTGTCCACTAACGCCTTCCGACCAGGGTCCGCCACCTCTGCTCCAATCGGTGTCTCGGCCCAGAAGTATGGTTGTATCAACCCGATCCCCGAGAGCTTGACCCGCTCGCCAAGCACGTCACCCCTAGCAGTGATGGATGCAGAAACTTAGAAAAATAATGAAATAAGGAGACGTTAGGTAAAAGTTACTTGTAACAAATGAACACTACAAAACTGTCTACAATTTAAAAATTATAATCGTAAGACAGCTATCAAATCTAAAAGTTACTTATAACAAATGAACACTACAAAACTCACTAAGCATCTTTAGGTTCGTTATTGTACCGTACCTGAGTCGCATGGCCAAGTGGTGAGACACGTTGGCGCCGCTGCTGTCCCCGATGAGGAAGAGCCGATCAAAGTCAGCATGGTCCCTGAGCCACGACTCGCGCCAAGCTTCCCCGGATGCGATCCACTGCAGAGCAGCCCAGGAGTCATCATAGGCTGCAGGGAGAGGGTACTCAGGGACACGGCGATAGTCGACCGAGACGACGATGACGTCGGACTCAGCAACAAAGGCGTTGAGGCTGGCGTGATACTTGGGGTCAGCGATGGAGGCGATGATGAAGGCCCCACCGTGGAAGTAGATGACGAGGGGAAGTTTCTTGGCGGCGGAGGCGGAGGAGGGGCGGTAGATTCGGGCAGAGATGCCGGTGTCAGGGAGGATGAGGACGTCCTTGGACTCAACTCGGGTCTCGGGGTCGAGGCCAGGCGGGGCGATCTCCAAGCCGGCGAGGCGGTCAAAGGTGCCGTCTTTGTAGACTCTGATGTAGGGGAAGATCTCGACTGAAACCTCCTTGGATGAATCCATGAGAGAGAGAAGCGAGGATGATGAATCGAGAGACAAGAACCGGCGATGGCTCAAACAGGGAAAGCAAAACGGGCCTAATTATTGAGGACTTTCGGTAATTACGGGTTATAACAAAATAAGGAAAAAAAGGTTAGTTAGACTCGCCGTTAAATGTCAATATCTAACTACATCTTCCAATGTCGATACAGATGTAATGTTGGTAACGAAAATGACACGATCAAGATCATCATAATCAGAAATCAAAACACGTTAATGAAGAAACTATTGATTCGTGTACTTGGTTTAGAATCCATCGAATTTGACGTGGAATTTGCGACGGTTTCCTAACACGAACTCAAGTGCTTCTTCCATATACCCTTCATTAGAATATTGACCTAATGAGATTACCGCTCACGAGAACTCTAGATCCATATATGAGTCAGATTGTGCATCATCAGGCTAGGGAAGAGACTTGAGCGCTATTTATAGAATTTTCGACCATGAGTCCTCTCATTACGGACCGAGTTGTACTCGACCCACACCAATCAGCCTCATATTAGACTTATTAAGAACCCATATATCTTAACTTTATTAGACCAAACTAATTTAATTAATTTCAATTAATAAAACCCACGTTAGGAAATTCTTACATTCTGCCATTTGGGCAATATTAATTGAAATAGAACTGTGTGCGCACCCTTGTGTTGGTCTAGAAATTATTCTTAATAGTCAATCCGATCCCATAAAGTCTCGAATATCGAGTCATGACGGTAACTGCATGTACTCACGCAAAGCCTTCTATGGTCACAAGTGCTTTTAACTTTACTGATATAGATTCAATATGATAGTGTGTCAAATGGACAATACCTCATAATGAGTGATACTTTATGTGTTGTCCATTTTGTTAGTCCAAATTCTCTCTCCTTAAGTGTCACAAAACCTAGTGTGTCACCAGAGAATGTCTTTCATGGTTCCAACGAGCTTGCATATGTCTTACTTTGATAGTTAACTGTATTTTATGTGTAACAAGACTTATTGTTAAGGTTAATACCAAGAATGTCCCATAGCCTGTACTCAAGGTTTACACAATGTCTCGAGATTTTCATCAAATATATGTACTCAACTTGATAAATCTACATTCACAAAAACCTCATTGAATGCAAAAAGTTAATACATATCCAAATGCTACAAAATGTAATATAAAATCATATACAAATTTCATAAGAGCAACACAAGACTAAACAGCTCTCACTAATTAACAATATCCAATGATACTTCTAAGTCCATATTAATGACATGTCGATCAAATACACAAGGGCGAAGGCCTTTAATTAGTGGATTTGCGATCATGTCATCTGTCGAAATATACTCTACTACAATGTCACCATTCTAAACTTTTTCTTTTATAGTCAGGTACTTTACCTCTGTATGCTTAGATCCCTTTAGACCTCTGTTGTTGTTAACAAACAACACTGCAGAGTTATTATCACAATATAACTGTATGGGCCTATCCACAAAATCAAATACGGCCAACTCCTTAATGAGGTTCCAGAGCCAAATTGCCTGAGTAGCGACCAAAAAGCATGCTACAAACACCGCTTGCATGGTAGAAGATGTCATTAATTTCTATTTCTCACTTTTTCATGATACTGCACCACCTATTAACTTAAATATGTAACCCGTTGTCGACTTCTTTTCATTCTAATAGCTAGCAAAGTCTGAATCTGAATACCCGATCAACTGTAGGTCCTGAACGTGTTTGTAAATCAGCATATAGTCTTTTTTCCTCTTTAAGTACCTCAAAACCTTCTTGGCAGCAACCCAATGATCGTGTCCTGGATTTAACTGATATCTACCTAGAAGTCCTGTTACAAAAGTAATATCTGGATTAGTACATACTTGAGCATACATAATACTCCCAAGTGCACTAGCATAAGGTACATTCTTCATTTGGGCTTTCTCAAAATCTGAATGAGGACATGATAACAAACTTAGCTTATCATCCTTAATGATAAGAGCAATTCCTGGCTTGCATTACTGCATGTTGAATCTTTCTAAGATACGATCAACATATGTCCTCTGAGATAAACCCAATAGTTGGTGAGAACGATTCCTATGAATCTCAATGCCAAGGACAAAAGACGCCTCACCAAGGTCCTTTATATCAAAGTTCTTTGACAATATTCGCTTTGTCTCATGCAATAAACCAAGGTCATTGCTCGTAAGCAAGATATCATCTATATAGAGTACAAGGAAAATGATTTTCTTCCCACTGACCTTGCAGTATATACACTGATCTACTTTGTTCTCAACAAAACTAAATAAAACGACAACACTTTGAAACTTCAAGTACCATTGTCTAAAAGCTTACTTGAGACCATAAATAGACTTTTTCGGTCTACATATAAGCGTACCTGAATCATCTGCCGCAAAGCCTTTGGGTTGTATCATATAGGCTTCTTCATTAAGGTCTCCATTGAGAAAGGCAGTTTTAACATCCATATGGTGTAACTCCATATTAAAATGAGTTACTAATGCCATGATCATTCTGAAAGAATTTTTAGAAGATACTGGAGAAAAAGTTACTTCATAGTCTACTCCTTCTCTCTAAATGAAACCCTTGGCTACCAGTCTGATTTTAAACTTCTCAATCTTTCCTTTGAAGCCCCTTTTAGTCTTATACACCCATTTGTAGCCAATGGATCTATGACCATTAGGTAATTCAACAAGTTCCCAAACACCATTATGCTTCATAGACTACATTTCATCTCTCATTGTATCCAACTATAGTTCCGACTGAGGACAAGAAACAGCTTCCGCATAAGTCGCTGGATCAGCCACAAAACCGATATCATAGTCTTGCTCTCTTATATAGATTAAATTTGTCCATTTGGTATAGTTGATGGTCTCTCCGTAATGGATCTCCTTATTGGAGCAGCAACTGTCTCATCCTGTACATAAGAGCCTTGAGGAACTTCATTAGGAGCTGTCTCAACAATAGGATCTTGAGCCTCAACAGATTCAGTCTATGATGTGGAAATCTCTATAATTATCTGTATGAGAGAAGATAAAGATACAATATTACCCACCGTATTATTATCCTCAATAGTCTATGATCAGTTACTTTCTTCGGCCACATTAAACTCCAGAAACTTCGCTGTCTGTAATTCCATAATTCTTGTACCTCTAATGGGATTATAGAACCAATATCCCTTCAAATGATCCAGGTAAGATACAAAGTAACACCGAGTAGTTCTGGAGTCCAACTTACTTAATGTTGGATTATATAATTTCACTTCTGCAGGACATTCCCAAACCTTAAGATGGTTTAAGCTAGACTTACATCCAATCCATAACTCAAAAGGAGTCAATAGAACAGCTTCAGTAGGTACACGATTCAAAATGTACAAAACTGTTTTCAAAGCTTCACCCTATAGAAAATTAGGTAAATTTGTCCAACTAATTATACTCCTCACTGTTTTCATAAGGGTGTGATTGCGCCTTTCGGCTATACCATTTTGCTCAGGACTCCCAAGCATAGTAAACTGAGCCACTATCCCAGAATCCTCTAAGTATTTGGCAAATGACCCCTTAAACTGTCCAGCATCGCCATGCTTGTCATAATACTCTCCACCTCGGTCAAATCTAACAACATTTATGACCTTTCCCAACTGTTTCTCGACTTCAGTCCGAAAAATTTTGAACTTGTCAAGAGATTCAGACTTTTCTTTAATCAAGTACAGATAGCCATATCAAGAATAGTCATCAATAAATGTGATGAAATAAAAATTTCTACATAAGGTTGCCGTATAAGGTCCACTTATGTCAGTGTGAATGACCTCTAACAGGTCAGAACTTTGGACTGCAGTTTTCTTCCTTATGTTGATCATTTTACCTCTATAACAGTTTACGTATGTCTCTAGGTTATCTTTAAGAGCAGATAGGATGTTAGTCTTTATCAGCCTTTCTACTCTATCCTTAGAGATATAACCAAGCCGTTTATGCCACAATGCATAAAACTATTTCTTAGGTAACAGTCTCTTAAAAACAACCTTTTCAGCCGTATAAGCGACGTATATATCATTGGAAGACAAACACATTGTACAATCCATTGGACATATTATAGCACCCAACCTTATTTGAATTAAGAAACAAAGAAATAACATTATTCTTGATTTCAAAAAAGTAGCCATACATGTCCAAACACGATACGAAAATTAAGTTCCGTCTAAAGGAAGATACATAAAAAGTGTCTTTCAACATTAATCTAAAACCAGAGTCTAGAATCAAGATTACATCTCTCACAAACACAACATCGGCTTTTTCGTTGTTTTCCACAGTGATTCTTGACTCATCTTGATTTGGCTTCCTGCAATTTATGAATCCCTATATGGTAAACGCAACATGATTAGTTACACCGCTATCGAGCCACCAAGAACTGGATGGTGCTTCAAATAGGTTGGATTCACAAACAACTACCAAAGAATCATTACCTGTAGGCTCACGTTTAGACAACAAAGTTTTGAACTTTCCATAGTCCTTCTTTATGTGACCTTTCTTCTTACAAAAGAAGCAGTGGTCACCATCCCTTTTGAAGGATATTTTCTTTGGATCCATACTGTCAAATTGACCAGTAGTGTCATGAGTATCTTTATAAGTACGATTTCTGGACTTCTTATCCTTCCTTTTGTGGGAACCAAAAACATATAAGGCTAGATGCCCCTTTCCTTCTTAAGTTTCTCTTTCTCTGTGACCACCCTTGCTATCAAGTTATTAACTGACCAAGTCTCATCTTAGGAATTTTAAATTTGTCTTTATAATCCCAAAATCAGGTGGAAGGGTGTTCAGGGCTTGATGCACAATGCAAGCATCAAGAATGGAAATATTAAGAGATTGAAGCTTCGTCTTTAGGTCTACCATCCTAAGGACATAATCTCTAGCCCCAGCAGTATCATCATACTTTATATTGAAGAGCTTTTGAAGAAGTGTACCAATCTCAGCATTAGATGAATTGCGGTTTCTAGCCTTTAAGGTTGCCATCATTTCCTTAGCAGTACAATCAGCTGGCAAACCACTTTTCAAGTGTTCTTGAATAAATTTCTTCATTGTCAATAAGCAAATCTAATTGCTCTTTTTCCGAGCAGCATAGTGCATTTTCTCAGCTTCAGTACTAGTGGTCGTGATATTTGTCGGCTTATCCTTTGTAAGAGCAATGTGAACATCCGCCAGCTCCATTCCAAATAGAAAATCCTCTTTCTATTTCTTAAAGTTCAATCCAGTAAAGACCTCAATGGAAATAGAATTGCCGTTTATAAAAAAGGTGACTGGAAAATAAACAAACAATACAATCAGCATCATGTGAGTACTTATCTAGATAATTACATACATCATCATATAATCACCTTTGGGCAGAAAATATGACATGCAGTTGTACACTCTCCACATGAAAGCGGCCATAAGAACATATTATAATCTTTCGTGAAATCGCTACCTTTGGATGTATGAACTACTAAGATCAGTCATTTCTTAAGCACATGTTATACATATACCCCTCCATGAACCAATATAAGATCACCTCCTTTGGGAATATGATCACGCAATAGAACAGGAGATATCGCACCACAATATGAGATCGATATTTCTCAAACCCAGTCAAGTATGCCACTTTGACAGTTACTACCCAACTAAATCCTTGAAAATCTCTCATACCAGGGATATGAGTTTTATATATCACATTCACTATATACATGTAATGCTAGACGTGAAGACGGGGGCGTATATCTCTGAAATTACATGTCATGCTAATTATATTGTTCCATTCATTGATAGACAATGAATTACACACTACACAGTCCTTATGTGGTGATATACATGTGAGCTACCATATGCATTTCCGAAACCATAGAGAAATACAAGAAAATATGCAAAAATACCCTAAAAATAAGCGTATATAGGGTTCTATACGTATTTTCACATCTGTAAAAGCTTCAAACATGTAAAATAAATATACCACAATGTAGAGAATCTCGAAATGAGCGCGTCGGTACCAAGAACATCCCAAACGAACATCGAACGCGCCTTCACGCGCCGCCGGAAAGTGCGGTGCGTGCGCTTATGTTCAACCGATCAAACCGGTCTGAACAGCCGGTCCAACCGGTTGATCGGTCCAACCAATCAATGGTCAACGAACCGGTCCGACCGGTTGATCGGTCGGGTCGGGTTGACATTCGGGTCGGGTCAGGATCCGGGTCAACTCGGATCCACACCCCTGCTGACATCATCCTGCGGTTACTGACGATTATCAGCGGTTATTGGCGGAAAACGCGCCAATTCGGCATGGCCGCGCGTGGCCATCACATGCCGCTGCGCCCACGGCGCGTGAAGTCGCGTGCGGCCTTATCCGGTGACGTGCCGCCCATCAATATTCTCGTCTCGATGAGTAGATTTCAAATATGTAACAAAATTTTACATTCATCCAACAAAAAATTCCGAAAATTGGTAAAAACCTCTCGAACATAACGAAAACGGTCCTAATCCGCATGTTTCAGTTCTAATCTATAGCAGACTTTGATACCACATGTTGGCCATGAAAATGGCATGCCTAGGATCACCATAATTAGAAATCAAAACACGTTAATGGAGAAATTATCAATTCGCATACCTGGTTTGGAATTCATCGAGTTTGACGCGGAATTTGCGACGGTTTCCGAACACGAACTCAAGTGTTTTTCCCCTATACCCTTCATTAGAACACCAGCCTAATGAGATTGCCACTCACAAGAAGAAAGTTCTCTTTAAATCCGTATGTAAATCAGATTGTGCATCATCAAATTAGAGGAAGAACTTGAGCGATATTTATAAAATTTTCGACCACAGCCCCTCTCATTATGGGCCGGGCCGTACTCGACCCACACCAGCCAGCCCCATATTAGACTTATTAAGAATCCATATATCTTACCTTTATTAGACCAAACTAATTCAGTTAATTTCAATTAATGAAGCCCACATTAGGAAATTTTTACTTATAATACACTCGAGTCATTATTATAAATTCTGATGACGATGGGACGAGAATCCAACGATTTTATTTTTGATAGGTCAAACATCCAAAGTCTTGAAAAAATCAAAAATAAGAATGAGTCAATTCTTTTACACTTTAGCAACCAAAAAGTTCATCTTCACCGAGGAAATGAACGTAATTATCCGTTGCAAATAACAAAATGCACATCTTTCTCTAATTTCTTTTTGCTCTATCCATAATGTGGTATTTTTACCCTACTTTTGTGTAAGAACGAAAAGTCTTGAGAACAATTCGTTCCGTTGGGAAATTACTTGAGAGACGTGTATTAAGGAGGAAATTACCCAAGAAGTCCTAAACCTATTATATGGATACTAATTCAATTCTAAACTTTTCAATTTGGCCAATCTAGTCATAATCTTTTGACGTTTTTCCCATTGTAGTTCTTCTGACTAGTATAGGTTGGAAATTACTGATATGGAGGTCCAGTTAGCGCCGATTGTCATCCTATGTCGCATGGCCAGTGTCCAACGTGGACATATTTACTCAAATGATCACATTTTGTGGAATTTTAGTAATTTTTTGACATTTCTTTTTCTTTTTACTTTCCCTATTTTCCTTATTCTCATTTCCCTTGAGAAAAGTGTCACAAAAGTCCTAAACATATTGCATTATTGCCAATTTAGTCCTAAACATTTTAATTATGTTAATTTAGTCATAAACCTTTTGACCTAGTGTCAATTTAGTCCTTCGGGCTAATTTTGGCCGGTTATTGCTAATGTAGACGCCGACCGGCCTAAACACAGTTGCTCGTCGAGCCGTGAGGCTCAAGGTGAGTTCGTAAGAAGTTAGGGCCAAGAAAGGAACTCAAGTGACCAAGAGCATATTGAAGCTGGAGATAAACAAGTACCTATGTGCTCAAGAAGTGGAAATCAAGAACTTGGAGTAGATGATGGTTCTACTTTGTCTAAGGACATCAAGTTTGAGGCCATTTGGATTTTCTCATTCAGAGGACATAAAGTTTGTGGCCATATGGATTTGCTCGTTCAGGCATATCTTGTCTGAAGCGACCCCAGGATAGTGAAGTTTCTCCATGCTCTCTGGGGTTTGTTTTTGTGAGCATGGATTTCTCCCGAATCGGAGCAAGGGGTCGTGGCCCTCTTCGGCCTCTGCAAGCGTAGCAAGCCCTCACCCAGCTCTGAGCGAGGGCCACGAGCCCTTGCCAGCCATTGGGGGTGGCCTCGCAGCCCTCACCTAGTGGCAAGCGAGGATCACAAGACCATGGCCGCGGCCCCCTGCTAGCCTTAACCAAAAAAAAACGAAAAAATTAAATAAGGAAAAAGAAAAACAAAAAAGATAAAATAAACATTTAAAAAATTAATATAAAAAATTCAAAAAATATTAAATTTTGTTCGGTTCAATGCCGGTCCTACCACATAGGAATGCTAGCATCCACATCAGCGATTTATAGCCAAAATTAACTAGATGGACTCGATTGGTAAAACGTAAAAATGTTTAAGACTCAATTGATCCAATTAAAAAGTTTAGGATTTTTTTGGACAACTTTCCCCGTAAAAGTGGGCAAAACAGCATGGCAATGACTGAAGGCAAAGGAAAAACACGCATGAGTGCGCTGAGGAAAAAGATCATTAGGAAAATTTGAAAAAAAGATCTGAAGTGGAGCCATTTTCTAAAAAAAAAATTCATGGTGGATTTTATTTCAAATAAGGATATAAAGTAACCTGGTCAGTCTCAAATAAGGGTCTAAGCTTGCTCGCTAGCCAAATGTCCGTTGACAGTGGGCAAGTGATATTTCCATTGATCAGAGCAGAGGAACTTTTGTCTTAAAAAATTTGACTAAAAAATTGTATGCTTAAAAATAACAAAACCAAAAATTACTTTTTCTTGTTTATTCCCATCTACTTTGCCATCCCCATGGCCGTTGTTCTTCGTTATGTGCAAGCTCATGAGCCTCTGAAACTCTACGGAGATGTCATTACCGCATGCGAAGAAGTCGCTAAAAGCCTGAGAGAGCTCCAGCAGGCCCTTCTTCGACGCACTTGACTTCGACAACTTGGCAGCAGTCACGTTGGCGCTATTGTTGTGAGCTGCAAGCTTGCCGATGAGCATGTTGACAATAGAGTCAGTCAGGTTCTCATATACGAACCATGGCCTGTCAATCAAGAACTAGCATGTGCTACAGGTTGGAGCTCATCGATCGCATCGACCGACCCGTGTGGCAGTGGATTTTGGAGGTAGAGCGTGAGAAGTCACGTGAAAGAGGAAAGCGAGTAGAATTGGAGTGTGAATCTTCGAGAGTGTTAGAATAATTACACATTAAACCGCTTTCACCTAATGGCTTAAGCTTTTGGAACAGTTTACAGTAGTCCCACAAAATCTCACATAATATTAGAATTGGAGGTCCTGAATTTAAATCTTTTCAAGCCTCATTTGCCTCATTAATTAAATATATACACGCTTAGTACTGGATAAAAAGACCTAACTAAGTGTGAGGGGAAGTATTAAAATAATTAAATATTAGACCATGTTTTTATCATACAGCTTGAGCTTTTAGAACAGTTGGCATTGATATCATAAAATCTCACAGAGAGGAACCATCACCAAATGAGATTCCAAGATAAAGTAGGTTTTTGTGAGAAGACAAAGCTTGGTTTCAGAGCTTCAATGGAGGTTTGGAGTTCACTTTCACGGCGGAGAAAGAAGAGGAAAACAAGCAAGTTGTTGAAGATGATGACAATAATTTGATTTTAATTTTTTATGGTCATTTGCTCAATAAACAGAAATTTAGAAGTGCCTATCTAATTGTAGTTTCACCTCGTCGAAGTGAAACTCCTACTCACTGGAAAAGTCAATTGCTCGCTGACCGGTAAATATTTAGCTGGCCGGCGAATTCAGATTTATATTTGAGATTGACTTTACCACTTCGTACCTTTATTTAAAATAATATCTATTTTGAATAAAATAGCTCTACTCAAGACCCTACTTGGAATTTTCCCAAGATCACATGTTCCCATGTGAAGAAGAAAGAAAATGAAGCACGCGACAGACAAAAGAAAACGAAGGACAGAGGAATAGTCTCCTTGTAGCGTGGAGATATGGCCATATATTTTGTCATCTTTCGCGGCTGAAGAGATGACATTGGCACGGGCAGCACGCTGTCACGAAGGGCCGTGTCTTCAGCAAAGATGTCAGCCAGGAAAAAGGGAGAGAAATTTACGGCCATGCATTCTGCGGATGAACATTCACGCAGGGAATTCATTAATTCTGCAGCCGCGATTTTTGGGTGGAATAGCTTGGTCAAAGCAAAGAAGATCATGGTTCTTAAATGCTCGGATTTGGCGAGTTACCTCGCCTCTGGCCAGCCGCGCCGGCGACACACCGAAGGAAGAAGAAAGG
The DNA here is from genome assembly GCA_031216235.1 of Syzygium jambos. Taxonomy (NCBI): domain Eukaryota; kingdom Viridiplantae; phylum Streptophyta; class Magnoliopsida; order Myrtales; family Myrtaceae; genus Syzygium; species Syzygium jambos. The sequence continues at coordinate 11,053,641 of CM062225.1, read as the reverse complement.
AAAGAAATAATAAATCAAAAATCAAAAAAATATTATTAAAAATTATTCACGTTATTGCCGGTAAGTTTATGTGGTATAGCTGGCATTTATGTCAGCAATATCGGATCAAAATTAGCTGAAATAATTAAATTAGCTCTAAATTAAAAAGTTTAAGGCTAAATTAGCATCAATGTATAAGATAGAGGATTTTTCTTGCACCAGAAGTCAAAACACGAATCAGACGTATTACTGATGTTTCTAGAACAATGATCAGCAAAAGTGATCAGGAAGTCAGACAAGCTACCCACACTCTCGGGGCCAAGAATGTATCGACGATCACCGACAACATGACAAGGACAAGAAACCACAGCAGCGACAGGCAAAACAATAAGAAAAGTTCTACAACTCCCTCAGTTTTTCCAACGTCTCTCTTGTTTCATCATGCACCTTTCTTGCTATCATCACCACCGGTGTTGACGAACGTGGCCACCCGTTCGAACAGCCTCTTGGCCTTCTCGCAGCTCGGGTCGAAGATGTGGAACACGTGATCCTCACCGTCAATCTCCATGATCTCCGCCGCCCCGCTGCTCTCCACCAGTTTCTCGTAGTACAGCCTCCCTCTGTCCCTCAGTATGTCCTTCTCGCTCACGATCACCAGCACCTTCTTGCACGCCAGCCCGTCCACGCCGGGGGCACCGTCGTTGATTAGCGGGTTGTCGCACCCCTTGTCCGACATGCACACGAACCGCCACCAGCTGTCCACCAACGCCTTCTGGCCAGGGTCTGCCACCTCCGCCCCGATCGGTTTCGCGCCCCAGAAGTACGGTTGTATCATCCCGATCCCCGAGAGCTTGGCCCGCTTGCCCAGTACATCATCCCTTATCGGTGATGGATGCAGAAATTTAGATAAATAATAGAATAAAAAGATTTTACGTAAAGATATAAAATTGTTTAAAAATTTTAAAATAGTAATTATACGTATGATAGGCAATGAAATCACGGTGTTACTAACAATAAATGAACAGTAAAAGACTCACTAAGCTTCTTTGGGTTTGTTATTGTACCGTACCTAAGTCGCATGGCCAAGTGGTGCGACATGTTGGCCCCGCCGCTGTCGCCGACGAGGAATAGTCGGTCAAAGTCGGCATGGTCCCTGAGCCACAGCTCGCTCCGGGCTTCCTCAGAAGCGATCCACTGCAGAGCAGCATAGGAGTCATCATAGGCCGCAGGGAGAGGGTGCTCGGGGACTCGGCGATAGTCAACGGAGACGACGATGACGTTGGACTCGGCAACAAGTGCGTTGAGGCTGGAGTGATACTTGGGGTCGGCGATGGAGGCAATGATGAAGGCCCCGCCATGGAAGTAGTCGACGAGGGGGAGTTTCGTGGCGGCGGAGGCGGAGGAGGGGCGGTAGATTCGGGCGGAGATGCCGGTGTCGGGGAGGATGAGGACGTCCTTGGACTCGACTTGGGTCTCAGGGTCGAGGCCCGGCGGGGCAATCTCGAAGCCGGCAAGGCGGTCGAAGGTGCCGTCGTTGTAGACTCTGATGTAGGGGAAGATCTCGAGCAAGACCTCCTTGGATGAATCCATGAGAGATAGAGAGAGATGTCAGAGACAGGCGAGGAAGAGGAATCGAGAGACGAGAAACAGCGATGGCTCAAACAGAGAAAAAGCGGGTGCAATTTATTGGGGAGGAGTTTTGGTAGTTATGACTTTCAGAAACAGAAAAAGGTTAGTCAAAACTCTGTTGAATGTCAATGTCGAACTAATTCAAATGTGTTCACGTTACTTTTCGGGAAAATTCCGAATAAAGATTCGAAGTAGTGCTATTTTCTTAAATAAAGATTCACTATTGGCGTTGCTTCAAATAAAGAGCTAAAGTAACTAAATAAGTCTCAAATAAGTCTCAAGTGGAATTTGGGAAAGAAGAAGTTGGGAAGAAATAAAGAAAGAAGTAATTTTGGGGTTTTTTTGTTTTAGGGTTTGTTAGTTTTTATCCAGATTTTTTTTGGACAAAATTACTCATATCCCAACATCGAAAATGTCTCAAGCTCGCCGACCTGGCTGGCCCCCGAGTTCAAGTCCATATTTGAAACTAATTTAGCCACTTCAAGTTCTTATTTGAAATAATGTCCACTCCGGATCCTTATTTGAGAAGAAGAAATGATTATGTGACGATCCTTAATCTACTGTGAGAATAATGGCCCGTTTTGAGTCACAAAAAAATAAAAAATTAGAAATTATTGTGAGGTCCACTATTTCAAGAATTTATAACTCACAACATGTTATTATTCTAACGGTGGCCTAAAGACATGTCGCAACCTAACCCTTCAGGGTCGCCTCGGAAAGTGGTTTTAGAGGTACTTTACGAAATACTCCCTAAGTCCATACCTCACGTAATGTTGGTTGTCTAAATTTAAATGCTTTATTTGGAGTTGCCACTAGCCACGATTAAAGGTAAGCTAGAAACCCTAAAATCGAGACATGGGAATATCGTCTCGATGCATATGCAACCAGAGATTCTTACAAATCGAAGACTTGATTACATTAACTTTTCAAGTAATATCCTTTCGGTATCTAAACTCTACTATTTGTTAACCAACATACCGGGGTAGTCTTTTTTACTAATCAAGAATCTTGAAATTTCGTCCTAACCATTCTAAAGAGGACAACAAACAAAGTATTTGAAATGCACAATCAATTGCAATCAAAAATAAAAATGCACAAATAACGACCTAGCATTATCTCTAAAAGAAAAGGCAATAAAAAATTCCTAAAGTAAAGCCCTAAAGGCTCATTCAATTTTAGATTCAACTTTTATTCAAGCCTAAAGTGTTTATTGAAAGCCCCTAAACTAAGAGAATTCTACATATTTTTTTTAGCTTTTCTCACATTTTTTTGAATTTTCTGTTCATTTTTAATTTCAAAAAAAGAAAAAGACTTTGGACCCGGTCAAGGAACCAGGTCCAATTAGCTGGTCTAATCCGAACTCTAGCGGTCCGAGTCAGACTCGCAATTCCGACCGATCCTTGGGCCCAGTCTAAATTTGGGTCTCTTTTGATGGGCCATCACAACAAATCAAGCCCAAGTTTCTAACTTCTTTTGGCCCAATTTCTAGTACAGCCCCTTCACTTGACTTGACCTACGGCCCATTGCTCCACTCAAATTAGAATGTGATCTAGTCTCCAATATATTTGACTCTTTTTTTTTCTAGTTTTTTTTTAATATCTTTTTTCTAGTCTTCTTTAGGAGTGTGCAACCGAATCAAGTTTACCCGAAAACTGGACCGGCCCACCCGAAAAACAGGTCTAGGAACCGGTTCTCGTTTGAACTGATTTCATTTTTTGGGAACCGTTTAGAACCAGTCCGGTTTCCGGTTCCAAGTGAAAATCCACCCGGACCGGTTTTAGAACCAGTTTTATATGGAAGTCCACTTGCAATTTTGTATGGCCAGAATTCAAAGCATTCTATCATAAAAGGATGAGGGAGGTAATCATTATTTGCGAATAGTCTAACTAAAGGGCTTGTAAGCATTATATGGAGCAATTTCCTTTTTCTTAAAATTTTTCTTCCGTAACGAAGAAACTACATATTCAACTGGAACCTATATTGTTTTATCACGTCCATTAAATTATTGGGACTAAGATAATATGCTTTTGTATGAATACTTAAGATTGTTTGCATAGTCAAACTTATAACCTTTGATTTGAGTTATAAGTTTTCCTATTTGCTAACCGGAAAAAATGAAACAAGAAAAAGGAACAAGAAAAAAGGGTCCTTGGGTAGATCCTGTAACCGGATAAAAAAAACAAGGTGGGTTCCAAAACAGGGTCCAGAGCTAATAAGGTAGGTTTCAGGTTTCAAAAACTAGGAACCAGTTATAACAGAGTCGGTTTCAGGTTCCAAGTCTGAAACCGACCCACCCTAAAATCAATCACCCCTAGTCTTCTTTGCTCAGGACTTTCTTTCTCACCTTTCTCATCAAAGCTTCACCGTGGGCTCACCTTTCTCAAGCCTTTATTGAGCTTCGCCAAAAATCTTAAAACGACACTTCAATCACTATGAAAATATTCTCCGACACTAAGCTGCCACCCGCGAATCACCACTGGCAACTAGTTGGCCGATGGTTACTACATTGCCGGACAAACTCCAGTGAGAGATTTTCAAACTCAGAAATCATATATACTAAAACTCTATTAACTCTAGCACACAGAACATACATATACATATCAGAGAATGAGAAATGGACTGACTGGAGCGGCCTCAAACCGCGGGCAACTTTGGCGAGGGGATGAATTTCCGGCGAAGGAGAACTACACACACGGCCAACTCAGACAATGATGCTCATACCAAAAAATCAATCAAAAAAAAATATAGATTCAGTATTGATTCATCAACCTAAGTACATCAAGCATAAAAGAACGAGTTCTACGCATTGATTTCACAAAAATCAATTCGGTTCTTCTTTTAAGCATTTTGTCGAACATAGGATATGCAACTTCAGAAACGATTTTCTGACTTGATTTTCAAACGATTTTTAGTTTAAACACAACATACAAAGTTCTGAATCATGAATATTTTCCACAAATCTGCTTCGGTTACACAAGATTTTTGACCAGAAATTATTAATTAAATTCGGCGCTCTATGCCTCAGTGTAATAGAGAAAACAAAGCATTGGAAGCATAAGGTTTACCTGATTTGTGGACAATACAAAACCTTCACGGTAGCCTACGAAAGGGACCGCAACAAAACTAGGCGTCTTCTGGCGAAGGAGGAATGGGCCAATGAATGAATCAGGCCCAAATGGGCCGAATTAAATCGGCCATTTCTTTTCGAAAATTTCCATTTTTATAATTTTACCGAAAAAATGGATGCTTGGATGGTTAACGAAAATTCGGGGTGTCAACAAGATAATTATGCCAGCAAAGCTCTTTGAGAAAATAGTCCCACTTTAGATCATTATTTGAAATTTATCCTTACTTTTCAGTATCGTCGAACCATGCAAAGCGGGTCTATATACACTATCACGACTAAGCTACCACAATTTCTTCTTTTAAAATGTTCATCCATAAACGAAATTAGCATCAATTATTTACCGAAGATGACAAAAACACATGTTCTCACTTATTTTATTTTATCTCTACTCCATTTATCACGGTACATTACCCCGAGAAAATATTGGGTACCTCAAGTGGTGCCATGTCAGCAAAGTCATAATCCATGCAGTGATGGACACGTGTCGCCCGGGCCTACTGTCAAGGATACTTTCTTCTGTGTGGGGCCCACTTTCTCTCTCCCCTCCTGTCCCTCACGAGACTCCCTCTTCACTTTCTCTTTGCCGCTTCCTCTGCAATTCCTTTTCTTCTCCATGGAAACCAAAAGCGGACGACGACGGTGTGCCTCTTAACAGCTCGTCCAAATCGGCGTCGCCGACGTCTTCTCCATCCCCGGCACTGGAGCGCGAGCCCGAGGCTCGCGGCCGCCATTGCCATGGAGCTCGACCTTGAGTAACCATGGTCGCGAACTCGTTTTCAAGCGACCATGGCGGTTTGGAGGGGAAGCTCTTGAGCTTGATTTTGCGGAAGCAGGGGGAGGACGATGGGTGGAGGTGGAGCGGGCGGGCTTGGCGGCAACGGGGATTTTCAGCGTGAGGTTCCCGACCGTGAGGCACACGAAGGGACAAGTATCCATCGGCGGAGAGCCCGTTGCCGGAGACTCCGAGGGTCCTCTTCGCCGTGGCCAACAATGGCGGTGGCTATGGCTCGAGGTCAGACAAGGGAAAAGGGTTGAAGCCGAGGAGAGAGAGAAGGGGAAGGAGAGAGATCGAGAGAAAAGAGGTGGGCTGAAAATTTGACTGACACAGGTGGGCTGACGATACGTGTCCATCACTAAATGGACTATGATTTTGCTGACATGGCACCTTGGGTACCCCAATATTTTCTCCTGCATTTGGGCCATGAATGAAAAGTCAAAACAGCAATCAATTCCGTCCAGAAACTACGGGGAAGACATATGCCAGGCCTCGAGCAATTTCGTTGCGACAGCAAAGAGCCTCGTATGAAACTCTTTTCCTTTTTCTATGTTTCCCTCTGTGTCTTTTTGGGCAATTTGCGGAGAGCGGCGAGCTCTCCTTGTCTCGTCCATGAGAGTTGAGGTAGGTTGAGCTTGTCGTCATCGAGCTTGCTGGCTCGTGCATGCGGTGCACTGCTATGGAAGAGGCTTGAACGGAAGATGTAAAGGAGCAACTTGGAGGCTAAACTACATTGGGTTGACAGGTGATTTTTGGCGGAATGCAGATCCGATAGGGCCTCCTTTTGCGTCAGGTCGAGCGACAATTTTCTTTGGCACCATGCGACCGTTGTTTGCTCGGTGAATCAGTACCGGAATCTTAAAGCCTGCTCATTTTCTTGCCCACCTACTGCACACGAAAGAAAACAAGACCGATGACGGGATTGTTGGACCGAAAGGAATGAATAACAACTTTGGAAATTTGGAACGAGAGCACGAATGGAGGGAGAACTTATTGAAATGCAAATGCTTTGGCTTCGGTGTATTCTACGAATAGGAACTTCACGGCCTTTTATAGTGGACGGACGCTGACAACATTCGATGAGGGAAACGAGAAGGTCCACGGGGTTAACAAAAGCACGTAAACAAAGTCAATACGATAAATGCATTTGGAGACGAGCATGGCAATCCGAGAACTCTTTAATGATCTTTATTGGCATTCTTTGTCTTCATCCTTCAGTATAGCTCTTCTTCATTAGATGCTTGCATCTTTTGTCTTCATTCTTCTTCATGCGCCTACTAGCATTTAACGAGGTATTCACATAGATGTCTTCTTTCTTGAGTTCAGGCAGACCCACCATAACTCACGCCTGTTGATTTTTTTTACCTTTTTTTCATGAAGGTATTGTCGACACAGCAATCAATTTTATTGTTACTTTAACATCAATAGGTACGGATTCTATCGCAATTATTCGTCGGGATTAAGATGATGGTTACGAAACCCTGGTCGGTGTCGGTTGGTGTCCATCGGTTGCTTGTTTATACTTGGCATTGGCCTCCTGGAGTTTCTATTTCACCTCAGTCCGTGTCAACTGCACCTGTTTCACCAAGTTTTGGGCTGCAATGCTCTTCGTGGTGCGCTCAGGGAGTGAATCACATCAAGAACATGAAAAGGGCTTTTCGTATAAACCGCGCAAAAAAGGAGACCTCGCTATCGATGAATATACAATATTGTTGTAAGCGAATTCCATCTGAGCTAGAGCCAAATCCCATTGTTTCAGCATATCTCCACGTTACTTCAGATCAGGTTTCCCGGGGTAGGATTTACCGACTCCGTCTGGCCATCGGTATGCACATGTGCGGTACTGCCGTAGTTCAAGAAGCACCCAAACAGACACCATGAACTTCCACCCAAAGTGACTGAGGAAGCGGGTATCAATGTCTAAAGTGACGGATTTAGGCACTCCGGTGAAGCGAACAATCTCAGAGAGAAGTAATTTCCCTACATGCTTTGTACAAGATGCCTTCTTGCACGGAATGAAGTGCGCCATTTTGGAAAACCTGTCACCAACCACAAAGGCGACGAGTCTGTGACAGAACCAAACACGAAATTCACAGACAGATCTTCCCAAATATTGTCAAGAATTGGTAGGGGCATATACAACCCCGTGTCCTGGGCATGTCCCTTTGCTGTTTGGCGCACATAACAATGCCGCACTATCAGCCCGACATCTCGTTTCGATCGTGGCTAGTAACATCACTCCTTTGCTGCCACCATTGTCTTTTCAGGACCTTATTGCGCGACCGTTCGAATCTCAAGTCAGATTCTCCGGCAAGGATGTACACGGGACCCACAGCTAACTATCCTTCATTAGAAACCCATTAGAAATATGAAAGTCGCCAACTGGTTGTTTCTGCTTCAATTTTTCCCAGACATCCTGGGAATTATCATCGTCGTTATATAAATCCTGCATATATCCAAAAACCAGAGAACTCATTTCTGAGAGTGGTAATCAATGCAGCTCGCCTACTTAGCGCATCAGTAACTCAGTTCGAAGTATCAGATTGACACAGTAATTTACACGGGAACTTTTGCAGAAATATGCACCCTTGAGCATGCATATCGCTGCTAATTAGCTTCTGACTACCCGGATATTTCAAGGCTCCACGACGCGAATACAAAATAAATTCATTAGCAATCAGATAATGCTCCCAACGCTTCAAGGCCCGCGGGACTGCATAAAATTTCCGTTGAATGTATATTATTGCCAACACCCGTCACTCAGATTCTCGGTGAAAAATGCCGCAACTCTCTTCTCTTGTGACAGCACCACACCAATCCACACTCCGGACACATCATAGTCCCCTTCAAACAGCTTACTGAAGTCTGGTACAGTAAAAACCTGTGCTGAACATAGTTTTTCTTCAAATTGTACCAGAACTGACCTCGTCATCTTCACCTCGTTGAACATCCCTTTCTTTACACACTCAGTGATCGGCGCCATAACGGTGCTGAAATTGCAAATAAAGTGCCTATAGAATGTCGCAAGGCCACGAAAACTCTGCAGTTCACTGACCTATAGAATGACCCGTCTTCAGGGTAGGCTGCGCTCGGATGGTCTTAACTTTCTCCTCGTCTAGGTGGAGACCGACAACACTGATAATAAGACCCAGGAATAACAACTTGATAGTCATAGAACTGCAGTTCTTCTAATTGACAAATGCTCTAGGTACTGCTTTTATACCATCTAATGGAGTGGTAAGAAAGCATGAGTCTCAACTCTCAATTGTACCTCAGAAATGTATATGCACAAAGACCGAGAAATCTCCCAGTTTTCTATATTCTAAAAAGAGATCAACTGTGTGAAACATTAAAAAGAATAAATAAATACTCCACAAAAATTTAAGGATTCGTTTGGTCGTCTGAATTTCTAATCATAATAGGATTTGATAGGATATGATATGAAATCCAAAGAATTTGTAATATTCTAAATGAATCACAATAATAAAACTAAATATTTTCATTTCCCATCATCTCCATTGTTTGGTATGAACAATGTCTCAATATAAATGAACCTAAAAATTGCACAAACGGAGATGATAAAAATCACTCGACACTCTTGCCTACTTCATTTTTGTTTGCTTATGTTTTATTATTTTTTCCTCTCTTTTTTTATTTCTTTTTTCCCTTTCCATCATTCTCTAATAAAATTCTATTGAATAGTAAACTATACTAATATACACCTAAAATACTAAAATACCTAAAATATGTAATAAATATAAATACTAAATATATATTTTTATATTGAATATATATATCATAAGATATAAAGAAATTCGAATATATAAAAAAAGTGTGAGTAAATAAAAACGAAATTGTTGTTATTTTTTTTGTTATATTAAATATTATTTATATTCAAATTAATTTTATTAATTTAAGAAATTTTTTATTAAAAAAATAACTTTTATATTATGAATATTAGAAATTCTATCCACATTTATTCCACCTCCCCCGTGGAATACTTTTATTCGAGCTATATCACTTTTGTATCCGAGTTTATCTTGTCTTGTGCACGAACCAAACACCAGAATTGTATCCCGAATACCAAACGTAATGTAAGTGATCGCATAAGAAAACCCGAAAAGAACCTTAAGCAATTAAGAGGTTTGGAAAACTAAACAACCTAAAATAACGAGGAAATAGACAACAAAATAGAAAAGTGTCTCGAAACACGCCCAAACAATACATAGATCCCGAGGCTCCCGTTCTATCGAGCGCCACACGAATCTTGTCCGGGACCAGCACTAGGAAAATTCTGCTGGTCCGGAAGGTCCGAAAAGTGATCTTCAGCGGCCGCGTCCGCATCCATATCCACGCCATTTCTCATTGTCCACCAAAAATATCTCTGTCCAATTTTCTTCTTCTGTTTTTTCGAAACATCTATGTGTTTCATTCGCATCATGGCCATTGGCCATAATGCAAGCCATGTGACCATGTGTGGTGGGGCGATTTCACCTAATCAAATGTTGCGTGAAAGTAATTCTCTGCAAAAGCGGGGCTAAAAAATATTATTCCCCCGTTGCCTGTTTTGCTATATAGATGTCGGAGTTGGCCCGGCAAGTTTAAAATCTGAAATTGATGCGAGCAACTAGTCAAAAGAGGCTGCCCTCGTGGGAGCCAATCCCATCACGCTTCTTTGAAGGCATCGTGCCAACATTACCCTTTGTAATTTTCCAACTTTTTTTGTTCCTAATTCATCACTCGTCACTCGGCACCCTGACGAGGTATCGTGGGCACCTCGACATCCCTTGAATGTAAGACATTTAGAGAATAGAGTCGAATATTGGGCTCGAGAAAAATATAACAAGCTGAGGAAATGCAAGGCGTATAGATACTGACATGATAAAACAAGAAATGTATCCACGTAGCCTGCTCCATGGGATGGAGATGCGCGGAGGAGGCCACAGTAGGTGGAAACACCCGTGTTACAACATCTAAATTATCCTGGTAAATTGCCAACTTTCGTTCCTAATTCGTCACTCATCACCCGCAAAGAGATGTAATTCATTGTTAGTCAATGAAAATGTTCCACCCCATCTCCCACGGAATAGGACATAAGTTCGAGACTTTTCGGGATTTAAGACGACATCAAGGGCGGCACGTCTCTATTGAGGAAAGCCGCCAGCCGACGGATCAAATCCTTGGCTTTCTCAGCACCCAAGTCATTCAAATGGAACCCGTGGCCCTCCCCTTCCGTCTCCATGATCTCCGCCACGCCCATCCACCCGCTCCGGCCCAGCACCTCGTGGTACAGCCGCCCCCTGTCCCTCAACACATCCTTCTCCGCCACGCACACCAGCACCCTCCCGCACCCGAGCCCCGCCAAGCTCGGAGCCCCGTCGGCCATCGGGTTGACCCACGGCTCGTCCTCGTCCGGCCTGGACGGGCAGACCAAAGGCCATAGCCAGTCCACTTCGGCCCTCCTGTCCGGATGCAGCGTCTCCAACCCGATCGGATCGGAACCCCAGAAGTAAGGATGGACTAGCCCGACTCCGAGAAGCCGTATGTTTAGCCCGAGCTCGGGATTCCCGGCCGCCATCGCCATGTTATGAACAATATTGGCACCTGCTCAATTTGGATGTTTACTTGTGATTGAACTTTCTTCACGTGTATACTATACAAAAGTAAAAAATCAAGACAGAGTTTCAAGCTAAGTATATGAAGACTGTTTCAGTCAATCGCTTTGTCCATTTCTTTACAAATAGGCCACAAGCACTGAATGACTGAAGTTAACTCAAACAATGAAATGAACATATTTTCACCTGCGCTTTCTCCGGACAAGAACACCCTCCTGAAGTCGGCGTGCTCGTTCAACCAAGCCTCCGGGCCACCGCCGTCGCAGTGCGAGGCCGCCCACTGGATCGCAGCCCAGGAGTCCTCGTAAGCTGCCGGTATCGGGTGCTCCGGGGCCTTCCTGTAGTTCACCGAGACGGCCACAACCTGGGCCTCGGCGACGATGGCGTTGAGGTAGCCGTGGTAAGCGGCGGTGAACGGGGAGCAGACACAGAACGCTCCGCCGTGGAAGTAGATGAGGAGGGGGAGTTTTCGGGAGCCGGTGAGTTTCGGGAGGAAGAGACGAGCGGAGATGACATGGGAGGAGGGTTCGGAAGCGGCCGTGGCTGTGGCGGCGGTGGTGACGGCGATGGTGACGTCCTTGGATGAAACGCCGGTTTCGGGGTCGGTGGACGGCGGGACGACGTCGATTCCGAAGAGCCTCTCGACGCGGCCGTCTTTGTAGACCCTCATCATCGGAAGCCTCTCGTAGGCTACTTCCGATTTGCTTGAATTGCTGCCTGGCTCCATGAGAGAGAGAGAGAGAGAGAGAGAGAGAGAGATTGGTTGCTCTCTGGTGAGTTTGTGGTTCCTGTTTATAAACATGAAGAAAAGGACATTATATGCATCGAGTGTGGATGCAATTGGAACCGTCCAAAATGTTTGTATTTCACTATTTCATCGCTTAAACAAATTAGTCTTAAAAAAATGTTATTATTGCCGATAATAATCTACGCCCGCGATAAAAATATTTTTCAATAATTTATTTTTGAGAACAATGTAAGCGATCATTTTAAAATAAATATTTTTCAAAGCATTAATTTTGCATGAGATAGACGCACCTATATTATTTTCTTGTATTGAGATGTACCATCTTTATTGGCCAATCCTTTACCAAAAAAAAAAATCTTTATTGGCCAAAAGTACAACCTTTAAATAATTAGTTTCCAATAAAAAAGTGATTGAAAGTTGGACTAGGTGTATATTGGACTATTATGCTCATGGATCGATCCACGTTGTTGACGGCGATATATCTTGTCTTCCAAGTAATACTTTTGGATAGCACAGTCCAACACGTCAGTTTGAATTTGCCGAATCAAAGCTTTCCATGGCCAATCCCAACAAATTAAAGAGAATGTACCAATCTTTAGTAGCCAATAGTCTGATGCGGAATTAATCGTTGTTATCGTGGAATAAATTGTCATTGAAAATTCGCCTTATTTTAGGTTCTATTTATTTTGCGAAAAATAAATGATTTGAAAAAACATTTTCACTAAAATGTTCGCTTGCATCGCTTACCGAAAATGAATCGACGAAGGATATTTTCATCGCTCATAAAAATATTTAGATGTAAATTGTTGTCGATAATGAAAACATTATCTATTGAGTAATTATTTCACGCAATACAAACGATCATTTTTCGGAAAATGTTTTCCAAATCATTCATCTTCTGCGAAACAAACGGAACTTTATATTGCACTATTTTATTATTGTAGCTTGATCGAGGCAAATTTATTGACCATGGTAACATCTAAGTTTTTCCACATCATATTTTTGATGGGTTTCCTCGGACACATCAGCCAAATTTGTTGAAATCAGGGACCCTGATTGGTAAAATACTATAAGTTCAAGGAGCCAACTGCAAAATTTAGAAATATAGGATCACATAAGAAAAAAATAATGCAAAGTTCACATATTTTTTTTTGCCAAAGTAACATTTCATTCGTTTTTACGGAAACATAAGGAAAAGTCCAATTGCAAACCAAGACAAATTCCAGACAATTCAAAACAAAACAAGTTTCGGATAGCAAAATGAATTATTAAAACAAGATTAGGAGTCACTCGCTCAAGGAGCAAATTTATGACTTCTTCTAACCAAAATTGACAGTCAACCACCAAATTCGTCTGTACTAATGAGTAATGACCACACATTGAGATTTTCGTCTATTTGCTTTGGCTTTACCTTTTGGCAGTGTGCGCCTACGTTCGATGTCCCCAACACCATCGCCGTTCAAAGTAATAAGATTGAACGAGCATAGATCCGACACTTGTGAGAGCGAAACCTTCATAAAACTTCTCCGATCTTCTTTGAAACTAGACTTGTACATCAACAAAACTCGAGAGAAGCGAAATCCCGAAATCATACGAGCAAAAATTCCAAAATTTACGCTAGATCGGAATAGAAATCTCCTCGGAATAGGAGAGAGAAGCTTTAAGATCTAGACAAGATCGGAAGAGAAAATTTTTGCAAAACGGGAGGAAAGAAAAAAAAATAAAAACAGAAAACCAAACCAGCCAAAGAAAAAAGAAATAGAGAGGGAGGGAAAGACCATGAAAGTAGAAATGAGAAAGCTGTGTGAAAAAGAATGTCGATTCGGCCCAAGCTGAGCTTCAAAACCCGATCCGTTTACAAGAATCAATCAGCAAGCGATTGAGGACCCGTTAATGGACGCGGAAATAACCCGACCCACGGGATCGACCCGGATTAGAAGAACTGTCGATGTCAAAAAGACTGAAAGAGGCACCAGGAAACATCAGCGCTGATTTCTCCCCGCTCTCCTCCTGCTCCTCCTCCTCCTCCTCCGTCCGAGGTAAACCTCCGCGATCGAAGCGTGTTCTCGAGCTGAAGGATCGAGGATGGAGAGGACGATGGCGGCGTTGCGATCCCTCCGCCGCTCGGCTTCGGCTTCGGCTTCGGCTTCGGCTTCGGCTTCGGCTTGCTTCAGGCCCTCTTCGTCTTCGGCCGCCGCCGCCCTCGGCCGCCGCGACCTCTCCCTCGCCCGCCGCTTCGGCGTCCTCTCCCGGAGCTTGTTCGGGCTTTCCAATCAGCCCGTTTCGGGTCGCCCCACCAGAAACCTTGCTTTCGGTGCATACCCATTTCCCCTTCTTCGCTCGAAACATTTCGGTGCTGGGTGTTGATCTTCGTTTCTTGATTTCGTGTCCCCTTTTTCTCGAGCTTTGGTCAGCTCGATTCCTCATCGGTGCTCCCTGTGGGACATCTTTGAGTGAAAAGATGGATCTTTAGACGTAATTAATCCCTGGGCGGAACGCTATTGGCCTTAGTTTGTCAACTTTACTTCGGGGGGGAAATTACATTATGATTCGTGAGGTTGAATGTGAGGACTTTGTGGTGCATTCCTGTCTGATGCCATGTTGAACGGTTTTTGTTGCGTTTAGCTCCTGACTTCCTCTTTCTCTGCTCAAATTCAACTGGTTTATCTCCCTCTTTATGAGAGGTTACATTAGCTGCGGCTTTTAGTTGTAACGGGATTTCAGTACTCTTGGTTGAACTCGAACCGGGTGTTTGGTTTATTTACGCTAATTTTAGCAAATAATTGGGAGCTTTCACTTTGTGAGGTGCATAGGGATCTAAAGAAGTAGAGGACGTTGGAATCTGGAGCGAAGACGCGGCTTCGCCGATCATTTTCTTTCTGCGTATATCTCGGATGAATGGGGACTTCTGTGGAGTTGCTTTGTGATGTTGTTATGATATAACGATGTGTCTTTTACTAGTCAATGGTAACCTCAAATGTTGAATTGGTATTGCCCTTTGAATTAGGCATAGACACTAGACAGTGCCCATAAGTATGGACAGCTGGAGATACATACACGATCCTATGCAATGCCAGTTGTCAGCTGCTTAATTCTTGTGTAGTGATGAATTCAAATTGACCGGTTTGGTAATATGATGATAATCCTGGAACTGATTTCCTCTTAATTTTTACTCGGCATATAAATTGGGCTAGTGAGAGCTGAGATTCTGAGACTTGGTTTTCTGAGATTTATGCTATCAAATGGTCCTTTATTGTTTGCTTGGCTGGTGCTAATGCTTTGCTTTTCTACAACGTTTGCCACCATTGGTTCTGGATGACCATCTTTTAAGTTCTTTGGGAGAAAGTTCCTTGCATTGGTGTCAGATTGTTATCTCCAATGAATTCTGTTGAGCTGCAAGTTTGGTGGGTCAAATTGGTCTCTGCTTATCAGTTTAATGCATGTTCCTTTCCATCCAGCTTTAGTTTCTAAGTTGTTACGGTGCATTCCATCATCTCAGCTTTTCTCTCTGGTGCAAACCTAATAGATTGCAGGCCCCCTTTCGGAATGAGTATGGGGAGCACACGTTGTTTCAGTGAAGATGTTACTCACATGCCCGACTTTAAAGATCCCGATGTTTTGAATGCATTCAAGGATCTGATGGCTGCTAGCTGGGATGAGCTTCCTGATAACGTTGTGCATGATGTGGAAAAAGCATTGTCCAGGAATACCGATGATAAGGCTGGTCAAGAGGTCTTGACCAACGTTTACCGTGCAGCTGATGCAGTTGAGGAATTCACTGGTGTGCTTACATCATTGAAAATGGAACTCGATGACAGTATTGGATTGAGCGGCGAGGTTAAGTTCTCCTTATGATTGAGAAGGCTGAACACTTCCTGTACCTTATATTTTTTCTTTTCTCACGTGTATGACCTATGGTTTTCTTGCAGAATGTAAAGCCCTTGTCAGATGAACATGCCAGTGCCCTTCAAAAAATTTATGAACGGTATACTGCCTATCTGGACGCGTTTGGACCTGATGAGGCTTATTTACGGAAGAAAGTAGAGACAGAGTTGGGAACTAAGATGATTCACTTGAAGATGAGATGTGGAGGCCTCGGCTCTGAATGGGGAAAGGTGAAGATATTTTTTTCTCATGACAGGCGTTGCAGAAGTTTTTTTCGTGGTTTCATTTTTATGTAGTTCTTTACATCACATGTTACGTTCTGATATGCCACAAGAAAACTCCAACATCTAGGGGGTAACTACTTCGAGCGATGTATGTATGCAACTTGATTTTGTCGTTTCCAGGGAACTGGTGATTAACAGTTGTTTTATATCCCTTAATCCCATGGACAACGCAAGGCCACTGATGCTGATGCTGATGTTGAGATGCTTTATGTAAATACAACCCCCCCCTCCCCGAGGAAAAAAAAAAGAAAAGAAAATCCCCCAGCGTGCTCTCTCTGTCACACAATTTTGGTCGGAATCTTCACAACTTTGGCGAGTCTCATTTGCCTATGTCTAACCATGAGATAATATATGAAGATATAGTTGATGGGTAATTAGTTGGTCATAAGTGCATTCTCCTCTGGAAATCTAATTGGGTTGGTCTTCCTTTTGCAGGTTACGGTTCTTGGAACTTCTGGACTTGCCGGATCGTATATTGAGCAAAGAGCTTAAACCGTGGCATTCATTTTTATCTTCTGTCATCGAAACTCTGCAGCTTGCATTTGTGATCATGTTTTTCAGAATTTGGAAGGAAGTTTGGTGGTTGAAAAAGTCCAAAGAAAAAGTTTGAGTTGACCTGTTCTTCAATAAAGGATTCTAATTGTTGACATAATGTTGGGAATGAGGCTGTATCTGGTGATGTTTCCCATGTTTAATTGGCCATGAAGAAATGTTCTCACGATATTTGTCGTGCAATTTATTTTCGAATTTGCTCCTCTTTGATAGTTGATTATAGTTGCTTCCGGTGCTAAGACACGACCTTTCCCATGATCCTAAATAACGTGTGTTCTAAGAAGAAGACGAACCTGAACAAAAGGGAAAAACAGGGGAATATATGTTCCTTGGGTGGTTTCTGTATTGATATTATTGGTAAGTAATTGGCAGGTCACTTGACATTCAAACCCATTTGGATGGGACACATGATAGATTGAGATTTCCATATTCAGTGCAAGAGATAGACCTAAGTTGACAATGCACGGGGCGATTCGATGATATAGCTCAGAACTGATGCATAGTTGTTGAAATAGCGGTTATTCGATCAGATTTACCCATCTTCGCTTAGTATACACTTCTTTGCAAACTGAATGCCTTCTAATATGCCAGAAACTCATCCACAATCTTCAATCTCAGCTTCAGATAAACTGTCTGAATTTCTGTTTTCCCTACTTTCTCTGGTTTGCTGTAAGCTGATAAAAAACAATTTTCCAGTAATGTGACCAACTTTGTCCAAAACTACCCATTTATTACATGAACAATCAACAAAGAGTCCACAGATCAAAGAAGCACTAAATATAGGGCATCCTTCTCAGCCTAGTGCCTCTCCTCCATGACCATGACTCTGTTGGAGACTTGGGCAGAGGCGGAAGCAACAGAAGCTTCCGGCACAGGCCGAACGGCCACCCCTCACAGTGACAGAACTCCTGAATGATTGAGCGCCGCCGCATTTCTTGGATCATCATCTCGTCCAAGCTTGAGCACCGCGAGAAGTTGGTCCTCACGGTCACGAACTCGTCCCTGCTTTCAGCTGCAGCGCTAGAACAGCAGGTGAAACAGCTCCTCACGGTGATGAATTCCTCCTTGTCCTCTTCGTCATGATTGGCCTCCTGTCGACAGGTGAAAGATAGCTCGTCCATGCCCGGAGAGAAGACAAAGGAAAAGCTCTCGGTAGTGAAGTTCGCCTTGCGCCTTAGCTTCTCCATGGCTCGACTGCGAATCTCTGAAACAACCTCCTGAGAAGCACCAATAATTCGTTACAAAGGTTATATTTGATCCGAGATTCCGGCTCTGAGTGCAATGGTGTGAGTCTTCCTGTATCTAGAAGATTTCTCATGACTAATTAGACAGATGCAATTGTCTGTTCGTGGATAAAGCTCATATCAATTTCCTTGACAGGCAGAGTAGATGGAATCAAAGCCGATGACTTACTACTCCTTCCTGAACTGATTCAGTATGATGCAAAAAACACATGAACATCAAAAAGGTTGGTTAGAGGAAAACACAACAATTCTTTTTACTTTAACATAAAGGAGAAATCATTACTTCCTGTTCATCGTCAGAATCGCTCATTGGATACTCCTCTTTGGGGGTTGACTGCGAGAGCTGTCTATCAAAAGTATGGCACTGAGAGAATGCTTCCTTGAGTGCTGCAGAGAGGCACTTGCATCTCTTTGGGGGGTGTGGTGGCTCTTCTTCGTGATAGAACACGCCCATGTTTGGTGAGCTCAAAGGCAAAGGGGCTGGTGGTGGGTGCGGGAAGACTCCTGGTTGATTTTTAAGACAGGAAAGAATTGTGAACATGAAAATGTTAAGAACACGATCCCATCAGATGTTCTTGATGTTAATTTTGAAGTGCTCTGTGATAGTGGCCTTGCAGCTTTCTGAAAATTACAGGCTTTTATTCTTTAGGGTAAAGACTAAGATAAAATAAAAATATGACACGACCCGCAATTCCATCTCAAGCTTTCCTTCATCACCTGATGCGGATTGTGATGGCTGTGACTTTTAAGTCCCCCTTGATCAGACCCTGTTGATTGTTGAACTTTCATGTCAAAAGCCTGTGATTTTTTGCAGGAATTCTTAAACTTTTCCCAAAAGGGGGATGTATGAAGTAAATTAAACATAACATAGATCTCACTTTAAGATGAAGTTATTTGCAGCTATGACATCATACCAACCGTTGCTCTCTCTAATTCGATAAAATTTGGTAAAGAGATGAACAATCCCTTCAAAGGAATGATTTAAATTGATCTCAGCCGAATAAGGTAAAGGATGAAATATCATCTCGAAGGCTCGAACTTTATGCACAGAGTTCTGCAAGAAATAAGATCAGAAACAAACAGAGAACTAACCTCTGAAGCTGAAACTCTCTCATTGCACTTTCTGCATATTCCAATTGACTCTTGAGAAAATGGGCAGTGCTATCTTCACCTCAAACCAAAAACTATATTTCAGATTGGTGACGTGTTTGACTACTGTTGTGAGCTCCAAGTTGCACCAAGTGCTCGGATTTTGTCAAACAGAAGGTGGCTGAGAAATCCTTTGTGTCCCCTTACACTTTTTAACCCCAGCCTCGTTCTCGGTATCTAGCTTGTCATATAAATATCCATTAATACAGCTAGGAGTTATGTTGGCATTGAATTTTCCAGCCTATAAAAGAGGGACTTAGCTCTAACTCTTTTTGTTGCTCATTATACTGCTCACGGGGAGGAGAAAGAAAAACCGAAATGCAAGACCTATTAAATGACTTTGTTTACAACGGTGAGTAACAGGGGTGAATAAAAGGAACCGCACGTGACGGGACCGGACCAAACGATTCTAGGCAGTTTCCGTGGTACCGATTCGGTTCCTGGTTTCAATTTTTTGGAACTAGTAATTTTCAATCCGGCTACCGATTTTATGTTTGGAACCGCCTATTCAGACCATATGGACTGGACCAATTTTTTTAATTTTTTACAAATATGTAAAAACTAATAAGCCCTAATTTATGTTCTGTTATTTTATGTTCTGTTAAAATAGCTTCTGATCATTGATTTAGAATATGGTCCCAAACATCAAAAGCTATCGAAGACATCAAATTCACTTCACTGCCTTGTGATGAATTTTGCCTGTAGTGGAAGGAGATAGTGCACGCTCACATCACATAAGCTTTCCAAGTATTTCCTTTCGGTGTCCAAAGGCAAGAAAAGAAAGCGACAGAAGTTCTGCAACAGCAATAACTATGAAACAATGCATATGGTCCCAAACATCAAAACGTATCGATGCTTTTTTATGAGAAAAATAATTAAAAGTTTATGCTTGAAATGAAAGGTAAAACGAGAGAATATAACGACAAATCAAAAAAAATATATAACATGTCATTTGTTCCGTTGGCTCACCTGAGAACTTGGTCAGGTCTAATTTTGGGGGCCTACAGTCCGGTTTCCAATTCTTAAATGAGAACTAGACCACCCGGGAACCGATCACCCCTAGTGACTACACAGAACTACAATTGTCTTTCTATGTGTTTATGAACGTGAAAATTAGTGACAATGACGGATGTATCTATGAGAATTATTAAGCCTGTTGGAGATATTAGAAATCTTTTAGGGATATTTAGGATATTTCCTCTGATTTTCTATATCTCTTTTGATTATATATATCTGATTTGATTTCCTTATATTGTCATCTATAGGCTTTATAGAATGGCTATCTATGGTAACATAACATTACAATTGAAACTACAATCAATCTGGTTAACAAGATTATGATTCTTAGAGATACTCATAATAATACTCAGAATCAGATAATATATTTCTAACATCCTTTTTTTTTACGGGGATTAACATAGAATTTTCGATATACATTTCGATATATCATAATGAAGATTACATCAGCCCATTTATAGGTTTTATGAAATGACTAAATAAGATAACATATCAATCAAGATACGCATAATCAAAATGAGTTTTTCGCACATTCTTAAGAGATACAGAATGTCATTAGAGTTATCCTAAATATCTCTAACAAAGCCATTCCAAATGGGAACTTGGCTAACTTGACTATTCATGTTTCTTTAGTCAAAGACCAGGCTCTCTTAATTTACCCACTTTGATTTGTATAAATCATGCTAGTTGGGTTACTAAATTATCGACCTTTCGATTTGTCAAAATCAGTTCCATAGCTAGAAACACTGCGCCAACAAGGACCTGTCAGCTTTAGGATCTACATTTCAGGAAGAGCAAGTGGTCCTCACCAGGTTGAATGTTGGTGTAATGTGCTTGTGCACGTGACAACAGTTCTGTTGGTCAACAACTTGTCATTCGGTCCAAGTCAAATTGCATAAATGCATATATTGTGGGAATCAAATCAATGAGAGTAAGACTGACAGTTTATAATGGGAAGTTTCCTTTCATAGAGTCACAGTATTGCAGAGAGTGAAATCCGTGTCAGACACCAAAGAACAGCTAGTGCTCAGCGATTTGCTCAACGATTTGCTCAACAGATGCATATTTACAGTCTGCATCGCAACTCAGGTAGGGAAAAGAAGAGAAGAATGTAGAAGGTTTCGCTTGCTTATTGGGGTATCACCAACATGAAATAGTCGATAGTGAGCATTGCTGACACGGAAGAGTTTGCGATTCACATACAAACTGTTCATCACGTTAGCCGATCAAATAGAAGGCTAATCAAAAGCTGTAAAACACGATTCAGATTCTTGTGAGTGAGCTTCCACCATGTCTTAAGCCATATCAATAAGTCAATTCAAGCCTCAAATTTTGGAGGTCCCAATTCATCATTCACAATATATCTCAGTTGCCTGAATATTGATGAACAAGTAATCTGGCGGGTCCGTGAATCTTTCTGAACATAGGGAATTCATCTCCCTGAGAATGAACTATTCAGGAACACGCAATTACGAAAATTCTCTCAGGTAGCCAACTGACGCTGCACAACTTCTTCGGTCAAGAAGGTTAGCTTACAATTCATTCCCACTCTACCAGTCCTCCGATAATCTGCTCCCACATCAGTAGAAACATAGTATCCTCCTCTTGGATCCTGGCAAAATTTGACATCTAAGGCAGTGTAGTTTCTACTAAGAACAAATCATGACCCTGTCTAATCACCAATATTAATTCCAACGTCCTGCTTCGGGATCAGGTAATACCTTTCATCACAAATTATTTATGCAAAATCGAATGACTAATGAGTTCAATCTAGACAATAGCCAGATGGATCATAAAGAGTGATAAGCCTGTGGGATGCGAAGCTCGCAGTTTAGTCAACTGGCTCCCCAGATTTCTGGAGCTGTTGAGAAGTGAGAGAAATAAGAGAGTGAAGCCTTGCAACAGCAGAAGCCTTATCAGGCGGGCATTTATAGAGAGCAATAATGAGCGAAAAAAGAGCCTCGTCTCGCTTGCCAGCAGCTAAAGGCAGTACATCCAGCCCTGTATGCTTCATCTGCCATCCTAGCATCATACTGCGACATCACATTCTTATCCGAGCCCTTATACTTCGAACCAACAGATGATGGGGATTCAAGGAATGCACTCACGCGTGCATATTCAAGATTGACAATGGCAGTGTTGATCTGTCCCGCGAGAGCTTCTACTGTAGGTGGGAAAATCTTGACACTATCAAAGACGCTCCAAGCTTCTCGAGAGTTCGTACTGAATGAATTACAGTTGCTACCCCAAACAGGGTCATAAAGATTCACAACAAAAATATCAATTCATCATTTATTCTGTCTACTGGAGTTGTGGTTTCAATCTTTAGGCCATTCTGAGTGGTCCGAAGACAACACGACATTGTAATCTGAATCTGACCACCGCTAGAAGAGGCTCCGGATCGGAGTTACTTAAGATTCCAGCGCGATTTTTGTTCCTACGGTGCGATTGTGACAAAGATACCTACGGCAAGTGCATCTACCTTACCCCTGCCAAGCACAGAGGAAAATCAACAATGAGAAACAATCTTCTGCAGAATATGTCCACCAATTCACAGCCAATATGCGAATAAGTGCATCCACCTTACCCCTAAGATCCATGTGGTTGGCTTTTACAGTTGCCGCACCGGGCTAGAGTACCGATCATCCGACAGGATTAACATGGTTAACACCGACACCGTGCGGAACACTCGATGGCTTCGCCGCGTTATTTAATATACCGGTTTCGTCGAAGATTCTTAAGCATCTCGATAGCATTACTCTAGCATCCCTGCGCATTCGAATTATGCCACTTAAGTAGTAACAATGATGCAGCTAAGCACGCAGAAGCGAGGGGTCATATTTGAAAATTGGGTATATTTTCTTAGTGATATAAAACTTCATGATTCCAAACAACAAATCAAGAATGGAAAATGTTTGTTTAGCGAAAAACAAATGATTTGGAAAATATTTTCTTAAAAATAAATATTTAATGAAAAATATTTTATTATCGATAATGATTTATATCCAACCATTTTCGTGGATGATTTCGTTCATTCGATTTTATAAACAGAACAAGAAATCATGTTTAGAAAAATATTTTCTAAATCATTCATTTTCTGAGAATAAATGGAGTACTGTACATATTTGAAAATTGGATCCATTTAGAAAAATGGATTTAGATTGCTTTAGAAGGAGGAAAATTTGAAGTTGATATTTTTATTTTTTTATTTTACTTTGATTATTTTGTGCGATAATGATTTTTTGTAAATAATAAATATACATCGACTTTCATGAAATTTTATAATAGAATTATCATGTGAAGGCTACCTTTATATTTTACATTATAAAGCAAAGGGCAAAGGAGTTCTTGATGAAATGTTTAACTTACCTACTTACAAAAAACAAGCACGTTAAGATCCCTCGCATGCACATGGATGTAAGCGGACATGTTGTTATATAGGTTAGTTATATTCATTAAATGACTTGTAAATGAGTTTAGAATAATAAAACACAAATTAATATGTATGGTATAGGGATTCATAATTTACTTAGACCTAACCTCCCTAAAGGACTTTCTCTTGATCCCGCACTTACTCACTCCGTGCTTTAACCTCAGTTTGGGTATGAGTTTGCTTAAATTGGATTAAATATGAGCGTATTTTAACAATATAAGTTGGATCAAATATAAGTCACTAATTTATATTACACGGAAATGGATCAATTTGAATCGGACCAATCCGATCCACCCATTTGACGTATCTAGATGTAAATAATAGTGATGAAGTGGAGTAAAGGAAGCAATGATAACCAAGAATGCGCAAATCGAAACGTGAACATTCAATCGAATAGAATGAATTAGGTGGACCAAAATCTCTTAAGATCTTAGAGCTGATCATCCTACAGAAACCATTGTGTCCGGCTCAATAAAAAGCCGAATCCTCAGAGAACAAGAGCCACAGGGAAGAACTATCGATGCCGATAAGTTATCTGATGTCCGTACAATCATTCCGCTCCCATCCCTTGAAATTGGACAACCCATTTCTTTCAACTCCTGAGAATCGACACTGAAATAATCCCCACACCGGCATTGGTAACAGAGCTGCAAGATGTCTCCAGAATCTTCAACCGTCATATCCTCTAAGCTGACATCTTCTGCAGTTCCGGTATCCTGTTTTGAAGCCTGCAGTTCAGTATCATAAAGTCTTCGCAACTTGGCATCACCAAGGACTTCCCATGCTTTTTGAATCATCAGAAATTTATTTGCCATGCTATGATCAGCACAACCCCTCTTGGAAGTCGTCTGTAATTTATCCGGATGATAATTGAGTACAGAAGATCGATAACTTGCACGAATTTCTTCGTAGCTCGCATTTTCTTTGACACGCAAAATTTCATAGTATGTTTCTGTCACAGAATGCTGGCCAAGCACCATGGTTCAAAGGAGAACTGGCTTCAAGCTAGCCACACTGCAAAATGCATGCACACAGGAAAACTTAATACAAGCCAAATAATTAAATAACAGAAGAGAAAAATTTCTAAAAAGAGTATGCTTCCAGATTAAACTCAAAGAAACCAATCTCATCCTGTATTCAAACAGGACCACGATCAAAACAAAACAAAGACACCAAAGTTTGCCATCGTTCACAAAGGAGTTTGTCAATGCTGATACTGCTTCTTAATCTTATTGTGTTTCAGGGACTTAAGCCATCAGATGCTAATTCACAAGTGTACGGTCATATATCTTAGTATGTGTATGTTGGCACGTGGGCCATGCTGCAGCCTAATATTGGTCATCGACGAACTAGGTATGCATTAAAATGCAAAGGCTTCTTTGTTCCAATATCATAATTGAAGCCAATACAAGATGCTGTGTTTATTGTCCGGGTAGTAGCGATATCAGTACAAACCAATAGCCAAACACAAGAGAAGAATCAAGTCAAGTGATTCTACAATCCTTTTGTCACAGCACATGATAGTCATCTCGTAAGCTCCAATACACAGTATAGTTAATCATCAAGTTTTACTCACTTTGAAGATCAAGATGGTCTTGTATTCTATTCAGAACTAAAGCATGCAGTCCAAATTAGCAAGGAAAGAAGCTAGAGGTGTCAAGCCAACCTACTCCATGCCCAGCAGGTCGGCAAATATCTCAATCCTTTCTTTGACTAACACAGCTATTGCAATCATATTTTGGCTCAAAATCACGACACCATAGAAGAATTACTCTCGACTGACTTTTCCTTCAACTAGTTACGTGGAAAACAACCATATGAGCAAGGGAAACACATCACCTATAAACGTCAAAGCACAAGATAACATACAACTTAAGACATAAAAACCCTAGGTCCAAGAATATTAGCTTCAATCTGTCTAAAACTAAGATCTCTGCAAAACATAGTGTACACTGTCAACAATGTCAAACCACAAGTGAACAAAAAACCAAGATTTATACTCGCATATATATAAAATAAAAAAAAAACCAACACCTTGCCTAATAACGCGAGGCAAAGCAAAAAAGGGTAGTCTCTCCTTCTAAAATCCCTAAGAAATATCCAAAAATATATATTCATGCACATTGACGAATGACTACTAACAGCCAGATGAAGGGGAGATCATACTTAGACACCAGTCGGTTATCAAAGCAAAATTGTTACAAGTGAAAAAGTACACACTATACAGCATCATTCTCCAATTACATTACTTTGCAGCAAGGCCAGCAGCCCCATCAACATCCATTTTAATACGCCACCAAAGCCAAGGAATCCTATGTCCGGATCCCACATTCCCCTTTATTTTTTTTTTCTAAATTTTTCAACCGCGCTACCTGTAGAGTACTTCACACGTTGTATCCTCGGCTTTCGCCATTCTGCTAATCTTCGTATGAGGGCAGTACCAGGATACACAATATACATTCAAGTTGTTCTCCGATAGCGTTTTCAAAACCGTCACCGAATGATAATAGTCTAAGGATTCCTTACCAAAAAAAAATAATAATAAAAAAAAATAATAGTCGAAGGATGATCAACAGAAGCACCAACATTGACCTAATGTAACAGCGGGAAAACGAATTCTTTCGCAAACGAGGAGGAATTAAACTCAGTCGGAATGGTGGGATTTAGGTAACACGTGTTTATACGACTGGCGCCGTGCAATTCAACTTCAGTTAGGAATAGTCAGGTTACTCCTCCGTAGCCAGATTCGACCATGGACAAACAAGTATCTGATGAACCTCATTACCTTGGACGACACAAGACAGTGGACTTAAAGCTCGAGGAATTCGTACCGAATCGCACCAACGAAAATCGACAGAGCCAAAACATTTCGAAGCCGAACCCACGTCACGGTACGGATTAAGAAACATTCAGCGAATAAATGACACGAAACCTTCAAATTTAAGCACCAATACAAGGAAGAGCATATTCGCAAGGCTCGGCTTCGCTGCCGAAAGGGATTAAAAAAAAATTAAAATTTTGAGGAAAGAATTATACGTGTGAGGCGGCGGGGGTCCGCGAGTCAGAGAGGAGTTGAGCGCCCGGTCGCCGGAGCTGGCCGGACGGAGAGAGCGAGAGAGAGAGCTCTGCGATCTGTTGGAGGCTCGGCGGCGTTCGCGAGAGCACGACGGGAAGGAACTGAAGCGAGAGGGGACACCAGAGGCGAGCGACCAGGATTGCGAGCAAGATAGAGAGAGGCCAGCGGCAAAAGGAGAAGGAGAACCAGAGGCGAGCGAGCGAACGAGCGGACGAGCGATCGTGCGCGCTCGCTCGCCAGAGAGGAGGAGGAGGAGGAGGAGAACGGAGGCAAGAGAACGGGAGCCAAGGTAGGCAGCGCAGTGGTCTAGGGTTCCATTTTAAAAGAGGGTTAAACTTGGAATATTATTTAGTTTTCGAGGGCCAAAAAGGGCAACGGCGAAGATTTCTTTGATCTTGATATTTACCATTCAAAATTCGGCGTCAAAAGTCTGTTTATTCGACCAAAAAAAAAAAAAAAAGGGTCTGTTTATTCGCTTCCCCTTCTCCTTCCCCGTTCTAAAAGCCTGTCAAAAGCAAACACATTATCTCAACCCTATCCCCTCCGGTGATTGGTTCCCACCTTCGTTCGATAAACCCTCTCACTCTAACATTACATACATATCTGGATGTGCCATTATCTCGATCTAGATCAAAGCGCGGCGGTTGTCTTGCGCTCTCTCGCCCGACCCGTCGATCCTTCCCTTCCCCACTCTCCCCTCCCCTCTCCCTCTCTGATTTGTTTATGAACGGCAACCACTCGAGGCAGTTGCCGAGGGCCAATAGTCGTCCCTCCAGCAATGATCACCGGCACGCTACGTGCCACGACCGAAACCCGGAAAAAGTAATTCTCACAGCCGCACGTGTAGCACGAAGACTGTTAAGGGTCCCAGAAAATAGATTGAACCGCAATTTGCTCCGCCAATCCGGTAGTTGCAGCGCCCCGCAATGGACCTCGGGCTTCTATTACATCCCACGGGCAAGAACATTGTGGCGGACAGGGATGATAAGGTAATCAAATCAGCTAGTTGAGTTAAATCATGCACACACGCATCATCACCCTTCGAGAAGCACAGCAATTAAAATATGCCTTTTCTTACCGACATGTGAAGCCTACTCGTAAACGTGATGAGTGAGTACAGGTAGGCACCAGATTGGTCCCGCTGCTACCGCTTTCACTGAGAAAACTGTCATTGCTTTAATAATGACCCTGATAGCTGAACACACACATGCCTCTGAGAGAGAGAGAGAGAGAGAGACTGAAAGAGAGGACGCATAAGTGCCAAACCTTCTTCACCGTATGACAAATCAAATGCCCCAATATCATGATATTCTTCACGTCAGATACACAAGAGCCGGGCAACCTTTGGCGCCATCCGACTTAATTCAATCGGCACCGAGACCACAAAATCTCGTATCATGATTACAAAAATGGTGTAACGAATAGATATTGAAAGATGCGTTTTCAGTCCAACAAACAATGCCAGGGAGGGAATGGCGCATGATAACTCGGCAAGGCCAGCTTCTTTCGATTCAAGAACAATTTGCAGCTCCTATACAGTTTCAAACGGCCTCACGAATTTATCCCCCTGTTATACAATAACG
This sequence comes from Syzygium jambos, assembly GCA_031216235.1. Taxonomy (NCBI): domain Eukaryota; kingdom Viridiplantae; phylum Streptophyta; class Magnoliopsida; order Myrtales; family Myrtaceae; genus Syzygium; species Syzygium jambos. The sequence goes on along the minus strand of CM062225.1, from coordinate 11,025,545 downwards.
ACACCAGAAACCCAAGGAACAACCAATGGCGCATTTGGATGCGCATCCCTATATGCCTCAGAATACTTGTCCTTAAAATTCAACTTCGGTTGCTCTGCCTGCATTTTGACAATGCACACGTAAATGGTGAAAACCTTAAAACAAACAATGCCAACATGCAGAAATCTTCATTTGATTAGAAGAGACCATGAAGTTTCCAGATGAAAACAAGTTCCAAAACTTACGTATTTAAGCCAGCACTCCTGGTTCTTGTGTTCATAGATATCTGGAGAGTAACACCCTGTTTCGGATGGGCAATATACCCAAATGTTACATTTCTTTTCCCCTGGTTTGGCATACTTAGCCTGATCCAAACAAGCCTGACAACATTCAGCCGCACTTTCTTTATGATGAGTAAGGCCCCATCTAACAGCATCACCAGCGTAGTCTGTATGGAGTTCAGCATTGCACTCTGAAGGCACTGGTCTGCCGGGTAAAACTTCCTCCTCTGGAAAATAAAATTACCACATTATAAAGGCAAGTGTTCTAATCGCTGACAAAACCCATCATATTATTCTACCGCGCAAGTCAAGAAAACAGTAGACTACAGGGAAAGGCAATTAAGGAGGAAGAGAGAATGGAGACATGGGAACAGAAGGTGGGGATCAAAGGAAAACAGGAAAAATAGACAATAGATAAATAACTTCATAATGATGTATTAAACAGCTGTTAATGCACTAGAAAGAAAGGAAGAGAAACATTACCGATCTCGTCTTGACCCTCGGGCTTATCATCATGTTCCTTGTTGATGACTTCAGTTGGTATCCAAAGTCCAATCTGTTCTGATAGAACATCCCAATTAGAGTCCAAGGCTTTCAGCAACAACCCTGCATTAAATTTAATCAAGGATGTTTAGTAATGAATAGCTTATTAGAAAAAATAAAAAAGAGTACTGGTGCATTAGCACAAGTAAAGCAAGTTATGGAGCATCTCCTAGATATACCTGCCTCCTCCGCCGGAAGAGTTGAATCGGCGCTGTTTCCAAGGGTCACTTGTTTGACCTCTTGTAGTTTTTCCTTGCGCCAGCTTTCAACTGCGTCTGTTTATCAAATATTTATTCAAGACATTTATAAACTACATGATAATAAAAAGAACCATAGCAACAACCGCTGCCGCAATAACAGCAATTAAGCGGAATTGGATATGATTCACACATTGCACCACGCAATAAATCAAGAATAGAGGAAAGTATCTCCCTATTTCCATGAAGATAGCGAATGCATCCTTCATTAGGTTCAGGATATACAACTTGCCAACAGATAAAGTACATGACTTGCTAGTAGCAAATTACTCCAGTCAGAGGACCTATTATAGGGATTCTGCAATATTCCAACATAACTTCCTCCATCATCATTGCTTGTGGTCTACCAACATCAGCTTCAAAGCAAATGCCAGCCAACTCTCATTGACAGACAAAAGAGCGGAAGGAAAAGACTTTGTTTTAGTCTGGTGAATTGATCACTCGCTAAATCTGGCTGTTACAAATCTTGGGATATAGGAGAAGCGACTTCCTCTGTGAGGGAACGTGCCTTCTGCGAGGGAACAATTACTTCATACAATCATTACCTATAACTCTGCTGCTATGATGATCCTTGTCAGCACATCCCCTTACAGCTGGTCATCCTTTGATCGTCACTCACAAGATGTTATACCCAAGACTGCAGTCATACATTTCACCATTGAGAAATTGAAAAGGGCCTCATCCCAAACTGTTCACCATGCTATGAATACCTAAATGTTCAGTTAGAATTACAGGCTGCAGATTTTGGGAGACTTAAGTTTCACATACTTGCTTGTCGATTCTATCACAGCGTACGCTCTATATATGCCTATACATGAACAGCCAGTTTTCTAAGAACGTGACTTAGTGCATAATAGGAGCTCCCCAGTCCAAAGGTATTCCAGTGGCTCTTTCGGATGTATAACACCCGGAAATTAAGATTCAGGATTCAGTTGCTAAACACCTATATTTTGAGGTCGTGACTAATCAGTAGCAAAGTCATGCGGCAACCTGTGCCACTTCAACAGGAAGGTTTTCCAAAATCACACACAATTCCAGTGAGACCTGGAAAATAAAACAAATAACTGCGTCTGAGATAATCCCAGTTTCTACGTAAAGAGAACAGACGGCGAATCGGGAAAGCCAATCTATCCAATAAATTTTGCGAGGGTGTCCAACCAGACCCATCTGCAGATAGGTCAGTTCCTCCTAGAGCAACAGAAAACCTACATGAATAGGTAGATTTTCCACAGGGTTCATCGATAAGATCTTGGTATCCAAAAGGAAACTATCCCAGAAAAAATGGCACGGTGATCTTGGGCCGATGGCTAGTGTCAGCTCAAGTAGCGCTACTGCACAGGACATCATACAACTGAAAGAAGACTCGTTCTGGCACAAACAATCTTCATGGCTAGTGCTCCTTTCTTGATCTTTATTACCCTATCCCTACGAAGCTCCTGGCATACATGATTTAGCCTATTGGCAAACCCAGTACTCGGAAACATGATCACTAAGGAACCATATCCAAACTTGAGCATCCTCCTTCCTTCACACCCTCCAACAAGCTTTTTCAACAAAACAGACATCATCCATAAGAAAGGAGGTACACCACCAAGTACAGAGAAAATGTGTTAAAGATAACGCAAAATAAAGAAAAGCCTGACGAAACACAGAAGGCAGGAGGCTAAGTAGAACTTATATGATGCACCAGTCTAGTAGAGATTTGTAGCTGATTTCTATCACCAGTGCACATGGCCAGATCCATGGATCTTCACTTTCTTTCTCACTAAAAGAACATGGCGATGCTAGTCGATACCACCACTATCTAGAGTATGAATTGTCTCCATTGGTCAGTGGCCTCAGAGATCTTGCGATCCCACCTGGTGAAGGCTGACCCAGCACTAGCGGACCATGCCAGGCACTACAGCTTAATTGTGAAATTGGCAGAAAGGCTTTGAGGTGCATATACAGCACCAATAAAAAATATTGAGGCCGTGACGCCTTTTAACTTATCCTCAAGAATTTTCCTGGAAGGTGCTGTCCAGGTGAAAAAAGGCTCAGACTGTAGACGCGATACAGTTGAAAAAGGCTACTCTTGATGGAGCTTTTACCATTCCATATGCACTTAAAGAGGGAAGTAAACTCTCCCCAGGAAGAAACTACCTTAAGCCGACACCAAGTATCAACCTCCTAGAAATTTCCACAAGATGAGATGTCAAAAGGATGAGCTAGAAGCAACACAAACAAATTTATTCTCGAGGATACCAATCAATGACATCTTTTTTACGTGAAGCGCCAGCTGGTCACAGAGAAATAACGACACTTAAGTCCGCGAATGCATGATGATCTCCCCATGAAGGAGAAACAATGACACTTACACCCTGAAATGCAACATGAACGATGTGGAAAATCCTAAGATAGCAAAAACCAGGAAAGTAAGTAAAAAATTCTGAAACAAAAATAAACCAATGAAACGGGTAAAAAAATTAAGAAACCTACATCAAAAGCATCTGATGGAGTTTCTTTCCCAAATGGACACCACACCGCACCAAATTGGTAAATACTATACAGTGCTACTCAAAATTCGAATGCCTTTACTCGAATTTATGTGCTATCTCGAATAAGAAACCTTAATAGGAGGGTTTTCCCAAAAGTCGACCGATAGAGTTTGCCCGACTAACCCAGCTGAAACAAAAGTTGCAGGTGCAAGCATACATTGCAAAAGGTAGCTGCCACAAAGATAACTACGTCTAGGCTATAGAACAACGTAACAGCGAGTAAAATTATGATAAAAAAAACAGGTTAAAAGGGGGGAAATAACGGGCGCACGACATTAAAGCCAACTTGTGCTGACCTTTTTGCTCGTTCGCCGTCCCATTGCCATGAAGGCCTTTCAATCTATGCAAAATCTCATCAGCGATTTTCTGCTTCAACGGGTGCGGCAATTGAACTGCTCCTCCCGTAGACATTCGCTTCTCGAGCTTTTTAACCTATTTTCCACAGGTAAAAAAAAGAGAAAGAAAAAAAAAGCAACCGGTTCTCGTCAATTCCAATAATGCGGTCGCAAATTTAGCACTCGCTTAACCCAATCAGACGCTGTCTCAGCAATCTACCGGCCCAGTCAACAGGCATGCCAAACATAGCAAGTAAGAATCTTTGCAATGCCCATATTACCGTTTTTACGAGCTGGAGCGGTTTGGCCGCTCTCCGTATCCGGATAGATTCCTCCATCTTCTTAATCTGGTCAGGCGTGTACTTAGTAACTGCAACCACCGACGGAGAAGGTTCAGGGGGCGCTCGATTCGGATCAACGGCTAGACACAGAGAGCGAGAGCGAGAGCGAGAGCGCGCGCAAAAACAAAGAGGGGAGGGGATCATACCATTGGGGGAGTCGCCAGAGGAGTAGACGTAGAGGGAGGCGTAGAGGTAGCGGAGGACGAAGAGCGCGACGACGATGTTGACGGAGCAGACGATGAGCGTGGTCCTCTTGTACGAGCAGCCCAGCTTCCCTCCTCTCCCTTGATTTCCCCAATCCCTCGCCATTCTCCACCTCCCCTCCTCATCCCACCGCCGCCGCCGCCATACTCTCTCTCTCTCTCTACTCTCTACTCTCCACTCTCCTCTCGGAATGCCGCGCGCTGCTCGGTGCGGGGGCGGAGATCGCGCCGCCCGGATCGATCCGCAGGTCACGGCGGCGATCGGAGATCCTCCGGCTGCCGTCACCCGGCCTCGCCTCGGTGGTCGCGGGTCGATGCAGCGCCCCCCGCTTCGTTTTCTTCCCCTTTCCTAATCCGAGCGCACCGGAGGGAAGAGCGCGACACGCGAGAGAGAGATCGAGAGAGAGATATCGCGAGAGGGCGGCGGGGAATAAATGCTCTCGCTCTCTCGCCGTTGCCTGTAATCGTCGATCGTTTTAATCGTGATTTTTTTCCTCCCCTTTTTTTTTAATTGCGGCGACCTTTTTAATCGCCCGTGCTGCTCGCGCCGTGCGCTGCTGCGATTGGCGGTGCGGCGAGAAAATAATTTGCGGCGAGTAAATAATTCTCGCGCCCGCCCATCATCAGGTGTAATGATCACATTCATCCGACGGGCGAATACGCGAAATTACTTTCCTTTTTACACATGTATGTATACACATATATGTGTGTGTGTGTGTGTGGGGGGTGATAAATCTGATGGTTACTTTTTTTTTTTAGTGTTTGGAATTTTTAAAGAGGGAGGAAAAAAATCGAGGGTTGAATGTTCCGATCCTGAATTAAATCGCTCTCGAAGGGCGGGGCCCTCTTGGAAAATGTCTCCTGTTCATTTTTTCCTTTTCGTTTTTTTTTTACATAAAAAAAGCGGGGGCTCAAACTGCACGTGAAAATAAAAAAAAAAAGAATATTTCCCCCGCCGACGGTAAATTATGCCCGAATATTTTCGCGGACGACGGAATCGCCGTTCGTTCCTTCGTTTCCGTGAGCGGTACGGGCCCGTTCATTTTTTCCAGGAAAACATTTTCCCGATGGCTCGTTTTCCCCGACAGGAGCTCCGTTTGTCTCGCGGAAAGTGAAAAATATCTGGGAAAGCGTATTCCGAAGAAGTAATCATCCGTGCCGCTCGGAAAAACGGATTTCCATCTTCCCGAAAACGATCGCTCGAAATAATCGGTGGCAGAAGGAAAACGACTTAATCGTCGATAATAATTTACGCCCGATCATCTCCACTAGCGATAAAAACAGAGAGCGTGTTCCATCGACCCGTGTTCGCGGACGATACGAGCGTTTCGATTTCGAAAAAATTCGCTTCCGGGGCCGTTCGTTTTTCTCGAAACAAATGTAAATCTAGCGCCCGGGGATTAACGAAAATAAGGAAATAAAGATGAGTTGGGGGCGGAGACGCGTCGGATGGGAAGCCCCCGACGGAAAGCGAAAGAGAAAGAGGGCGGAGCGGGGGGGCCGCGATTTGGTCGGGAATCGTTGTCGTCGGCGGTCCAGGGAACTTGGGGCTATGACTTGCAGCCGAAGCGCTCGTCGATTGGCGTGGCCGCCTTTCGCGACGCCCGAAACGGCGTCGTTGGGTATCGAATCCCCCCTTCTCGTTGGGGCGTCCTAATCGCTATGATTAGGATTTACGACTTTTAAGTTGCATTTGCATGCCGGAAAGAAAAAGGGGAACCCCGTGATGTAACGCTGGATTTTTTTTTTTTTATCGAAGATGCGAACCCGTAGTTAATTATATACCATTCCGGGGGGGCCGAGCATCGCGTTCATCGGAACGCCGATCGTCCGGGTGCGCGGCGTCCCCGGATCGGTGCACGTGGCTGGAAGCGAGGTCGAGCGTGTCGGGAGGAGCGAACTCGGGGCCGAGAATGCCGGGCGTGCGGCAAACGCGCCGAGCATCGGTGCCGGGGACGCTCCGCTGCAACGGATGCGGCGCGCGCGTGGATTCGCGACAGTTGAAGCGGAGCCTCGATCGTGCCTCGCGTGTATAACAGGTATCGTCCCCTCGAGTTCTAATCGGCTCAATTGACTTATCGAGGTCGGGAGGATGAACTACTACTTGCGCCGAGCACGACTTTTCATTCGAATTGAACACGTCAATTCTTCAAAAGCATATAATGATATAAGTATTCGCAGCAAAAGCCACCATAAATTTTTGACGGCCATGTAAATCTCATCAAACGATTTAAATCTTAGCACGAGGATGAAATCCACAGAAATTTTCTTTTCGGTGCGTATTTTTTTTTGGTCCGTGCCACTTCAAGATAAACCAAGTGCCCTATAGATCTTTGGTTTTTATTTTGCAACGTTTCATTTTCGTCTTTTTATTAGTTTTCTGGCGCTTTTTGCTAGCGTGTTATGTGTTGATATCACGACTCCGTACTTTTTCCCGGTTTTTAAAAATTTACCTCTACGTTTTCATGTACCGAATCCATTTCATTTCGGAATAAGTAATTAAAAAGAAAACGATGCGATGAAATTAGAGGTTAATTCGCAAATGATTATAGTCCCGAAATTTCTCCTTTATTGGTTTGAAAGCTGCGGCAATTTGATTTATCGAAATTATCCGTGCCGTGTCATAAAAGGCGTGTTGCGAATGCTTTTTTCTCTCTCCCAAAAGGAGTCTGAACAGGTCATGACATATCTCACCCATTGACGGAGCCCATTTTGAATAGCGACGAGAGGGATCGAGCAAACTGGCGACGAGAGGCCGTTCCAAGATGGTGCTGGGAGCTCGGCAGCCGACCTTTGACATGGAGCCGGTCAGGGATGACCCCTAGCAGGTGGCGGAGCCGAATGGCCGTGTCGGGTCGTATTTGCTCGAAGGGGGTTGGGGGGTTTTCCCTTTGCATTTCGTATTTTGTCATCGTGTCGCGCCGGAGAGGGCCGTCCCGCCTCCGCCCCCGCCCTCGCCGGCGTCGGCACTGCCGGGGCCGGGGGAGGGGGGGCGGCGGCAGCACAAGATCCGTGACCCGATAACCCTGTGTTTGGGCCGTGGAGGAACTTGGGCTTTGGGATGGGCCGTGGGCCCCGTCCGCGCCGTACAGGACAGCGGGGAAAATGGCCGGAAAGAGGGCACCGCGAGGCGCGCGAGCTCTTCCGTGCTCCTTCGTCTTCCTCGCCTCTCGATCCTCCGCCGCTCAGGGGACGCGGCCCGACGACAATGGAGGCCGCGGACGGCATCGGCGGCGGCGGCGGCGAAGGAGGAGAAGAGGAGTTCGGGTTCTCGAGGAACTACTTCCTCGCCAAGGAATCGGGCGGCTCCGGCAAGAGATCCGCCTGCAAGGTCTCCGACATCGATGTCGTCGACGAACAGGTTCCGCTTCTCCCCGATGGTGCTTTCCGCGTTCCGTCGTTCTTCGCGAAGTTCCCGCGCCCGAAATTTTTTCGTTATCGATTGAGGTTGACTTCTCTTCTCTTCTCCTCCGTCCGCGTGTGCGTGTGCGTGCGTGTGCGTGTGTGTCTGCGTGGGTCGACCGCCGACGCCAGGAACTCGTGGCGGCGATGTCCGATGTCAGGCCTAAGCACGAGAAGGAGATTGCGGCCCTGAGGGATGGTTACAGGAGCTTGTACGGTCGGTGGGTTTTCGAGCTCAGGTGCGCGCTCTTCTCGGTCGCGAACTTGGCGTACTTGTTTGGATTTTTCGCCTGTTTGTCTGGTTTAATCCGGTTCTCTGGTGCTAATTCGGCTGTCTTATCATCACCATAAGGTAGCCAGAAAGGGCTTTAGGGGAATCTAGTTTGGAGATTAGGTTTGTTTCATTTCTGGGTGTGTGTGCGCGTCTTGCTCGATTGCTTACGGCTGTCAATTTTTTTCGTGTGCAAGGTGTGGTTTTGGGATGCTGTTTTATGGTTTTGGATCTAAGAAGGCGTTGCTCGAAGATTTCGCTTCCACGGCATTGACTGATTATTCCGTCGCCGTCATCAATGGCTACCTCCCATCGATCAACATAAAGCAGGTATCATTTTCCTTGTACACCCATTGTCGGATTTCGACAGTTTCGTGTGTACTGTGCTACTTTCGATATAGATATGAAATTGACTGGCGAGAGTGTCTTCCCCGTTTGGGGTGGGTGTGGGCTGCCGGGCAGGGTGTTTGTAAACTTTTGGCTGGTAGATTGTCGGTATCTGGATGAATTCTCGATGCTTGATGTGCAGGTCGTGCTCAGCTTGGCTCAAGTGTTGTGGGATCTTTTGAAGACCAAGCGAAAAACTCCTGCAGCAAGTGTGTCTAAAATGAAAGAACCATCCGGCTCCCAATCCTTGGATGAGCTTATTCTGTTCCTGAATGGGCCGTGGGCAGAGGAGAAGGATCTTTTCATTTGCATTGTCGTTCATAACATTGATGGGCCAGGATTAAGGGACTCAGACACTCAACAGTGCCTTGCGCGAATTGCTGCTTGTTCTCATGCTCGCATCATTGCTTCCATTGACCATGTCAATGCGCCTCTCTGTAAGTGTTCAGCTTATCATTGATGAGTCCACATTCGATATTGGTTTAATTGCGGCAGGCATATAGATAGAAGTATCTTACCTGGTTTATTTTATGCCTGCTTAAAAGTTCTGCATGAAAGTTCAGCTAGTCCTTTTTCTTGCATGGCGTAGCAAATCAGATCTACCTGGCTGTGAATCAAAAATAAAATCTGCTATTACAATAGTTCTAAATTTTCTGTTACTTGACTTCAGCTTATGCTTATGTGAGTGTTTGTGTGTTGTAAACCTGTAAGTAGCTTAGTATCTGGTTCACATAAAACAAAAAATGCACATGAAAAAGTTAATCTCAGTGCAAGCCATCTGTGGTGTTATTCTGTGATCAATACTTCCTGATGGTTACCGGGGTTTGTTGACAGTGTGGGACAAGAAGATGGTTGACACGCAGTACAACTGGTATTGGCATCACACTCCTACCTTCGAACCATACAAGTATGAAGGAATGTTCTTCCCATTGATTCTTGCTCATGGCAATACTACCCAAAGTGCCAAAACAGCTACAATTGTCTTGCAGAGTTTGACACCAAATGCCCAGAGTGTCTTCAGAGTACTGGCAGAACATCAAATGGCTCATCCTAATGAAGAAGGTAAGTTAGGAACAATTAATAGGAGCATTGTTGCCTGTTATGTTAGTATTCATGTCATCTTTTTGTTGGAATTTCAGGGATGCCAATCAGCAGCTTATACTCAACATGCCGAGAGCGTTTTCTGGTGAGTAGTCAGGTGACACTGAACTCACACTTGACAGAATTCAAGGACCACGAGTTGGTCAAGATGAGAAAAAATCCGGAGGGAGAGGACTGCTTGCGCATCCCTCTGCCAGCTGAGGCACTTGAAAAATTGCTGAAGGACATTGCATAGGGAAAGCATTCATCAAGTGGTGAGAAATTGCCCCTAACTTACACTGAGCATCTGCTTTACAGATTGTGCATCTCTAGTGACTGACAGTCAACTAGTGGACTGATTTTTAGTTACTCTTTGATTACTGTAATTGATTTGAGTTTGTCAAATGTAAATTCGTCGTGGGGTAGTTGGCCACTTCAGTCTCGAGAAAGCACAACCTGACAATGCCACTTTTGCTTAAAAATTGAGCGAGGACATTAATAAAATGCAAGTGACCGTGAAAGCTGTAGCTATCCCAACTTTGCGAAATCTTTTGTCCAAAAATGGGGTACATGTGGATTCTTTAGGGCCTTGAAAAGGATTGAGAACCCAATCAATGCCATGAGGGGCAAGTGCTTTCGTTGAAATACAAGGGGCGACTCAAGTCTGTTCTGCTGATTGACCTCTTTTCCGATACCTGCTACTGTTGTTGATCCCGAACCTGGCCTGCCGGATGATTGGTTTATGCTTTTAGCTTTTGTCAAAAGTTTCCAAGCCTTTGGTTCTTTCCAACATTTTCTGGGAACTTTACTAGGAACATAAGATGTCTTTTGCCATTGTCATCTGGTTCTGATTTCCCCGTGTCAGGTCCTCTTTTTTGGCCTCATCAGAAGTCCTTTCGATGGGAGGTTCTTGAAAAGCATCGGAGATTACGGTATTCTTATCCATCCAAACTAATCATCGAAGGACGAGTTCCATCAATTTAGGAATGAAAAGAAAATAGGAAAAAAAACCCGTAATCGTTACGTATGTGACGATTGGTTTGGGTAAACCGGACATGCCGAACTCCCCCCAGCATGTGATATTGTTCTTCCCCCTCTCCAACAGATGTCCGGGGTGCAATCGTGACGTTCTGATACTACTATTCTCTCCTTAACGTTGGATGCACGTTGCCTGGTAGTTAAAAAAGCCAAGCTCTCGTTTTCCCTCTTACGTTTGACTTTTGGGCCTTGCTGATTGACATTGGGAGCTCTCTCTTGGTCGAATCTTTAATAATTGGAGCTGACGCGACGGTCGCTCGGGACGGATAGATCTTCTTTTGATTAATGCATTCTTTTTCCTTACATATGTTGTGGCGACATCGACTGATGCACCACCGATTCTGTTCTTAGCACTGGCACCGTGGGATGAACCATGTGACGACCACGACAAGACGATCCCGCATCTGGTAACATGACCCGAAAAACAGAAGACATTCACCTTCTCGAGCTAACGAATGATTGGATTCTATTCAGAATCGGAAACAGATCAAACGGTTCCGGCCTTGCTCCCGAGCCCGCGTCTCGTTACCGGAAGACCAGAAGGGTCATTAAGCGGTTTGGGGATGACAGCGACTGGCCAACAACCCGATCATCTCCGGGTGCGAACTCGGAAAAGGAGCAAAAGTTTGTTGGAGTTGGCGAATACTTCGGGGACCCTTGTTTCTTACACCGGGTACGCCCATGTGAGCTTAGGGAAACTGAAGTGTTATTCGACGACATGTGATCCCTGCGTGCAGAATGCGGGGGTTCGGGGGCAGCGCCCTCAACAAGGGTGCCCCGCTGCCCGGTCAGCGGGCGGGGATTCGGGGGCAACGCCCCTCGACGGGGGTTCCACTGCCCGGTCAGCGGGCCGGGGGTTCGGGGACAGCGTCCCCGACTGGGGTTCCGCTGCTTGGTCAGTGGACGGCTGCCCTGCTCGCCGGTGAGCTGGCGGGGGTTCGGGGGCAGTGCCCCCAAAATCTCAACGGGTTTGGAGTTTTATTTAAGCTGGCCCGTATAGTGCGAGATTAAGAGATTTCTTATAGGTTTAGGTTTTGGGCCCGTTTGGGGCACATATTTTTTGCTCGTTTTTCTGATTATTGTAACGAGTCGAGTGGCCGTAAATCAAAAAGATAGTGAAATCTCTTTGCAGGACGTAGCTCTATTCGAGGGTGAACCTGGGTAAATTCGTGTATCGTCTATTTTTTTTTTCTGATTTTTACGTGATCATTCTGTTTCAGTTCTCGATACATCCCTTCGAAGTTCCCATGGTATAGAATCACTTGTCGAGTTGACAAATCGGTCTTGTCTTGGCAAGTGCTTTCGCTTTTGTGTGAACTCCCGAGACATTTTCGTGACTTGCTATGGCCGATGGAAAGCGGTACTCAATGAAAAGAAAAAATAGGAAGTTTCTATTTTTAATCTTGCGCGGGACAACATCGGAGATGGGCCACAAAGTTTTTGGTGCATTTTTCAGTACATCATAACTTTATATTGGTTTTTATATTTGGCCTCCTATAAGATCTTACCGGGAGTTATATTATATCGAAATCTTTAAAGTATACTCACAATTGGCATGCGAAATGATGTATAATTTATTCATATGTTATTTTAAAATTTTAAAATTAATATTTATCCACTAATGAGTAATGTTTATGTATTGATCGTAGAAAAAAGAAGTGTGTCAACAAGTATTTAATGAAAAATTCGCAATCTTTAATGCATCGATTGTTCTCGTAAATCATATAATGAGTATTTCGAAAATCAAATTTGTTTTAAATGAGTGTCCCGAATACCTGTACGTGTATTTTATGGGAAATAGGATTATTTTTCAAGATATTGATTAATTATAACACGAGGATAATTAATTATATTAAAATCCTTTTATTGTTCTTTCGAATGCGTGAATCCAAATATCAAGAAAGTGCTCCGGCCATAACGAAACGAAATTTCTATTAAAAGAAAGGAGAGAGTGGCACGCACTTCGCTGAAGCCATACGACAGCTTCAAGAAATAAGGGTGATCGGTTCTAGGGTGAGTAGGATCCAGACCTAGAACCTTGAACCTACCTTGTTACAACCGGTTCTCAATTTTTGGAACTTGGAACCTATCCTGTTTTTCCTAGACCCTGTTTTGGAACCTATCATGTTTTTCCGGTCCGATTCCAGGGTCTACCCGATAACCTGTTTTTTTTTTTCTTTCAATAGGGGTTGTGTTCTTTTTTGCCAAAAAATTCAATTGTGGACTCACCTTTCTCTCGATACTTGCGTTGGATTCGACGACAACAAGGCAAGAGGTGACAAGAGCGGTTGTGTTCTTGCGAGTCGTGGTGACGAGAGGCAACTAAGCTGGGTTGTGGCGATTGAGGCAGCAAGCAGTCGCGGCAACGAGCTGGGTTGCGGCAACTGAGGTGACGAGCAGCCATGCGACGAGTTGGATTGTGGCGACTGAGGTAGCGAGCAGCCGCAGCGACGAGTGGCGACAAGAGGCGATGAGTTGGGTTGTGGCGAGCAACCGTGGCAACGAGATGCTACGAGCTGGGACAAGCCCGGTTGCGGCAATGAGCGGCGTTGCAAGCTTGCAGCGACTCAAGCAGCAAGCAGCAAGCAGCTACGGCGACGAGACGTGACGAGTTGGGTTGCGACAAGCAGCTGTGGCAACGAGATGCTACGAGCTGGGTTGCTGCGAGCAGTCGCGATGATGAGCTGGGTTGCAACAACGAGCAACCGCGACAATGAGCTGGGTTGCAGCAACGAGTAGCCACGACGACAAGTTCTTGCGAGCAGACTGAGAAGGGCCAGAAAGAAGGGGACTCGCTCGCGAATTGGAAGAGACTCGAGGGAGAGATTGAGAGCGATAGATGCTAGGGTTTTTTTAGAATAACTTAAAACCGGTTCTAAAACCAATCCGGGTGAGATTTCACTTAAACCCATGAACCGGACCAGTTACAACCGGTTCCAAAAAAATAAAACCTGTTCCCGGACCGGTTCAAATAGGAACCGGTTCTTGAACCTATTTTTCGAGTGAGTCGATCCGATTTTCGGATAAATCCAGTACGGTTGCACACCCCTACCAAGAAGTTGCAATAGAGCAGTTGACCCCCACAAAAACATTAAACCAAAAAAAATGAGACAACATGCCAAACGATCTAAGTAGGGAGAATTTACATTTGGGTCCCTCAGGTTTTTGGGATTATGATAACTTGTCTCATACATTTCAAATATTCACAATTTGCCCCTTGATTTTTTTTACATCGGTGACATTTTTGCTCCTAGCTTTGATTCTTGCCGGATCTCCATCACATACTTGATCACGTGACCATAAGTTATGGAAATCAAATTGGTCGTGTATCATCTATATATGTGAGAAAAAAAAAAGAGATTGCTCAACATTTAAAATCAAATGTCAATGGGCAGCAAGCGTTGACTTCTGTCAAATTCTCGTTGAAATTTTAGTCATATGGTCTCGCATGAATATATTTGTACATTATATGGCGAAATTGCCGTCGGTAATCACTCGCATGTCGCGTTGTCGGAGCTCCGATCAAAATTTGGTAAGAGTCGACGCCGGGTGACATACATGGTAACCATTTTCCAAAATTCAGGGTAAAATCGTAAAAGAAAATGAAACATCGGGGTCAATTTGCAATAATGCTAAAACCTTGGGGGAGCAATATGCAATTTGCTCACTCGAATATCCCCCATCTATCCAATTATAAATTCATTTTCGTTATTCCATTTTAGAACAAGCCGATCTCGCTCACATCTCTCTCCGCCCCGCCCTCCTCTCTCTCTCTCTCTCTCTCTCTCTCTCTCTATGCATCCGGCTTTTCCTCCCTCCAGCGTCTCCGATTCTCTGCATATTCCCCCGCAGCCGCACGCTCATTCCATACTGACCCACCAAGCTTGATTCTCCAGAGAGCTCGAGCTCGAGCGAAAGTTCGGATCTTTTCCCGAGAAAATTCGGTTGAGAGGAGCGAGGAAGATGTGGGGGTTCGGGGGTAGGCATTATTGGGGGAGGAAGGGGAGCTGCGGAGGGAGGAACGAAGGCGTAGTGGTGGTGTTCGCGTGGATGTCGAGCCAGGAGCGGCACTTGAGGAGCTACGTCCAGCTCTACGAGTCCTTGGGGTGGAATTCGCTTGTCTGCCACTCGCAATTCCTCAACTCGTGAGCTTCGGTCTCGAGTTTCCTCTTTTGAATGCCACCTTCGGTTTGGTTTTGAGGCCTCTGGTGTGGTTTCCACGGTTTCCTTTTTGCTTTCTTGGCTTTTGAATTCATGGGACGGAGCGTGGTTGACCGAGTGATGGATGTGGGTCTCGTTGGGTTGTTGATTGGGATGTAGTTTTTTTAAGTTTCTTCTCTCTCTCTCTCTCTCTCTCTCTCTCTCTCTCTCCTCTTTTCTTTATTTTTTTGGGAGGGGGGTGGTTTTCAAGGGAAGAGAATGAGAGGATTATCCTGAGTATCTTTTGATGATATGAATTGGGGTTGATTGGGTCTCTTTACTGTTATCCATTAAGAGCTTTCTTTAAGGATTGGATGCCAGAAACAAGCAGTCAGTTCTCACTCTCATTGGGATTGAAGTTGCCTAGTTTTCAATTGAATTGGTGGTCTGCAAACCTTTCGTAATTCATGCGTGGGTTGTTGTTCGTCCATGCATAATTAGTCGGTTAAATTTGCAGAACATGATTTGTTTAAATGCTTCAAAAAGTTTAAATTTTGAGTAGCTACTGTAGATCGTTTCTCTGGTAGAAAGGCTTAGCTCCTTGTTGTATAAGGTTGTTCAGTTTCTGAGTTTAGGGGTAACCTTGAATTCTGAGGCTAAATCACGGTGATGTTCAGGTATTGTTTTAGGAGAGGGGGATTTGAACTGTAGGGCATAGGACAAGATGGGAGGTTTTTTCATGATAGTTTCCCCAAAGGATTAAAGCAAATGCTTAACTCTGTTGTCAGTATCCAAGTCAGTATCTAACTACATTGAACAGACAGCAGTAGATTTAAGAATTCTTTTGAGAAACCTGATAATAGTTGTGCCATATGATGAGTTTGAGATACCAAATGGTCTAACATCATAATATCATTTTGTAGCGTCTCGAGTGGATAAATCTTAGAGCGACCTTAACTTGCTAAACCCTTCGATATTGTGAAGTAGACAAGTGATGTAACTATTAATCTTTTAGAAGTACGAGGCAAGCACTGTTAACAAAATGATGTGTGTTTGAACTAAAGAAGACTAATTAGAAATTAATTTGAGATTGGCCTCATTCACAAAGGCTCCTATTGTGTTTACTGTGTGGCCTATGTGTGAGATGATCTCGCATTTGTGCTCTCAACTGGCTAGTCCTTCTAACATTGCACTTGCACACATGTTGTAATCAAGGAGTGGGCATTAGGTCTTTGCACAATTAGCAGATAATGGCCAATTTGATTAAGAATGTGTTATATCTGCAGGTTCTTTCCTGAAAGGGCAACTCCTCTGGCGGTTGAAGTCCTCAATGAACTTGTTAGGGTATGCTTTTCCTCTAATATAAACCAACCCAAATGTTCAGATTGTGAATTTAACTTCTAATGCTTTCTTCCTTGCTCTTAATGCTAAAATCTGAAGTCTAAACTAGCTTCAGCAAGAAAAGCACAGAAAAATCATAGGGAAAGATTATGTTGGTCCTTCTCCATTTTTTCCTGGATTTCTTGTCAACTTTTCTTAGTCATAATATAGATACCTTTCTTGATTCATCAAATTCGATCAATGGTCCAGCTCAAACTTTTCCACTGTTTCAATTGATTAATTTTGTCTTGTGATTTGCAGGAGCTAAAGATCAGGACATGTCCTGTAGTCCTTGCATCTTTTTCTGGAGGGCCAAAAGCTTGCATGTACAGAGTTCTTCAGGTATATCTTGTCCTATACTTTGTTCGCAGTGTTAGTTTTTTTTTTCTCTAGTCATGCTGAATAACATTTGAGGACATGATCCTATGTGTTCTTTATACCCTTATAAATAATTCACATGCCATGACTTGTTTCTTGCAGATATTGGAGGGGAAATGTGAAGTGCAGCTGAATCATGTATGTCTTCTTTCAAAATTTGAATTCACCTGGGAAAATGTGAATGCTCCGCAAGAATAGCATTACTTTCTGCTAATTGAAACCAAAGTTTATTAGGAAATGATGGCATTGTTTGCTATTAGTTTTGCTTCTTTTTTTTAACAAGTCCAGAGGTTCTAAATATCTTGTTTCAGGACACTTATTTAAGCAGGTCAATTAATTGGGCAAGATTTTTCTCATCTTAGATTTGACTCCAATCTTCATGTTTAAGTGTGCTGTTTCTTTTCTATGTGTGAAGGATGACATCCGTTTGGTTAAGGACTCTATTTCCGGCTTCATATATGATTCTAGTCCTGTTGATTTTACGAGCGACCTGGGAAGTCGGTTTGTGGTTCATCCAACTGTCATCAAAATGTCCCATCCACCGAGATTTGCATCATGGGTAGCTAATAGCATTGCCTCTGGTTTGGATGCTCTCTTCCTGAGCAGGTTTGAATCACAACGAGCTGATTATTGGCAGACTCTGTACTCCTCTATTGTGAGTCAATATCGTATCAACTGCTATTCAAAGCCTGCTCTCTCTTTATGTTTCTGTTTTCTGATTATATTTCTTGTGCAGAACTTGAGAGCTCCATACCTAGTGTTGTGTTCAGAAAACGATGATCTTGCTCCTTACCAAACTATTAGCAATTTCGCGGAAAGACTACGAGATCTTGGTGGTGATGTTAAACTTGTTACGTGGAATGGCTCTCCTCACGTAGGTCAGTAATTTTGATTTGTATATATTATGCAATTTCTTGGCTGAAAAGCTTCCATGATCGTTCATAAGACATTAGGACCTTGGCCTGCCTACTTGGGTGGTGGGTCTTCTTGAGGGAAGTGCTTTAGTTTTTGTGCTGCTGGTGTGCAGTTGCACTCTCACTGAGGATGGTAGTAGGGTCTGCAGCTCAAGTACTCGTCTTGGTTGGTCATCCTGTGTCCCCTCCCTGGAATGATTTCTGACTCCCATTTCTGCATCAAATAGAATACTGCCTTCCACTCCCCAACTTGTCCTTCCTTGGTGACTGTGCCGAACTTTTCTGTGTTTCCCTCTCTTCCTTTCCACAATTATGACCTTCAACTTTCACTAATTCTTCTTTGAACTGTAATAAATACTGGAGATGGAGATCTATGAGCCCACATGTCGCCCTATAGCGAGGTCACATCAATCATTTTCATTTCCTCTCCAATGCCTAGTTTAACGATGCTGCTCCACCCCTTTGATTAATGTGGCGCTCTGTTAGAGCAGGTTATTTCTCCAAGATGGCGTAGCTTAAGGAGGAAAAGTTTGCCTTACCAAAGAAATTGCAGGACATACTCCTTGAATTTGTCTTATTCAGATTCTGAACTTTCAGCTTGTATATACTCCTGTGCTAATCCTCTGTGCGGCATGCTTTTGCAGGTCATTACCGTTGCTATCCAGTTGATTACAAGGCTGCCGTGACAGAGCTCCTTGGTAAGGCGGCCGCAATTTACTCCCAAAGAGGTCAACGGCCTGAGGGCAAAAGGATGGGTATTGAGGCCAAACGTGACGAAATCTCTGAGCCAATCTTCACCCTTAGGAGAGCAACAACTAGTTCGAGCCAGAGTTCTCAAGGGTTTGCTCTCACCCTGAGCAATCAAAAGTTCTTGCCGAGCTCAGTTGAGTGTTATGATGGAAGAACTGGTGGATCTGTACAAGATGAAGGCAAGGAAGGGATGGTCCATCTGCCTAGCCTACCTAGCATCAATGCTCATGGAGTTCTTGGCCAAATCCTATTCGACGTGTGTGTTCCCAAGAATGTCGAAGACTGGGACATACGGCAGTCAGATTCCTATTACAAGCACCCTCTGACTAGTACAAGGAGGCATGCCCCATTCAATCCAATCAAATGCATACGCCGGTCAAGATTGTAAAGTTGAGGTAGTTATTTCATTTGAGGGGTGGCTTGGAATGTACGTGAAAAGCACGAAAGAGCCCAGGACATGCTTTGCCTGAAAGAGAAGTATAGAAATGACTCTGTTTCGAGGAAATGAGGAGAATAGGCGCAATCGGTGGTGTATTTGACTTGTGACTTGAATTGTACA
Source organism: Syzygium jambos (assembly GCA_031216235.1). Taxonomy (NCBI): domain Eukaryota; kingdom Viridiplantae; phylum Streptophyta; class Magnoliopsida; order Myrtales; family Myrtaceae; genus Syzygium; species Syzygium jambos. The sequence goes on along the minus strand of CM062225.1, from coordinate 11,006,770 downwards.
GCTACTGTAATGAGAAAGCTTTCCGCTCTCTGTAGATCCTTGTCACGAGAATAAAGAGGCTTATGACTTTTAATGCATCAACTTAGAGACATGCGCCTTTGCTTATGGATTATAGATCTTTCACTGCATTACGTGCTAGTTGTTACAGGGAACTTAGGGGGCACTTGAGCTTATGTGAGAAAAAGCCAATGTTAAAGCACCGATTATAACGCGAAAGTTTGTCATGTGACATCATATGGATGGGGTCAATGCACTTAGAGATGAGCGAACGATGTATGCCCAACTGAAGGAGAAAGAACCGGTAAGGGTATGAGCATGCTTGCTCCAGGAAAATTTATGAAGTCTATATCGAGGTAAGAGCTACCCTCCGAGTCCAACAAAATTGGTCTTAATCGAAACGAAAAGTCAAAGAGCGCATGGAGTAAATCTCAGCAGAAGCTTGCACTTTGAAGGATTACTTTATTGATGTTTTTACCACAAGTGAAGACAGAAGAAAAATACTTTACCAAAAAAAAAAAAAAAGAAGAAAAATGGATGCTGTTAACTTTTTTGTTCGTGCCTCGAGTACATTTCAAGAAAGGTAAGGTTCGGGACGAGCTGCGACATATCCGCGTGATGAATACGCTTCTTTGGGTGTGCCTTCGTGATTATTAATGAGGTGTTATATCATCGGAAGAAAATAAGCGTGAAAATGGAAGAGCCTCTATCTTTAAATATTTTTCAAGAATTTTTTGATTCTTGTCCGATAATAAATTTAGAGAGTAAGGGTTGTGAATATATTATTCAGATTTACAAATTATGAAAAAATTATATATAAATTTACGCATTAAAATTTGCATATAGGAAAAAGGTCGGTGCTATAGGCTTAAGAGAAAGTCAAAAGCGCATCCATTATAAGAGTTGAATTAACTAGAAAGCAAAAAACATGCACGCCCTATATTGTTGGAGATTGAGAAATATCACAGTTTTTAGTAAAAACAACTAAAGTGAAATTTCTTAAATCTTTGACACTTTCTAAATTTGAATATAAAGTCTTCTTATTTTACGTTCATTTTTTTTTCAAGATGTATCAAGGGGGCGAAAAATTAAATTGGAGGCTACTCAACTTTTTAATTTATTTTGAAACCACCCTTTCAAATTTCAATTTCAATCGGCAGGTCACTCGACTTTCTGTTTTGGTTTCGATTACGCCGTTCGAGTGATTTGCTGGCCAAAATCTTGTTGAAAATTCCAGACAGATGGTACATATGATTCGCAGGCCATGCAATAAGCTCATATTTATTGAGGTCCTTTTTGTTAATTCCAACAAAGGAAGTCGCAAATTGAAAACAAAAGGAAAACAAATTATAAAAATAGAGAAGAAAAGAAGTAAATTTAAAAATGGCGAGGCGTGAGGACGGGTCCAGTCGCCAACGGTAATATCATGAATTTGAACAGTGGAGAACCAACGGTCGACACCATTGAACGCTGAGCTCTCGAGCTCTTGCCATTCCTCCCCCTCCTCCTTCTTGCTCAAACCTCTCTCTCTCTATCTCTCTCTCTCTCTCTGATTCATCATCGTCTGTTTGGCTTCGAAGGAAATGGTGCCGACCGCTGCATCGAATAAATAGCGCCGTCCGCAAGAGACTGGAAGAGAACAGGAAAAGGATGGAACCTCCTCCTCCATCAAGCCCGTCCATGTGAGCAAAAGAAGAAACAACACAGAACAGTCACGTATATAAGCCTTCCTTGTACTACCCTGATTTTGCTCCAGTCGCTCGCAGATGATGAAGACGAAGCCGCAACACACGATCCAGGAACAGGTGATCTGGGTGCGGTGTTCGAGCCGCGTCGCCAACATGCCGGCTCCTGTTTATAAGGAAGTGAGTGCCCTTAATTACATTGAATTTCCAAAGGCACCAAGAGGAATGGGCTGCGAGTATCTGCGTGAAAATTTGGTGATTCACTGATAATGCTGCACCTTTAGCTTTTGAATGAGGCTCCCTAGTTCGAAGGTTGCCCATGGGCTAATTGGGTGTGTCTCTGTTTGTGTTCCTGGTCGCAGGTTGTCCTAAATCGCTTCCAGACACCCAGAGTGAGAAGGTAGAATGTTCTGTGCCAACCTACATTTTCCAGCTTTTTCTAAATCCACGCTTCCTTCCCATGTCTCTGGTTGCTTCTGGCCGATAAATTTATTCGTATTGGCTTCTATTTTTCACTTGCGATTGTCTTATTTTCTTGGAGCAGTGGGAATTGGATCATAACATGATAACTGATTCGGCAAGGCCTTCCTGTGAAATTTTGCGAGATGCATCTTCCAGAAAACGACGGAGCCAACACCTTGGGTTGACGAAGAGGGCGAAGAGTACCCGATAAATTTATTTGGCCAGGAAAGCAGTATTCAGTGGAGGTGGAGGGCCTTTCCACTGGCTCATGAACTTGAAGATGGCGATGCGATGCGGCGATTTTTCAGTTAACTCAGCCAACCACTACGAAGGTAACTGAGTGATCTCATGAACTTGCAGGTGTCAGGGGAGGGTGGAGGGGCTTTCCGCTGTCTCATGAGCTTGCAGATGGTGATGCGATGGCGATTTTTCAGTTAATTCAGCCGACCACTATGAAGGGAACTGGGTGATCTCATGAACTTGCAGGTATCAGCGGAGGGTGGAGGGGCTTTCCACTGTGAATTTGCAGATGGCGATGCGGCGATTTTTCAGTTAATTTAGGCCGACCACTACAAAGGTAACTGAGTGATCTCTCATATTCATGTTGACCAAACAGAGGGAAGAACTGTCCCAACTTAATTGCCTTAACTTAGCATTAATAATATTCCCAGGAATTAGTGTTTCATATTATGAGTTTCCCCTAACTTAGCAGTATAATCTTCCCAAGAATCAGTGTTAAATTTTTTATGATGTCTGCTTTATTGAACAAACACAATACTAGCACGTGAAGTAGTGTTGAAGTGGTCAAATTTCAGTTTTATATGTCTTCAATAATGTAGTAGTGGAGTCATAGTTTGCAGGGATTTGTTTCTACACGTTTTAGTTAGTGGAATATGTTAGTGGGTCTTTGTTATTGTTATCCTGTTGTTATTTTCTTGCTGAGTAGTTTTCGATGTTATGCCTATTTAATAGGCTTGTGATCTGTTGAGTAAATAGTACGAGAGTTTTTCAGCAGCAATTTTTCGTGTGTGTCCTCTTCTACTCTTTGCTCTCTTTAGAGGTTATTGAACCATACTTGCCGCTTGTTTTTTTTTTTCAACAACCTGGTATTAGAGCTAGGTTCTGGGTATTTTGTGAGCATCTCTATTGTCAAGATGGGTGATCTTCAAGTCGTTGGTAGAATCAAGAAGCTCAGCAACCAAAACTACAATACTTGGTCTACCTGCATGATATATTATATGCAGGGCCAGGATTTGTGGGAGGTTGTCAATGGAAACGATGTGAGACAATAGGAGACTGAAGATGCGAATGGGACATTGCGGAAGTGGAAGATTAAAGCAGGCAAAGCCATGTTCGTTTTGAAGACGACAATTGAAGAGGATGTGCTGGAGCATATCCGAGATGCGGAAACTCCCAAAAAAGCTTAGGATACGTTTGCCAAGCTGTTTTCTAAGAAGAACGATACGAAGCTCCAACTCTTAGAAAGTGAGTTGTTGTCAATGGCGCAATGCGACATGACGATCGCTCAGTACTTCCACAAAGTGAAGACGTTATGCCGAGAGATTACTGAATTGGATCCGGAGGCTTCAATTGGCGATACCAGGATGAAGCGGATCATCATCCATGGTTTGAAGCCAGAATTTAGGAGTTTTGTTGCTGCCATACAAGGATGGCAAACTCAGCCGTCACTTGTCGAATTCGAAAATTTGCTAGTTGGTCAAGAAGCATTAGCTAAGCAAATGGGAGGAGTCTCGTTGAAGAATGAAGAAGAGGCACTCTATGCCAACAAAGGCAAGTGGAATTCCAAGCGGCATGCCTACGGTGGATCCAAAAAGAACGATGACAAGGCGAGAAGTCATCAAGATGAAGGGAGCGTTTGTGCATGGAAAGGTTCTAAGAACCATGGCAATAGCCAAAAGTTTGAAGGAAAGTGCTATAACTGCAGTAAGAAAGGTCATCGAGTGTAACGTTGCTACTTCAAAAAACGAAGACGTATGGGATGTTGAGGCTTTCTTTGCTGTAGATAAGGAGGAGCTAGCCCTTATTGCAACAACATTCAATCAAATCGATTATGAGAATGATTGGATCGTTGACTCCGGCTGCTCAAACCATATGACCGATGATAAAGAGAAGTTGCAGAACTTGTCGGAGTACAAAGGAAGTTGGGTGGTGGTGACGGCGAATAACTCAAAGTTACCAATAGCCCACATCGGTAATACGTCTGTCTCTCCCCAATGTAGCGATGTCGAGGTGTCACTCCAAAACATCTATCATGTTCCAGGTATGAGAAAAAATCTTCTCTCGGTAGTACAATTAATATCTTCTAGCCATTTTGTTCTGTTTGGTCCACAAGATGTGAAGATATATCGAGACCTTGAGATTACAGAAGAGCCGGTAATGAAGGGACGAAGAACGGAGTCTGTCTGCGTAATGTTTGCAGAAACCGCATATGTAGACAAGACGAGAAGGAATGAGACGGCAAACTTATGGCACATGTGGCTAAGTCACGTTAGCTATTCCAAGCTAGATGTGATGATGAAGAGTCAATGTTGAAGGGAATTCCACAACTTGAAGTGAGAATAGACACTGTATGTGTAGGTTGTTAGTATGGAAAAGCGCACCAGTTGCCGTATGAAGAGTCCAAATTTAAAGCAAATGAACCATTAGAGTTGATACACTCTGATGTGTTTGGACCAATTAAGCAAGCCTCCGTTGGTGGGATGAAGTATATGGTGACCTTCATTGACGACTTCTCGAGGTATGTGTGGGTTTACTTTATAAAGGAAAAATTTGAAACTCTTTCAAATTTCATAGAGTTCAAGAAGGTAGTGGAAGCGGAGGTTGGTAGAAGAGTTCGTTGTTTATGCACCGACAATGGGGGAGAGTACATCTCAAATGAGTTCACAGATTTCCTTCAGGAGTGCAGAATACGCCATCAGTTCACATGTGCTAGCACTCCGCAGCAAAATAGGGTGTCAAAAAGGAAAAACAGGCATCTGGCATAAGTATGTCGAAGTATGCTTCATTCAAAGAATGTTCCGGGACGATTTTGGGCGGAAGCGATGAAGACTGCAGCCTTCATGACCAATAGGCTTCCTCAACAAAGGTTATGCTTTCATTCACCTTTTGAAAAAAATATGAAACATGAAGCCTGCTGTTGGTCATTTTCGAGTTTTTGCATGCGTGTGCTATGTACTTGTATTTGACCAGTTACGTAGCAAGATGGAGAAAAAGGCTGTTAGGTGTATCTTTGTAGGATACGACAGTCAAGAAAAGGGTGGCGATGTTGCGATCCAACAACCGGGAAATGCTACACATCTCGGAATGTGGTGTTTGATGAAGCTTCCTCATGATGGTCCTCGAACAAGGAAGTACTACCGTACTCGGATGCTTTTAAGGAAATGTTAGAAATTTCTCAATTCCAGTTGAGTTCAAGTGAAACAAAGGTTGTAGACCACGATGTATATGTTGAAGAAGGCATAGCTTAAAATCCTTGGCAAACAGGTGTACACCAAAGGCTAAGCGAAGAAGATGAGCCAAGTGGAGCAAGTATACCAACTGCACTTAGAAGGTCAACAAGAGCCCGAAAGCCAAATCCTAAGTATGCTAATGTCGCCATAGTAGAAGAGGCAGATGCAAAAGAGCCTGAGACATTTGAGGAAGCGTCTTAGAGTTCGGAATGGATGAAGGCTATAGAAGAGGAAATTGCTGCATTAGAGCGAAATCAGACTTGGGAGCTCATACCAAAGCCAAGAGATGTGAAGCCTATTTCTTGCAAATGGGTGTACAAGATAAAGCGCCGTACAGATGGATCAATAGAGAGGCACAAAGCTCGTCTGGTAGCTCGAGGGTTGGCGCGAAAATTATTAGTGGTGCGTTTCTGGACCGATTGGACAAACAGAAGTCCAAACGGAAAGCAAAACGGTGATACGATTAGATAATTTTTTTTCTATTATTTTAGTATTATTATGAGTTAATTTTAAGGGTCGTTTTTGTAATTTTGCTATTTGATGCTTATTAACTTTCCTATTATGATTAGATTTCCTACTATGATTAGGTTTCCAATTCGGATTATGTAACTTTCCTATTATGATTATGTTTCCAATTCAAATTAGGTAACTTTCCTATTATGATTATGCTTCCTATTGTAATTAGGTTTAACCCCTATAAAAGAGTGTTTAGGGTTTGTTTTGAAGGGATAACATTATTATTATCAATATTGAATTTCGAGATTTTTCTCCTTAAGCAAGATTTTGCATAAATTATTCGCTGAACGCTGCGTTAGTGGTATCAGAGCCTATGGCGACTGGCGATGGTCTTTGTGACGATGCTTAGGAGACTGGAGCCTCAACCCTTGGGGACGAAGCGCTGCAACGTTTGGAGCAGCGTTTAATGAAACTCTTGGATCAACGATTCGATCAACGTCTTTGTCGTTTCAAAAAACGATTTGATGAGTTAACAGAACGATTCGAAGGTCTTGGTGTTGATGTGAACCGGAATCGGTGGAACGACAAAAAGCCGGGTGCAGATCTTGCTCGCGGTGATCTTGTTGATAGGCCTGTTCCTGTCTGCAGGTAAAATAGCCCTCTGTTTTCATAGAGTTTGGAAGAAGAAGCAATTGAAAATTTTGATGAGGAATATGCTGATTATAGTGACAGAAATCGTCAGGGAGGACTTCAGAAGAGGCATAATAGGAGAGATGGACGACGACGCTATGACAGTCGTGAAGGTAACGACTTTAAATTGAAAGTCGATATCCCTTATTTTAATGGTAGTCTGGGTGTAGAAGAATTTCTGGATTGGCTTGTTGATATAGATAGATTTTTTGATTATATGGAGACCCCTGATGAGAAAAGGGTGCGATTAGTAGCCTGCAGATTAAAGGGGGGGTGCGTCTGCATGGTGGGAGAGATTACATAATAGGAGGGAATAAGAAGGAAAAGAGAGAGTTCGAACTTAGACTAGGAAAAGGAGACTGTTGAAGCAAAAATTCCTTCCACCCGACTATGAGCAGATTATGTTCCAGCAGTATCAATATTGCCAGCAGGGCAATCGGACTGTGCATGAGTATACGGCCGAATTTATGAGATTGGCGGAGCGGAATAATTTATCAGAGACGGAGGGACAGCAAGTGGCCAGATATCTTGATGGTTTGAAATCCTTCATTCGAGATAAAATTGGAGTGCAGTTTCGGCGAAATTTAACTGAAGCCAAGAATATGGCGATGAAGGCAGAATTGATGCAGCAAGATAGGGAAAGAAGAGGCTACGAAAATTACCGAGGTAGTAGTTCGAGCAGTTCGATAGAAAAGAGCAATTTCAATAATCGTTTTAACGCAGGGCAAAATAAAAAAGATAAGGCGGTAGAAAAGCGCCCTATAAATGAGCCGAGGGATAAGGGAATGCAAGCACATAAAACTATGAACCTTAACCTTTATACTAACCTAGCCGTAATAAAGTGTTACAGGTATAATTAGCCTGGGTATCATTCTAATGAATGCCCTCAGAGAAAGACCGTAAACATAGCAGCGAGAGAAGAGGAGGAAGATGGATATTGCTGTGCGCTGGATGGTGAGGACGATGATTTTGAAGATGAAGAAGAGGAGCAAGTAAACTGTGTGGTACGCATGATGATGTTGGCCCAAAAACAGGAAGATGATTCGCAGTGCCATCAGTTATTCCGAACCAGGTGCACCATTCTGGGAAAGATTTTTGCTGTGGTTATTAATAGTGGAAGTATGGAGAATATCATTGGGAAGGAGGCAGTGAAGAAGCTGGGGATACTCGTGGAGAAGCATCCTAATCCTTATACGTTAGGATGAATTAAATATGGAGTGGAAAGCATCCAGGTAACTGAGCGATGTAAAATTCCATTCTCTATCGGTAAGTATCATGATGAACTGTATTGTGATGTAGTAGACATGGATGTATATCATGTGTTATTTGGGAGGCCGTGGCAATTTGATGTAGATGCTCAACACTCAGGAAGAAGCAATTAGTATAACCTTGTGAAAGATAGAGTGAAGTATACGTTGCTGCCACTGAAGAACAAAGGAAAATAAGCTACTGAAAATAATTTCATTGCCCTTATGAGGACATTCGAAGCAGAGGTTAAGGAGACTCGACAGATTCATGTGTTAGTCGTGAAACAAATAATTGAGACTGATGCTGAATTACAAGTGGAGGAGCAGCCTAAAGCAATCAGGCCTTTATTGAAAGAATTTAGCGAACTGATGCCTGAAGAGATTCCATATGAGTTGTTGCCTATGCGTGATATTCAACACCATATAGACTCAATTCCTGGTACTAGTCTGTCAAATTTACCGCACTACAGGATGAGTTCAAAAGAGAGCGAGATTATAAAAGAGAAGGCGGAGGAGTTATTGCGAAAGGGACATATTCAGAATAGCATGAGCCTATGTGCTGTTCCGGCCTTGTTGACTCCTAAGATAGATGGGAGTTGGCGGATGTGTGTAGATAGCAGGGCCATTAATAAAATAATCGTGGGTTACAAGTTTCCAATTCCGAGATTGGATGACATGCTGGATAGGTTGCACGGTGCTAAGTGGTTCTCGAAGCTAGAATTGAAGAATGGGTATTATCAGATTCGGATTCGGCCTAGAGATGAGTGGAAGATAGCTTTCAAAACAAAGGAGCGATTGTACGAATGGTTGGTGATGCATTTCGGACTTTTCAATACTCCAAGCACTTTTATGAGGCTTATGAATCAGGTTCTGAAATCTTTTATTAGCAAATTTATAAGACTGAGGAGGATCATTTGATACATTTAAGGGAAGTGTTGATAGTCTTACAGATTAATAAGCTGTATATTAATCTTAAGAAGTGTAGTTTTTTAACTAATAAACCGTTATTCTTGGGATTTATTATTACTGCTGAAGGAATAGAGGTAAATGAGGGTAAGGTAAGAGCAATCAGAGAGTGGCCGACTCCTAAAATAGTTTCTGACGTTAGGAGTTTTCATGGGCTAGCTACTTTCTATCAGCGATTTATTTAGAATTTCAGTACTATCGCAGCTCCGATTACTGAATGTATGAAGAAAGACAAATTTCTATGGGGAGAGGAAGTAGAGAATAATTTTGCTATTCTGAAGGAAAAGTTATGTACTGCACCTATTCTTACTTTAACTGATTTTGATAAACTTTTTGAAGTGGACTGTAATGCTAGTAGAGTTGGTATAGAAGCTGTTTTATCTCAAGAGCGCAGACCAGTTTACTATTTTAGTGAGAAGCTCAGTGACGCAAGGCAGAAGTGGAGCACTCATGATAAAGAATTCTATTATATTGTAAGGGTTTTGAAGACCTGGAAGCATTATCTGATTAAGAAAGAATTCCTCCTTTATTCTGATCATGAAGTTTTGAAGTATTTGAATAGTCAGAAGAGGATTAGCAAAGATATACATGCGCGATGGTGTCAATTTTTGCAAAAATTTACTTTCAAATTACAGCATAAGTCAGGTGTGCATAATGTTGTAGCAGATGCATTGAGTATGAGAGCTGGCTTGTTGATTATGTTGAGCTAGGAAATTCTAGGGTTCAAGCAGCCGAAAGACTGTTATGCAGATAATGATGACTTTGAAAAAATTTGGGAGTCATGTGCTGCTGGTCAACCTATACAAGAATTTTATGTGCAGGATGGTTATCTGATGCGTGGCAATCAGCTTTGCCTTCCTTGGACATCATTATGAGAGAAGGTAATTCCCGATTTACATGATGATGAATTAACTGCACATCTAGGTCGTGATAAAAATATTGTTGTAGTCCAAAAGCGATTTTACTGGCTCCAATTGCGTAGAGATGTCAGTAGGTACGTACAAAAGTGTTATGTTTGCCGGACTGTTAAAGGTCAATCTAAGAATACAGGTCTGTATATGCCTTTACCTGTTCCTAACAATATATGGGAAGATCTGTCCATGGATTTTGTGCTTGATTTACCACGGACACAAAGAGGCATGGATTTTATTTTTGTTGTGGTTGACAGATTTTTCAAGATGGCGCACTTCATTCCTTGTAGAAAGACTTCTGATGCAGTAAGTGTGGCCATATTATTATTTAAGAAAGCGGTTCGTTTGCATGGTGTGCCCAAGTCTATTATCTCAGATAGGGATAGCAAATTTTTGGGACATTTTTTACGGACTTTGTGGAAGTTATTTGATTCATCTTTGAATTTTAGTAGCATAGCTCACCCGCAGACTGATGGGCAAACAGAGATGGTTAATAGAACTCTAGGAAACTTGATTTGAAGCATTTGTGGAGATAAGCCGAAACAATGGGATGTTGCTTTATCACAAGCAAAGTTTGCTTACAATAATGCAGTTCATAGTTCTATGGCAGGTCACCTTTTTCTGTTGTTTATACAAAGGCGCCTCAGCATACTCTGGATTTGGTACAATTGCCTAAGCAAACGGATAAAAGTGTAGTAGCGGATCATATGGCTAAACAGATTGTGGAAGTGCATCATGAAGTCAAACAAAAGCTAGAGAAAACTAATAAGAAGTATAAAGCTAGAGCATATAAGCACAGGCGAAAGCAGGTGTTTACGGTAGGTGATCAAGTCATGGTTTTTCTTCGTAAAGAGCGATTACTAACTGGATCTTTCAGTAAATTACAGCAAAAACAGTATGGACCTTACGCTGTCAGCAAGAAGATCAACGATAATACTTATGTTATAGACCTTTCACATGGCATGGACATATCCAACACTTTTAATGTTGTTAATTTGTCACCGTTTCATGAGTCCACAGAAGCCGTTTTATCTAGATCTTGATTTTAACTCGAGGACGAGTTCTTTTCAAGTGGAGGAGAATGATGCAGAATTTATTAATGGTGTGTTTCTGGACCGATTGGACAAATAGAAGTACAAACGGAAAGTGAAACGGTGATGCAATTAGATGGTTTTTTTCTATTATTTTAGTATTTTTTATGAGTTAATTTTAAGGGTCGTTATTGTAATTTTGCTATTTGATACTTATTAACTTTCCTATTATGATTAGATTTCTTATTATGATTAGGTTTCCAATTCAGATTAGGTAACTTTCCTATTATGATTAGGTTTCCTATTGTAATTAGGTTAAACCCCTATAAAAGGGTGTTTAGGGTTTGTTTTGAAGGGATAACATTATTATCATCAATATTGAATTTTGAGATTTTTCTCTCTAAGCAAGGTTTTGCTTGAATTATTCGCTGAATACTATGTCAAGGGTTCTCTCAACAATATGGACTAGACTATGATGAAACGTTTAGTCCAGTTGCGAAGTTTACAATTGTCCAAGTCCTATTGGCATTTGCAGCAAGCAAAAGTTGGAACTTGTGGCAAATGGACGTGAAAAATGCATTTTTGCATGGGGAGCTAGATCGGGAGATCTACATGAGCCAACCAATGGGCTTTCAGAATCAAGATCATCTTGAGTATGTGTGTAAGCTCCGGAAGGCTCTCTATGGGATAAAACAAGCACCGAGGGCTTGGTATGGTAAGATTGCTGAATTTCTTACTCATAGTGGTTATTCGATGACATCTACGGATTCTAGCTTGTTTGTCAAAACTAAAGGAGGGAAGCTAGCTATTTTGCTGGTGTATGTGGATGATTTAATCATCACAGGAGATTGGGAATAAGAAATTCTCCAAACCAAGGAGAATTTGTCAGTTCGTTTTCAGATGAAAGAACTTGGATAGCTCAAACATTTTCTCGGTTTAGAGGTCGACTATACTCAGGAAGGAATATTTCTCCATCAGCAAAAGTATTCCAAAGATTTGTTGAAGAAATTTGCAGTGCTTAGATGCAAGCCAATCTCGACAACGATGGAGCCAAACGCCAAAATGTATGCTCATGAAGGGAAAGATTTAGAAGATGCTACCATGTATCGGCAATTGGTGGGTAGTCTTATCTACTTAACTTTAACAAGACCGGATATTTCTTTTGTAGTTGGTGTGATGAGTCGCTACATGCAAAATCCAAAGAAGACTCATTTGGAATCAGTTTGTCGAATCTTGAGATATGTGAAGAGCATGCTTGGCTATGGTATTATGTACAAGAAAGGTGGAGATTGCAAACTAGTTGGCTACTGTGATGCCGACTATGCAAGTGACCATGATTCTTGGCATTCAACTACCGGGTATGTCTTCATGCTTGGGTCCGGAGCAATTTCTTGGTGAAGTAAAAGACAACCAATGGTGTCTTTGTACCACCCGCCTGAGTGGCGCTGCTGGAGCGCGCACTCTTCCTCTCGCAAAAGGTTGAGTGTTCGAATCCCGGGCGCCGCAGGGTGACTTAACCGGTAGCACGTGTGTGGTGGCTAGCACGTGTCGCCTCCAGGGTTTACTCCCCGGCTGTCGGCCGTGCGGGGGTTCCCTGGATTATCAAAAAAAAAAAACCGATGGTGTCTTTGTCAACCACGGAAGCAGAATACCGAGCAGCAGTGATGGCAGCTCAAGAAAGCATTGGGCTTATCCAATTATTGAAAGACTTACATCAACCAACAGAGTATGGTGTCTCTTTGTACTGCGACAACTTGTCGACAATACATTTGGCGAAGAATCCAGTTTTTCACGCAAGAACTAAGCATGTGGAGGTGCATCATCATTTTATCAGAGAGAAAGTCTTGCAAGAAGAAATTGAGTTGGAGCATGTCAAAACAGAAAACCAAGTTGCAGATTTGTTTACAAAAAGCTTGAGTAGCAACAAGTTCGAAAGTTTCTATCATCAGCTCGGTATAGTGAAAAGAGTAGAAGCTGATGTTGAGGGGGAGTATTGAACAAACACAACACCGGCATGTGAAGTATTGTTGAAGTGGTCAAATTTTAATTTTACATGTCTTCAATAATGTAGTAGTGGAGTCCTAGTTTGTAGGGGTTTGTTTCTACACGATTTAGTTAGTGGGATATGTTAGTGGGTCTTTGTTATTGTTATCTTGTTGTTATTTTCTTGTTGAGTAGTTTTCGATGTTATGCCTATTTAATAGGCTTGTGACCTGTTGAGTAAATAGTATGAGAGTTTTTCAGTAGCAATTTTTCGTGTGTGTCCTCTTCTACTCTTTGCTTTCTTTAGAGGTTATTGAAACATACTTGCCGCTTGTTTTTTTTTAACACGCTTCTCTTCTAACTTTCTCCCTTTTCCACGAAATGAATATTGAATGATTAGAGGCACTACATCTGTTGTATAGGAGTCAAATAGGAAGTTGTTCTCCCATTTACTTTGCAAGTTTACATCATGAGGGTGAGTAGCTACAAAGAGGTCGAGAAGTGAGGTTTTGGGAAATCAGAATTGAACCATTTGCATCATTTTAGGTGAGTTGTATAGATACCAGGATTTCGCAACAGATATCGGCTACGGACAATTTCACCTTCTTTCGTCCTTGTGATGACGATCCATTCTCCACCTGTTTCCTTTGTACTTGGAGGACTCGACTTTAGTGAAGTCGGCGAGAGACTCGGCTACAACGAGTGCTTTCGAGATACTTCGAACGTCCTTTCGTTTTAGCTCGAGTTGGGCCCACAGCTTCAATCCGTCCATGAACGCCCCGAGAGCCTCCTCCTCCCTAGGTTCCCTCGATTGGCAATTTGGAGCTTGAGTTAGTGCCTCATTGCTCAAGGCGATGGAGCTCACTATGGCCTCTTGTTGAGCGAACTCGGTTGGCAATTTGGAGCTTGAGTTAGTGCCGCATTGCTCAAGGTGATAGAGCTATGGCCTCTTGTTGAGCGAACTAGGAGTACTGCTGCTTAACTATATTTACACTAAGATCTAGAATATTTTCATGGGTATTCAAAAGGGGCACAGGGTTCGTTTGATTTAATTTTCCGAATGCTACTTGAGGGGATGCAAAATACCTTTAGGTTAAAGCTCCTTGGGGAAATATGCAAATGTCATTTGATAAAATTTTTTTTGTAAAGTTACTTTGGCCTAAGTAGTGTTTAGTAAATTTTTTTTTCAAGAGGGCTTTGGGAATTATTTTTTTATTAAAAAAAACTACTCCATCCTTTGCCGAAGGCGGTGAAGGCCCACGGCGAGCTAGATCTGGTATCGGTGGTCGTCGCGACCCCCAACGAACCAGATATGCCGATGGCGGCCATCGCTTGAGGCCGGGCAACTCTCGGCGAGGGTCGCGCAACACAGGCGGCCATTGTCTGGGTCGCGTGACTTAGGCGGCTGGTGCTTGGGTCGCTCGACTTAGGTGGCAAACGGCCTTGCACAACCCAGACGAGCAGCACCTAGGCAGTTGCACGACCTTGCCAGCCTCTGGCCGGCCCGATCTGGTGTCGACCTCCCTTGCCGGTTGCCTTACAAAGAAGATGAATAGTAGTAACAAGAAGGGCAAAATCGAAATAAGCTAAAATAAGTGAGGCTAGTTTGGGGACAAAAGCATTTGGCCAACGGACTTCCAAATGCTGAATCAAATGGGGCCACAGTCTACCTCAGTATGTCATGGCAGCTACTACCACCATTTAAGCATTGTGATTCGAAGAATATTAGAGGACATCGGGAAAACGCAGACAAAGCCTACTCTGATATTTGCAACAAGAAGTTTGCTTCCCTATTTCTAAATATCCAGTCTCTCGTGAAAGAACCAAACAAGTCACCATCGTATATTACTTCATACAAGAAGTGCAAAGTAATGAAGAGATCGAGCTCAAGTATTGCAAAACCGATGATCAAGTTGCAAACATATTTACTAAAGCACTACCACAAGCCAAGTTCAAGATACTACAAGTTCGAGTATCACAAAAATTGATCAAAGAAGATCAGTATTGAAAGGCTGATCACTTTTCTAGAAATGGCTACACTACTCTAAGATCATATCTACAAGTTTCTAGTTGGTAGTTGAAGTTTGGGGTCTCCACAAATTTAACGGTGGTAGTTAAAGAGTGTGGCCATGGATAAAAACAAGAAGACAATCTCTGACAAATACAAAGATATTCAGCATGTGCAAGTCAGTTAGGAATCCTAAAAATAGGCTAGTTTCTTGTTCATGTACACACAACAGACCCACTAAAAGAAGAGCACATCTACTGTACTCTTTCTAATACACAAACTATCTGACAAAAATTTCCTTACCTAGCCTCACTGTTGCTCCTTTGATGAATACGTACTAGCACATTAACACCACCATATCTCTGAATTTGTTAGATATTTTCTTCTTGTTTTGATCTATCGTCGCACTCTTTAACTACCACTATTTAACTTTTAGATACCACAAACTTTTCTAGCCTTTTCTAGAAAATTGATCCACTCTTCAACACTCCTCCTTGATCAATTTTTGTGATACTCCTAAGCATGCTTCGCACCGTCTCGAATTTGGTTTGTGGTAGTACTTTAGTAAATATGTCCATGACTTGATCCTCGTCTTGCGATACTCGGGCTCGATCTCTCTATTACTTTGCACTGCTTGTGTGAAGTGATATTTCATGGAGATATGTTTGGTTTTTTCCATGAAAATTAGGGTCTTTAGGAACACAACGGTGGACTACTTGTTGTCAGATTACTTTATTGCCACACATGGAGAAAACACAGTCAGTTAAGTATTTCGAGTGACAAAATCCGGCAAAAAGTCTTACGTGGCTTTTTTTAACTAAATGTTAGTGTCAGTGGAATTTTTTTATAACAAAAAAGAAAATCCACATGAAAAAGAAGTCAACTTATTTTTTATTATCCTCCATGAAAATTGTAAAACTGCGCAAGTGCTCTCCTTGTCACTTCCATGGACTCATGATCTCCATCTAGATGCCAAATCTAGCATAGCGACTCTTCTTCAACCTTTTTCAGATCCCCTTTTCACTGCCCTCTCGGACGGACTACAAAGACTCGATCAAACAAAAATGGGCGCTCTCCTAAAGCTGAAGCTAGCCGATGCAAAAGCTCCCAGGCCACTCGTAGAAACACTCATGATTCATTTTTCAAGTTCCAAAAAAGCAAAGTAGGATCTAAAACTGTGATCATGTGACAACCAAACACTGGAGCCCAACACGAAATCAAAATGACGATAAGCCATTGTTCTTCAACCATTTCTTTTGGTTTCAGCATTTCTTCGAATAAATGGTGAGAAAGCATACCTCCAAGGAATATTTCAGATTGAACACGATTTATGTACCATAAAGAAAACAAAGCGAAGAGTTAACAACCTAACCTGTGTGGTCTTTCCGCAGCCAATCTCACCGGATATAAGAACTACCTGCTTTGTATAAAGAACAAGCAATAAGTCTAAGGATGAATTAAAGATTCTAGTCAAGCATCTGTCCAGAAAAGTCCTTGAATGACAACACTGGAAATCAGCATACTAAAAACAAATGCATATGTTCTATAAGAATAACCTATAAGATATTAAGCATATGGTAAAAAATAACCTGATGACAATCTATAGATGACGTGATGACAATTGGAAGCTTAGACCTCTCTTCAGTAATGTGCACGTGCCAAATCAGAAAAGTTTTGAGATAACCGGTAGCAAGCTGGGGAGCAAAAATTGAACTCATTCAAATTTGTACCTCTCGAAGCTAGGGCAGAGCGGGGGCATGGTACAGCTTCGTCGGATGGCGGTGATAGCTGCAAGGCATCCACTAGGGCTAGGCCATGGCGTTGGCGTTGGCGTCAAGAGGTGCAGAGCGAGTCGAGGCGGAGGCGAAGGGTGTCGACCTTGGCTAGGCCTAGGGCGATGGCTAGGTTGTCGGGCTTCGTCATCAACGTCGGCGTCAGCTAGGGCTAGGGTCGTGGGCCTTCATCGTCAGCATTAGAGGCAACGTCAAAGGCGTTGCGTCTGGGAGGAGAGAGATGTTGGGAGCACGAGTGCGTAGAGACGTCGGCATCGGCGTCAGAAGCAGTGTCAAAGGAGCTGGAGGGAACGCAAGTTCTGAGCAAATCTAGGAGAGGAGAGAGAGGTTGGGGGCGCGAGAGTGCCGAGAGATGAGAGAGAGGCGTTTTATTTTGAAAATTAGAGGTGTCTAACCGGGTGAGGCCCCTCAACACATGTCGCATGGAGAGGCACTCATTTTTTGCCACGGTGGAATCCGAGGGGCACCCAATATTTTCTCCATCCACTCTACTCTTTGTAGTACACAAACTATCTGATAAAAATTTCCTTACCTTGCCTCATTATTGCTCCTTTGATGAATACGTACTAGCACATTAACACCACCATATCTCTGAATTTGTTAGATATTTTCTTCTTGTTTTGATCTATCGCCACACTCTTTAACTACCCCTATTAAACTTATAGATACCACAAACTTCTGTAACAACAATCTTGGAGAAGTCTAGCCTTTTCTATAGAATTGATCAACTCTTTAACACTCCTCCTTGATCAATTTTTGTGATACTCCTAAGCTTGCTTGGCACTATCTCGAATTTGGCTTGTGGTAGTGCTTTAGTAAATATGTCCATGACTTGATTCTCGTTTTGCGGTACTTGAGCTCGATCTCTCTATTACTTTGCACTTCTTGTGTGAAGTGATATTTGATGGCGATACGTTTGATTTCTTACATGAAAATGAGGGTCTTCAGAAACATAATGGTGGACTACCTATTGCAACATTACTTTAGTGCTACATTGGAGAAAAACAATCACTTAAGTATTTCGAGTGACAAAATCCGGCAAAAAGTATTACGTGCCTTTTTTTAACTTTTTTAACTAAATGTTAGTGCCGGTGGCGGTGGAATTGTTTATAACAAAAAAGAAAATCCACGTGAAAAAGAAGTCAACTTATCTTTTATTATCCTCCATGAAAATTGCAAAAATGCGCAAGTGCTCTCCTTGCCACTTCCATGGACTCATGATCTCCATCTAGATGCCAAATCTAGCATAGCCACTCTTCTTCATCCTTTTTCAGATCCCCTTTTCACCACCCTCTCGAACGCACTACAAAGACTCGATCAAACAAAAATGGGCGCTCTCCTAAAGCTGAAGCTAGCCGATGCAAAAGCTCCCAGGCCACGGTTCACAACTTGGTTGGCCGACTCCTCTCTCTGAACCACGATGCCAACGACCATTGGCGCACGCATGCCATCCTGAGCTTCCAGAATAACGTCACCATTGTTACCGACGACCCCTGCTTGACCACCAGTGATCATTAGTGTCGGCTCCAGCGAGCTTGGTCGAGAGGCCCTGTTTTCCTTTTTGTGTTTCCGTTTTTAAGAGCTGTCTATAGGGCGGATATTATTCTTTGCAACCGCTGTTTCCCCCCTAGTTTTGGCTTCATATACCCCCGAGAGTTAAAATCACAAAACAATCCAAATTGTTGGTCCCAAGCGTAGCGCGCAGTAGTCGGCCATGGACGAGCGACACTGACGACGCCGACACGACTGACCGCATACCGCCATGGCTAAATCTGAATTCGGATGCGAATAAGTGGTTTTTAGTTCTTATCTAACATTCCATTAAAATAGAATATGAAAGCCAATCAATTTACGATCCTCCTCTCTCTCTTTTCTCTGCTTCTTCGCCACCTCGATTGATGCTTTACAGCACTCACTCGACATCGACTCTTTGCATCTCCAGTCGATCAAAAGCAACTGTAATCACCTCATAAAATCTCAACACAGAGTCGGGCCTCAAGTTTCTCAATGACTTCCTCTCATAAAAACTTACGTCTCCGGGTAACTCTCTCTCTTTCTCTGTGAGATCAATGGCTCAATTCAGTATTTCCTCTGCTTGTTGGGATGCTTATGAAGGTCTTGATGGCAGAGATCAGCTCATGAAGGACGACATAAAGGTGTAACGCTGCAGTTGTGGAGAAGCCTGGAGGACCATTCCCTAATTTGGGGTGAAAATAGCGGCCACCTTGTTCTTTTGGAGAGATTCCTCCTCTTTTATTTTTCCCTAGACTGCTTCCACAATTTTTAGATTGTGAGACCATATGTTTATTTTAGAGTGAAAGACATTTCTCAATTGATTCTTCATCTTATATGACGCAGAGAGAAAGCATAAATTTGGAACAATTCCAAAGAACTCGAAATTTTTATTCAATAATACTGTAATTTTGATTACAAGACGGATATCCTATATATAGAGATAGGACTCCTAATATTAATGGAAACCGAATAATTAAAAATAACATCTAATAAACTAATATAGGAAACTGCCTGAATGGTAATATGGGAAACTGCCTGGCTGGTAATATGGGAAACTACCTAAATGATAATATAGGAAACTGCCTGAATGGTTGTTTTTCCCAAAATCAGAAAAACTGCCGAGATTTCCGGTGATTACGGCGATCACATTGTTCAAGATAATGACATGCTAACTGTTCTACATCATTCCCTCCCTCTTAGGAAAAACTCGCCCTCGAGTTATGATCATGATAGAGGGGTGTATCGGAAGCATGATACTCAAATAAGTCTGCCACATTAAATGTAGGGGAAATGTTGAGATCACCAGGAAGGTCAACTACATAGGCATTGTCGTTGATCTTCTTCAGGATGTGGCAAGGACCAATCTTCTTGTACTTTAGTTTATTATAGGTACATACAGGAAAACGCTCCTTTCGCAGGAAAACCATTACCTCATCGCCTACCTAAAAAATTTTCGAATGTCGCCGTTTATCAGCATCCTCCTTATACTTTGAATTAGAAGCAGCCAATTGACTAGCCACAACAGCTTGGATTTCATTAATTCTGGTCGCCAAATTCTCTGCCGCGACACTATAGCCTGGAATCTTGAGCAAGGGAACCAAATCCAGAGTATGCTGTGGTGTACGTCCATAAACGACATGAAAGGGAGATGTACCGGTAGAGCGGTTAACCGAGTTGTTGAAGGCGAACTCAGCAGGAGCAATATACCGGTCCCACTGCTTAGGCATATCACTGCAGAGGCAGCGAATGATATTCGCCATAGTACGATTCACTACTTTCGTCTGACCATCCGTTTGGGTATGAAAAGAACTACTATACTGTAAATCAGTCCCAAACAAACGCTATAAAGTACGCCAAAAATGGCTCAGAAATTTCGTGTCACGATCGGAAGTGATTGTCTTCGGCACACCATGGAGACGGACTACTTCACGAAAGAATAAACTTGCCACATGCGAAGTATCCGAAGTTTTCTTACAAGGGATGAAGTTCGCCATCTTCGAAAATCAGTCAACCACCATGAAAACAGAATCTAAACCCCGTTGAGTGTGAGGAAGTCCCAACACGAAGTCCATCGATATGTCTACCCAAGGACCCGAAGGAATAGGCAATGGGGTATAAAGACCAGTGTTTTGAGAGTGGCCCTTAGCAGTCTGGCAAATGTAGCATTTACTGACAAATCGCCCCACGTCTCGTTTCAGTTGAGACCAATAGTACCACTCCTCCACCAAGGCTATAGTTTTATCTCGCCCCAAATGTCCACCGAAAGTACTACCATGAAGCTCTCGAATGAGTTATTCACGTAAGGAACCACGTGGAATGCATAATCTATTGCCAAAGAACAAGAAATTTTCTTGAATTATCATATCGCCATGATAATTTGTTTCATAACACTTCTCCCATATCTCACCAAAATCATCATCCTCAGAATAAAGATAACATAGGTGATCAAAACCGACAACATCAATGCGCATGGTCACGAGTGTCGCAGCACGTTGACTCAGCGTATCTACCACTTTATTTAAATGGCCTGCTTTATGACGAAGCACAAAATTAAATTGCTCCAGAAAAGAAACCCATCGTGCATGCATTCAATTTAAGTGCTTCTGACTCTTGATATTTTTAAGAGCCTGATGATCGGTATTAAGAACAAATTCCTGCTGATAAAGATAGGACTGCCAATGCTTTATAGCTCGCACGATAGCATAATATTCCTGCTCATACGTCGACCAACGCTGTTAAACTTCATTAAGTTTTTCACTAAAGAAGGCAATAGGGTTACCTTCTTGGGAAAGGATAGCCCCAATCCCGACGCCAGAAGCATCACAGTTCAACTTGAACACTTTCTCAAAATCAGGGAGCATCAATACCGACGCTGTAGAGAGCTTTTCTTTTATAAGAGCGAAACTGGCCGAAGCTTCGTCTCCCCAATGGAATTTGCCCTTTTTTAAATAGTTAGTGATCGGGGTCATAATAGTACTGAAATTTCGAATGAAACGCCTATAGAATGTTACAAGGCCATGGAAACTTCGAGCCTCGCCAACATTCTTTGGAACTGGCCAATTGCGAATCACGCCCACCTTATCTGCATCAACGTGAAGTCCATTCGTGCCAACAAAAAAACCCAAAAACAAGAGGCGTTCTGTCATGAAACTGCACATTTCAGATTAATAAATAATTTATTTTGCTGCAAGGTTAGTAGGACATCCCTCAAGTGTTCCATGTGTTGATGCCCATTTGGACTATATATGAGTATATCATCAAAGAAAACTATCACAAACTTGCCAATAAAAGGTTTGAAAACCTGAGTTATCAAACACATGAAAGTACTAGGTGCGTTAGTGAGTCCAAACGGCATGACAAGCCATTCGTACAAACCCGCACTTGTCTTGAAGGCCGTTTTCCATTCGTCGCTAGGACGGATGCGAACTTGGTGGAATCCGCTTCGAAGGTCGATCTTCGTAAAAATTCGTGATCCAGCAAGTCTGTCTAGCATGTCATCAAGTCGTGGAATCGGAAACCTATACTTAATAGTAATCCGGTTAATGACACGACTGTCTACACACATACTCATGGTGTCGTCTTTCTTTGGCGTGAGAAGCGTAGGAACTGCACATGGACTTTTGCTTTCACGCAAGAAGCCCTTTCGAAGGAGCTCTCCCACCTACTCCTGTAAAATCTGATTCTCCTTCGGATTCATCCGATAATGCGGCAAATTAGGAAGACTAGCATCTGGAAAAAAAATCAATCTCATGCTGGATATTCCTCAAAGGAGGTAATCCGTAAGGTAAATCTTCAGGCATAACAGCACTGAATACCTTTAATAAGGACTTAAGAATGTCGGGAACACGAACCACAACTTGCTGGTCGCTCTTGTCCACAATCATATACATCCCTTCATGCTTTCGGATGTTCATCATAACCCCTACATTCTGCTTCTTCACAATCTGAAGGGAATTACTTTTTGGTCTCAAAGTAATTTTAGTCCTTTTCCACACAAAAGAATACGTATTCTCCCTAGCTCGGTGTGTAACATCAGCATCATATTGCCATGGTCGATCCAGTAAAACATGACACGTGTCCATCTCCACAACATCACAGACAATGGTATCTTGATATGATTTTTCGATCGAAATAGGTAAACGGCATAATTGGTTTACCTTAAGTTTTGCTCCCTTGCGTATCCACCTGATCATGTAGGGCGCAGGATGTGGCTCCGTCTTTAGTTGCAAGTGATCCACCAAGGCCTTTGACACTATATTCTTGCAACTTCCGTTGTCAATAATGATATCGCATACTTTGCCATTGACAGTACAGCGAGCGCAGAAAAACTGATTCCGCTGGGTATCTTCTATCCACGGAGCAAACAATAGACGACGCACAGCACAATTAACTTGCTCGCCCACTTCATCTTCCACTCTCACTTCTTCTTCCTTTTCCCAATCTTCCTCATACACATTTTCGTCATGTTCAACGATATTGGCCATTCTACGACGAGGACAATCGCCTGAACGATGGCCCAACTCGTTACACTTGTAGCACTTGATCGATTGGGATTTGGCATATGGATTCTGGGCATTTTGATTGGAAGTGCGATTGCTTGCTGCGACTACTTCCTTAGGCGTCCCTGTAGTACTCCTTGGAACTCGGCTCGAATCAGGGGTTTGTTGACTAGAAGAACTTGTAACATCAAGCTGTCTTCCTTTCGCGAATGACCCACGATCCAAATAATTTCTACCACGAATACTAGGGCTAGTCCTCTCCAATTGCATTTCAATTTTTCGCGCCATATCCTGGGCGTCTTTGACAAAGAATAGTCGATGCAAAGAAACCCGATCCTGGATATTAAGTCGCAAACCATTAATGTACCTAGCAGTTTGTTGTGCCTCGGACTTATCTAGGTTATTGCGAGCGGAGAGTTGAAGAAACTCTTCCGTATTAGCTTGGACCGATCTATTCAATTGTCGGCAATTTTGGAATTGCTGAAATAACAGTTGCTCATAGTTCGTTGGGAGGAACCTCTTCTTCAACTTCTGTTTCATCTAACCCCAAGATCGAATAGGAGCCTTGCCTTGTCGACGTTGCGTCAATTGAGTTTGTCCCCACCAAGCTGAAGCGCCACCCTTCAACTTGTACGCCACAAGTTTCACTTGGCGATCCTCGTCAATATCCATAGTGTCGAAGAATTTTTCAACCTCCCAAAGCCAATCAAAGAAATCTTCAATATCCAAATTCCCATTGAAAGTAGGGAGATCTACCTTTAGTTGATACTGCTCAGGATCTCGTCGATAGCCCCCTGCCGTCAATCCCCACAAACATGCTCCTCCTGGAATCCCCTGTATCGCCGACCACCACGAATCTGCATCTCCTGGAAATCTTCGTCTTCATCTTCCGTATCCTCGACATAGTCTTGACGCTTATGTCGGGGGATTCCTCCACGCCCCATAGCATCTTCGGGATCACGAGCGACAGGATTTCGCTCGGCTGGAAGAGCACCAGGTGCATGGCTTGTGGACAAACGTTGGATGGCATCAAGGATCTCTTGAAACCTTCGATCGGTTTGAGCCACGAATTGATTGAACTCAGCCCATGTAATAGGCTCGTTCTCATGGCCCTCAGCAGCGGGGAGATTGACATTCACGTTATTCACCATTGTCACAGGAGAAACCTGCTTTAATACCAAATGACGCAGAGAGAAAGCGTAAATTTGGAATAATTTCAAAGAATTCGAAATTTTTATTTAATAATACTGTGATTTTGATTACAAGACGGACATCTTATATATAGAGATAGGACTCCTAATACTAATGGAAACCGAATAATTAAAGATAACATCTAATAAACTAATATAGGAAATTACCTGGATGGTAATATAGGAAACTGCCTGACTGGTAATATAGGAAACTGCCTAAAGATAATATAGGAAACTGCCTGAACGGTTGTTTTCCCCAAAATCAGAAAAACTGCCGAGATTTTCGGCGATTACGGCGATCACATTGTTTAAGATAATCACAGGCTAACTGTTCTGCATCATTATATCATTTGTCTTTTTCATGAGCATCTAGAGAGCCGAATAATATTCGACAAGTTCTTAACTATTAAGGTTCTTCTATAGAGATGACAATAGGATTGTAATTTCTAGTAAGTGTCACCAATATTTTTTTAATACTACCCTTTAGTGAATGATATCATCTGTCTTGATTGGGATAATTGTCCAAAAAATCCTAAACCTATTGCACTTTTGCCAATTCAATCATAAACCTTTTGACTTTGCCAATTGAGTCCTAAACCTAGCCGCCCTCCCCAACAATAACGAGGCTCGGCCTTATCGTGGTTGGGGAGGTTGGCCTCGCCTAGCCACGATGAGGCTCAGCCTCGCCGGATTTGGCAAGGCTGACCTCGCCCAGCTATCTCGAGGCTCGTCCTCACTAGTGGCCGACGAGGGTGAGGCTCGCCTGAGGCTGGCGAGGTTGATCTCACCGGTCCTCTCCTCTGGCCAATTGCCAATATCGGCTAGAGGAGGAAGAAAAGGAGGAAAAAAAAAAGAAAAAAGAATAGAAAATAAAAATTAAAATATTATTAAAAATTATCCACGTCAGTACCGTGTAATCCGGCCGGCGTCCACGTCAGTGATTTTCAACCAAAATAAGCCGGATGGACTCAAGTGGTAAGAAGTGAAAATGTTTAGAACTCAATTGGTAAGAAGTGAAAATATTTACGACTCAATTGACAACATTGAAAGATTTATGACTGAATTGGCAAAAGTGCAATAGGTTTAGGACTTTTTGGACTATTTTCCCGCCCTCATTTGATTTACTAGTTTGTTAAATTTACCACAATATTGTTGGACGGTCTCATAATCTTTCATTTTTGCATTTTCGAATAGTGCGTACCGTTGTTGTGATTTGGAACTCTTGTTATGGTATATCTCGTGCTTTTTTTGTGGTCTTTACTCCAATGATTCGCGGAAATATCATTTCCGGGAGTGCTTGTTGGGTGACACGGAGTCCTTGCATCTTTTGTAGTTGCTCTGTTAGAACGCTTGCACTTTCTTTCGGAGCCGCATATCCTCGCTCTAGTAATCATAGCTATTTCCATGAAAAGTAGGATGGGTAGTGAGTGTGAGGTAGAGTTGGCCATATCGCCATATCTTGTGTCGAATATTTAGATGGGCGATCTTAGTAGCGCGTGCACAAGACAAACCCCTAATACGAACCGAACGAGACTCTAATACCAACGGTAGATTTTGGTGTTAATGTGCTAGTGTGCGTCTGTGTGTAGGCTTTTTGGCAAAGATCAATAATGGGAGAATATAAGTATATTTTCATTAGATAGTTTGCGTATTACAAAGGATTGACGAGCTTTTTTTTTTTTTAAGTTGGTATGTTATATATACCTGAACGAGCGTTGAGCATTTTCATAGGCTCCTAAACCGACTTATACATGGTGAGTATCTCTGCATTTGTCAAAGATTTTCTTCTTGTTTTTAACCATGGCCACACTCTTTAATTATCACTATTAAACTTGTAGACATCGCAAACTTCAACTACAAACTAGAGACTTGTGGATATGAATCATAGAGAAGTCCAGTCTTTTTTCTAGAAATTTGATCAACCCTTCAACAATTACCTTCCTCGCCATCGGCTTTGAAGTAGCAATCGTCAAGGAAGGTGCACGCGGTGATACAAATAGCTCACGGAACCTTTTTATCGATCATAGTTCCTCCAAGTCTTCAGGGCTTAAAGAGTTGAATGTAATTGAGCGGGACTTGCTCTATTTAAATGCTCATGTCAGTTCTCTAATGAAAGATCCTGAATAGTGAAGGCATAGGATGGATCAAAATACCAATGTTGGGAAGAAACATTGCTGGATGACCTCGAAATTCTTGAAACATTTCTCTCCTTCATATAGCTTAACATTTTATGTATTTAGATTACCTCCTGCTGTTACAACAAACCTCTTTCAGGTCTTTCCTTGCTGTTGTCTTCACAGAGGGATCCGCTATCGCATCTTTCTTGGCATATACTAGTGATAATAATTGATCAACCACCTTCTATCATGTTTCTTCCTCTGTCCTAATGTGTTTACAACTCAGTCAAGCTAACATAGTCACCAGGCCATGACAATCGGCTATAATAAAAGTGTTGGCAGGTTTTTCATCTGAGTCCTACTACAATATTATCCCACGTCTTGTAGATGGTTATGATCAGGAGGTTTCCATTTATTGGCCCTTTTCGAGGAAATCTTAATTGGGTCTGCTATATATGAAGGCGGAGGATTTTTTCACAATGAAGATGGGTGGGCATCGATACTTGGGCAGACTCAGCTGATGAATGGAAAAGTCTAAAAAGAGAATTTTGAATGGGAAAAAGGTGAAAGGGAAAACCAAAGTGAAGAAGAAGTCAATAAAGAACCAGAGGACTTTGAAATGGCCTTACGGCATTACATCCTACTTGTTGTATATGCTGATTCATTCAGCGCAAGAGCTATATATATGAAGAGTGTCTTTAGAAAAAGTAGGTCAATGATCATCTGCCTGCCCGTTGGACTTTTACGACTTACAATGTCGCAGAACAATCTTCCATGTTCAGTGTCGAAGGTTAATTGTTTCCAAATTCAGTGTCAGTGTCGAAGGTTTATTTGTTGGTCATAGTATCAGTGTCATCGACCCCCAAAAAAAAAAATAGTATCAGTGTCCAAGGTTAAAAGAGAGAGGTGTGCCTTTTCACTTGTAGCGGTCTTGTACCTGCGAATATAGAATTCCAGGAGAACGATGTAACTTTAGCAGAATTGCCTGCATAGGTAAGATAGCTAAAGTCTCCAATTCGATATGTGATGCAGAATGAAGCTTAGAGACCGGAACGTAAGGCACGATTTGTAGATGAAGGAAATCAAACGATGCAGAAGGCATGGGATTAGACGACAAAAGCACTTTGGAGTTGGAAATCCTGCATTGGCCCATTGAGTTGTCTCACTCGTTTGCCGATACTTGCGATTCTCTTCATTCTCCACCACTTGCAGCTTCCACCGTCAGGTTCATTCACGTAGCCAAGATTCTTAGATGCGCAAAGACCATTGCCCATTTTCAATGCCAGCCAGGTGAGAACACACACACCCACGCACGTACACATCTCACAGCAAAAAGGTGTTTGTTTGATACCACGTTCAGCACTCGGCCCTTTTGTTTTCCTGCGACCGTGTTGCGTCTTTAGGCAAAGAACCAGATTTTGAGTGGCCAACGGCAAAAGCTAGAAAAAAGGGAAAGAAAAGTGAGGATACCCACTGGATGACTCTGAAGTATTTTGTTTTGTGCACTGTTTGCTTGCGCCCTCTCTCTCTCTCTCTCTCTCTCTCTCTCTCACAGCTATTATCTTGTTCTGAAATTCATAGGAGGAAAAAAGAAGAGTTTTTTTGAGTGGTTTAGTGTCGAAGACGAGTCTGTCCACCAAAATAATGCCTGGATGATTGAGATGTTGACCTTAACCGAGTGAACAAAAGTTCCCCCCTACACTACAGCTTCACCAAATGGACCCCCTTGTACACGTGTGTGTGGGCCCACGTCGTCTTACCTAACAGCTAATTCGCTGTCTTTTGTCCACCCGAAGAAGGAGTGCCCCCAACGAGTCCCATGCTTCCTAATCTCCCCCGTACTTTTCTGCACATCACACCGTTCATGCTCATTCCCCGTTCTGTTCCTGTGGCTGAGGTTCTCATTTTTTCCTTCCTCCACTCTCTGTCCTTGCGCTTTCTGAATTTCTTCTTCTCTGAATTGACTGATGTGCATGTGCCATGAATCCTTTTAGTGTTGAAGTGTAAGCATTCGAATTTCAAAGGGCGTTAAAGGTCCAAGAATCCTTTTCTTTGCAATTGTTGTCATGGTCATTAGTGCGCGTCGCATTCACCGTTTAAAATTCCTAATTAGAATATATGCTGGAGTTAGTGAGATTACCAGGACTTGGACCTCCTTAATGCCTTGACTTGAAAATCTTTCATCTGTGCTTTGAGTGCCTTTTCTACTCAGGAGTGACGTCACGCTGCCATACTTGCCCACTTCATCCTCTGGTTCTCCTCTTCACATTGCCAGTCTTCTCGTCATCAATCGTTTTCTCTTTTCTTTTTACTGGAAGAAGGGAAGGCCTCTGAAGCACCTTCTGCAATGTGATTTCTGTGCAAATAGAGAACATAGTAACAGTAAATGTTCATGGGGGGTCTTTATACCTCTTGGCTTATTATATAGTTAGAAGATTCCCCTAGAAACCAGTGCGGGTAATGGGCATGTATGAAGATGACCTCTCGGCCTTCTCGTTTGCAAGAACAACTCAGTTATAGAGACATGTACCCAAAAATGAGTCTTGCTTTGACAATCCCATCTGGCTTTTTTATGGCAAATTTGGATCTTATGATCTCCATTTCCAAAATCAGTACTTAAATAGCTGTTGGATTTGACAAGGACCCACCAACCTCCTTTCGCACTTGCGTCTGAAAAATCAAAAGTTTAATCATCTCCTTTTTCGAAGACTCATTCATGGCCATTTTACTCTTTCCGCAACGAGGATGGTGATGCAATTTACTAAAGCTACTCCCTTATATATGTAAAGCTTTTTGTCCGAAACACATTCTACGCCTTACTCTCTCTCTCTCTCTCTCTCTCTCTCTCTCTCTCTCTCTCTCTCTCTCTCTGTCTCTATTCACACTCTACAGCAGCTTAAAGAAATCTACGGACTGTCCTAAAGCTTGTTAATTTCCATTATATTCTCAGGTGAAATATTGAGTCCCAATCAAATTATGGACTCCTATCAGCACCAGAAGGGAGGAGGGAGAGAATCAGACAGAGGAAAAGAACCAAAGCAGCCACCACCACAACCACCACCTACAACTTCCATATCGCCACCATCAGCCACCTCCTCCCCTGCTCATGAATTCTCCTTCACAATCTCCCTGCACTCCTCCGCCACCCCCAACACCACCAGCGCACCAAGCAAAACCAAGAACCCAACTTCCCTAGCGATTGACCTATCTCCTGCTGATGACATCTTCTTCCATGGCCACTTGCTGCCTCTCCACCTCCTCTCCCATCTCCCCGTCTCTCCGCGCTCCTCCGCCAATTCCTTGGACAGCTTCACCCTCCCCATCAGGGACTTCCCAGATGATCAAGGCTCCATCAAGAGTCATGGCAATTATGATCGCGGCGACAGCGATGAGGATGATGGTGGTGGCTATGGCAAAGGCAAACACAAGCAGAGAATAAAAGGTGATGAAGAAAGTGAAGCTCCTCGGGGAAGAAACAAGCTCAGATCCTTTTCCCTATTTGGTATACCCAGACGGAAAAAAGCAAGAGCCAGTGAAGTTAGAGATGGGGAAGATTACAAAGAGAAGCAGAAGAGTAAGAAACTGATCAGCTTTGACATGACCCAGATGTTGAAAAGGTATGCAAGAATGGTGAGGCCACTTCTGCAGTTTAGAGGCAGGAGAGGAGAAGAAGGTGCCCAATTCAGAAGGCAGTCACACTCTTTCTCAGGGAATGTCGATGGGTGGAGAAAGAATCGAGAACTGAGAGCTCCACAATTTTCAGCACCAGCATCAATGAGGACATCCCCAACCAACAGTGGCCTCCTAGCGCCAACCACAACCCTCCCTTCTTCTACCTCAGATCAAAGCACCATGGAAGAGTTGCAGGCTGCAATTCAAGCTGCAATTGCCCATTGCAAGAACTCCATTGCAACTGAAGAAAAACTCAAGGCTTGATGTGTGTTTTTATCAGTTGTTGCCTTAGGTTCTGTATGTTCTCTTTTTTTTGATATAGTCATCAAATCATCATCTCCTTGTGTATAATTAATTGTATCTCACATCGATAAATGTAATGAGTTTCTTGAGAATCATAGATTTAGATGACAGGATTTAGTCAAAGATTTGAGATTGGCAGAACCTTGTTTTGGGTGCTTTTGATTTCTTCTCCTTCAAATGATGTCCCAGGAAAATGCATTGGGTTCTGCTCTGCCACTATTCAGAGCAATTAAAATATTCTCTCACTCGGAAACTGCAACCACTTGAGCAATACAATAATTTGTTGGTATCTTGTAACAAGGGCCTCTTTTGCGCATAATTGCAAAATTTGACTAATATGGGTCTTGAGTTTCTAGGCAAAAAGTTTCATGGGCTTCAGTGTCCCATGGGAGATTTTATTTTTAAGTGCTTTTTTCTTTACTTTTTGCTCCATGCAATATTGATCAGGCGAG
The DNA here is from genome assembly GCA_031216235.1 of Syzygium jambos. Taxonomy (NCBI): domain Eukaryota; kingdom Viridiplantae; phylum Streptophyta; class Magnoliopsida; order Myrtales; family Myrtaceae; genus Syzygium; species Syzygium jambos. The sequence goes on along the minus strand of CM062225.1, from coordinate 10,976,323 downwards.
GTTGCTCTCTGACATATGAATGATTCCTAGAGCCAACGCAGTACACACCTTTTTGGCTATTTTCTCTTCCCATACAACCAAAAGATTTCTTCTTTTTTCTTTGTTATTATTCTCTTGCCCCCGAAGCTTGATTACTTCACTCTCTTTTCCCTTCATTCACTTTTCTTTCATTTATAAATGATTCGCTTCTGTAGAGGTTATTCGAGCTCGTTTCAATACCATAGATTCCCTAGTGTCAAGCATGTCGAAACAAATCTGTGAATTCATCTTATTTCCATATCTAACACATACCTAGCTTTTTCGAATATGGATGATGAGATCCATGATGTACCCTATGCAGCTAAAGAATGTCCCAGAAAACGAAACTCTATGTTGTATCATATGAAATATCATATCAAACCCATAATATTCCCATTAGATTTATTCATGCGACTACATAATCAATCCATGCCTTGGCAGCATCAATATGACATCTTGGAAATCTTTTTCCTTCGCCGTTTGGGTAATGTATCACGCCGTTCCGTGTGTAATGTCTCAAAATGAATTGTCTGTGACGATTTTTTGGTATGCTTTTGTTTTCCACCATATTTTGTATCAATGGTGACGTTCTTTTTTTTTACAACAGCAACTCGGCTCATAATCTTGTATATGAGTAGTTTCTGCTAAAAATAAGGTCTCTCTCACCTCAGTTCGGAAACAAGAATTTTCTTTCATTAGGTGATTGTCATGCCAAGGTAATGCAAACGAATCTCGTTTTCTATTTTATTGTATCCACTTGTTTTAAGATACACAACAACAGTTGTACCAACTACCTACCGGCAGCAGATTATGCAGTCCAGAAAATATAGATTTTTTCCGTGCACTCTGGAATCCGCTATAAGAGCTTTGGCGATTGGCATATACTCGAGAAGTCGATCTGCCCGTGATTTTGTAGTCAATCCACTTCAAACTTTCTAGAGAGTTTTCATGGACTATAATTATACTATACTCAAAATTGACTTGAGCATGCATTAGCAAAATGATCGAGCAAGTCACATGTGAGATATCGACTGCCACGATGGTATCTACTTATGCGAACTGATCTTGACAGCAATTGTCCTTCAAATGAACTAACTATACATTGCGACAACAGCATCTTTATCGGCAATTTTCTGGAAAATAAAAACGTACGGCCCTCCTCCTTCTACGAGGTAAGTAAAAGGAATCGAATCAGTAACAAGCTGCTCGTAGTGAGAAAAAGAGAATGGTCAGATACCGTCAAAAGGGGATAGCTTCAATGGTCTCTCGATCAAATTGGGCGTGTGGGGCTCAATGAGTTTTGATGATTAAGCTCTGTGAAAAGGGAAGGCCAAGTACGACAATTATTTACGTGATGAGAACGAAGAAAGCAGAAGGTACTCGGTCCTTCATTAGCCCACACTCATGCATTAGTGGGTGCTATTGGGATTACCTTTAGTCTCATATAACAACAAAAGATCACAATGATGAGGCTGATGATGATAGCTTCTTATAATGATTCCCTAGCGATCGAGTCAGCAACTTTAATATGAGCAAGGACCGTGTGGATGGTTATTGTAACTACTAAGTCACCTTTTCTGACAAACCCCACATACCCACATGAAGCTGATTAAAAGTGCTTTAAATCCTTTTCAAAAGATCGCACCAAAAGCGAGGAGAATTGAAAAAGTGACCCCCCCAGAGAAAAGGGTGCACCCAGCAAAAATTCTTTCCTTTCCTTTGAGATGCGAGAAAAAAAAAAAGAGCTCGCATTGGACTGTGCATGCGTGGATCTGCACTCAGACTGAAGCATATGAGACATTGCTTGATGTGCAGATTCCTAGTTTTGCGTATTGAGAACTGCAAAAGGAGGCCATAACCTTTTGCCAACAATCGAGGATGGCCCGCCAAAAGAACTGTGCCCGTGGGGCTTAGAAGGAAGCACTTCTCAATGATTAAAAATAAAAGAGCCTCTCCTAGCAACGACTGCTCAATGAATTTGAGGCCACAGTGGGAGGATTGGGGATTGCTAATGAAATCTAGATTCTGATTTTGTTTATTGCATTATGGTGAGGTCGACGACTTAGCATATTCTGTCCCCGTCAAAAATCACATTGGCTCGATTTGTTGATGGCGACTCCGATGCCTACCCGCGCTGTATACACATAAGTCCCTCGAACTGATTAAATTCAGATCCGTGATCTATACATGTGACCCTATTCCAAAGCAGTTTGTTTGGAGTAGTTGGTAAAATTTCAAAGGTATCCTTCAATTCTTAAGATAGAAATTTCTTGATGCCCCAGCCATCTAAATTAATCTTCCCTCGATGGATCTTTACAAACTTTTCCCCAAGTTTGTTTTTACATTGACTTAGAGACAGATCTTCCCCCTTCTCAAAATAAAATGACCTTCATATCCAAAACTTGGTTAACAATTTAATGTTAATCCAGACGAGAGAAAGGGTTACTTAAAAAATTGAGATAAGTACACAAGAAATTCTAAAACTTGTCACGAAAGTACAATTGAGTTATAAAACTTTAAAAAAATATAATCAAATCCTAAAACTTATCAAATTGATACAATCAACTGCTTTCATTAACTCCAGCCAACTTTGCCAACATAATATTCTAACATGACTTTTTTTCTCTACTACATGGCTAAAACATGAAGAATAAGGCTAAAATGATGTCGTTTTAGTCCAAATCTGATTTTTAACCCAAATTTTATTTAAGCTAGATTTAAAATAAGATAAATTTAAAAGAAAGAAACAAAACAATCAAGTAAGGGCTTATAGGGTCCTTGTTGCTGCCGCTCCACCATCACCGGATAAGGCCAGCCATGGTGGGCGATGGCCAGCAGGGGCAACGAGACCCTAGCCAGTGGCTAGCGACCCTCATCAACTGCAGTCGAGAATGATCGGGTGAGGGTCGCTGGCCCTTGACCAAATCTAAACTAGGGCCGCTAGATCTCGGAGAGGTTGTTGCACTTTTATGACAAGTTTTAAAATTTTCAATACACTTATCTTTATAAAATACAAGTCCAGATTCCCTCATATGATTGTAACCTTGATTGTGCAAAATCAGTGGAGCCTGTTGAAACTTGCTATTGTTTGTCCGCGGTGAGTTTCTGCTGCCTCTTCAATCATGAATAGCTTATCCCATCAAACATAATTTTCAGCAAGTTAACTAAAGATGTAAGGTACTCTCTGGGAAAAAGAAAAGACCAAAAAAGACAGAGAGAGATCATGTGGCAGACAAAGATGCAATCACCATTCAAGCAGGTCTCAGGTTGATCAAGTGCTTTGCTTCCAAGAATCTGCCATGAGGGCTAGGCCCCGATCGTCAAGACGACGTTTCATCCGCATCCTAGGACGACGACATGGAACAGTTAGTAATAATTCAGAAAACACTCATTTCATCTCTAGTTTATTCGTTCTTTTTTTCTCTCTTTCATACTACTTTTAGGAGATAATGTTTGACATTTGACATTGATTCTGTTTGAGTTTTGACTTTCCTCATTAAAATAGTCGGAATAACCATTTTATTTTATTCAATTTTCTTTCATTATTTCTTGTCAATCACATATTTATCTCATTCTTTCTCTATTGACAAATTTCGATGTCCTACATGCTAGAAGTAGATTACGGATTATTAAATGTAAGAAATTCATTGTTTCCTTGCCCATAATCTCGATCATTGCAAATTACAATTTTGTTAATCTGTAGCTATGTGTTCTTATTGGGTTTTTTGACATCTGCACGAGTTTTTCATGGTAACTTTTTTTTTGTAAAAGTTTGAGGTTGAATTGGCCATTGGGTTTGCTTAATGATGACATAGATTTTCCTTCTCTCTCTATATATCCTACAAGAGAAAAAAAATGAATATAAACCGATGTCAAAGTTAATCCAAAATTTAGAATTTGAAAATATATATATTTTTTTGTTTTGGGAATTAGAGTTTCTTGCAAAAAGAAAAAAAAAAGAAAAAAATTGGACAAACTAGTCACAAAACACCATTGATGCTTGGAATTGGCCTATCCCCATCTTGGGGAATAGGATTTATGACTGCGTTCTTTATTTTAATGCGCCAAAACCGCCACACCTCGCACCCCTAATTTCCCTATATCATTGTCTTCCCTAAGGAGAGGAAATACTCTCTTGAAGTTTTACATCCCTTGATATTGAGGTGCGGATAAGGATCAAGAAGAAGCCTTTTATGGACTTGCTGAAATCCACTCTCTACATCCCTACAGGTGAAAAATAAACAAATATAAACCGATATCAAGGTTAATCCGACATTTAGAATTTGACGATACTTTTTTTTTTGGTTGTTTTGGGAATTAGAATCTCTTGCAAAAGGAAAAGAAAAATTGGACGGACGAGTCATAAATCACCATTGATGCTTGGAATTAGCTCCAGAGGACCAACTGAATTTCAACCACCCAAATAGGCTCGCGATCAAGTTCTCCAAAAGATTCCAAGACCAAAGTTCAGCCCATCCCAAGACCGAAAAAAAGCCCAAGTAACTGCTGCTGATAGAAAGTCGGCTCCATCATCTTAATTAAGACAGACATACACAGGGAAATGCAGCAACAGTTGCGTAATCACATTGGCTCCCTGC